>CAKJTW010000037.1:19227531-20440664 GCA_917880005.1 Nanger dama
ACATACTAGAAAATATTTATTAAGAATTTACATACTGTGCTTTTTTGATAAAATAGCTGAAATAGAACTATTTCAGTTGTGCTATTTAAATCAGTTTGCTGTCTGTATTACTAAATTAGCTTCAGAAAATGATCCCAGTAAAATAATGTCTACATTATTATTATCCCAGTAAAATAACATCTCAGTGTAGCTTCATCTTAATATATACCAGAAGCACATTCTGAGGTCTTTATGTTAGGTTTTAATTCAATTGCATTATCATCTTGAAAAAGCTGACTGGCCTGGATTTGGGCCTGTTGACATGAGAACATATTTCAGTGAGCCCCAGAGAGGATCAAAATATAGGCTTCAACTGCCCCCTGGTGACTGATAAGCAGAATAACCAAATATAAGTCAAAGTCTGGAATAAACAGGTTTTCTCCTTTGCCATTTATCTATTCATTTATAAGAACATACTGGGAATTCTATTATGTACTCTGTTATGCACTGAAGATCAGAAGATAAGTGGGATACAGATTTGTGTCATAGTAAAATCAGGGTGAAAAGATAATTTCAGCTTTCCCTGCTAAGTGCCATTATAGTGAATTTTTTTTCTCTATTCTGATCAAGTTATTATGTAGGCATTTTTGTAGGTATTATGGAAATATTAGTTATAAATTCCTGAAAAATAAAAGCATCTTTCTACAGAAGTGTAATTCCTGTATCAACACAAATCTAGAAGACACATAGTAAATAATTACATGTTTGCAGTTTTTCCTCGGGCTTCCCGGGTGACTCAGTGTAAAGAATACACCTGCAGTGCAGGATAGGCACAGATGGAGTTCAATCCCTAGGTCGAGAGGATCCCCCGGAGGAGTAAATGGTAACCTACTCGTGTTGTTATGAGGAAAATCTCATGGACAGATGAGCCCGGCAGGCTACAGTCTATGGGGTTGTACAAGAGTTGGACTGAGTAACTGAACAACAAAGTTTTTCCTGGGAGTAACATGAATCTGTATTTTTTTTTTTTTCTGATTTACCCATATTGCTTTTTATAATTATCCTACTAATAATGTTTACAGTTTTAAAAATTATTTTCACTCTCCAGGGTCAGCATTATCAAATCTATTAAGCAGATGAAGAAACTGAGGCAGAAGTCAGCCTTACCTGATAATTCAATGTAATAGATGAGATCACGACTCAAATTGTCTAATTTCACCTGTTAAGTTTTCTTGGCAGATTCATCCAATGACTTTTGTGTGGTTTCTGATGATAAATACGAGGGTCTTATGAAGCCACAAGTAACATGAGATAGCCATTTACAAGAAGAGTTAAACCACGTTGGATCATTTCCAACATCAGCTACTGAGCAGCTGTCACAATTCTCTTGAGTTAGATGGAGTCTTTTTTCAAGTTATGTAAGTTCCATATCCAATTACCAATCCTCAACATCACCCAGGCCCAGGCTTGGCACTGCTCAACCAAACGATATGCTTGTGGTGCCAGAGCAAAGCGATTACATAAATAATTTACTTGGGTCTTCTTTAATCCTATACAAGAGAAGCTTATGGTAATCCTAATTAGTATTTTACTCACTTGGCAGTCATGTAACAGTAATCTCCTAATGAATTTTCAACACTGAGCATGAAAGGGTGCAAAATTTTTTAAAAGAGGTATTCCTAATTTAACATAAATCAATGATGTGAGTCAAGATATATACAAAGTTGGTTTATTTGAAAGATATCAATGGTTCTAGATGAAAACTAGAGGATAATTTCTAAGAGGTCAAAAATAAAAACCAAAAACCTAGAGATAGTGGGGAATTTCTCGGTATTATCATTTTAAAGCTAGGCTCTTTAGTTTTGAATTATTTTCAATTCACCTATTTTTGTTCCATTTCAAAATATTTTCCAGTTTCTCATATTTTCTTTTGAGCTATTAAACTAGTATCTCTATGAGCAATTTATTTGCTTTCATATACAGTACTATGAAATAAAAACTAATTGTTCAACATTTATGTACCACTTAAGATTGTTTCATTTGTGATAATTGGTAGCATACTGGTGAATATAACTATCATTGCTTTATAAGAAATGAAGTGAAACAGAAAATCTTTTCAGGTACTTTTATGATTTTGTGTGTCTTGGACTCAAATTTTCATAATTAAGTCCAGTTCGTTCAATGACTACACTTAAATATAAATTCATCAGAAATTTATATCTCTAGAGCATGATCCAAAAATTAACATGAATGCTTTCCTCAACTACACTGTTACCTTCCTTTTTGCTCCTATGTTTGTTCACTGGTTCATTCATGTGTTAATTGCTTTGTCCATTCACCCACAAGTAAATACCATACAAAATAAAGTTATGTTTTTTCCCCTCCAGGAGTTGCATGCTCAAGTTGGAAAATCACTGTTGAACTCAGAACAGGTGCTTCTCATAGAAAAAGTGGTAGGGAATCGAAATAGAGCAAGAAACATCAGAATATTCTGGTAACAAGCTGAATTCGGAAAGGAAAGTAGGAATGAGTTAAGTAGGAGTTTTACCCATTTTGGTGGATTTTCTACTGTATTAGAGATATAGCAACTTGGCCCTTTTGGGGACTCTTAACCAGAGAAATAAGTAAATGGCAATTCAAGAGGAGCCTAGGTGATATGGCTGAGCTTGAACTTTACCCATTGAGAAATTTCAAGTAGGGGAATAAAAATGACCAGGCTTGAATTTTATAGCAAGGTCACTTAGGCAGTAATGTGAAAGATATATTGGAGGAGGCATGGAGCAACTGAAGCGAGGAAATATTAAGAGACTACTGCAGTAATCTGGGCTTGAACTTAAAGACAGCCTAAGAGGGCAGGTAGTTGACAGTTTACAATCTTGTGACACTCAAAATGGTCTTGATTAGCAGCATGAACACATTAGAGAAGCCTGTATGAAATACACAATCTTGTGCGATATTCCTTACCTTCAGAATCAGTGTTGGTAACAAGCTCAAGTAATCTGGTGGCTCAAATGGTAAAGAATATGCCTGCAATGCAGGACACCCAGGTTCAATCCCTGGATCAGGAAGATCCCCTGGAGAAGGGAGTGGCTACCCACTCCAGCACTGTTGCCTGGAGAATCCCAGAGGAGGCTGGTGGGCTGCAGTCCATGAGGTTGCAGAGTCGGACACGACTGAGCAACTAACACTTTCAGGTAATCTGTATGTCTGGGAGAATCATTCAGAGAGAATAGAAACAGTATGGGCAGTTACTGGAGGAAAAAAAATCACTCTTAGGTGTGGTCAGTTTGAGGTGTTTATGAACATTCAAGGAAGCTGATCCATAGCAGTTGAGTATATGGATCCTGAGGCTGGGTTAGAGATGCAGTTTACCATTTATCAATCTGTTAGTATTTGAAGCCATGGTCCGACCCAAGTTTCCTGGGATCTGCCCAGGAAATCATATCATTAGGCAGAGGGCCCAGAGGGAGCACTAAGAAACATCATTATTTAAAGTTCCACATAGCGAAAGGTATCCACAAGAAACAGGAGGTTCCAGTGGGAGGTCTAAACAACGTGAGAAGTGGGAAGAGGTCCAAGTGGCAGGATGGTCAACATTCTCATTTTCCAGCAGAGCTCACATAAGAACAGACAAAAGTCCATGGATTTGGCAATCTTGATGTCAGAGTAAAGCTATGAGTGGAGATTATTTCCCATTAGTTCGTTCTTGACCTTAGTATGTGGGGATGCAACTTAGTTTCTGTTTTCAAAGTTCAGATGAGTAGAATGTGAGAGGAGCTTGGTATGGAGCCACTTTGCACATGTTCTCTCTTCCAGTAAGATGGTAAATTCTTTGAGGAATAAGGAAGGCACATAAAGATGAGTAAGACCCAGTCCTAACCCTCAGCGTTTATAACAAATAAGAAATAAGGTATTCATAGTACAAGATGGGACATATATTATAAAATATAGGGATTCAAAAGAGGCATATACTACATCCAAACAATCAGAAGAGGCTGCTTACTTCTCCTAAATTGTTAGTACAGAGATGTGCTTACTTAACATTTACATACTTAACACTTAAACTGTATTAATTGCTGACTTTTCTCTCAACAAATCTGATGAATTATTAATAAAGTCCCATTTATTCCAAAATCCAAGGAAACTTCAAACTCATTCATGAGATATTTATTAAAATAACACATTTAGGGAAAAAAATCAATACAATGTATACATCATTACTGAAAACTGTATACCATCATACAAAAAAGGATTTTATTTTGGGAAATCGATTCCTAATTTATGGCAAGTTTTACTTTAGAAATAAAACCACAAAACAACACAATCTAATTCAATCTTAAAGGCTGGCATGCTGAGCAAGGAATGTTCTTATTCTTTGTAGGAGTTCCTTCTTTACACTGTCAGGTACCAGGGCTGAAATATAAAATAAAAACATAAGAGTAAGATGATTCCAATTAATATTTATCAATTTGAGATCTGGTGTTTTATTCAGGATTACCAAGTGAAAATTTCATAACTAACCCTCATGCTTCAATAAAAAAGAATAAAGACATCTGAGAAAATAAGATATATTTGAAATTTATTGTTTGAAAGAACTATCCAATACCTAAAAATATACTGCACATGTGAAAATTCTTTATACAAGGAACAGAAAAGGCCTTTCTGAAAGAGAGGCTGTGAAAGATTGCTAAATCTGATTCAAATGCAACTTAATAAGACTGGTTAAAATCAAACAAAAAAAGGAGAAAGCACTCTTACAAAAACAGGGTAATCTCTCTACTATACAATTTCTTCAACTTGATAGGAAAAAGATCAGCAGGCTTAGAGAAAAATGATAAAAGGATAAGCACACAGTTCTTCAATGTCAAAAGAATTTAACCTCACAACAGAAATGAAAATTAAAACTATCATTCTGAGAGCATATTTTTACCAATCAGATTGGCTGAAATCCAAAGGTCATTAATATATGTATTGGCAAGACTGGGGGAAAACTGGCCCTGTTACATTGGCTGGTGGGAGAATAAATTGATACAGCATATTTGGGGAGATAATTTGGTGATCCTGTATTGAAATAAATGCATATATTCTCTTGAGTCAACAAAGATGAAAGAGATTCAACAACAGTTGTTTCTGTCATATGTTCATGTTTCAAATCTTGAATCATGTGACTGACTATATTATCTACTCTGAATATTAAGCCAAAAATAGGGAAATGGGAGTTCCCTGGTGGTTAGGATCCTAGTGGTTAGGATCACAGGCTTCACTACCATTTGGCCCAGGTCTATTCCCTTCTTGGGGAACTGAGATCCCAGAAGCCGCAAGGCACAGCCAAAAAAAAAAAAAGGCAGGGGGTGGGGGTGGGGGGAAGCCCTTATCCTTGAAACTTAATATTAAATGTCAGTTATTAAATCTACACTATTTCCCCCTTTTTGGCTACTAATAAATAAGGACAAGAAGGAATTAACTTTAATCTCTAATGTTATTTGCTTGAATTCAAAGGAAATGAAATCTTCAGATATAGTTCAATATTTCTACAAAAATTCCACAAATGACAGAAATCAAAGAAGACAGATACTCCTCTTTATAAATTTAGTATAAACCTGCAGAGAAATAAGGACTACATAATTAAGTCCACTGGAAATGTGATCAATATGTATGTTAAATATACTTTTACTCAAAATTATGATGACTGAGAACAGATCAGCTGCCTTGGGGTTACGGATGAGATGTGACTATAAAGGAATAGCTTGAAGGAGTCTTTTAGAACGAATCTATACATGTGTATAAAGTTCACAGAACTGACATTAAAAATGTTAATTAAAAAATACTTTCTTAACAATAAAAAGAAAAGATTTATTTTTACTTTTCTTTTTGCTAATTCTCTAGTAGGGGATTGAAATATATATAAGGGATTGAAATATCCAACAAAAAAGCACTGAAGGAAATGCAGAGATAATTTCTACACTGTTTATAGATTTACTTCTTAAATGTTAACAGATTAAGCATTAATTACAGAAGAAAAGTAGAAACAAAATATAGAGATTTATTTAAAAATATAAATCCATGGGGAGGGCAATAAATACTGCCCCAGCCCCGGAATATGATTGACCGACAAAGTTATGTTTTAAAAGATGGCTGGAAAGGACCATGGGATGCTGTAGTTCTTTCCAGGTGGTAGCAATTCAGGGCCTAGTATTCTCTGGTAATAATTTTAAAGTGATTTATTTTTCACACTTCAGTTCTTTTTACTTTTTCTGTGTGAGGAAACAACTAATGGGTTATCTAATTTACCTGCTTCCACTTATAACTACAACCACCCCCTACCGCCTTCCTCAAATGAAAATAATCTAGTTACACCTAATTATTGCATACAGACTTAACATTATTTCCTGTTTCTTTTGGTTTCCTTAACAAGGAATTAAAGTGAAAAATTAAGAAGGCAGCTGAAGTGTGAGCCTTAAACAAGAATTACCCAATCATGAAGTTACGGAGCTACCAGATTCTTAATTAGACATCCAAGAAGACAACTTTGTTTATTTTTAATAAGGAAAGCGAGCAATGACTCAGGGGCTGGTGTAAAACGCTGAACTATTATACATAAGGCTAAACTTTACAAATCCTAGCTTCCGGTAATATTTGCCTCTAAAAAAAAATCCCAAATTTTAGAAATTATCTGTTTTAACAACCATATCAACTTATAATATGTGTATATTGTTTTAAGAGTACAAAACATTTTATACCTTGTTTGTTACTCAAAACTGTGCAAGAAAGTTGGCGAGGCAACTATAACTCTTCCCAAAGAGAAGATGCACATAATCTTAGAAAGAGTGCTTTTCCTTGTTAAAAAAAAAAAGAAAACCTGAACCAGCAAAAGAAAAAACAAACCATGTCTTAGCCCACATTTCCTTTCACACATTTTGTATTCCTTACCTCTGCCTTTTGGTGTGATTTCAGCCACCAAGTCATCAACAGTAACGTGTTCTAGTCCCTTTTCTTTAATTACCTCTTATGCAAAAGCAAAAAACAAATCATATCATTTAAAATCATTATCTGTAAGAAAGATTTTCATAGAGGAAGGGTTAAGATCATGTTTTTAGAGTCCAGACTGGTCTTTTTTTTTTTTTTTTAAAAAGAGGACACTTCTTTTTTTCGTTCTAATGAAGATTTAGTTCAACCTTAAACACAGCATATATTCACCAGATTCAAAACGTAAGACAAATAGTTGTAATAAGCAGAATGAATTTGAACTGTAAATTCAAATTGCCCAAAATTAAAATATGGAACAACTCCTTTGCTCCTTTCTCTTCTCTATGCTGGTCCAAGAGGAGAAGGAGGAGAGGAGGAGAAAAGGAGTTAACACTTACTGGACCCCTATTATGTGCTGGGTGCTTTGCAATATTTAATATTCACAATTATCTAATGGCCTGGGCATTTTTCCCACTTTGAAAGTGAGGCAAGTGACGCTTAAAAATTAAATAACTCATTCAAACACGACTTGAAATCCAGGTCCAGTCTTACACAAAGGTCTATTTGAGCTTGAAGTCTATGCTTTTGTTACTTTGGCACATTGCCTTCTTTGGATTAATGATATAAAGTCTCTATTATCATTATCATTTGTAGAAACCATTACAATGAGAATTCATTATAAATATCTAGAATTCCATCATGCCAAAAGCTGAGCCAGAAAGGAAGGAGGCTCACCTTAGTGACTTGTGGAATCTAGCTAATGGCATCATCATCAATACCCAGTAATTTAACAAGCTTCCATTTTATAATTTAAAAAATATAAGTAATTTTCTAAGAGCTTTTATAGATGACTTCTTTCAAAAATAACACTGTTAAAGACAGGAGATAAAATTTCTATAAGTCTGCCAGCCATAACATGCTTAACATGTTATTAAGAAAAACTGACTAGGAATCACTAATGTTTCACTTCCAGTAGGCACACTGAGAAAGGTGGGATATTTCATGCCAGAGGAAATCTTGCCTCAACTGTTTTAAGAGAAACACAACGAAACATTTCTAAAATTTAAGAACAGGTCTACATATGATCACTCAGTGCAAGCAGTCTACACCACATGATTCAATTTTCTATTTGTGTAAAACTATGTTTGAGCACTCAATACATTTTAAAATACTGATTATAATTTTTTCTAGTGAATTTCAGACCCACACAGTTGAGAGCAATGGAATTAGTTTATCTTCTAAATCAAACTGATTACCTTTACAGTGTGCCTTCAACTGATCCTTCCAGCCACATTCAATTAATTTAGCTCTCAGCAACTCTTTGAGGCTGTTGAAAAAAAGTGTTTCCAAATTAAAACTACAGCAGCGTACAGTATCTTAGACAGGAATGTTTGAAGCAAAGCTTCACTGTTCAATGAAAAATCCCCTGCCTTCTGGTTACAAAACCTTTAATTTAACCATGGCCTAATCTTGGTTCTATCACTAAAAGTTCTTTGATCTTATATGAGTCATTTAAATGCTGAGCTTCATTTTCATCATCAATAAAATTCAGTCAAGTGGATGGGACACAATACTTCTTAAGAAACCCTACTTGGGCCTTCTTACACTTTCTACTTCCCTCCACCAACAGGAATATTGCGGGTTTTGTGCAACTTCAAAGGGTATTAGTTGAGTTTGAAGCAGCTGTACTTTTGAAAGCTTCAAACCCCAGAATCCATTCTTTAACTACAAATTCTTAACTGTTAACTATCTTACTGCCCCATTTTATCTCAACCTTATAGATTCTCCCCTCCCTTTTTCTCATTACCCTTCTAAATTATACATTAGCTATGTTATATGTTAGTAGCCCAGTCATGCCATGTCGGACTCTCTGTGACCCCATGGACTGTAGCCTGCCAGGCTCCTCTGTCCACGGAATTCTCCAGGCAAGAATACTGGAGTGGATAGCCATTCCTTTCTCCAGAGGATCTTCCCAACCCAGGGATCGAACCTGCGTCTTCTGCATTGCAGGCAGATTCTTTACCATCTGAACCATCAGGGAAGAACTTTAGTTACTACATTAACTACGGTATTTCATAAATTCTAAGACTGTACTTTCCCACATTTTAACAATCCAGTCATTGGCCTGCCTATCATAGTTTAATTAGCAGTATTTTCTTTTCTTAATGGTTAAAAAAATAATGGTATGTATTACAACTGATGACATCATGGGTGCAAAAAAATAGTTTATCTTCTGCAAAACCTATTATAAAGCCTCAATTTTCAACCTAAATCATCTCATTTCTCAGCTTAAACATGTCGAGTCACAAGCCAAACTGCTTCTTTTTCAATATTCCTAACATCTACTACGTGATATTTCCATCTTGATGTTTAATTAAGTCATTTAATGTTAATAGGGCCAAAACCCAACTCTTACTCCTCTTCCACCTCAAGCTGTTCTTACCAGAAAGGCAACTCCATTCATCTTGGTACTCAGGCTAGAAACCCTGGCAGCTGCCTTCACTCAGTAATTTTGATAACACTAATATCTAATCTATAAGCACATCCTACTGGTTCCAGTTTTTAAACATATACCTGAAACTGAAATCCTTTTCACCACCTCTGCCATTCCATCAGCCTGCTGAATTGTTCCTCGGCCACTTCCCCCCTGCACTTCCTTCTCTCCCTGCTCAAAACCCTCCAGGGATCTCCCAGTTTACCCAGAATGCAATTTCCAGTCTTTACTAGAGCCTAAGAGACCCTGCATGGTTCGCCCCTTCCCCAGCGATGTCTCTGACTTTACTGTTTCTCTCCCTTACCCAACGACTCAGTCTTAGTGGCTTCCATGGGTTCCTCAAAAGGCCAGGCAACGGAATGTCCTGGCAGTGAAGTTATTAGGACGCAGTGCTTTCACTGCAGGGCCCTAGGTTCCATCCCTGACGAGGGACTGAGGTCCCACAAGGTGTGTGAAACATGGCCAAAGAAAAGAAAAAAGCCAGGCAAGCTGTCTCAGGACCACGGCTCTTGAGTCTCCTCACTCCCTCAAATCTGATCTCTTTATCAGTGAGGTCCACTTTTTCCTTTCTATAACACACCTGATTATTCTCTGCTTTATTTTTCCTCTAGAACTCCTCACCATCTGACACACTGCACATGTATTTTCTGCCTCCTTCCATTAGAATGTAAGCAGTATAAAAGACAGACTTCATTTTGTTTACTATTGTATCTTCAGACCTTAACAGGACACGGCAAATAGTAGAAACTCAGTAACTCAAAGCTACGTAAATGAAGACAAATGAAAAACAATAATACATAATCTCCTACTGCCATTACTGGCAATACTATCCTCTTGGTTTCCCAAGGCACTGTTCTAAGAGGCTTTCTTCTTCCTCATTCCTCATATCAAGGGTTGTTGATTTTACTTAAAAACAAACAAAGTTCTTTCCTTTTTGCTATTTTACTTTTCGCCTGATATTATCTTCGCAATCTATCTTTAGTCCTTCAAATCTCCTTCACACTGCCAAAATAACATTCCTAAAGTGCAACACAATCTAGTCAGCCTCTTAAAATTTTTTAATGCCTTCCACCACCCAAGGATAAGTCAACAAATGTTTTTGCAAACCTACCACCTATTTTTCTGCCATTTCTTTGACAGTAAAAACACTCTACAACTCTGGTGTAAGAAATCTGGGTAGGGGCTCTAGCAATGGAAATGTGAACTAGGCAAGGTGGATCATGAATGGCCTATTACTGAACAAGGATGTAACCAAGTTAAGTACATTGCTGAAACTACTAGGAGAAAGATAGTCTTAGCAGGAGATGTAAATTTTGAGCTCCTAATTCCTGCCACCTTGTGCGTAGTGCCTTCTGGAAAATAAAGCCAACAGAGGAAAGCAGATATGAGACAGGAAAATAAAGCCATATTCTTGGTGACAATTTTTGAGAGACTAGACCCAGTGATGCCTGAAGCACCTTCAAACCCTAGACTTCTAGTTACATGATATTATACATTTCCATTAGTTGAGCTAGTTTCTCATCCTTTTTAATGGAAAGATTTCTGATTATACAAAAACCACATTTCTCCTGTCCACTGTCTTTCACATTTTAATTGCACAGTTCCCCCAGAATATTATATTAGAACAAATTTATTTGACTTTGCATATTTGTTTCCATCTGCCCAGACTGTACTTTCTCTTTTACTGTGCTAATTCTTCTCTCCCAGGTGACGTAACACTTCCACCACTCTGGAAGACTTCACTGATAATCTTAATCTCCAGGTAGAAGCTCAAAGTTCCCTCTTAGGTTTCTCTCATACAATTTATCACCCTGCTTCTGGAAGCCTTTTTTGATTCTTTAGCCTCTCCTCTGCACTTTCAAACCTGTTCATCCCTCAGATGTTTACTTGGCCAATTATGTGCTAGGTATGATGATGGGTATACAGTTTCTGCTGTGGAGAAACTCAGATTCTACTTATACAAACTAGCAAAGTAGGCCAGTATAATACAGAGCAATTAAATGCTATGATAGAACAAGGAATTTGGGAATTAACAGATTCCTAGAAGAGATGATATTTAAATTAAAACCTGATGGGCATCGAATTAGCTAAAGATGGGGGAAAGAAGAATATTTCAGAGAGTAAAAACAGCAAATGCACTCTGAGGATATGAGAGCTTGGTAACTGAAACTGGTTCCATTATGTAGACTCTCTTAAAAACTGGGCAACATTTTATCTCCAACGGCAGTTTATTTGGGTATGTATTTTTCTTCTCCTTTAGTTTACAAATTTTTTGAGAGAGAGTCATTTCCTGTTGATCTCTGTATATACATGATTCACTTCCCTCCAAGTCTTGCCATACTGAACAGACCTAAACATTTTTTTTTAATTGATGTTAGGAATTGAAGTTTTGGATAATCTCAATTTTCTGTAATTATTTCTACTAACATCAGTATTGTTACTTGATAACTAGATTCTTTTTAATGTAACAAAATTATAGTTTAAAGATGTTAAATGTAATTTATTAACACAATCTATTACTTACCGTTCTCTTTCTCCAGTTTCTATCAACTTTTGGTTAATCGCTGCTCTCATCTGCGCATCTTTGTTCATCTTGCTAACCTGAACATCAACATGTATTTTCAGATATAGAACACTTACAAAGCATTGTCTTCTAAATCCTCTAGGCTAGCACCTCAACACAGGTAACATTCTATCAACTGAAGGGGTGATAAATTTCAACAATGTGTTGACAATGTCATTACTCTTAATATTATTTACTGTTTCCCAAGAAGTCATAATGATGAACTTTACAATTCCTCCCCGCCATGTACCCTTCATTAATAAGTCTTTGGATAATAACAATTACTGTACATTTATTAAATGCATATGTGCCTGGCACTGAACTAATGTGTTTTTATCTCATTTAATTCCCAGATCTTATTCTTTTATGTAAGTAGTATTAACACAATTTATATTTTACAGGTGAGGAAACTGAGGAACCAAGATAGAAAAGTGAACTCAGATACTGTGACCCCAGAAGCTCCCAAATACTTTAACAGCACATAATACCTGACTGTTAATCATTTCTGCTTCTTAACTTAAATGCATTCAAAATTTGGGGAAGCTATTTAAACTGAATATCAATAAAAGATTAAGTAAGGCTGGTGACAAAATTTCCAGATAAGGCTCTTAAGCGCTTAAGTTTTCACTAGGATGTAAAGAATCACAACCGCCAAACTAGCCCTGTGTGGGTGTGTTCTTTATCAAAACTTGCAGGTTGGGATAAAGAGAAAAGAATTCTCAAATAAATTCCTAACTTAGAATTCTCAATTTTCAGTAAAAACAACCAACCAAAACGGCGTAGAAGTAAGAGGAAGGTTAAGTTGTAAAACTTGTAATAAGCCAACGGTACCCTACTTATCTGGGCTTATCTGTCACTAACTTGAGAACTTTTGTTGTCTCCCAACTTGCCGCCTATAAGAAAACTGAAAGTGGCGGTGAGTTTTCAGTTTTTTTTTTTTTTTTTAATGCAACAGGAAAAAGGAGAGGTTGAGAAAGAACTAGGATATGTTTGCTTTTGCAGTTGAGGGTAACATTTTCAAAATAACACCAAGACCTACAGTCAGTACCTTCCCTAGAATACTCAACTTGATCTTGCCTTCGCCCCGACACTACGGATAGTGACCTTGGACAAGTCAGTTCTTAAAAGGCCTCAGTTTTCTCACCGGTAAAACAAGGGCGCTGGGGATCCCTCCCAGTTCAGACGTTCCACGGAAAAATAGAATAGGGCGGAGACAGCGGGAGAGGCGGGAGGGGAGGAGCCAGAAAACAAAGCGAAGACTGGCTTCAGGCCAACTCCGGTAGCACGCCCTGTCGGAGAGCCCTACAGGCCCGCGAGCGCGGGTCGGGGAAGCTAACGAAAGACAGCACATCGAAAGGAGCCTGGGCTGGGCCCGGGTCCCGGCCCTGAGGACCACGGGCATAGCTCACCACCATCACCGCGGGCGAGGGCCGTCCCTTCCCAGCGACGAAATGACCCTTGCGCTGACGACCGTTACCTACCACACTCTTCGGCTGCCCGGACCTAGACCCTCAGTAGCTCGGGCACCTAAGCACACAGAAAGCTAGCACACGCATTTCCGGGGCGGGGTCTCACCACCCTGCCTATAAAGTGAGAATTTAACCAGCGCGGGCCGCCTCCTGGTCGCTCAGCCTTCTGGGTAAGAGAGTCCAGATCGTTCTGTCGCACGGGCATTGAGTTCCCGAAAGACTACATATCCCAGCATGCAACAGAGGCAACTTTCTCGTGGGCACTACATTTCCCAGAAGGCACACTACGCCGCAGTGTTTTCTGGGATGAGAACCACGCCGCCTCCAAGCCACAGTGCTACCAGAGAAGCGCGGACCTTTCAACGAGCGCTTTACTAATTCTCACGCTGGGCCCCTGGAAGGCGATGGAGGTGGCTGCTAATTGCTCCCTGCGGGTGAAGAGACCTCTGCTGGATCCCCACTTCGAAAGTTACAAGCTCTCCCTCGAGCCGCTGCCCTCTTACCAGCTGGAACTTGACGCAGGTGGGAAGCGGCGGCACCCTCTTGCACTCTGTTCCGTTCACCTTTCTGTTTCCTTCGGCGCGACCCATCCTGCATTTTCTTCTTTTTTGACTTTGGCTAGCTTGTAGCTCAGTCGGTAAAGAATCTGCCTGCAGTGCAGGAGACCCGGGTTCGATCCCTGGGTTGAGAAGATCCCCTGGAGAAGGAAATGGCAATCCACTCCAGTATCCTTGCCTGGAAAATCTCAGGGACAGAGGAACCTGGTGGATTGCAGTCCATGGGGTCGCAAAGAGTCAGGCACGACTGAGTGACTAACACAGCCAGGCGACTGTGGCTTTCTTCACGGTCAAGCCAGGGTGGGGTTTACCATGACTTTCTCTGGAGAATGACGCCCATCCCCGACCCCCAAGGGAGCCGCCTTCGAGTGGCTCTGGCGTAGCAGGACCGTGGGTTCCGCCCTCGGCTCTGCTGCCCGGGCTCCGGGAGTCGGCCCCTGGTACTGTCTAGGCCACGCTGCCTGTCGGTCCTGGTCTGGTCCCTGCTGCAGAGAGTGCTCAGGACAGGCTTTGCTGTTGGAGCATCCTCTGTGTGCGTTGAGAAGCCACACCTCTTTGGAAGATCTTCTGCTCTTGTACTCTGGCTGAGACCCAATTCTTAGAAACTCTATTGCAGTTATAGGCTGTCAGATTGAGGAGGACTCTGTCGTAGATTACAGCTCGAGAAAAAAATTGGAGACGAATTGGTTTAGTACCCACACTTCTACTACTTTTTTGTTTATCTGTCGGTGGCGGGAATTTTTTACAATGTAACGAGTGGTATTTTTGTTGACGAAAAAGAGCCCAGAGATTGCATTTTTAATACACAACCCTGCTGATTCTGATTCATGTTGTCAGTGGATCACACTTTGAGTGATGATCTAGAGTTAATAGGTTTTATAGTATCAAGTTTATTCATTTAATGTATAAATTATACAAACTCAGCAACCTCTCGAGAGCCTGTTTTATGTTACATGCTAATACAATCAAGATAAATATGATATAGTAATGTAAAGTTGCTATTGTCTAGCTAGGAAGAAAGGTATAAGCCGATAAAGAGGATGTGGTAAGGCAGTGATCAGGATATGTACAAAACAGTGATAATGTTTCCATGTTTCTCAAACCAGCCAGAGACATCTAGGAAAGCTTCTAGATGAGGGAGTTGATATCTCAGTTGGGCTTTAAAGAATAGGTAGGAGTTGATCAGGGTAAGAGAAAATGAACTTGCTGTTTCTTTTCATTCCCTTTCTCCCACCTTACATAAATAAATGATAACTCCATGTTAATTAGCCTTGCATTAAAAAACCACCTCAAAACTCAGTGGCTCAAAACAGTAAGCAGTTATTAGTGCTTATAATTCTACAGGTTAGCTAGGTGGTTCTAGTCATGACTCAGCTTTCTCATACATTTGGGGTTCTCTGGCTATAGGCTGCTGTAAGATGGTTTCAGATGCTCTCCTCTTGGTTTTCCTTCATGTGGTCTCTCATCCAGCAGGCTGCCACAGGCTTATTCCAAGAGACAAGCAGTGCACAGGAGTTTTTTCAGGCTCTGCTCGCAGTAAGTTTGCTGTTGTTCCACTGGCCAAAGCAAGTAGTATAATCAAGCACAGAGTGGGTATGTATGGGAAGACTTCTAATGCAGGTCGACATAGTTGTTTGTGCTTTAGTCATCTTTGGTGTATTTCTTTCTTTCTTTCTTTCTTTCTTTTTTTTTAATCTCTACAGGGAAAGAGCAAATTAGCCAAGATCAGCAAATTAGCAGTGGACAGGCTCTTGCCCCACAGCCTCTTGCTCTTGCCCCACGTTTTGTGAATACATAGTTATGTAACAGCTGAGATCATTTATTATACTGTGCACGTTCAGTGCCCCATATAAGCACCACCTGAGAAGCCTTTGGGGCTGCGTTATAGCTGTGTCCGCTGGGTCAACCATGGGAGGAGAAAATAGTGTGTCTGTTTCTATGGCTCCTGTGCCAGTCAGGAGACAGTAAACATGTCTGCCATTCCTACAACTCTTTGAGTTTTCCTCCATCATCCCTGCTCATGCCTTGCCTACCATGGTTCAACAGTGTGCACAGTGAGGGACAGCGAGATAATCTCCTATTCAGTTTCTCAGCAAAGGCTGTCGACTCAAAATCTTGTCTTCTCCATGCCTCTACCCTGGTCCAAATCATTGATATCTCCCACCTGAACTATAGTAACTTCTAAACGAGTCTTCCTGTTTTCGATTTTGGGCACCTTCATTCCATTCTCTTTAAGGCAGTAGTTGTTATAGTTTTTAATTCTTTGTTTATTTGATATCTGTTTCCTCCACTAGACTGTGAGCTCCATGGAGCTCACAATGGTGTTTCTCTTTTGCTCAGTGCTCACTCTGTAGAGACAGTGGTTGGCATAGTTGATACTCAGTACATTGACTGAATGAAGAAGAGAAGTTGTTGAGGTCATTCCATTCCTGGGAAAGCCTGAGCAAAGGGGAAACATTTAGACTCTATGAAGGGCACTACTGCCGTGCTGTTTTGCAGGAGCAAAAAAATCTGCTGAGAGAGTGAGAAGATTTAGATAGGTGAAGGCTTTTTTTTATCCTGTGAGTCAATGTTTCCCAGACTTTTCATGGCCAATTACAAAGTAAAGCTCAGCTGTCTTAGATTTACCAGCTTTTTAATTTCCTTAGTGGAGCTGTTTCTTAAAAACTGTCATGTCCTCACCCACCTTTTCATAATCAGAAGGGTATTTTGACACGAAAAAAGCAGGAAGCAAACTGTCACAATAAATATTCCTTTTGAGTACATTGACTGTGAAAAACTAAGATATTCTTTTTCTCCCTCATTTCACCAGTATTGGTCTTAGATTATTGTTTGGGATGCACAGGTGGAGGTGATGAGATGTCATTTACATTAGGGTCTTAAGTAGAGAAGGGAAATCGCTAAATTGGGGATTGAATAGTTCACTCTTTGGGTCTTCCCCAGTGGCTCGGAGGCAAAGAATCAGCCTGCCAATGCAGGAGACGGATTTGATCCCTGGGTCGGGAAGATCCTCTGAAGGAGGAAATGATAACCGACACTAGTATTCTTCCCTGGGATATCACATGGACAGAGGCACCTGGCAGGCTACAGTCCATGAGATTGCAAAATAGTCGGACACATCTTAGCAACTAAACCACAACAAGTTCACTCCTAGCCTCTGGGAGATTGAGTTTGGACGATGAGGGGAGTGGAGACAGGGAGACCAGTTTGGAGGCTTTGCAGTAGTCCACATGAGAAGCTTTCATTAAGAATTACTTGAGGACGATGAAGAAGAGGTTAATTCTTTTAAAAACTACCGTTTCTAGAGAGAGTGTGAGATGATTGAGCTGCTCCTCCTGATGGTTTGATTTGTTTTATAACCAGCCCAGGGGGTTCATATTAATGCAACAAACTGTTGGCAGGCACCTGTGGTGTGTGAAGCTCTGCAGTTGGGATGTGAGAATGAGATGGGGTGTCTGGACTCAAAGATCTCAGAGCATTGAGTTTTATTCTCTTGTCTTATATGTTGTTCAGTTCAATTCAGTCGCTCAGTCTTGTCCGACTCTCTGCGACCCCATGAATCGCAGCACGCCAGGCCTCCCTGTCCATCATCATCTCCCGGAGTTCACTCAAACTCACGACGATCGAGTCGATGATGCCATCCAGCCATCTCATCCTCTGTCGTCCCCTTCTCCTCCTGCCCCCAATCCTTCCCAGCATCAGAGTCTTTTCCAATGAGTCAACTCTTCGCATGAGGTGGCCAAAGTACTAGAGTTTCAGCTTCAACATCATTCCTTCCAAAGAACACTCAGAGCTGATCTCCCTTAGAATGTACTGGCTCGATCTCCTTGCAGTCCAAGGGACTCTCAGGAGTCTTCTCCAACACCCAGTTCAAAAGCATCAATTCTTCAGGGCTCAGCCTTCTTCACAGTCCAACTCTCACATCCATACATGACCACAGGAAAAACCATAGCCTTGACTAGACAGACCTTTGTTGGCAAAGTAATGTCTCTGCTTTTGAATGTGCTATCTAGGTTGCTCATAAATTTTCTTCCAAGGAGTAAGCGTCTTTTAATTTCATGGCTGCAGTCACCATCTGCAGTGATTTTGGACCCCCTCAAAATAAAGTCTGACACTGTTTCCACTGTTTCCCCATCTATTTGCCATGAAGTGATGGGCCGGATGCCATGATCTTCGTTTTCTGAATGTTGAGCTTTAAGCCAACTTTTTCACTGTCCTCTTTTACTTTCATCAGGAGGCTTTTTAGTTCCTCTTCACTTTCTGCCATAAGGGTGGTGTCAACTGTATATCTGAGTTTATTGATATTTCTCCCCACAGTCTTGATTCCAGCTTGTAGTTCATCCAGCCTGGCATTTCACATGATGTACTTTGCCTCTGAGTTAAATAAGCAGGGTCACAGTTCACAGCCATGACATACTCCTTTCCCAATTCTAAACCACTCTGTTGTTCCATGTCTGTTTCTAACTGTTGCTTCTTGATGTGCATACAGGTTTCTCAGGAGACGAGTAAGGTACTCTGGTATTCCCATCTCTTTAAGAATTTTCCACAGTTTGGAATGATACACACAGTGAAAGGCTTTATCGTAGACTATGAAACAGAAATAGATGTTCTTCTGGAACTCTCTTGCTTTTTTCTGTGATCCAGCGGATGTTGGCAGTTTGATCTCTGGATCGTGTACCTTTTCTGAATCCAGCTTGTACATGTGGAAGTTCTTGGTACATGTATTGTTGAACCCTAACTTGAAGGATTTTGAACGTTACCTTGCTACACGTGAGGCTTCCCTTGTGGCTCAGCTGGGAAGGAACTGCCTGCAATGTGGGAGACCTGGGTTCGATCCCTGGGTTGGAAAGATACCCTGGAGAAGGGAAAGTCTACCCACTCCAGTATTCTGGCCTAGAGAATTCCATGGACTGTATAGTTCATGGGCTCACAAAAGTTGGACACGACTGAGCGACTTTCATTTGCTACATGTGAAATGAGCTCAATTGTGTGGTAGTTTGAATTCTTTGACATTGCCTTTCTTTGGGATTGGAATGTGGCCAGTCCTGTGGCCACTATTGAGTTTTTCCAATATGCTGGCATATTAATTGCAGCAGTTTAACAGCTTTACTGAGATATAAATGACAATAATCTACACATATTTAAGTGTATAGTTAGTTTTGACGTGTGTCTGTATACACTTAGGAAGTCATTATCACAATTGAGAAATTAAACTTAGCCATCATCCCCAGAATTTCCCTTGTTCCTTTCTGTATCTGGCCCAGAGTTAGTTAGGGAACAGGGAGGAAGAAAAAAAGGCAGAAGTGATCTCCCCTGTAGCCCACCAGACCCCTCTGTCCATGGGATTTCCCAGGCAAGAATACTGGAGTTGGTTTCCATTCCTTCTCCAGGGAATATTTCCAACCCAGGGATCGAACCAGGTCTTCTGCACTGGCAGGCAGATTTTATTTTTTTTTTTAAACCACTGAGCTACCAGGCACGCCCCTAAGGTTTATAATGTACATCTTTAAATTATTACGATACATTTAAATGATATTTTATTATTTCATGTATAGTTTGAGAACCAAAAGTATACTTCCGTTTCTCTCCTTTATGCTATTGTCATGCATTTTACTTTTACATATTACTATGAACTTAGGTTGTTGATCAGTCTCTTAAGTTGTGTCTGACTCTTTGGTACCTCACGGACTTCAGCATGTCAGGCTTCCCTGTCCTTTGCCATCTCCTGGAGTTTGCTCAAACTCATGTCCATTGAGTCGGTGATGCCATCCAACCGTCTTAGCCTCTGCCACCCCCTTCTCCTCCTGCCCTCACTCTTTCCCAGCATCAGGGTCTTTTCCACTGAGCTGGCTCTTCACATCAGGTGGCCAAAGCATTGGAGCTTCAGCATCAGTCCTTCCAGTGAATATTCAGGGTTGATATCCTTTAGGATTGACTGTTTTGATCTCCTTGCTGTCCAAGGGACTCTCAAAAGTCTTCTCTAGCACCACAATTTGAAAGGATCAGTTCTGAGGTGCAAATAGGGGAAAAAAATCTTAACGTATTTACTCCTATAGTTGCCTTATTACTTTTATTGTTTCTCATGAGAGACCATATGTTACCCTTTGTTCTTTTATGCATGATATCTCTTTTTCCTCTGGGTGTATTTAAGATTTTTCTCTTTCATCCTGACTTAGAGTGGTTTGATTATATTGTGTGTTGATGTGGTTTTCCTCATGATTCTTGTGCTTGGGGTTTGCCGAACTTCCTAGATCCCTGAATTTATAGTTTACATCAGTTTTGGCAAGTTTTCAGCCATTATTTCTTCTACACTTTTTTTTCCCCCTTCTCTGTTTTCTCCTTTAAAGACTCTAGTTACCCATTATTTGTTTTTTATTCATTTTTGGCTGTGCTGGGTCTTCGTGGCCGCCTGCAGTCTTTCTCTAGTTGCGGAGCACAGGCTGTAGGTACATGGGCTTCAGTGGTTGCAGCCCGTGGGCTCAAGAGTTGCAGCTCACAGCTCTAGAGCTCAGGCTCAGCAGTTGTGGCACATGGGCTTAGCAGCCTTGCAACGTGTGGGATCCTCCTGAATAAGGGGTTAAACCATTGTCCCCTGCATTGGCAGGTGGGTTCTTAACCACTGGACCTGCAGGGAAGTCCTCGTTAACCCATTTTTAGATTATGAGAAGTAAACACCAGCTCATCAATGCTCTTTTTATTTTTTCTGTTTTTGTTGACTTTTGTTTGTTTTCAGGCATGCTGTGTGGCATGCAGGATCTTATTTTCCAACCAGCAACCTGTTCCCTCTAAAGTAGAAGCTGTTGCTACTGCTGCTAAGTCACTTCAGTTGTGTCTGACTCTGTGTGACCCCATAGACGTCAGCCCCCCAGGCTCCCCCGTCCCTGGGATTCTCCAGGCAAGAACACTGGAGTGGGTTGCCATTTCTTTCTCCAATGCATGAAAGTGAAAAGTGAAAGTGAAGTCGCTCAGTCGTGTCTGACTCTTAGTGACCCTGTGGACTGCAGCCCACCAGGCTGCTCTGTCCATGGGATTTTCCAGGCAAGAGTACTGGAGTGGGGTGCCATTGCCTTCTCCAAAAGTGGAAACACAGAGTCTTAAACACTGGACCGTCAGAGAAGTCTCTTAAGTCTGTTTAATTTTGGACAGTTTCTGTTTTCATGCCTTTAGTTTTACTCTTCTTTTCCAGTGTCTGTTCTGTCATTACTTCCATCCAGTATGTTTCTCATCTTAGTTTTCATCTCTAGAAGTTTGATTTAAATGATTTTAATATCCTTCATATCTCTAGTTTTTATGAACATTTGGAATGTACTTTAATCAATACTTTAATGTTTTATCCTGCTAATTATAACTTCTGTGACCATTATCTGTTAGAATCTGTTGATTGATTATTCTCTTCATTGTGGGTTTTGTTTTCTTTCCTCTTTAGGAAACCTGGTGATCTTGGATGCAAAGAGTTGTGAATTTCACCCTATTGTATCTTTATAAATCGTCTTGAACTTTGTTCTGTGATGCAGTTACTTGAATTTATTGCATTAGCTTCACTGGTTCTTGCTTTTTTAAATTTATTTTTTAGCCTACTCTGGAGCGGTGTTGAGTTTGTGGCTGATTATTCCCCACCTCTGAGACAGGACTGTTCTGTGTATTCTGCCTGTGAATTAGTAGTTGGCTCTGGTCCACCTAACGGGAACTGTCCCAGCTCCCAGCCTTGTATGCGTTCCCATCTCTGTTCCCTCTAGTCCCTTCAGGTGGTCCTTTCCCTGGCCTGGAGTGGTTTCCCCCAAACGTGTGCCGTTAGTCATCTGCTGAATATCTGAGAGAGGCCTCTGCAGCTCTGTGGAGTGCTCGCTCTGCGGCTGTCTACTCTGATACTCTGCCTGATGAACTGTAGCTGCCTTGGTCTCCCCAGACTTTTCAGTTCAGATTCCTCGACCTGGGGAGTCGGCCACGTTCTACTTCACTCACCCCTCTTTGTCCTGTGGGCTGGACACTCAGGGCACCAAGCTGGGGCACGGTAGGGCTGATTTGTTTTTCATCTCTTACGGATCACTGTCCTTTGTCACCTGTTTTCTCACGTCTTGAAAATTACTGTTTTATATAATTTTGTCTGATTTATTTTGTCTTACTGATTGTTTCTGAGGGAAGGATAAATCTGGTCACTATTATTCTGTCTTGGCGCTCAATACATGTTTTTAAGTGAGAGTAATTTCTATAGAATATTAGAGCTGGAAACTGAATTGAAGTGAATTCATGAGCATTATGAGAAAATGGGAGTGTAGACTGTTTATTTAGAGAAGTTTGAGAAATACAGGGCAGAAGAAAGCTCTGCTTTGAGTGCAGAGCAGAGAAATCCTTTCTCATGTGTTTTGTGAGTGGGGGAGTTTTTGACATATTAGGTGAAGGAGAAGGGGCCAGTGAAAAGGAGATAGATAACCAGAGGAAGGGCCCAGAAGAGGCAGAAGAGAAGGAAATCATCAACAGGTAATTGAGAATTAGCCGTGGAAGGGAGAAGAGGAACAGAGAAATTAATACTCTTCTCAGGCATCATATAGCAAATACTTCACATGTTTTTTAATATAAGCCTGTCAATAACTGGGGTAAGTATTGTTCACTTCTATGACAGGTGAGAAATCAGGGTAGACAATTAGGTAACTTACCCTTAAGCTGCTCATCAGTGGATAACCTGACACAAAAGCAGATGCTCTTCCTTGTCCCTGGGCTGTTTCTTCAGGACAAGGAGAATAAAAAGCTGGTTAAAAAAATTTAGGCAATAATTAAAATAAAGGGAGAGAAAGCCGTGTAACCATTGTTTTGTGCAAGTTTACTATAAAATTCATGCCTATTCTTCTGGAGGAAAATTTGGGGGAAAGCAGATCTAAGTATGATGGTACCGAAGCATTGTATAAAAGAGTTTAGTGGGAGCAGTGCTGCTGAATCTAGCCTTGCCCTGTTCTATACATTTGCTTCAGAACTAGCTCTACAAACTTGTACTCTGGCTTCTTTACATCTTTATATGCAAAGAGCAGCAAACTCAGCAACTAGGTGGAAAGAAGATAAATGGTCTACGAAGTGACCTTTGTAAAGTAATTCAATCTAATTGTATATTCGAAAGGACGGGAAGCTGTCATGGTGGCCATTGTTAGCATTCTTTGGCCAGGGACCATGTCTGTTTTATTTACCAGTATTTATTCAATGCCAAACACCATGTCTGGCACATAATAGACATTCAATAAATCAATTTGTAAATGAAAATCCATAGATTTTTGAGGTCCATGCATGTTATATAAGAAAGTTAGGTAAAGATTAAGGGAGACTACCCTCTTGTTACGCCCCAAGTGCTTTTTAAAAGAATAAGGGAAAAGGCTTTTCCAGCAGGGCTCTTGTATATTTCCAATAATCAAATAGTTTACTACAGTAACTTGTTAGCTCTTTGCTAAAGAGATCACTCATCTTCAGTCAACTCACAGAGCCAAGCTAGCTTGGAGACTCCACAGAAGAGCCCTGCCAGTGGTTAAGCTTTGTCACATTCTGGATGTTGCTTTTCTCCTTTCATTTCCTCTACTGCCTTTTTATACCTGAGATGATTGGCATAATAAATGCCATAATTTAAGTATGTAATGTTCCCTTTTCTTGTGTCCTAATAAATTATATAAAATTAATCTTGTCAGAACGCAGCAAGACTGAGACTGTTTCATGGTTTTCTAACACGGTTTTCCAGATCCGAGCATTCACAGTCGAGTACGCATTTGTACAAAGGCAAAGGGCTAAGAAGTTTCGGGCTTGTTCAGCATTGCCCAGGTCTTTGGCACAAGTATGAAGAAACTGTATTTGTTGTATCATTGCCTCATGTTACTGCTTTGCACCGTTATGTTAGTGTGTATACTTCCTGCAGTATCGAGTTTAATCCACACAGTGGTGCTAGAAAACCAGGAATTGTTTCTAATTGGTGTGTATGTATTTTTAGCTTCCATATAAAATAAACACTTCCTTGAATTATGTAATAACAGTTTCCTCGGCCTCTATCAAATCAATCCATCATAAAGTTACAATGATTTTACCTCTGGAGGTCTCTCAACTTCAGCCATTCTTACCTGGATGACTGCAGTAGCATCCTGGTGGGTCTTCCAGGGTTCCTTTTGCTCTGCTCTGTTTTCCATATTTAGTTATAAGTAAACTTTCTGTAAATTTGAATCTAGACCTTACTCTCCTACTTAAAAGCTCGTAAATGAATTATTACATTGAGTTTATCAGCAAAGATGAATATAGCAAGGCCTTTTGTGATCCACCTTCTGCCCAGTTCTCTAGCTTCCTACGTCTGTAGCCTTTCCTCGTGTAGTTCTTCTTGTGATAAGGTGGGTGGGTGGGTGGGTGGGTGGGTGGGTGGGTGTTCTTTGTGTGTGTGCACTCAGTTAAGTTGGACTCTCTGACTTGTTTTTGAAATCAAGATTAAGTTTTTCCTTCTACTTTTGCCTGCATGTGAGTGTGTGTTGGTGTACTTTGTATGTGTGTGTGCTCAGTCAAGTAAGACTCTCTGACTTGTTTTTTTTTGAAATGAAGTTTTTCCTTCTATTTTTGCCTGCTGTCCTTTGCCAGTGATAAGTAGGGGTGTGTGTGTATGTGCTTGTGCTCACTCAAGTCAGACTCTTTGCAATCCCATGGACTGTAGCCCACCAGGCTCCTCTATCCATGGGATTTCCCAGGCAAGAATATTGGAGCGGGTTGCCATTTCCTGCTCCAAGGGATCTTCCCAAACCAGGGATCCAACCTGTGTCCCTTTGGCTCAAACTTTTGAAAGCCTTCATTAATCTCCCCAAGTAGATCAGCTTCCAGTGTTAGTGGTTCTCACAGTCTCCAGTAATTTTTCTCTGTACAATTTATTGCAGTTTAATTATATATTTATTTGATTAATTATATACATATTTACATTTATATGGGTCTTCCCTTGTGACTCAGCTGGTAAAGAATCCACCTGCTATGCGAGAGACCTGGGTTTGATCCCTGGGTTGGGAAGATCCCCTGGAGAAGATAATGGCTACCCACTCCAGTATTTTGGCCTTGAGAATTGCTTGGACTGTATAGTCCATGGGGTGCTAAAGAGTCAAACATGACTGAGCGACTTTCACTTCACTTCACTTACATTTATATATAATGTATTTATTTATTTGCCTAACATCCATTTCCCCACTGGATCACAAGTGTTAAGAAGATAGATTTTGTGATCTTATGCCTCTATTAAAATATTTGCTGAATAAATGAATGAATAAATGTAAGTCAGTCAGTACTCAAGATGGGTATTAGAAGTAGGGACAGGTGAGCATTTGGAGAAAAAGATGAAAATACTTGCAATCAGAATATAGTAAGGTGAGTTTCATAATTAAGTAAAGTACTGGCCAAGCATAGTCTACTTATGTATTTCCTTTTGGAACAGAAATTAATTCTAGGTCATGAGCAGCCCTGAACTATAAGGGTTTCTATCTACATAGAAGAGAAGGAGGAGTGGGAGGCAGATTTAAAATTGTACAAGCAACTAAGAAAGTAGATCTTATAAGTTCTTATATAAGAACAGTTGTAACTATGTGAGTTGATGGATGTATGTGTTAAATAAACTTATTTGGTAATCACTTAACAATACATACATATATCATTATGTTGTACACCTTAAATTTATACAATGTTGTATATCAATTATATCTCAATAAAGCTGGAAAAAAGTAAAATTATGGAAGTCTCTAATGCCGTAGTGGAAAAGAAGCACTGTTCTTTGAGTAGGAAACCTTGTTTCTGTTCCAGATATGATATTGTTTCATTCTGTACTCTTGGGAAATATGTGGTGTAGCATTACAGTAGGCACCATTTACACTTCATTTGTTTCCATCATTATATAATGGGATAATAAAAACATTCTATTTCTTAACATGTAGTAAAAATGAATGAGTTAATAGACAGGAAAGGATTTTTAAAGTACAAAAACGCTTTATAATGTAGTGTACTTAATATTTGCCCAGAAGACAGGGAATCTTTCAATGTTAGAGTTTCTCTGTTCTTTATATTCGTAATTATAAGGAAGAGGTATCTAAAAGAAAAAAAGTGTGGTATGAAAAACTCTATCACCTGCAGCACTATACTGTAACTCTGTACGCAAATGGCCTTGTCAGTTTGATTCACTGTTTACCCTTTGCACACAGTGCCTAGTTGGTGCCCAGAAATTGTTTTTGAATGAATAATATAAATAAATTGTCCTGAAGGCTTTGGTAATTAGCATTTTGTTGTTGTTGTTGTTGTTGTTGTTTAACTTTGTTGGCATTCTGCAGAAAAGAACAATCTGAAGAAAGCTCTTGGTGTTTATGTTTACTTTTCTTATATTTCAGCTGTGGCAGAAGTAAAACTTCGAGATGATCAATATACCCTGGAACACATGCATGCTTTTGGAATGTATAATTATCTACACTGTGATCCATGGTATCAAGACAGTGTCTACTACATTGATAACCTTGGAAGAATTATGAATTTAACAGTGATGCTGGTAAGAAAAAGATCTATGATATTAGGATTTTTCCAATAAATTTGATCCTAAATTTTCACTTTTCATCTGATGGCCTCAGAATTGAGGTACACATACCTTTAATATATAGAGTTCTATCATCAGTTTGTATAAGGCTTCATTTTGTTTAATTCAACTTTAATTTTTCCCTTCATTCCTGTTACTTTAACTTATTCCCCTCTACTCCTATCAGTAGGCAATTACTTAATGGATTTTATATCTCAGTATTGATGTAACTGTTCATGTCTGCTTTTTCTATGTGAGTTGTTAGCCTTGACTGTGACAGTGGATTTATCTGTGGTTCCCTTTCAGTTCACTTTTGCTTAATGTATTTTTAAGTTTGTTAATTGGGATAGATCTCTTAGGATTGTTTTGTCTGCTGTGGATCGGTCCTTTTAGCATTATAAAATATCTCTGTTTATCTCTCAGCTTTGGGAATAATTTCTGTCTTGAAATCTTCTGATACTTAATATAGCTGTCCTGGCTTTTTGTTTGTTTAATTAGTATTTGTCTTTTTCTGTTCTTTTTCTTTGAGTTTGTAAGTGTTCAGTTCAGTCGCCCAGTCATGTCTGATTCTTTGCGACCCCATGAATTGCAGCATGCCAGGCCTCTGTCCATCACCAACTCCCGGAGTTCACTCAGACTCACGTGCATCGAGTCGGTGATGCCATCCAGCCATCTCATCCTGTGTCATCCCCTTCTCCTCCTGCCCCCAATCCCTCCCAGCCTCAGAGTCTTTTCCAGTGAGTCAACTCTTCGCATGAGGTGGCCAAAGTACTGGAATTTCAGCTTTAGCATCAGTCCTTCCAAAGAAATCCCAGGGCTGATCTCCTTTAGGATGGACTGGTTGGATCTCTTTGCAGTCCAAGGGACTTGAGTCTTCTCCAACACCACAGTTCAAAAGCATCAGTTCTTCAGTGCTCAGCTTTCTTCACAGTCCAACTCTCACATCCATACATGACCACAGGAAAAACCAGGGCCTTGACTAGACGGACCTTTGTTGGCAAAGTAATGTCTCTGCTTTTCAATATGCTATATAGGTTGGTCATAAATTTTCTTCCAAGGAGTAAGCATCTTTTAATTTCATGGCTGCAGTCACCATCTGCAGTGATTTTGGAGCCCCCCAAAATAAAAAGTCTGACACTGTTTCCATTGTTTCTCCATCTATTTGCCATGAAGTGATGGGACCAGATGCCATGATCTTCGTTTTCTGAATGTTGAGCTTTAAGCCAACTTTTTCGCTCTCCTCTTTCACTTTCATCAAGAGGCTTTTTAGTTCCTCTTCACTTTCTGCCATAAGGGTGGTGTCATCTGCATATCTGAGGTTATTGATATTTCTCCTGGCAATCTTGATTCCAGCTTGTGCTTCTTCCAGCCCAGTGTTTCTCATGATATACTCTGCATATAAGTTAAATAAGCAGGGTGACAGTGTACAGCCTTGACATAGACCTTTTCCTATTTGGAACCAGTCTGTTGTTTCATGTCCAGTTCTAACTGTTGCTTCCTGACCTGCATACAGATTTCTCAAGAGGCAGGTTAGGTGGTCTGGTATTCCCATCTCTTTCAGAATTTTCCACAGTTTATTGTGATCCACACAGTCAAAGGCTTTGGCATAGTCAGTAAAGCAGAAATAGATGTTCTTCTGGAACTCTCTTGCTTTTTCCATGATCCAGCAGATGTTGGCGATTTGATCTCTGGTTCCTCTGCCTTTTCTAAAACCAGCTTGAACATCTGGAAGTTCACGGTTCAGGTATTGTTGAATTCTGGCTTGGAGAAGTTTGAGCATTACTTTACTAGTGTGTGAGATGAGTGCAAATGTGCGGTAGTTTGAGCATTTTTTGGCATTGCCTTTCTTAGGGATTGGAATGAAAACGGACCTTTTCCAGTCCTGTGGCCACTGCTGAGTTTCCCAAATTTGCTGGCATATTGAGTGCAGCACTTTCACAGCATCATCTTTCAGGATTTGAAATAGCTCAACTGGAATTCCATCACCTCCACTAGCTTTGTTTGTAGTGATGCTTTCTAAGGCCCACTTGACTTCACATTCCAGGATGTCTGGCTCTAGATGAGTGATTACACCATCGTGATTATCTGGGTCATGAAGATCTTTTTGTACAGTTCTTCTGTGTATTCTTGCCGCCTCTTCTTAATATCTTCTGCTTCTGTTGGGTCCATACCATTTCTGTCCTTTATCGAGCCCATCTTTGCATGAAATGTTCCCTTGGAATCTCTGATTTTCTTGAAGAGATCTCTAGTCTTTTCCCATTCTGTTGTTTTCCTCTATTTCTGTGCATTGATCGCTGAGGAAGCCTTTCTTATCTCTTCTTGCTATTCTTTGGAACTCTGCATTCAGGTACTTTTTTCTTTCCTTTTCTGCTTTGCTTTTCGCTTCTCTTCTTTTCACAGCCAATTGTAAGGCCTCCTCAGACAGCCATTTTACTTTTTTGCGTTTCTTTTCCATGGGGATGGTCTTAATCCCTGTCTCCTGTACAATGTCACGAACCTCCATCCATAGTTCATCAGGCACTCTTGTCTATCAGATCTAGTCCCTTAAATCTATTTCTCACTTCCACTGTATAATCATAAGGGATTTGATTTAGGTAATACCTGAATGGTCTAGTGGTTTCCCCACTTTCTTCAATTGAAGTCTGAATTTGTCAATAAGGAGTTCGTGATCTGAGCCATAGTCAGCTCCTGGTCTTGTTTTTGTTGACTGTATAGAGCTTCTCCATCTTTGGCTGCAAAGAATATAATCAGTCTGATTTCCATGTTGACCATCTGGTGATGTCCATGTGTAAAATCTTCTTTTGTGTGTTGGAAGAGGGTGTTTGCTATTACAGTGAATCAAAAGAATGTCTGGAGGTTGTAAAGACCTCACTGGACCTACTCTCATAATTTACATTTTAAGATAACAGAATTAACCAGAAGGTTTTTTCCAGGGACTGTCCTCAAGCAGGATACATTATTGTTCTATAATCCTAAGGAATGTAGGGGAAAAAAGGTTTGTCCTTTCTTCCTCCTTGAGAATTCCAGATCCCTCTGTCTTTGGGGACTCCTAGACTTCTTATCAACCTGCCTAGGAGATGACTCTCACCTCCATGGCATGGCTCACACAGCTTCATTGAGTTAGACAAAGTTGTGATTCATGTGATCAGTTTGCTTAGTTTTCTGTGATTGTGGTTTTCATTCTGTCTGCCATCTGATGGATAAGAGGCTTGTGCAAGCTTCCTTATGGGAGGGACTGGCTCTGGAGGAAACTGGGTCATGTTCTGGTAGGCAAGGCCATGCTTAATTCAGTTCAGTTCGGTCACTCAGTCATGTACGACTCTTTGCAACCCCATGGACTGCAGCATGCCAGGCTTCCCTGTCGATCACCAGCTCCCAGAACCTACTCAAATTCACCTCCATCGCATTGGTGATGCCATCCAACCATCTCATCCTCTGTCCTCCCCTTCTCCTCCTGCCTTCAGTCTTTCCCAGCATCAGGGTGTTTTCCAATGAGTCAGTTCTTTCCATCAGGTGACCTAAGTATTGGAGTTTCAGCTTCAGCATCAGTCTTTCCAATGAATATTCAGGTAAATGATTTCCTTTAGGATGGACTGGTTGGATCTCCTTGCAATCCAAGGGACTCTCAAGAGTCTTCTCCAACATCACAATTCAAAAGCATCAATTCTTTGCAGCTCATCTTTCTTTATGGTCCAACTCTCACATCCATACATGAGTACTGGAAAAACTATAGCTTGAATAGATGGACCTTTGTTGGCTCAGTAATGTCTCTGCTTTTTAATATGTGGTCTAGGTTGGTCATAGCTTTTCTTCCAAGAAGCAAGTGTTTTTAATTTCATGATGCAGTCACCATCTGCAGTGATTTTGGAGCCCCCCAAATAAAGTCTGTCAGTGTTTCCTTCGTTTCCCCATCTATTTGCCGTGAAGTGATGGAACCAGATGCCTTGATCTTCGTTTTCTGAATGTTGAGCTTTAAGCCAAGTTTTTCACTCTCCTCTTTTACTTTCATCAAGAGGCTCTTTTCTTCTTCTTCTTTTTCTGCCATAAGGGTGGTGTCATCTGCGTATCTGAGATTATTGATATTTCTCCCAGCATCTTGATTCCAATTTGTTCTTCATCCAGCCCAGCATTTCTCAAATGTACTCTGCCTCTAAATAAGCAGGGGGACAATATACAGCCTTGGAGAAGGAAATGGCAGCCCACTCCAGTATTCTTGCCTGGAGAATCCCATGTTCAAAGGAGCCTAGCAGGCTACAGTCTACAGGGTCCCACAGAGTCGGACACGACTGAGCGACTGAGCACTACAGTATACAGCCTTGACATACTCCTTCTGGATTTGGAACCAGTCTATTGTTCCATGTACAGTTCTAACTGTTGCTTCTTGCCTGCATACAGGTTTCTCAGGAAGCACGTCAGGTGGTTTGTTGTGATCCACACAGTCAAAGACTTTGGTGTAGTCAATAAAGCAAAAATAGATAAATTTCTGGAACTCTCTTGCCTTTTCAATAATCCAGTGGATGTTGGCAATTTGATCTCTGGTTCCTCTGCCTTTTCTAAATCCAGCTTGAAGATCTGGAAGTTCAGGATTCACATATTGCTGAAGCCTGCCTTGGGCAGTTTTTAGCATTACTAACTAGCATGTGAGATGAGTGCAATCGCGTGGTAGTTTGAGCATTCTTTGGCATTGCCTTTCTTTGGGATTGGAATGAAAACGGACCTTTTCCAGTCCTGTGGCCACTGCTGAGTTTTCCAAATTTGCTGGCATATTGAGTGCAGTACTTTCACAGCATCATCTTTGAGGATTTGAAATAGCTCAGTTGGAATTCCATCACCTCCACTAGCTTGTTCTTAGTGATGCTTCCTAAGGCCCACTTGACTTCACATTCCAGGATATCTGACTCTAGGTGAGTGGTCATGCCATCATAGTTATCTGGGTCATAAAGGCCATGCTCAGTAAATCTTTAATACAATTTTCTGCTGATCCCTCCCTGTAGTTTGGCCTGAGGCCAAACTGTGGTAGGTGTATGGCTGTAATGGGGACCTCCTTCAAAAAGATTTATGCTGTCATACTCAGGACTGTTGGAGTCGGCTCCTAGGAGAGTCAGTGCCCCTGACCCCGCAGCAGGCCACTATGGACCCAAGCCTCTGCCAGAGACTCAGGCAAGTCTGGCTCAGTCTCTTGTGGGGGTCACTGCTCTTTTCTCCTGTGTCCTGGTGCACAAAAGGTTTCCTTGTGGTATTTTTGTTAGTGTAGAGATTGTAGTACTCATCTTTAACTTATCCTAGTTTTCTTTTAATTAATGTTATTCCATATAGTAATGTAACTCCTTTACTTCCTTTTCCATCCTTTGAGCTATTGTCATACTTTTTGCTTCTTCATATGTTGTATACTTCATAATACATTGTTAATGTGCTTGCTTTAAGTAATCAGTGGTCTGTTAATAGTTTCCTGACTGCTCTTTGCTTTTTCCAGCTTTCCTGTATATTTCATCTACAGAATCTAATTTGTTTACTCTTAACACCTCTCATTTAAAGTCCTTAAATATTTCCTTTATGGCAAGGAACAATAGGTAATGTGTTTATGTGATTTAAAAACAAATTTAAAAAGATATTTAGTAAAGTCTTTCTGACTCTGGTTTTATCTCTTCTTTCCCTCTTATTTCTTTTTACTAGTTTCTTGATATATTCTTCCAGAGGTGGATTTCTCTGTGTGTGTGTGTGTGTGTGTTTGTGTGTGAGATTTTTATTTTTCTGGCAAGTATAAGCATAAAGTGATATATTTGTTTAAAAATACAAACTCTTCACCTTGGCAACTGTAGCCTATTATGCCCTTTTCTCCAGCTTTGTCTTTCACCACTTTGTACACTGCATTCTAACAATACCATGTGACTAAAACTTGCCCTGTATCCCTCCTCTTCCAGCCCTTTCTTTACCTTCTCTCTGATTTCTGTCTCGGGCTGCTTCACAGTCTTCACTTAAGTTTCAGCTAACTGTTTCATCTAGGAAGCTTACACTGAGGTCCTCCCTTTCCTCCTCCAGGATATGCAAACCATTAGTTTCAGATCTGCATGGACTGTGAGTTTTTCTGCATAGGGCTAGATAATAAAACGGAGAAGGTAGTGACACCGCACTCCAGTACTCTTGCCTGGAAAATCCCATGGATGGAGGAGCCTGGAAGGCTGCAGTCCATGGGGTTGCTGAGAGTGGACACGACTGAGCGACTTCACTTTCACTTTTCACTTTCATGCATTGGAGAAGGAAATGGCAACCCACTCCAGTGTTCTTGCCTGGAGAATGCCAGGGACAGGGGAGCCTGGTGGGCTGCCATCTATGGGGTCGCACAGAGTTGGACGCAACTGAAGTGACTTAGCAGCAGCAGCAGATAATAAATGTTGCAGGGTTTATGGACCAGACAGTCTTAAGTCACAGCTGCTCAGTTTTGCTATAGTAGTTTGTGAAAATGGCAGTTCACAATATGTAAACAGTGAGTGTGGCTGCATTCCAATAAAACTTTGTTTACAAAGACAACAGGCTGATTTAGGCTTACAGAGTGTAACTTGCCAACCCTTGATCTAGGCTGTGTGTCTTATATTTTTATAATCCTAGCAGCCAACAGAAGGCTTAATCAGTAGTTTATAAAATGGATAACAGTTCCTTAAAGCTTGCTGGCTTTACACTTTTGATACTATCTTATTATTTCTTCTTCAGGTAAAAGTGTGAGTCTCATTTGTTGAGATAGTATTACTAAATAAGAAATATTTGTTTCTCTTCAACAAACGTTTATTGAATTACTGCTACCTGTCGCCATGGAAGTGAGGATCAGATGTAGAAATAGTATGGAGGAGGAAATAGTTTACTACTATGCATGGTCAGGCTGAGCGACTTAACTTTCACTTTTCACTTTCATGCATTGGAGAAGGAAGTGGCAACCCACTCCAGTATTCTTGCCTGGAGAATCCCAGGGACAGGAGAGCCTGGTGGGCTGCTGTCTCTGGGCTCGCACAAAGTCGGACACGACTGAAGCGACTTAGCAGCAGCAGCAGCAACCTGCATGGTTAGGACAGGGATGTCAGCAGGGTCACAGGGCCAAAAGCTTGGTTTTATCAGTTCACTCATTGATAATCATAATTTTGGATACTAATTCCAATTCAAATCACAAGATCAGAAATCTAGAGAATTAAAGTTCATGACTGCGTTTGAAATACCGTAGATAAGCAATGTGGCCTACTTATCAGTATCTTTTTCTTCTATTGCAAAGTTTCCTTAGGAAATAAAATTATTTTATTTGGTGGCTTTTTTTCTGTAATTTTTTTTTTTTGATAGCTTACTTGACATGGAATCAGAGTAAAGACTGATACGTCTTTGATTCCTTATCCTGTCCCATTGTCTAGCTTCTAATAGTTCGTTATAGTTCCTTATTTGGTTTAGTGTGTCTTTGCCTATCTGTTGACTCATTAAAGACACTATATACACATATACTCTATACACTGTGTACTGGGGAGGTGTGTGCAGGCCAGATAGCCTGTACACATACACGTTTACTCTTTTGCCCATATATGATCATACACATCCATACTCTGCATATGCATAGATAGCATTTATTGTGTTTTTAAATTTTAAGGGCTCTTATATTTTTAAAGAGTCTGTTATGCTTTGTTTCAGAAGACAAATCTAAAATCTGGATAGTCTTTAAGAATATTGACTTATGGAGCCTCAGTCAGTCTAATTTATACTGTTCACATGACATTCAAAATGTTTATTCATGTAGTATATGTTATGCATTATTGTAGGCACTGAGAATGCTGCAGTGTACAAAGTAAAGTCTCTTCTAGTTTATTAATTTCCAGTAGAATGTGAACTGAACTGCTTCCTTTCCTAGCTTTCCCAATTTGAACTTGACATCGAAACAACAATCTTTTTTGTATGTTTGTACATGTTCAAAGCAATGTACGTATTTCCAAATGTAGTCTACATTTAAATATGTTTAACTTCCTAGTAAATTAGAAAGTCTCCCCTGCTCCCTGCCCCCCACCCCTTGGAAAGCAATAAGGAAGCCATAATTTTGAATGCATGACTTCTGGGAAATTTTCTACATTCTTTCCTGGTTCTCAGTTGTCATTCTCATCCCTGAATTTTTTTAGCACTTCATATGTAGTCTCTTTTAGGCAATTGGATTACAAAGTCCTTTTAACTATTTAGTTGAAAAGACATAATATACACTCTGAATATAGTTTATTAGATCTTCCATTGAGAAGACCTACATATATCTATATACATTTTTTTCTCCCCCAACTAGTGACAGCCGTATGCTTGAGTGAGAATCCCCTGACCAAATGCTAGTTTTTGTAGGTCAGATCTCCTGGGCTGCCAGATGTCCTGAGAGGAGTCCTTTGTTTTCTTGTCTGAGAGGTATAAGGCCTGATTGTGGCTTTCTGATATCCAAAGAAAAGAATTTGTAGTCTCATCTTTTGATATGTGGGCATTTGCTGATTCCTCTCTTTTTTTTTTTCTGTGGTGTCATTTACTCCTGTAGTTACTGGGGCTGAAGGACAGTCAGTCTAATTAAAACTTTCAATAGAGAAATCTCATTTTTTGATCGAGTGAATTAGTTTATATTAATTTGGGGAGAATTGGCATTTTTGCGAACTTTTCTTTTTTTACCCAAGATCATGGTGTGTGTCCTTTCATTTATTTATATTTTGTTTTATATCCTTAAAGTAGTATTTATATCATTTTCCTTTGGTCTTATGCTCAAGTTTAATTTGGACTATTTTATGGTTTTGCCTCTCTTTAATAGAACATAGTTTTTTCTGTTTTCTTTCCTAGAGGTTTATTGATAAAGACTATTTGTTGTGTAAGCAGTCACCTTAACTGATAATTCAGTAATTTTTATCTGTTCCCATTTAGGCTTTCAAAATTGATAGTTCCATCATTAGCAAAGGAAATGGTTTTGTCTCCTTTTCTAGTATTTGTGAAAGTAGAAAAAAAAATTCCTGTGTCATTTCCTTTTGTCTTCTTGAAGAACCTCTGAGACAGTGTTGAATAATAATGGGGATTGCAAGTATCTCTGTTTACCTTTTGATTTTAATTGTAATGGCTTTTAAATTACTTCAATACTCTCCGGCCCTGGGATTCTCAATGCAGGAGACTCCAGTTCGATTCCTGGCTCAGAAAGATCCATTGGAGAAGAGATAGGCTATCCACTCCAGTATTCTTGGGCTTCCCTTGTGGCTCAACTGGTAACGAATCTGCCCGCAGTGGAGGAGACCTGAGTTTGATCCCTGGGTTAGGAAGATCCCCTGGAGAAGGGAACAGCTACCCACTCCAGTATTCTGACCTGGAGAATTCCATAGCCATAGCCTCGCAAAGAGTCGGACATGACTGAGTGACTTTCACTTTATTGTTGTAAACTTGCTTCTTTTAGTTTCTATTGAATATTTTTATTATGCCTGATGAATTTTATTGCATGCCTTTTCAGAACCCACCTATTGTTAATGTATCAGTGAATTGATATAGTTAAAAAAAATTCCTTAATTTCTTAATTCCTTAAGTTCCTCGAATAAATTATTTTAGGTTAGAATGTGTTATTCTTTTGATACATTATTGTATTCTATTTGCTGACATTTTATTTATAATAGTTGTGTTTGTTTTCACAAGTTATATTGTTTTTTTATTTTGATTTTGTTGATAACAAATTTTGATTTACAGTTTTGCTGGCTTCTTTGAATTGTAGAGTTTTCTGGAACTGAAATAGTTTAGAATTGGAGTAATCTGCTCTTTATATATTAAATAAAAATTCTTCTCAGACCTGATATATATCGTGTTCTTTTTAATGGTAATTCTCCAACCCCCTCTCCAGGTTATTCTATTGTAATTAGTTTACTCAAATTCTGTTTCGTGGATAGTTCTGTATATTGTTTGCTAGGAAAAAAAAAAATTGTTATCTTTTTTCTCTCTTTCCTTTCGTTTTCCTCTTTTTCCTTAATCAGACTTTATAAGGATATCATTATTATTTTATTTTTAAAGAACCATATTTGGGATTGTTTTAGTTTCTGCTTAAGTCAGCTTTTTGTCTTTGGTTTTCAAACAGTATTGCACATCAGAATCATTTGGAGCAATTGATCAAAACCGAAAGCTAATTTCAGGTTGTGGTTCCCAAAGATTCTGATTCAGTTTGTTAGGGTTGGTTGTGGTCTGGGAATCTTCATTTTATTAAAACACCACAGAACACTTTGCTTCTGGTCTGGTGACCAGGTTTTGTGAAACTGTGCACCAGTGGTGCAGAAGAATACCACACTAACTTCTTTTTTTTTTTTTTTTTTTGATCAGCAACAAAGGAAATCAGCTTGCTTTTGAACTATATTGGGAGCAGGTGGAGAGTATTGGCTGCTGTGGTTATACATTGGCTTTTTTAGCGAAAACAGTTCTTACACAACTTTTATTGTCTGATTTTTTATTTTTTTTTTTAGTCAGAGGTACACATGCACAAATCTCAAGGAGGTTTTTATTTGTGGCTGATTTACAAAAATGACCATCCTTGTTAATTTGGGCTAAACATTATTGTGGTCACAGTGAATGAAGGCTGTAGGGCCTAAGAAAGGAAATCCCCGTTGTTTAACCTTTAGATTTTTTTCAGGAGCCAGCAGGTGGCAGCAGTGCAACACAGGTTTATAGAGGCATTGTGTTGCTGAGGTCCAAATCAGCAGTTTGTGGGGTGTGTGTGGGCTCAGTCGTGTTAGACTGCAGCCCGCCAGGCTCCTCTGTCCATGGATTCTCCAGGCAAGAATACTGGAGTGGGTTGCCATTTCCTTCTCCAAGGGATCTTCCCAACCCAGGGATCGAACCTGCTTCTTCTCCGTCTCCTGCATTGGGCAGGCAGATTCTTTACCACTGAGCCACCTGGGAATCTCGGCCACAAGCCACTGAGCCAACTTGTGGTTTATAGTCCTTAATTTCAGAAAAATGTCAGTTGAAAGGAAGTTCACTTAGGAAGTAGAAAAATTCCAGTTCCTTAGAAAAGCAAAAAAACAAAACAAAACACAGTGTTTAAAGTTTGATTCATTATATTGTCATTTTATCATATTAGGACTTATTTTAAAGTACTGTGTTCCCTGGTGGCTCAGAGGTTAAAGCGTCTGCATCCAATGCGGGAGACCCGGATTCGATCCCTGGGTCAGGAAGATGCCCTGGAGAAGGAAATGGCAATCCACTCCTGTATTCTTGCCTGGAGAATCCCATGGACGGAGAAGCCTAGTAGGTTATAGTCCATGGGGTTGCAAAGAGTCGGACACGACTGAGCGACTTCACCTTCACCTTCTGTTTCTTAATATTTAGGGGATTAATTCTGTCCTAATTTCTTTTATCTGAAAAACTCATGTTTTTGCTAATAAAGAGCATCATCTTGTGATGCCTCTTTAAATTGCATGTAAAGATCCAGAGGAAAGTTACTGGTTCCATCTGAAGCATGCACTTGTGAGGCTGTGTCTCAGAGTTACTGGTTACAGCTACTTGCTAGTCCAGCTCAGTTATTTACAGTATATTCTTATCTAGACCTTAGTCTAGCTTATGTTCTACAGTTGAGTTTATCTGGGAGGGAGCCAGTGATTTATCTGGTTAAAAAAATATGAAAGGTGTAAAGTTCTTGGAACTGTGTGTGCTTAATACACTACTGAAAGCTTTGTGGTACATAAAGACATTACTTAATCAAATTACAATTAATTTAAAACACCTTTCCTTAATGTTCTAGCAAAAAGTGAGGGAAAGAAGGAGGATATAGGAAAACGTTTTCCTTTCCAAATAGTTATTAGTGATAAAAGTCTTTTTCTCCAGAAAAAGATCACTCCGTTTTAAAAGGGCAAGTTTTTAAATATCAGTGTCTAATAGTAAATGGCATCCTTGTTTAGTTGGACTATTTTTTTTAAACTTCAGTAGTGTTTTCTATAAATGTACATGTATTAGAAAAAAGCTTTGTTAGTTAAGAGCTTGTCTTCTTGTAGCTGTAACATCTCCAACTGTTTTAAGATGTTTTCATAAATATGTAGTTCATGTAGTAGTACTAATTTTCTATTTGTGTAGAGTGTCATTTGTACACAATATGTGGACAGTGATATTTCTGTAATATGTTTTATTGACTCAGGAATCTAATTAAAATACTGTATAATGTATTAGCCTGAAAGAAAAACTGAATATAGTAGTTTCGTTCATACTAGAGGGTTTTTGGGGGGACGGGGAAGTGTTACTTTATAAGTTGCATTCACTTCTGACATATCATTTGTTTAGAAAAACTTGAGAATTGATTTCTTCTTAAGAAAGTGTGGAATATAGGAAAGAACAATTTTTGGAGTGCAGTCAACCAAGATTTGAATATTGGCCCTGCCATTTCTAGCAGTGGAGTTATAGGCAAAATTATTTAATTTTTTTGAGCAGAGCTTTTTATCTTTTTCAAGTGGGATAATAATTTTAACTTCATAAGGTTTGGAAATAATTAATGAGATGGCAGAAGTCAAAGCACTTATTTAGTACAATACTGTACATTATTATCATTCAAGAAGTACTCCATTTATCATTGAAATTTTAATTCTTTCACAGTTCAGCTGTGTAATGTTATCTCAGAATGATTGTCAACAGCTTTGAACATAGTAATGTTCACTTTTTTTTTGACTGGAAGAAGAAAATGATTGGTTGGGACCAGGACATTATAGATGCTAATTACATAAAGCTTTATTACTAAGACACTGTAAAACTGTTAATGGAGGGTATTCAGAAATAATTTAGTACTCTAATTTGATTTATTAATGCAGAAGAAAATATTTTGTTGCCTACAGTCCATTTAAAATTAAAATGTATTCTGAAAACTAGATTTCAAAAATCAGGAACATATTAGGTTCTTTCACATAAACTATCATTTAGCTTCGAGATAACTGTGTGTTTTCTTTTGCATTTTTTATTTAATTATTTTTGGCTTCACATATATATACTTGAATATCTTAATCATTCTATTTGATGTTGCACTCATTTATCTGGTAATCATAGTCCATGGGGTCGCAAAGAGTTGGACTCAGCTGAGTGACTTTGACATTCACATCCGATAATCAGATGCCTAGCAGTCTCAGTCATGTGAAGCCTTGTATTTAAAAGAAGATGGCTTAAAGCCATCTTTAGGATGAAGTATGAAATGAAGAATGATCACTTCCTAACAATGGTTCCCTAGCTTAGATGTTGTGAAGGGCATGTAGTGGGGGGAGACCACTAGAAACTTTGCTTTGAAACAACTATTTTGAGGAAAAAGTTACATTTTATTTTAATTTATTCATATCTTTTAATTATGTATATCACATGTAAATTATTCAGTGCTTTTAAAAAAGGCAATATATTGAAGCAGTAATGGAAATTTCCCCTTGACCACCAGTCCCCTTGACCACCAGATCTCGTTTTCCTTTCTAATGGTAAACGCTGGAGTAGCCCGGTCTGTGTGTAGCTTACTCTGTGCTCTCATATCACAGTGTTTGTTCCAACATATATGGATTTATGTTTTCTGCATCTGTGTTTTTTTTTTTTTTTCAGTCATTATCTTGGAGATCTTTTAATGTATTATAAATCTACTTCAGGGGACTTGGTGGTCTGGTAGTTAAGACTTTGCCTTCCAGTGAAGGGGATGCAGGATTTCAGTCCCTGGTTAGGGAGCCAAGATCCCACATGCCTCACAGACAAAAAACATAAAACAGAAGCAATAGTATAACAAATTCAACAAAGACTTTACAAATGGTCCACATAAAAAAATCTTTAACAAATTAAATCTACTTTAGTATAACTATGTTATTTGGTATTCCAAAGGATGGTTATGCCAGTTAACCACTCATCTGCCAGTGCTGTCCAGACAAAGATGCCAGGTACACGTTTATATTTGAACACACTGGATTTATTACTTTGTGAAGCAGAGGAGGGATGTGTATGATGGGGAACCACAGGATATCTCAGTAAGAGGATGTTAGAAAGGACATTGTAGGATTAGGCTTGTATTAGATGGTTTGGGGAGAGGATTTTAGAAACTAGGGCTTTGCTCTGGGTTGGCCTGTTAGGAAACTGGATAATTCCATGATGGGTATCTTAGTAAGTCTTATCCAGAAGGAGGGAAGTCTGGACCAAGGCTTAAGCTGTGGTGAGTGATATTGGCATGGATTAGGATCCTGTTTGTGGCTTTGACAACATTCATATTTTAGATGGATTCAGTTACCATTATGGCGTGATGCTGTTTTTCTCTTGTTTGGTCATAATGACAGAGGTCACGCAGTGTCCTTGTCTGATGATGATGTTCTGTGAAATTGTTTATCAGGAGAATATAGCTGTTAGTGTCGCTAGCTCATAGCAGAGCCAAGGCCTCGCTGATACTGCTAGGCTAGCACTGGGCAGTCAGGTGCTGCTATTCTCTTCCTCACTATTGATAAACAACTAGATTGTATCTTAGTTTTTATTAGCACATTTTGTCATTTTCATCATTAAAATAAGCATTCTTGTTATGTGGATCTTTTCTAGAAGTGGAATTGTATTTGTTGTTGTTTAGCCACTAAATCATGTCCGACACATTTGCAACCCCATGGGCTATAGCCCACCGGGCTCCTCTGTCCATGGGATTCTCCAGGCAAGAATACTGCAGTGGGTAGCCAGTCTCTTCTCTGGAGGATCTTCCCAGCCCAGGGATAGAACCCACATCTCCTGCATGGGCAGGCAGATTCTTCATCACTGAGCAACCTGGGAAGCCCACTAAAGGATATATAACACATCATAAAATTTGATTTATAATCATTGTGAAAAGCCTATACTTCTGTTCCTACCAACAGGGCACCTTAGCCAAGAATAGACATTAACAGTCTAAGATTTTTTTTTCCCTCGCTAATGGAGGTATCATTATTTTAATCTTTTTTTTTTTTTTTACTAGTGAGTTTGAATATTTTGGCCTTTCTTTTTAAACCATAGTTTTCCTGTTCATATTCTTTTACTATGAAAAAAAATGATAACCTTGTCATTCTTGTTGAGTTTTAAAGGTATTTTGTATGTTAATGGTACGTGTTATATTTGTGGCAAGTATTTGTCGTCTTACCTCCTGTATGTCTTTCATATACTCATAAGAAGGCTTTCTCCACTCTGAGATTATTAAAACAATCTTCTAACAAAGCGACTTTACTTTTCTGTTAAAACATATAGATTATTGATCTATCTGGAATAAGGAATGTTTTTGTATGTTTTTTTTTCTCCTAAAATTCCCTAATGTTCCACTATTATTTGTTGACTAGTCCATTTCTTTACAATAATTGGAAATTCAACGTCATGTTCTAAATGCCTACACAGGCATTAGCTTGCAGTAAAATTTCTCTTGCTTGCCTTTCACTTAACTGACTGGATTAACTGCTATTCTTTATTCTCTTTTAATAACTTACTGACTGAAGACCACAGTAAGCTTGATATGTATTGCTAGTAAGCTGCTCAGTTCTCTACTGTTATAATTCTGTTTCTGCAAGCTGAGTTTTACATCAGTAATAATCAGATTTTCTCATTCTAAAAACTTGTCAACTGTGTTTGTCGATGCATTTTCATTATTTAATGCAGTATTATATAAATCAGAAAAATATGAGTACAAAAGGAAAGGTTCCCTTTAAAAAAAACAAAATTGCATGCTTTAGAAGAAACAGTGGGTCACTAAAAAACTTGAGGCTAATAAGGACATAATTTAATTAATTAAATCTTTTTTAGTGTATGTATATATATATTAATCTAAGCAGTTCTAGAAGCAGGGAATGAAATACGTGATAAGTGAAAGTTGCTTAGTCGCGTCCAACTTTTTGTGACCCACTATACAGTCCATGGAATTCTCCAGGCCAAAATACTGGACTGAGTAGCCTTTCCTTTCTCCAGGGGATCTTCCCAACCCAGGGATTGAATACAGGTCTCCCACATTGCAGGCAGATTCTTTACCAACTGAGCCACCAGACAAGCCCTGAAATATATCATTCAAGGATTATTTCTGTACTGCAGGAAAACCTGTTAACTAAGAACTAAAACATGAATAAAAATCGAATTGAATACAGTTTGGTGTATGAGGGGAAGTTTATTTTCTGAGTTGTAGCCCTTTTTATATATTTTCTTGTAAAACATTTTAATGATGTAATCCATCTTACTACTTTATATTATGGGCTTCCCAGATGGTTCACTAGTGAAGAATCCACCTGCCAGTGCAAGAGACATGCAAGAGACACGGATTGCATCTCTGGGTCGGGAAGATCACTTGGAGGAGGAAATAGCAAGCTACTCCAGTATTCTTGCCTGAGAAAATCCCATGGAGAGAGGAGCCTGGTGGGCCACAATCTGTGGGGTCACAGAGAGTCGGACACGACTGAGCATGAAGCATGAGACACTATATGTATAAGGATATATATATATATATATATACACACACACAATAAAAATGTTATATACATATTTATAAGGATATATATACAATAAAAACATGTTAACAAAAATGCAAGTTGTTAATAGCATAGCATTTTCATACCACAGAGATGTCTGTGTAGGGATTTAGAGCATGATGTGTTATTTCCAGTTATTACTGCATTGCATTAGTTATCTATTGCTGTGTAATAAATTACTTCAGGACTTAGTAACTTGGAACAGTAAACGTTTGTCATCTCACAGTTTCAGTGAGAAATCAGAATGGCTTAGCTAGGTGGTTCCCTCTCGAGATTTCTCGAGAGAATGTAGCCAAGATGTCAGCCACAGCTGCAGAGGTCCGAAAGCCTGACTAGAGCTGAAGGGTCCACTCGGAACTTCCCTCACGGGCTGCTGGTGGTTGTCAGGAGCCCTGAGTGCCTCCTCACGTGGGTCTGTCACGTACAGTCGAAGAGAAAGAGCAAGGTACATGATGTACAGTCTTGTATGACCTAACCTAAGAAGTCACGTACCGTCACCTCTGTTTCTTACAAGTGAGCCAGTGGGACAGCTCGTACTCAAGCGGAGGACTTGGGCACCTACTTGTGAAGAGAATAACCAGCGGACTGCTGATATTTTTATTCTGTGTGTGCTTGTGTCAAGGAGAGGGCGGGACTCATTCATAATGTTCGTCTTCTGTTTAGGATACTGCCTTAGGAAAACCACGAGAGGTGTTTCGACTTCCTACAGATTTGACAGCATGTGACAATCGCCTGTGCGCATCCATCCATTTCACGTCTTCTACCTGGGTTACCTTGTCAGATGGGACTGGAAGACTGTATCTTGTTGGAACAGGTGAACGTGGAAATAGTGCTTCTGAAAAATGGGAGGTGAGTTGTTTTGCTTTGTTTTTCTTTAGACTTAATGCTGAGTCTGGAAATTATATGCAAATTAGACCTTAATGATTTTGAAATTAACACCTTTTAGGGATGGTTTACATGTGACCTCTTGATTTTTATAATATATAGTGTTTTGGATATCTTTTAAATAAAATGTTTACCTTTTGTGAAACTGATATATTAGCTATTCCTGTTTTGATCTGGGGTAAGTGCAGTTGTCAAGAATTGCATTTGTTTTTCAGCAAATACCAATTGAGTTCTTTTCAACTGTAAAGCAGTACCTTAAGTATTGACCTTCCTACCTTCTTTTTTGTAAAGAGTTGGCCAGAGAATTACATTGTCATGTCTTTTCTCCTTTTCTCATGTTTTATTCTCAAATATATTTATGAGCCAGCATGGTTCTACTGCACCACTTGGCTGACTGATATGTTTAAACTAGTCAAATAGTAACTTCAGCAGAATATTCCCTATTTAGAAAAATATACCATAGCATCAGTTCAGATGCTCAGTCGTGTCCAGCTCTTTGCAACCCCCTGGACTGCAGCACGCCAGGCTTCCCTGTCCATCACCAACTCTGGAGCTTACTCAAACTCATGTCCAAAGAGTCGGTGATGCCATCCAACCATCTCATCCTCTGTCATGCCTGTCTCCTCCTGCCTTCAGTCTTTCCCAGCATCAGGGTCTTTTCCAGGGAGTCACTGCTTTGTGTCAGGTGGCCAAAGTATTGGAGTTTAAGCTTCAGCATCAGTCCTTCCTGTGAATATTTGGGACTGATTTCCTTTAGGATGTACTGGTTGGATCTCCTTGCAGTCCAAGAGACTCTCAGGAAGAGTCTTCTCCAACACCACGGTTCAAAAGCATCAATTCTTTGGCGCTCAGCTTTCTTTATAATCCAACTCTCACATCCATATGTGACTACTGGAAAAACCATAGCTTTGACTAGGTGGAATTTGTTGGCAAAGTAATATCTCTGCTTTTTAATATGATGCCTAGGTTGGCCATAGCTTTTCTTCCAAGAAACAAGTGTCTTTTAATTTCATGGCTGCAGTCACCATCTGCAGTGATTTTGAAGCCCCCAAAAGTAAAGTCTCTCACTGTTTCCATTGTTTCCCCGTCTTTTTGCCATGAAGTGATGGGACCGGTTGCCATGATCTTAGTTTTCTCAATGTTGAGTTTTAAGCCAACTTTTTCACTTTCCTTTTTCAGTTTCATCAAGAAGCTCTTTAGTTCTTCTTGACTTTCTGCCCTTATAAGGGTGGTGTCATCTGCATATCTGTGGTTATTGATATTTCTCCTGGCAGTCTTGATTCCAGCTTGTACTTCATCCAGCCTCGCATTTCTCGTGATGTATAATGCATAAACGTTAAATAAGCAGGCTGACAATATACAGCCTTGACATACTGCTTTCCTGATTTGGAACCAGTCTGTTGTTCCATGTCCAGTTCTAACTGTTGCTTTTTGATCTGCATACAGGTTTCTCAGGAGGCAGGTCATGTGGTCTGATATTCCCGTCTCTTGAATTTTCCACAGTTTGTTGTGATCCATATGGTAAAAGGCTTTGGGGTAGTCAATAAAGCAGAAGTAGATGTTTTTCTGGTATTCTCTTGCTTTTTTGATGATCCAACGGATGTTGGCAAGTTGATCTCTGGTTCCTCTGCCTTTTCTAAATCCAGCTGGAACATCTGAAAGTTCACGGTTCACGTATTGCTGCAGCCTGGCTGGGAGAATTTTGAGCATTACTTTACTAGTGTGTGAGATGAGTGCAATAGTGTGGTAGTTTGAGCGTTCTTTGGCATTGCCTTTCTTTGGGATTGGAATGAAAACGGACCTTTTCCAGTCCTGTGGCCACTGCTGAGTTTTCCAAATTTGCTGGCATATTGAGTGCAGCACTTTCACAGCATCATCTTTGAGGATTTGAAATAGCTCAACTGGAATTCCATCACCTCCACTAGCTTTGTTCATAGTGATGCTTTCTAAGGCCCACTTGACTTCACATTCCAGGATATCTGGCTCTAGATGTGTGATCACACCATCGTGATTGTCTGGGTCGTGAAGATCTTTTTTGTACAGTTCTTCTGTTATTCTTGCCACCTCTTGTTAATATCTTCTGCTTCTGTTAGGTCCATAGCATTTCTGTCCTTTATTGTGCCCATCTTTGCATGAAATGTTCCCTTCGTATCTCTAATTTTCTTGAAGAAATCTCTAGTCTTTCCCATTCTTTTCTTTTCCTCTATTTCTTTGCACTGATCGCTGAAGAAGGCTTTCTTATCTCTCCGTTCTATTCTTTGGAACTCTGCATTTCAAATGCTTATATCTTTCCCTTTCTGCTTTGCCTTTAGCTTCTCTTCTTTTGTCAGCTATCTGTAAGGCCTCCCCAGACAACCATTTTGCTTTTTGCATTTCTTTTTCTTGGGGATGGTCTTGATTCCTGTCTCCTGTACAGTGTCACGAACCTCTGTCCATAGTTCATCAGGCACTCTGTCTGTCAGATCCAATCTCTTAAATCTATTTGTCACTTCCACTGTATAATCGTAAGGGATTTGATTTATAACTGTAGTTTTCTACCAGTCTCGAAGATGCCATTTTTATTTCAGTTTTTTTTTTTTTTAACAATGTAGCAGACTTAAATCTGAGGGGCAGGTTTGCATTTTAGTAATAACAAATATGAAATTAGTTTCTCCAGAGCCACAGGTTTTGAAAGTAGACAAAGTGACACTGAGTTACGCTAATAAAGTACGTGATGTTGCTGCCTTCTAAATTTTAGCAGGTGGCCTTTAGTTCTAGGTAGCTAAAGAGATAAAATTTAATATTTTACATCTTACAAAACAGTTTATCAGACCAACAGGTGCCTGTAAACACTGGGCTTTAATTATTTGAGAGAAACAACAAGGCCTTAGTGGTTTACCTTTCTTATTGTTATACCAAATCCTGCACTACCTAATTGCAGTGTGTTCAGAAGGTTAAACACAAAACACAAGGAAATACCAGAACAACAGCCTGTTTATAGGAGGCCTTTGCAGTCAGTCACGGTTTTAAATATTCATTGGACATAGTGACATATTCTGTTCCTGCCTCCAATAATTTTTTTTTTTCTTTTTTACTGAGGATATGTGATATATGGCACCCAGCTACCTGAAACAGTTGAAAAGAATTTGGAGAATGATGGACAGGTGAATGAGAATGTATCTGTTATCAAGCTATGGGGATTCTGTTGGTGTAAGAAACACATTGACCCTCTTCACCTTCGGATTAAAAATAACACCACGTAGTCCATCAGAAGAAAATTCATATGGGTTTATAATTCATTTGGTTTCTGCTATGTATATCTCGTTAGCCCCTATAAGTCCTTCAATAAGATTTTTAAAATAAATTAAAAATTTAAATTTACTCTATATCCTCTTCAGTATATATACTGCCCTAATGAAGTCAGTCCTCTCTGGGGAGGTGGGGACAGTGCGGAAATTATGGGACCAGGGCGTTAACTGAAATGGAAGGGATACTGTGGGATAGTGGTCACTTTGAGAGAAATAACTGAGTTTTGGGACTCTGGGGGAATTGGTGTAAGAGAGGAGGCTAAAGGTGAAAGTGATGGGGGCATGGTAGGGCATAGGGGGCCCAGCAAGCATGGTGATGATGCCTGAAATGTAGAAAGAGAAATGAAAGAAGGCAGGGCATGTGGCCTCTAACAGGATGGGAGTGCTGTATATCAACAGTTTCATAATTGATTTGCCAGGCTTGTCCAGGGGACTGGAAACGTCAACCTCGGAATTTTTGAAAGTCCTGACATGGTCTCCTCTGGTCTAACATGAGCGAGAAAGAGGGGGAGGAAACAGTGATCTGGCCACTTTGGCAAAACTTAGCATTTTTTCTTCCTACCCTTTTATTTCTTGTTATCCCCCAAACAGAAGCAAAACCCACTTAACCAAAAATGTGTCTATCTTCTCTATTTTGGGTATTTGAGGGAGGGCCTTCCCCTCACCTATGGAAGAATTTAGAATGGATTCCAAAGGTCTACTATTTGAATAATTTTGGCAGAGTTGCTCAAACACAAAGGGAAATTAATGACATTTAAGCACATTTTTCTCTTTATTGAACTCTAGTTATAATTTGCAATGTTTTGTTAGATTTGGTGTACAGCAAAGTGATTGAGTTATATATATGTATATTCTTTTCCATTGTAGTTTATTTCAAAGTATTGAATATAGTTCCCTATGATATACAGTGGGAACTTTTTGTTTATTTTATATATGATAGTTTGTATCTGATAATCCCAGATTCCTAATTTATCCCTCCTCCCCTTTGGTAACTATAAGTTTGTTTTCTGAGTGTTTTCCTGTTTTGTAAATAAGTTAATTTGTATCATGTTTTAGATTTCACATATAAGTGATATTGTGTGATATTTGTCTTTCTCTGTCTGACTTATTTCACTTAAGTTGGATAATATCTGGGTCTAACCGTATTGCTGCAGATGGCATTATTTATTCTTTTTATGGCTGTATAGTATTCCATTGTATGTATACCACATCTTTATCCATTCATCTGTCGATATACATTTAGATTACTTCCATGTCTTAGCTATTTTAAGTACTGCTGCTGTGAGCATTAGGGTAAATCACCCTTTTTTATAAGGCTTTCAGGTAGCAGCCCACATGAGGGGATTCCAGATACAGGTTTAAAAAGAAAAAAAGAGCTAATTTTTGTGTTTCAGTTAGATTTGTTTTCAAACTATTTATTTTTCATTTATTTGAAAAACTTGTTTAGAAATAAGTCTTAAAACCTTTCCTGATCGATATTTAACAAAGATATAGTAGTCTTTTAGATTATGTGTTGTAAAGAAGAATTTGATAAGGTTTTGTACATCTTTCCATGATGCTTTGATTTACTTTTTTTTTTCCTTAGAAGAAATTTCAATATTTAACGGTTAGTGGTATTATCTTTTTAGATGAAATGAGATCTTTTGTTTTTGAACAGTAAGAAAGTGTTCATGATTTGTTCTCCAGTTCCTTTGACTCTTCGGTCGCCCAGTCGCGTCCGACTCTTTGCAACCCCATGAATCGCAGCATGCCAGGCCTCCCTGTATATCACCATCTCCCAGAATTCCCTCAAACTCACGTCCATCGAGTCAGTGATGCCATCCAGCCATCTCATCTTCTGTCCCCTTCTCCTCCTGACCCCAGTCCCTCCCAGCATCAGAGTCTTTTCCAATGAGTCAACTCTTTGCATGACCAAAGTACTGGAGTTTCAGCTTTAGCATCATTCCTTCCAAAGAACACCCAGGGTTGATGTCCTTCAGAATGGACTGGTTGGATCTCCTTGCAGTCCAAGGGACTCTCAAGAGTCTTCTCCAACACCACAGTTCAAAAGTATCAGTTCTTCGGCACTCAGCCTTCACAGTCCAACTCTCACATCCATACATGACCACAGGAAAAACCATAGCCTTGACTAGACAGACCTTAGTCGGCAAAGTAGTCTCTGCTTTTGAATGTTGGTCATAACTTTTCTTCCAAGGAGTAAGCGTCTTTTAATTTCATGATTGCAGTCACCATCTGCAGTGATTTTGGAGCCCAAAAATATAAAGTCTGACACTGTACCTTTGTAAATTTCCAGAAAACAAAGAACACAAAGCAAACAAAAAACAACAGGAAAGAAAGATACACACACATATATACAAACAGTGGTCAGAAACTAAAAAGGCAGAAACAAATCAGAGATATGGTTAATATATTAATATTTAATATAATATATAATATAAATGACTATATTATAAATGGATGGACAAAATATTATATAATATATTACTATATCTCAATAAATTAGATATGAGACAGAGGAAGAGATGCGGTAAGGGAATATTGGCCTCATTTCCTCTGTACGGAGCACTCTTTTTCACTTGGCAATTCTTTTCTAGAGGATTGCTTTTAATGCCTTTTCTCTTGTAGATGCCATTTGGAGGCCCTTTTGTTTTCTGTGTGTACTGATCAGTTTTCTCTGTTAAACAAATAGATGTTTTCTAAAAGTTATTTCTTTAAGCAGTATTTTAAACTTGTAAGCTTTATTTCAGGGCTTTTTGTTCTTGTGTCCTTGCAGTAAACAGTATCCAAATTACTTGTTGGATTGTCAGAATTCTGTGTATTTCCTCTGTGCTCTATACATTCATGTAATACGTTTTTGTGAATGCCATCTTTTTTTCTTTTTGTAGATTGTATTTAATGAAGAGCTTGGGAGTCCTTTTATAATAATTCACAGTATCTCATTGCTGAAAGCTGAAGAACATTCAATAGCTGCTCTCCTCCTTCGAATAGAGAAAGAGGAATTGGCTATGAAAGGAAGTGGTTTCTATGTTTCCTTGGAGTGGGTCACTATTAGTAAGAAATATGAAGGTAAAACAACAAAATTCTGATCTCTCTGCGGTGGTTGCCATAATTCAGTAGGTTTTGAAATGCAAAGCTGTTCCTGTAAATGCTGTTTGCTTTTTCTTAAGCATTGTGTCGTGATTCTAGTACCTGCCACCCAATGGAGTGAATATTTATAGGTAGTTTCTCCTTAGGTATGGATTATAAAAAAAAAATAATTATGTGCTTCCACAGTTGAATACACCTTTTTTGTAAAAGGAGACACTACTGCATATTTTGGAAGAATTTAAAGTGTTGTTTTTAATATATACAAAATATATGTTAATATGTAACATTAAACACAAGATTTGTTCTTCAAAATATTTAGTGTAATTTGTTCTTCTTCCTGGCGTTGTAGTTTTATCTGTAGAGGAACACAGTAACTTAAATCTTTAGATTAGATATTGGAAACTTTCTGAGGGCTAGATGGTAACCATATGACCTACTGCAGTTATTCAGCTAGGATCTTGTGCTGCAAAAGCAGCTGTAGATGAAGGCATAAATGAATGAGTATAGGTGTATTTCAGCTGTATTCCATTTACAAAGACATAAATGAGTATAGCTATTTATTAACACTGACGTTTGAATTTTATATAATTTTACGTATATTTAAATATTCTTTTGATTTTTTTTTTTTGAGCCATTTAAATATGTAAAATTTATTCTTCAGCTCACAGGTCATAGTGTGCAGATCCCTGCTTTAGATAAATAAAAGCTTTGTTTTTAAATTAAGGTACGTAGCACAGGAGAAGTCGCCAGGGGTGCGTTTCCTTCTCGGAGGCCCTTGGTTCTGGCAGCTTTAGCTCTGTCCGCACTGGCAGCTGCTGCAGAGCCATGGCTTCTGTTCTCTTCACCTTTGTCTCCTTCATTCAGCTGGACAGTTATATTTAGACTCACCTTTCTTTTTTTTTCTCTCCAGCCAATTTTATTTATTGTAATTGTAGAAACGTTCTTTCTTTTGTTGACTTTAACTTTCTTTTCTGGATGTTTCGGTTCCTTTATTCCCTGCATTACTAGTATAATTGTGTTACTTTTTATTTTCTAATGAATGTAACAGAGCAGTGTTGTATTTCTAGACTGTTGAGTGGCATATTTGATAAATTATATTTTGTGGTCAAGTAAGTTTGAAAATGTAGGCATACAATAGCCACATTTCACATTAAGCATAGTCAAGTTTCTAAAATGAGTAAAAAAGAAAATGTAATTTTGATCCAGCCTTTCCCAACCCATTTAGCCATGGAATTCACTTGAGACCTACTGTTTTCTATCCCACATGTTGGGAAAAACCATCCTATAAAATACAGAGTGTCTAAGGATGGGTCTTTGGAGCCAGGTAGGACTCTGCCCTACGTGTACCTATGGAAGAAAAATGGTTGTTTTTACTTCACGAAATGAAAAGTCTGTTCTTAAATATATATGAAGTGAATGTGTGAATGTAGGTGAGGATTTAGAGAGAAAAATGGCATATTTTAGAATGGGTTGCATTACTATGTATGTATGCATATTATTATGGGAAGGATTGAGGGCAGAAGGAGAAGAGGTCGTCAGAGGATGAGATGGCTGGATGGCATCACTGATGCAATAGAGATAAACTTGGGCAAACTTCTGGAGATGGTGAGGGACAGGGAGGCCTGGCCTGCTGCAGTTCGTGGGGTCGCAAAGAGCTGGACACTACTGGGCCACTGAGCAACAACAACATATGTATTATTATGCATAACTCATTGTGTTGAGTTATGATTTTTTGACTACTCAGTGTGAAGCTAATAAGTACTACGCACTGTAAAAAAACTTTCTTATCAAAAGTAACAATGTTAAGTAAAGGTATGGACTCAAATGTTTGAATACTTTTAAAGCAAAAAAAAAACTAAACCCTTATTTGCATAGAATAAATTCAGTTAGTTTACCAGAAAATTTCAGAACATAGTTAATTGTTCCTATCTTTAAAATTCTAAGTACAGTTATTTATATTTTATGGCAAATAGATCTATATGTGAATGTGTATAAAAATTCTTTCTACCATAAAAGTTATTTCATTTTAAGTAAACCTGCTAATGGGCAGAAAATAGTCCACACCACACTTTTTCCATTACCGTCAATTTGTGGCCCTTGTCAGAAGATACCTATCATATACTGGCTGAGAACGTAGACAGGCTATAATCAAGAAATGGGTAGATTTTTCAGAGGTTGATGTTCAGGTAATTCACTTTTACAATTTAGAGCCTTGCTGTCCAATAGAAAGTTTTCCAAAATGGACGTGTTTATACGTGAGCCACTCAGTGTGATAGCAGCTAGGTATGCATGGCTTTTGAACACTTAAAGTATGGCTTGTGTGGCTGGAGAAATGAATGTCCATTTTTACTTAATTAAACAGCTACCATGGCAAGTGGCTACCACATTAGACATCACAACCTAGAACAAATTTCATCAGACTCATTTTTTTTTAAGAGATTTTATTTACGGAATATAGGTTGTAAATTTTTTATCCTTTTATAAAAAGAAACCTAATAGTCTGCTTTTTAATAGTACATTTAAAATATTAAATTTAAATTAGAATTATATTTGAATATTTTCAGATATTTTTATTATAGTGTTTTGGTTGTAATTTTGTTGTTCTAAAAATGCTTTATTTTCTCACAGATAATAAAAAATATGAAATGGCTAAGTGTAATATTCTCCGTGGGAAGTCCGTGCCACATTATGCTGCTATTGAACCTGATGGGAACGGTCTGATGATTGTCTCCTACAAGTCCTTTACATTCGTTCGGGCTGGTCAGGATCTTGAAGAAAGTAAGGATGAAAATATGTCCGAGGAAGTCAAAGGTGATTTTACTTTGAATCATAGAGCTCCTGTGCAAAATAGATCTGACTTATCCTCCTAGCTGGGTTATAAGTTTTACCAGGTCAGGACTGGCACTGAATTTTTCTTTGTTTTCCTTTATATTTCCCAGAAGAGCCTTTCATAAAATATACCACCTAGGTAGTGTGAACTGGTTAAATTTAATACTTTTCATAATTACAAAATATGTTTTTAAAATCTTTGTACTATTTTACCTGATTAGATATTTAACAGATACTTAATGAATAAACAAATAGTGACGTCTATTTGTTGTTGATATTTGAAAGTCCAGCATATTAGTATCATAGATAATAATTTTAAAAAATAAGCTAACCTCTCTTCATATGAAAGTGAAAGTTGCTTAGTCACGTTCGACTCTTTGTGACCCCGTGGACTATACAGTCCATAGAATTTTCCAGGCCACAATACTGGAGTGGGTAGCCTTTCCCTTCTCCAGGGGATCTTCCCAACCTAGGAATCAAACTGGGGTCTCCTGCATTGCAGGCAGATTATTTATCAACTGAGCTTTCAGGGAAACCTGTTCAGATAGGTAGGAAGAGTCTTATAGGTATCAGATCAGTTCAGTTCAGTCGCTCAGTCATGTCCCAATCTTTGTGACTCCATCAGTTGCAGCATGCCAGGCCTCCCTGTCCATCACCAACTTCCAGAGTTTACCCAAGCTCATGTCCATCGAGTCGGTGATGCCATCCAGCCACCTCATCCTCTGTTTTCCCCTTCTCCTCCTGCCCCCAATCCCTCCCAGCATCAGGATCTTTTCCAGTGAGTCAACTCTTTGCATGAGGTGGCCAAAGTACTGGAGTTTCAGCTTTAGCATCATTCCTTCCAATGAACAGCCAGGACTGATCTCTTTTAGGATGGACTGGTTGGATCTTCTTGCATCCAAGGGACTCTCAAGAGTCTTCTCCAATACCACAGTTCAAAAGCATCAATTCTTCAGCGCTCAGCCTTCTTCACAGTCCAACTCTCACATCCATACATGACCACTGGAAAAACCATAGCCTTGACTAGACGGACGTTTGTTGGCAAAATAATGTCTCTGCTTTTCAATATGCTATCTAGGTTGGTCATAACTTTTCTTCAAGAGTAAGCATCTTTTACTTTTATGGCTGCACTCACCATCTGCAGTGATTTTGGAGCCCCAAAAAATAGTCTGTCACTGTTTCCACTGTTTCCCCATCTATTTGCCATGAAGTGATGGGACCAGATGCCATGATCTTTGTTTTCTGAATGTTGAGCTTTATGCCAACTTTTTCACTCCTCTTTCACTTTCATCAAGAGGCTTTTTAGTTCCTCTTCACTTTCTGCCATAAGGGTGGTGTCATCTGCCTATCTGAGGTTATTGATATTTCTCCCGGCAATCTTGATTCCAGCTTATGCTTCTTCCGGCCCAGCGTGTCTCATGATGTAGAAGTTAAATAAGCATAGAAGTTAAATAAGCAGAGTGACAATATACAGCCTTGACATACTCCTTTTCTGTATGCATCTCTTCTTATAGGTATGCTAATTGTGTGTTCTTCCCTTTCATACTGAACTGAAAGAAAGTTCCTAGGGGATAGAATCACTTGTGTTTTCTCAATCTTGAATGAATGAATGAAGGTAATGTTTTAGAATGAAAAGAATAAAAAGGTCCTTCAGAAGAAGTTTATATTTGTATGCAAAGAATTCATATTCTTCTAAAAAATATTCAGGAGACCATTTCTCTAGAATCATTGCTGTTCATATTTCTAATATTTATAGTCAGAATAGTATATTTTACTTAACAGATTTGTACAGTATTTAACAATCATATGTATTACTCTTTGAAGCTACCCTTTTATTACTTTAACAACTTAATAATTTAAAATAAAAATGGGTTTCACTATTTTTATGTACTTATATAGCTCTTCAGGGTTTCCCTGATAGCTCAGTTGGTAAAGAATCAGCCTGCAATGCAGGAGACCTGTGTTTGATTCCTGGGTTGTGAAGAACCCCTGGAGAAGGGAAAGGCTACCCACTCCAATATTCTGGCCTAGAGAATTCCATGGACTGTATAGGCCATGAGTTTGCAAAGAGTCGGAAATGACTGAGCGACTTTCATTTTCACATAGCTTTAAAAATATATATTTGTTGAAAAAATTTGAAAATACTTTTATAATAAATATTTGAAAAATATTTTCTCTAGGTTTATAAATATGAACGCCAGAATATAAGAATTGTGCATGGTGGCCTTTTACTTCACCTCTTAACAGCTTAGTTTCCTCACAAGTGATTTTTTCCCCAAGATCCCTTTCTGAGTAAACTACTGTTCTGTCTTAGTTATAATGTTAAACTCTCCTGCAGCTTAGCGAGAGTAGCTATTTGTATTACTGGACCACATGCCCTTTAGAACTCCTTTGGTGAGTGGTTGAGGAAGAATGATGGACTGCATTCATCCTTGGAACCAGTCTGCCTAGTAGCTAGGCCCATGTGCTTCCAAGATAGATTTGCAGCCTAGTTGGAACACATCATGTTTTTAAATCACTAGCCACTAGTTGACATCTCACATTATGTTTGAATTCCTCCTGAATTTGTTCTTCTCTTTTAGTGTAAACCACTTCCATTTAGTATAAACCCTTCAGTTTTTCTGTTTTCCTTCTAATAAACGGCCCTTACTTAACTTCTTGTACCCACTTCCTCTTGGGAAGTTTCTTCTGTATTTATTTTAATATCATCAGACTTTCACAATAAGAAAGAAAAATGGTTGTAACAAAAATTATGGATAGTTTTTTAATTAGCATGCTTTCTTTTAAGCTCTCTTCTGAGTATATATGCTGGTTTCATTTTCTGTAAACTTCAATTAGACTGATATTACATATTACCTGGGCTTCCCAGGGGACTCAGTGGTAAAGAACCTATCTGTCAGTGCAGGAGATACGGGTTCGATCTCTGGTTCAGGAAGATCCCCTGGAGAAGGAAATGGCAACCTACTCCAGTATTCTTGCCTGGGAAATCCCATGGACAGAGGAGCCTGGTGGGTCTCAAAGGAGTCAGACATGACTTAGTGACTAAACAAAACCGATGTTATGTTTCATTCTGATGAGTGAGCGGACAGATTAATGTTTATGGATGCTATTAAGCAAAAATTTACCATTTTACATTTAAGCCCTGCTTTCTTACTTCATGGTTATAATATTACAGGCCTAAAAGTGTTTCTTAGGTAGATAGCTTTTTAGGAGCCAAGCAGAGGGGATAGTGAAGGAGTTGAAAGGAGGATTTTTTTACTGGGAACTTAGACTAAATATACTGACAGCCCTTGAATTTGCTATGAAATTGCTTTCATGTTGTGGGGTAAAATAGCCAATACTTTTATAAGGAAAATATATGTTTTATTTCTGTGTGGATGTTTGTCCCACCAAATAGTCATAGTCTCCTGTATCACAAAGTTACTAAATTGCCCCAACAGTGGCAAATCAAGGTTGTGATGAAAGTTTCAGGCAGGGTTTGTGACATATTTGATATTCTTTTAACTTGGAATCCTGTATATGTGTGTGTGTGTGCATGCACGCATGCTTGGAATCCTGTGTCTGTGTGTGTAAGAGAAGAGGGAGAAGCAGGGATACTGGGAGGTAGGGAATAAAGAGTTGCTATGGTTTGTATTTTATGAGTGTATATCTTCTAGGGCATTAGGTAAGACTGGGACAGGGAAATGTCAAGTGTGATTGCTACAACACTTTGAGTGAAAATTCCTCAAGGAGATCTCTGTGTATTTGTTCATAATTATTTGTCAGAAGATCACTAGAAAAGATGCTAGATATGTGTTCTTTTGTATGTTCTGGTTTCTGCTTTTGTATGTTATGTTGTAGTCTCTGTTTTTTTTTTTTATTACATAATACATTTTTCTTTCCCAAAGAACCTCTATATTACTGGCAACAGACTGAAGATGATTTGACAGTAACAATACAGCTTCCAGAAGACTGTACTAAGGAAGACATTCAAATACAGTTTTTGCCTGATTCTGTCAACATTGTACTGAAGGGTCAGAGGTTTTTGGAAGGCAATCTCTTTTCATCTATTGATCATGAAAGCAGTACATGGATAATTAAAGAAAATAATAGGTATTTTTTTAGTTTTATTTATATTTGAAATTTTCCCTTTTCTTATTTTACTTTTTTTTCTTTTTATCCTTTCTGCAGTGGTTACATCAAGGGGGAATACTACCATAGGCTCATCAATACTGCTGATTATTTTTCTTAGGATAGATTAAAAATGGAATTACTGTGTCAAAGAGCACAGCAGTAGTTAAGGTTAAAGATACTAGCTTAGTTATTGTTTGCATTACGTTGTCATGCTTTTCATTACCAGCTCTAGATACGAGAGTAATAATAAAAATAAATGGTTGAAAATGGCTATTTATTTGAATTTTCACAATTTAAACTTTTTAATGGAAATAATTTGTTTCTACGAACTCTTAATTTGCTAACTAGATAATGTATTCCTGTGCTGTCTTGTTCATTGTTCAGTCGCTCAGTCTTATCCACCTCTTTGCAAGCCCATGGACTCCAGCATACCAGGCTTCCCTGTCCTTGGCCATCTCCCAGAGTTTGCTCATACTCATGTCTATTGAATCAGTGATGCCATCCAACCATTTTACCCTCTGTCATCCTCCTGCCTTCTGTCTTTCCCAGCATCAAGGTCTTTCCTAAAGAGTCAACTCTTCGCTTCAGGTGGCCAAAGTATTGGAGTTTCAGCTTCAGCATCAGTCCTTTCAATGAATATTCAGGGTTGAGTTCCTTCAGAATGGACTGGTTTGATGTCCTTGCAGTCCAAGGGACTCTCAAGAGTCTTCTCCAGCACCACAATTCAAAAGCATCAATTCTTCGTACTCCGCCTTCTTCACAGTCCAACTCTCACATCCATACATGACTACTGAAAAACCATAGCTTTGACTAGGTGGGCCTTTGTTGGCAAAGTCATGTCTCTACTTTTTAATACACTGTCTGGGTTTGTCATAGCTTTTCTTCCAAGGACCGTCTTTTAATTTCATGGCTGCAGTCACCATCTGCAGTGATTTTGGAGCCCAAGAAAATAAAGTCTGTCACTGTTTCCGTTGTTTCCCCATCTATTTGCTATGAATAGATGGGATCAGATGCCATGATTTCAGTTTTTTGATTGTTGAGTTTTAATGCAGCTTTTTCACTCTCCTCTTTCACTTTCATCAAGAGGCTCTTTAGTTCCTCTTCGCTTTCTGCCAGTAAGGGTGGTGTCATCTGTCTATTTGAGGTTATTGATATTTCTCTTGGCATTCTTGATTCCAGCTTGTGCTTCATCCATCCTGACATTATGCATCATGTACTCTGCATTTAAGTTAAATAAACAGATGGCAAGATGCCTCCTTTTCTTACTCCTTTCCCAGTTTTGAACCAGTCAGTTGTTCTGTGTCTGGTTCTAACTGTTAGCTTCTTGACCCACAAACAGGTTTCTCAGAAGACAGGTAAGGTGGTCTGGCATTCACATCTCTTTAAGAATTTTCCACAGTTTGTTGTGAGCCACACAGTCAAAGGCTTTAGTGTAGTCAGTGAAATCAAGTGAGTCTTGATATGAATCTAAATGCCTAGAGTCTAAGAACTGTATATCTAATTCACAAAGTTTTTAGGCTTTAAATTGAACAGATACCCTGATATCATTTTATTAATGGAGAAATTTGGTGACTTGGATATATTTTTTATATATTGTTTAAAAAACTCTATATCCAAAAGGTTCTTCTAAAAATATTTTATATTTCCATATATTCTATTTAAACATATCTTACTAGTGTGTGCAATTTGAGGACAGCATTTTTAAATTGGCAAACCAGCTGGAACATACTGTTAAATATAAGTCATCAACAGTAACTCAGCCAAGATTTAGGAGAAGAGCTGGACTATATGCAAAAATAGATTCAACATTTAACACATGAACATAGACCAGTATTTCCATGACATTTGAGGTGCTTAATTACTATTTAATGTTACAAAAGGTAATTGCAGTGACGTGTATGTGGTATCATTGGTTTAAAACGCATGTTTTTATATTATTCACCTCATTTTTAATAGTTAATGTTCTAACTTTGAAAGGATTTGTTAACTAATCTGTAGTATGTATGGAGCTATGTATTCCTTTTTGCTTGGATGGTAGGATATGATTCTAGTTTTAAAATGTAGAAATGCATTTATGCTAAAAGAGTAACTGACTGAATATGCCAATTTAATGATGGTTCATAAATTCTTTATAAACCAAGACTGTATGAACTTGTTAACTTCTTTAGGTAGCAACTGACTAAGAACAGTATACATTCTGGTCACTAGGTACAAGTTCTTAATAGTTATTTACATATATTTTTTTCAGAGAGGCAGAATAGTGCAGTAGTGAAGAACATGGACTTGGAGCCAGACTGCTTTACTAGCTTGTGACCTTGGCAAGTTACTTAACTTCTCAGTGTTTTTTTGTTATTTGTAAAGTGGAGATGCTAATAGTACTTACTTTCTTTGTGATGAGCCATAAATGAGTTAAAATGTGTAAAGTGCTTAAGATAGCACCTAGCATGTGGTAAGCATTAGGTAAGTATAAGCTGCTGTCATTGTTTTTATTATCATCATTAATCATCCTCATCTTTTGAGATTAGCTTTCTCCTTAGAAGATATAACTATATCTGGGCATTATGAATTGTGGTGGTAATTTTTAATGCTAATGATAGAAACTCATGATGTAAGGAAGATATTTTGTATAGTCTCTTTAAACAAAAATAGTTCTAGAAAATTTTAAAGTGCTGTAGTTAATTCATGAGGTGGTGATAATAGCCTTGAAAATAGCTGATAAGTTACTATGTTCTATTTGATAATTATGATAATAGTTGTTATTGTGTTCTTGCAGTTGTTTCCTTGCAGTTGAAATCAAGGGCATGGCTTAGTATGACCCACGTGTACCAGAGATGGCACGTGGAAAAGGTTGCTTTGCTGTGGAACAGGTGCCACCACCCACTTTTCTCTGTATTACCGCAGCAGCCAGCTTACCTGGATTCCCTTTCCTAGTCAAGAGGCACATGGCCAATTCCCTGTCCCATGTCCACAGTCTGCCCTGCCTCACCTCTCTCTCCCTTTCCCACTGTATTAGTCCTTAATCTTAGAGTTCCCTTTGGGTTCTTTTTTTTATTGATTTAAGCTCCCTGATCTTCAGTAATCATATTATGACTATTAAGTTTGGTGATAGTGAAGGTAATTGTTGGCTCCACACACAGAGAGATACCTTTAGTTATAGGCCCTTTTCCAGTTAACTTGATGTGCCCATTACGCCATCTCCATTCCGCAGTGAAATAACTCGTAGACATATCCTGCTTATGTTTCCACTGCTTAAGATTGGTAACACTCAGCACACCTGAACTGCAAAAGTGCTTTCTGAGGGTGATTTGACTCTTCCCTGTTGAGTCCAGAGGTACTTTCGTATTTGCTACATCTACCTTGTTACTCCTAGATGATAGGTTTTCCATCATATGCGAAACTAAAGTGAACGTGATTTTTGGTCAAACATTCTCGGGACACCAGAGGGATAATTTCTATGGAAGATTCTTCTGTTTGACATTGGTTGTATAGTTTGTATAGCTGCTTAATGTAACAGAACTTTCCTCATTTTACACATCTAGCTTGGAGATTTCATTGATTAAGAAGAATGAAGGCATGACATGGCCAGAGCTAGTGGTCGGTGATAAACAAGGGGAATTTATAAGAGACTCAGCTCAGTGTGCTGCAATAGCTGAACGTTTGATGCATTTGACCTCTGATGAACTGGTAAGCAGTTCCAATAGTAGTGGGACTTCCCAAGGATTCAGAAGTATGTGGGGATTATACCATGTTTTTCAAACGTTATTTTGCTTTTCCTAGCATAAAAGCCATTAGGTATTACTGACTAGTGTTTGAATATCACTTGAAATTCTAATATTTATTCCCTATTCACTAACTGAATATATATATATGTGTGTGTATGGGGGCATGTTGTTCATACAGGGTGGGTGTGCATGCATGTGTGTATGTATTTGTGTATCTCTCGGTCTCAATATATGTAGAGAGAAAAGGAAATATGTAATTGATCCTTGAACAATGCAGGGATTAGGGGGCCTACCCTGTACACTCAAAAATCTGACTTTGACTTTATAGTTGGTCTTCTATATCTGCTGATCCACATCCTCAGATTCAACCAGTTGCACATTATGTATTTCTGTAGTGTGTATTTTAAGTTCAGTTCAGTCGCTCGGTCATATCTAGCTTTTTGTGACCCCATGGACTGCAGCATGCCAAGCTTCCCTGTCCATCACCAGCTCCTGGAGCTCAGACTCATGTGCATTGAGTCAGTGATGCCATCCAACCATCTCATCCTCTGTCGTCCCCTTCTCCTGCCTTTAGTCTTTTAAGTAGACCCTTCCAGTTCAAACCCACGTTCAGGTGTCAACTGTATCTGCCTATATATCTATATTCTCCTTTAGAAGAATTGACTGACCAATGCTGATAGGGACAAAATTTTGATTTTATACCTTACTTTGCTAATAATCTATTTGTAATCATTGACATTTTGGGGTGATCTTAAAATATCACAAGGGGTGTGTATACATATACATGCATATAACTATGGTTTTTTTGTTGAATATGTTCCTCCTCTGATAACATTTAAGATAATGTTAAGAATTTGAACAAATACAGCAATACACCAGAACTTCAGTTATCTTCATTTACCATATCTTACATCAGCACTTTAAAATGTCTAACTTATTGCCATGTGGAATTATAGCAGTGCAGAGGGTTGTATAAAGAAGTATTTATACTGTAGAGTTGGTTGCATGCTAAGATAGAAAAGAAAGATTAGAATATTGAAAGTCAATGTCTCTCATGAAAGAAAACATGACCAAAATGGAGACACCATGTTTCACCAAGAGTCACTGGAATTCTATGTATGAGTACAGAACTTTGATTTCATAGCCTTTTTACAAGTCGTGCAGACTGCATTTCTCTATGCTCATTCATTCAGCAAGTATTTTTGTTATAGGGCTCTGGAGATACAATTATAGAGACAGTAATGGAGGTTTGTTGTGAGATTATAGATAATTGCTGCTAACTGCCTTTTAAATTTGATTTCAAATGAATGTTGTTAGATAAATGACTAAGTTATTTATGCCTGAATACTAGTGTATTTGTTAGTTTTAAAATAATAGAATTTTTTCATCTCTAACTGAAGGCAGTTTTTGTTTTTCAAATCTTTATACCTTTTCTTGCCTTACTGCACTGATTAGAACCTCTAATCCACAGAAAAATAAAGTGACTCTCTTTTACATACTGCTGGTTTGGTTTACTGGTATTATTGAAGAACTTTACATCTCTGTGAGGAATATTGTGGTCTGGAGTTTTTGTTTTGCTTTTTTACTTTTTGTATGTGGATAATGCTGAGTTCATAAAATGAGTAGGGAAGTGTTTCTGTCTTCTGTTTCTGGAAGAGATTGTAGACTTGGCATTGTATCTTCTTTAATGTTTGATGGAAGTTGCCAGTGAAACTGTCTGGAGTTTTCTTTTTTGAAGGTTTTAAACCAAAAATTTAAGTTGTTTAGTAGATATTTGGGGCATTTATTTCAATTGATTTTTTTCTTTATTTTTTTCAGTTTCCAGTTTCGTTCATTTCTGTTATGTCATCTATTACTTTCTCTTTGCTTGCTTTGGACTTATTTTACTATTTTTTTTGGAAGGTGAAAGCTTAGATGATTTTTTTTTTTTAACCTTCCTTTTGTAATGAGAACATTTGATGCTCGACACTTCCTTCTAAATACTACATTAGCTGCATCCTCCAAATTTTCTGCCTGTTTTCTTATTCCCATTAGTGATTGATTTGATTTGTTACTAGCGTTCAGTTTTTGCCTGGCTGGTTTATTCTGTGTCTGTTCTTAAACCTAGGGCAGAACTTTTCACATATCTTAGCTAAAAGTGTGGAATGTTTACCAGGGTTTCTCCTCCTGTGTTGACCCTGATTTTTAATTTTTGTCTCCAAGTATTTTGACAGTTATCAAAATTCAGCTTTTTAGCCCTTTATCCACTGCTTTCCCTTGTCTTTTTCAGCTCAGCTTGAAATAGCAGATAGCTTGAGGAAAACAGCATGGAGTCTTGGGTTTTCTTTGCTTTCTCTTTTCTCTGTAATTTTGTCTTTTTCAGTACTGGCTGCCTCAATAGTCCTTAGCTTTTAATTTTTGCCCTCTTATTTCTAGTGTTAGTTGCTCCAGTTCTTTGGGAACCCATGGACTGTATGTAGTCCACTGAGCTACTCTGTCTGTGGAATTTACCAGGCAAGAATACTGGAGTGAGTTGCCATTTCCTGCTCCAGGGGATCTTCCCTTCCCAAGGATCAAACCTGCATATCCCATATTGCAGGCAGATTCTTAGCTAAGCCTCTAGGGAAGCCCTATATGAGTAATTGAAAGGGGGAGGGAGGGAGGGAGAGTACTTTCTGTTCTGCTGGATGTACATATCTTCTTGAGTCACTGTAACAGAATGCATGCATGCATGCTAAGTCAGCTTCAGTCATGTCCAGCTCTTTGCAACCTTATGGACTGTAGTTCACCAGGCTCCTCTGTCCATGGGATTCTTCAGTCAAGAATACTAGACTGGATAGCCATTCCCTTCTCCAGGGATCGAACCCAAGTCTCTTATGTGTCTTGCATTGGCAGGAGGGTACTTGACCACTATAGCCACCTGGAAAGCCCATGGCCCAGCTCATTGCTGGAATTACCTTCTATCAAATCACTGTGATCATTGTTTCCTTTGATATTTAGGATGGAGCAGACAACCGTAGCTCAGTCAGTTCAGTTCAGTTGCTCAGTTGTGTCTGACTCTTTGCGACCCCATGAATTGCAGCATGCCACGCCTCCCTGTCCATCACCAACTCCCAGAGTTTACCCAAACTCATGTCCACTGAGTTGGTGATGCCATCCAACCATGTCATCCTCTGTCATCCCCTTCTCCTGCCCTCAATCTTCCCCAGCATCAAAGTCTTTTCAGATGAGTCAGCTCTTCGCATCAGATGGCCAAAGTATTGCAGTTTCAGCTTCAACATCAGTTCTTCCAATGAGCAAGCATAGCTAGCTGGCTCTATATCTCAGCTGGCAATGGACAGATCTGATAATGTCTGTAACTTTCAGACATTTTGTTTCAGACCCCGTCGGTTCTTAAATTCTGAATAACATGACTGTATTTTTGGCAAACTAGGTATGTGGACATTTTATTAGTTGCTATAGAATTGTATTTCTGTTACATGCTTCAGTTCAGTTCAGTCACTCAGTCATGTCCGACTCTGCAACCCCATGAATCGCAGCACACCAGGCCTCGCTGTCCATCACCAATTCCCAGAATTCACTCAGACTCACGTCCACTTGAGTCCGTGATGCCATACAGCCATCTCATCCTCTGTCGTCCCCTTCTCCTCCTGCCCCCAATCCCTCCAAGCATCAGAGTCTTTTCCAGTGAGTCAACTCTTTGCATGAGATGACCAAAGTACTGGAGTTTCAGCTTTAGCATCATTCCTTCCAAAGAAATCCCAGGGCTGATCTCCTTCAGAATGGACTGGTTGGATCTCCTTGCAGTCCAAGGGACTCTCAGGAGTCTTCTCCAACACCACAGTTCAAAAGCATCAGTTCTTCGGTGCTCAGCTTTCTTCACAGTCCAACTCTCACATCCATACATGACCACTGGAAAAACCATAACCTTGACTACATGGACGTTTGTTGGCAAAGTAATGTCTCTGCTTTTGAATATGCTATCTAGGCTGGTCATAACTTTCCTTCCAAGGAGTAAGTGTCTTTTAATTTCATGGCTGCACTCACCATCTGCAGTGATTTTGGAGCCCAAAAAATAAAGTCTGACACTGTTTCCACTGTTTCCACATCTATTTCCCATGAAGTGATGGGACTGGATGCCATGATCTTCATTTCTGAATGTTGACCTTTAAGCCAACTTTTTCACTCTCCTCTTTCACTTTCATCAGAGGCTTTTAGTTCCTCTTCACTTTCTGCCATAAGGGTGGTGTCATCTGCATATCTGAGGTTATTGATGTTTCTCCCAGCAATCTTGATTCCAGCTTGTGCTTCTTCCGGCCCAGCGTGTCTCATGATGTACTCTGCATAGAAATTAAATAAGCAGGGTGACAATATACAGCCTTGATGTACTCCTTTTCCTATTTGGAACCAGTCTGTTGTTCCATGTCCAGTTCTAACTGTTGCTTCCTGACCTGCATATAGGTTTCTCAAGAGGCAGGTTAGGTGGTCTGGTATTCCCATCTCTTTCAGAATTTTCCACAGTTTATTGTGATCCACACAGTCAAAGGCTTTGGCATAGTCAATAAAGCAGAAATAGATGTTTTTCTGGAACTCTCTTGATTTTCCATGATCCAGCAGCTGTTGGCAGTTTGATCTCTGGTTCCTCTGCCTTTCTAAAACCAGCTTGAACATCTGTAAGTTCATGTATTGCTGAAGCCTGTCTTGGAGAATTTTGAGCATTACTGTATTAGTGTGTGAGATGAGGGCAATTGTGCGGGAGTTTGAGCATTCTTTGACATTGCCTTTCTTTGGGATTGGAATGAAAACTGACCTTTGCCAGTCCTGAGGCCACTTCCGAGTTTTCCAAATTTGCTGGCATATTGAGTGCAGCACTTTCACAGCATCATCTTTCAGGATTTGAAACAGCTCAACTGGCATTCCATCACCTCCACTAGCTTTGTTCGCAGTGATGCTTTCTAAGGCCCATTTGACTTCACATTCCAGGATGTCTGGCTCTAGATGTGTGATCACACCATCATGATTATCCAGGTTGTGAAGATCTTTTTTGTACAGTTCTTCCGTGTATTCTTGCCACCTCTTGTTAATATCTTTTGCTTCTGTTAGGTCCATAGCATTTCTGTCCTTTATGGAGCCCATCTTTGCATGAAATGTTCCCTTGGTATCTCTAATTTTCTTGAAGAGATCTCTAGTCTTTCCCATTTTGTTGTTTTCCTCTGTTTCTTTGCCTTGATCACTGAGGAAGGCTTTCTTATCTCTTCTTGCTATTCTTTGGAACTCTGCATTCAGATGCTTATATCTTTCCTTTTCTCCTTTTCTTTTCTCTTCTCTTCTTTTCACAGCTATTTGTAAGACCTCCTTAGACAACCATTTTTCTCTTTCACATTTCTTTTCCATGAGGATGGTCTTGATCCCTTTCTCTTGTACAATGTCAGGAACCTCCGTCCATAGTTCATCAGGCTCTCTATCTATCAGATCTAGGCCCTTAAATCTATTTCTCACTTATACTGTATAATCATAAGGGATTTGATTGAGGTCATACCTGAGTGGTCTAGTGGTTTTCCCTACTTTCTTCAATTTAAGTCTGAATTTGGTAATAAGGAGTTCATGAACTGAGCCACAGTCAGCTCCTGGTCTTTTTTTTGTTGAGTGTATAGAAATTCTCCATCTTCGGCTGCAAAGAATATAATCAATCTGATTTCATTGTTGACCATCTGGTGATGTCCATGTGTACAGTCTTCTCTTGTGGTGTTGGAAGAGGGTGTTACATGCATGTGAATATACAATTTATAACTTGAGTAATCCTTTTTCACCCTTTGAGAGAAAAACATCAAACAGTGATTTTTGCAGACAGTGAAACATACTAAAATCAGTGATTCCATTTACCTCTGGGTTTAGTTTATTTTTACCTGTACCTCTGTGTTTATGTTTGGGTGGATATTTGTGTGTGTTTTAGTGTTGATTCTAGAGATTATGGTGTATGTCTTCAACTTATCACCATGTGTCTTCAACTCATATATTGGGAACTTCATAGTGTAATTCCATTCCTTCATCCTTTGTATTACTTTTGTCATTTTATTTCTACCTTATGAACTTAATATGTTACAACTTTAGTCACTTGTCTTTTAAAGAGATTAAAAACATAGTGTGGAAAAGTCTTGCATTGATCCAAATATTTGTCATTTCCTCTTTCACACTGTTTATTCAGATATCCATCTGATGTCATTTTTGTCCTGCTGAAGAATTTTCTTTATCATTTCTTGCATTGTTGTTCTGCTGAATACATTCTTTCTGCTGGATAATTCATTTGTTTTTCTGCAGACATACATATGCAAAAATTCATGCCTTTCTTCTTTTAAAGCTATTTTTCTTAAGTGTGTAAGACACTGTTGAAAGGTTTTTACCTTTCAGAACTTCAAACATATTCCATTGTTTTCTGGTTTGTATAGTTTCTAGTAAGTCAACTGTCATTTGTAACTTTGTTCCTCTATTTGTAGTATGATTTCCTCTTCTGACCACTTTAAAATTTTCTCTTTGTTACAAAGAGAACGATTTTATTTTTCTTATTTTCAGCAATTTCATTGTAATGTGACTTACTGTGATTTCTTTTCTTAATGTTTGTTATGCTTGACATTCTTTGACCTGTAAGATTATTATTTTCATCAAGTTTGAAAAAAAAATTGCCATTATTTCTTCAAATTTTTTTCTATTCCCCTTGCGTCCTTCTAAATACTTATATGTTAGACCATTTGATATGGTTCCGTAGGTCACTGGGGTTCTTATTTTCTGTGTCTGTTTTTAGTTCTTGTCTTCTCTGTGCTTCATTTTTAGATGCTCTTTTATCTTTTACCAGGGTTTCCCTGGTGGCTCAGGCAGTAAAGAATCACCCGTAGTGTGGGAATCCTAGGTTTGATCCCTGGGTTGGGAAGATCTCCTGAAGAAGTGAATGGCCACCCACTTATTCTTGCCTGGAGAATCCCCATGGACATAGGATCCTTGCAGGCTACAGCCCATGGTATTGTAGAGTCAGACACAACTGGTTAAGCAGAGCGCAGCACATATTACTATTTTAGAGAGACTTGTATTTTAAGTAGACTCAGACTTACTGGTTGTCTTTTCTTCTGCCATGTCTAATCAGCTGTCAGTACCATCTATTTTGTTTTCCATTTCAGATATTGTATTTTTATATCTAGAATTTCAGTTCAGTTCTTTTATTAGTTCTTTTTAATATCTTATGTGTTTCTCAGTATTTGTTTTTCTTTATATCTCTGAGTATATAGAACATGTTTTTAATAGCTGTTTTCATATCTTTCTCTGCTGATTCTATCAGTCTATTATTTTTGTGACTATTTTTGTTTAAGTTTTTATTGGTCCTGAGTCTGAAATTTAGTATTTCATTATTTCTGTAATCTCAGCATCTTTAAATATGAAAACATTAATGCTCTTGTTGTTTCTTTTCTGGTCCAAGAATCCAAATCCAGATAAAGATAAACCTCCTTGTAATGCTCAAGAGTTAGAAGAATGTGATATTTTCTTTGAAGAGAACTTCAGTTTATGCAGATTTGATGGCAATACATTAAAAACTACTCATGTGGTAAGTTCTTGATAATGATATTTATAAAAATTTGTGAATAGAGAGAAGTTATTCAGATGAAATGATAAGTGACTGACTAAATACTATTTTGCAAAGATTGATTGGCATTTACTGTGACAAATTTCTTCATTTCCTAAAGTAGCCGTCTTTTCACACCATCACCCATAATTAAACAGTGTTGTATGTTTGGTACTACTGCATAGTGATATCTTTCAGTGGTTTTTTTTCTGTGTATGTTTTTTATATGTAGTTGTGCCTGCAGTATATGACAATTTAATATCTAACTGTTTCTCTTACTCACTGTCCTTTTGTAATATTTTTAGATACTTAACTTTTTTAAAACTAATAGCTAGATTACAATACTTAAAGGAATTATAAAAAGGAGCATTTCTGGATTGTACCTGTGTAGAGAAGTGATGTGGAATTGCATAAGATCAATGGGTAGAAAAAGGTGTCATTGAACCAGGCTCCTCCATCCATGGGATTCTCCAGGCAAAAGTACTGGAGTGGGTTGCCATTTCCTTCTCCAGGGGATCTTCCTGACCCAGGGATCGAACCCAGGTCTCCTGCATCGTAGGCAGATGCTTTAACCTCTGAGCCACCAGGGAAGCCCCTTATACCAAAATTACTTACTCTTAAGATTAATTTATCTGTGCTCTCCACCTCATCAACCTATAACACGAATAACTTCTGGAAAGCACAGAGGTAACATTTTGCTTACCACAGTGTACCTAACACCTGCCAAGGGTCCAGATTCTGATAGGTGCTTAAAAACATTTTTAGACTGATTTGTTGGTGACAGTCAATTTGCATGTACTTTCATGTCCCCTGTTCTTTTCAGTCACTCCTCTAACTGAACAGAGTTCTTGATCATATTGTTTTATGCAGTCTGGTCACTTGATCCGAAGCCCAGATGATCAAAGTTGTTATGTTTTCTTGGCATTTTGCTTCTTAGATGTTTTTAGTTCTGACATAATCCCATAGATAACTCCCTTATTGTGAGTAAAGAAGAGCCATTACACACTCTTACTGCCTTGGGTTAGCTTTCAGAAAATCATTCTAAGTACAACTGATGAAAAACTCTTGAACCTTGACTAACTGTAGACTATTCATTCTTGAAGAATCTGGCCTTTCCTCCTAAACTTATAGTCTTAGGAGCTATAACTTTCAGATACTGCTTCCTGCCTAACTTTTATAGAGAAGGCACCTGATCTTAGATGTCATAAAACATTACTGTTTTAGCTTAGCTTCTCTGAGAATTTTACTTATCATAGTATAGTAGCACTAAGTAGTGTTGATCAGTAGTTTAATCTTGGTCACTGAGGGGCATCTAGTTAATGATACTGCTCGCTATTTCCTTTAACATACTATAAGTTAAAATCAAGGACTAATAGAAGGGGACTGAAATAAAACCTTTATTACTGACAAATTAGGGTACAAATGCCCCATCTGCTGACTAAATCCTAGAATTTAGCAAATATCACCTAACCTTAGTCACAGGCGGTGCCAAACCAGATCTGCTGACTCTGGTGGGGCAGTGGAAGCATCTTATTCTCTGAGGCCTCTAGCTCCCTAGAGGAAAAAGTTGATAGAGCTGAGAAGAATATACTCGGAATTTTCTTCTTACATTTACCAACCAAAAGTCACTTCACTCCTTAAGGATTTATAGAAGATGAAGTGTTATAGCTGTGGACCTTCTCAGTGTCATAGAAATATACATCAGGAGTGGGGAAGAAGTATAATACATAATAAACAGGGATAATCCTTCTAACTTTGAAAAAAATTGGATTTGTAGAACTGTATTTCATCTTTTTATTTTGCAGATCTGTTAGGCTATAGTAGGTGAGGCTTACATGAGATCAAAAATAGAGCCAGTATTAGAAACTAGATCTGTGGACTTTGAGGATGTTTTACCATAATTTTTCCTAAATAGCAGAATCATAAATTATAATTTCAAGATTCTAAACCACTGCAGTCTGAATAAAATGTGTTCCCATAGAGCATGAATGACAGACTTATTATAAGCAGGTCCTATCTTTGGAAATTTAAGAAATATATAAACAATCCCTCATTACATCACAGTTTATAGGGACAATGTTTAATTAAATATTGCAGCATTTTTTACATACTTTAAATATTTAATCAGAGTTCAGTGTTAATATCTTATCTAAGTATAATAATGTATTCTTCTGCTCCTTTGTTATAAATTAATTGACCAGATATAGATGGGTTTATTTCTGGGCTGTCTGTTTTGTTCCATTGATCTATGCATCTGTTTTTATGCCAGTACTTTACTGTTTTGATTATTATAGTTTTGCATTATAGTTTGAAGTCAAGGAACATGATGCTTCCAGCTTTGTTCTCTTTCTCAGGATTGCTTTACCTTTTTGGGTTTTTTGTGGTTCCATTCCAATTTTAGGATTGTTTCATTTCTGTGAAAAATTCCATTGGAATTTTAGGGAGATTGCATTAAATCTGTAGATTGCTTTGGGTAATATGGACATATTAACATTATTAATTCTTACAGTCCATGAGCACATTTATTTATGTTTTCAGTTTGTTTGACCATGTCTTACAGTTTTCAGTGTACTGGACTTACACCTCCCTGATTAAATGTATTCCTAGGTATTTTATTCTTTTGGATACAACTGTAAATAGGGTTATGTTCTTAATTTCTCTGTCTGATAGTTCATTGTTCATGTATAGAAATGTAACAGATACCTGTGTATTTTTGTATCATGCAACGTTACTGAGTTTGTGTATTAGTTCTGACAGTTTTTTGGTGAAATCTGTAGTGTTTTGTAGATACAATATCATATCCTATTTGTAAAGTGACAGTTCTACTTCTTTTCAATTTGGATGTCTTTTCTTTTTCTTGCCTAATTGCTCTTCTAAGACTTTCAATAGTATGTTTAATAGAAGTAGCAAGAGTGGCTTGTCATTGTTCTTGGTGTTAGAACAAAGCTTTCAACTTTTACCATTGAGTATGATGTTAAATGGGGGCTTGTCATGTATGGCTTTTATTATGTTAGGGTAAAGTTTCTTCTTGAGGGCTTTTAAATAAACACACAAGAAGGGGTTTATTTCAATAAACCCTTCAATAAAGGGACGTTGAATTTTGTCAAGTGTTTCTGCGTCTGTTGAGATGATAGTATGATTTTCATTCTTCATTTTGTTAACATAGTATATGATTGCATTTATTGATCTGCAAAGCTACTCAACCATCATTGTAGCCCTGGAATAATTAAACACTTCGTGTTGTATCATCCTTTCAATGTATTATTGAATTTGACTTGCTAGGCTTTTCTTGATTTTTTTCATCTGTATATATCAGGGATATATTGGTGTGTAGATTTCTGTTTTGTGGTGTTATTGTCTGGGTTTGGTATCAAGGTAATGCTGAGCTAGCAAAATTAGTTAGAACATGTCCCCTACTCTTCCCCCTCCCCAAAAAGTGTTTGAGAAGAGCTAGTATTAATTCTTTAGATGTTTGGTAGAATTCACCAGTGAAGCTACCTGGTCCTGGACTTTGGTTTGTTGAGACGTTTTGATTACTCCTTACTAGTAATTGGCCTGTTCAGATTTTCTGTTTCTTCATGATTCAGTTTTGATAAGTTTGTTCAGTTCCTCTAGGTTATCCAATTTGTTAGCATATAATTGTTCATAGCAGTTTCTTATACTTCATTGAATGTCTCCTTCATTTCTGGTTTCATTTTTCTTGGCACATCTACCTGAAGCATTGTCAATTTTGTGTATTTTTTTTTTCAAGAAATCCATTCTTAGTTTTATTGATCTTTTCATTGTCTTTTAACTCTCTTATTTCATTTATTTTCACTTGGATTTTTGTTTTCCTTCCTTCTACTAACTTTGAACTTGGTTAATTTTTAGTTCCTTGAGATGTACAAGTTGGGTTATTTGGGATCGTTCTTACTGTAGGCAGTTATAATCTCCACATATTTGTGAATGTTTGAGTTTTTGTCTTATAGTTGATATCAAGTTTTTGTGGTTGCAAAAGATCCTGATACTATTCAGTTTTGTTAAATGTATTAATTCCTGTATTTTAGCTAACATGATCTGTCCTGTAGAATGTGCCATGCATGCTTGAAAAGAATGTTTATTTGGTTGTCTTTGGGTGGAATGTTCTATTTATATCTATTAAGGCCATATGGTTTAATGTATCTTTTAAGGCCAATAGTTCCTTATTAATTTTCTGTCTGGATAATATGTGCATTGGTGAAGGTGGCTTATTTAAGTCCCCTGTTATTATTGTATTGCTGACCCTTTCTCATTTTAGTTCTGTTAATGTTTGCTTTATATAGATAAGCATGCACCTATGCTGGGTTCATAAATATGTACAAATTTTTGTTGGACTGACCTTTTATTATTATATAGTGACCTTCGTTGTGCCTTATTGTAGTCTTTGTATTAAAGTGTATTTTGTCTGATATAAGTGAGCTACCTCCACTTTGTTTTGGTTTGCCTGGAATCTTTTTCCATCTCTTTACTTTTAGTCTTCATGTTTCCTTATATGCAGTGAGTCTCTTATAGGCAACATATAAATGGTTCAGGTTTTTAGTTCATTCATCCATTCTTTTGATTGATGGTTTTATTTTAATCAATTTACATTTAAAGTAATTATTAATAATGTATTTTCTGTTTTGAAGTTGCTCTTTTTCTTTCTTCTTCCATTGATTACATCTTTTGTGATTTAATTATTTTCTCTAGTAGTATGTTTAGATTCCTTTATCTTCTTTATATTTACTTGAGGTTTTTGGTTTGTGGTTACCATGAAGCTTACATAAAACAACTTATGTTTATAACACTCTATTTTACGTTTATAACAACTTAAGTTTGAACAATTCTAAAGCTCTACAACCCCTACCCCATGTTTTGTTTCTGATCTCACAATTTACATCTTTTTTATCTTGTTTGTGTATTAGTTGCTTAGTCATGTCTGACTTTTTGCAACCCCATGGACTGTAGCCTGCCAGGCTCCTCCATCCTTGGGATTTTCCAGGCAAGAATACTGGAGTGTATTGCCATTTCCTTCTATTGGGGATCTTCCCAACCCAGGGCCTGAACCTGGGCCTCCTGTGTTGTAGGCATACTCGTTACTGTCTGAGCCACTAGGGAAGCCCATTTATCTTATTTATCCCTCAGCAAATTATTGTTTCTTTATTTTTACTACTTTTGTCATACTATCTTTATAAATTAACCCACACCCTTTACCACTTAGATTATTCAGAATTTTGCTATATTCTGTACATTTGCCAGTGAGATTTATACTTTTATGGTTTTCTTTTTACTAATTAGCTCCATTTTGTTTCAGCTTTAAGACGTTTCATTGACACATCTTACTAGGCCGGTCTACTGTTTCAGTTTTTGCTTGTCTGGAAAATTCTTTCTCTCTCCTCCCATTCTGAATGACAGTTGTGCCAGGTAGAGTACTCTTGGCTATTTTTCCTTTCAGCACTTTGAAAGTATTGTGCTACTTCCTTCTGGCCTCCATAGTTTCTGCTGAAAAAATCTGCTCATAATCTTATGGGGTTCCCTTGTATGTAAAAAGTTTTTCTCTTGCTCCACCTCTTTAGCTTTTGATGCATTAATTACAAGGTGTCTTATGGGTCCGACTTTGGGGTCTTCATATTTGGAACGGTATGGGTTTCCTGGATCTGGTTATCTGTTTCCTTATCCAAATAATGGAACATCTCCACCAATCACACTTCAGATAAGTTTTCTGTCCTGTTTTCTCTCTCTTCTCCTTCTGGGGTTCCATAATGTAAACGCTAGTCTGCTTGATGCCGTCCCTTCAGCTGTCTTCGCTTTTCCATTGTTTTCCTTTTTGCTGCTCTGATGAGTGAGTTGAACTATCCTAAGTTTGACCTCAGTGATCCTTTTGTGTCTTCTCATATTTAGTTTATTCAGTTATTGCATTCTTCAGCTCTGTGACTTTTATTTGACACTTTCTTTTTATCTTCTGAAGCTTTATTGAAGTTCTCACTTTGTTCTTTCCTACCTCTCTCAGTCTTGGTGGGCATCTTTATGACCATTATTTTGAATTCTTTTATCAGTTTAATCACTTACTGCTTTTTCATTAAGGTCTCTTTCTGAGGTTTTATCTTGTCTTTCCCTTTGAAACATATTCCTCTGTTTCTTCGTTTTCCTTCACTTTCTGTGTTGGTTTCTGTCCATTAAATAAAATAGCCGCCTCTCCCAGTTAAAGAAGTGGTCTTGTAAAAGAGATGAAGCTTAATTGTTGCACTCTGCCCCTAGTTCTTTGTTGCCTCTCAAACTTTGTGATTGTCCAAGCATCTTATTTTGGCTTTCAGTAGTTGAGGGTGTGGCAAGACCTATTAGTGTCCCCAAATGGAGGCACCTGAATTCAGTCTGATTGGAAGCCAGACCCTCAGACATCAGCTTTTAAAGTATGCAAATATGTACAGTCCTGTGGACTACAGACATAAATTCCACTGTACTCCAGAGCCAGATGATCTAGAGGTGTACCCTGGGCGACAGTCACAAAAATTGGGCACCAGATGAGTATACAAGCTCCTTTCCTAAAAATACCAGTGACCTAGAGTAAGGCAGAGGGAATGTGCAACGATGGCGACTACTGGCCTCAGCCTCCAAAAAACAACTCAGTAAGCTTTTAGATACGTCACACAAGAAGCCTACACTACTCTGAAGCTCTAGGACAGGCAGAGTCCTTTTTCACAGAAAGACTGGAGTGTGTCTTGCCATCTGCATTAAGCCCTGATAGTGGTAGCCAACCAGGAACTGTCTCTAATTGCTGTAGTCCACGATACCAGGAGCACGAGCCGCACTCCCAGACTCCAGCCAAAAGTGAGCATCCCCTGGGCAGCAGCCACAAAAGCCAGGGTACTAGATAAGAAAGCAGGGGCACCAGCTGTGTGCACAGGGTTCTCTCTGGGAGATACTGGTGCTCTGAAGAGATGTAGAGGGAGCATGCAGGAGATGGTGCTTTCTGGCCTCTGTCCCTGAAGTGTATTTCAGGAGGCTCCTAGATGGGTGTTGAATTAAAGCCTGCCCCTCCTTCATGGAAGGAGGTGAGTTCAGTATCCTTTTTCATTTCTATCTTGAACCAGTATCTCAGTTGAGTTAAATTTGAGGTCAAAGTTTTTATATATAATGACAAGCATTTGACTTTTCTATTATTAGTTTCTTTTTATGAATATAGGCCAAGATTCCATGAAATAAAAATGCATAAACATGGATGTTTGGGAATAAGTGGACTGATAATAACTGGAACCTCTCCAACAAATAATACTCAGTCCATCTTCTTTTAAAAAACAGATGTGGTAGGTCAGTGTATTGTGTGAAAGTCAAGGTCTAGGTGGTTAAATGTAGCTTGTACAAAAATAGTTTCTTGTTATAACTGAGAGCTACTACTTGGCTAGTCACCGGGGAAAGGAATGAAGGAGTCTGTAACATTGTGGCTATTCAGTAGTACATCCATTTTAGGCTTCAAATACTTGGGTAATTTGTACTTTTTTTGCAGTGTTTATTTCAAGTTTCTCTTCTTTATTTCATTTGTCATGACTTCAGACAATTTGAAATTACCTGTACATGGAAAGGTCAGTATATGTCCTAATTTTAGAGAAGAAGAAGTACTAAAACAGAAAGGTCATAACTCTATATTGTAAATGACAGGTTTTCCAAAATATACATTTCCTGAATGAAATGTAAATCAGGGTTAGAATTTGGCATTTGGAAAGTAAAATGTTAAATGCATATATGTAGCAACATAATAAAAGAGAAATATTAAATTTCAAAATTGAAGAAGAAAAGTAATGAGATGTGATCCCTGGGGTGTAAAGCTCAAATCAGAATTTAGATATAGTTGAAAATGAATAATTTTTGCTTTTTTCCAAAACATTAATCACTAACCACATAGCTTTCAAGCAGTTGAAATGTGGCTAGTTGAGAGGTACTGTAAGTGTGAAATATACAACAAGATTTTGAAAACTTAGCATGAAAAAAAGAATATGAGATATATTATTAATAATGACTTTTATATGAATGTTCATGTTGAAATGATAATTGATTAGGTTAAGTAAAATACATTTATTAAAATTAATATATCCCATTTCTCTTTACTTTTTAATATGACTACTAGAAAACTTAAAATTTTGTAAGTGCCTTGCATTTTATTACTGCCAGGCAACACTGATCAAATTAAATACAGCCTTGAACCATCAAAAGGTGATAGGATGTTTTTAAAAATTAAACTACAGTGAATTTTCTAGATCATGTGATGTTTGTCATCTTAAAACATGAGAATGAAACATCTGAAAAGAATATTTGTAACTTATAAGTCATTGAGACAGTAAACAGAGGAAGTACAAACAGGAAATAATTCTTTTAGATTAATATCATTAAGAAAAATAGAAATTACATGTATTCTGTATACTAATTCTTTCAAAAAGATATTAAGAGTAGGCTCAGAGTTTATAGAGGAAGGAAATACATTTAGAAAGTATCTAAATCAGTGGTTCTCTAGCTTTTAAGCTCCTTGTGGTACTGAATTTATAATTTATTGATTACATCAAATTTGACTATAGTAGCAATGAAGCTATGTAATAATTCCCCTACTTTCATGATCAGAGTAGATGTATATCTCTGTTACAGTGTCTGAAAATGGAAGGAGACATATTCTACTGCTAGTTGTTACTGAATCTGACCACTAGATTGATGAAGAGGTGTTCTCTTTCGGAAGAGTTAGCAACTACCAGAGCACCATTCAAGCAGCTGACTATGAATCAGCTTCTTCCCTGGAAGCAGTCTGCATCCCTGTCCCTAATTCTTCCTAATTACCAGGCAGTAAAGGAGGGGACTATTCGTCACCTGATTTACTGTACAGTTTGATCTGCATGTTTATTACCAGTCCCCACAGACTTCACTCAGATTGTATAAATTAAACCATAAGGCCCTCATATTTTCTAAGAGAGCCGTGGCTCTGTCAGCATCCATTCTTTCTCTCCAAAATGGCAGTAGGTTTGAGATTTTTAACTTTCCTGTAAGCTAACAAGTTAGCCTGCCACCGTTTCATAGATGCTGATAAAAAAACTCAAGACTTGGGTCAGAAAGGACAGTTTATTACTGACAGTAGTAACATTAGGTAGAGTATCAACATTTGGACCAATTCCCTGAGCCCCAATTCCCGCAGTGTAATATGGAGGTAGCCAGAAAACTTGTCTGACTTTGCTCAGGAGAGAAAGATTATGCTACTTGTTTACTAACAAGTCTAATTATTGCTCTGGAGGGAGACCATTTATCTTCCAAGGTTGGTTGTTCTAACACCACCATGAGATAGTCTAGAACACATTAGTGCCTCTGCCAGAAAGATGTGCAGAAATGCAAGAATTTTTAGAATAATTGTTTTCTTACAAGTTAATGTTCAGGTATCACGGTAATGCTGGTGTCATAAGTGTGATTCAAAGGAAAGCACTTCAATTTCTTTCAGGGTTATGAAAATATAATAGATAATGTCAATGGATTGTTGCCAATTGTTATTATTGATGTTACCTGTGATGGACCTATTAGAAATTGTCTTCAGTTCCATTTTTACCTTCTTTTCTCTGCAAAGAAAGATTATTTTAGTTGCATATCACATACCTTTTGATTCTTAAAATTTCTACATAGTATCAAGCCCTCAGTCCACTAGAATTTAGCCTTTCCCTTGAGGTATCAATGGAGAAGGAAATTGCAACCCACTCCAGTATTCTTTACTGGAGAATTCCATGGACAGAAGAGCCTGGTGGGTTATTGTCCACGGGGTCACAAAGAGTCAGACATGACTGAGTGACTTAACACTTGAGGTATCAATGAGATTATTACTTGGCTGACCATTTTTTCTTAAAATATGAATTCATATATACAGAGCATCTTATGGGAAGATATTCTTAGTTTTGTTTTAGATTATTTAATAAATGTTCATCTGAAGTCTTATAAAGTGCAAGGATATTTTAAGAAATTATCTTAAGTGCCAAGTCCCACTTAGAGGACTTCTTTCTTTATTCTCCAATCTTTTTCCCAGGGAGATTGCCCCTTACACACCAAATAAGAGAAAGTCTTCATGTTTCTAGCTGGAGGATTTGATAAATACTTCATTTAAAAATGCAGTTTCTTTGTTATGGACAATAAATCTAACACATGAATACAGTTAGCACATCCTTGATATGTGACAAGGATGATACTACAATATAGTGTGGGAAAAGGTGATCAAAATAAATGGCTTTAGTCTGTTAGAAAGCCATAAGAAAAGTTATTTATGGACATTTACATCACATTATATGCAAAAATCAATTACAGATGAATTGCATGTCTATACAAGTGTGTAGAGGAAAACAGAAATTTTGTGGCCTTGAAGTAGGTAAAGATTATTTGGACAGGGCATATAAACAGAGTAAAAAAACAAGTGTTCAGTTGGATCAAAATTCAGAACATCTGTTTATCAAAAGATAACATTATGAGAGTATAGAAGGAAACTTGCAGTGAGGAAGAGATATTTGTAATACATATCTGTGGCAAATGGTTCATATCTAGATGGGCAGAGTAGCCTGGTGGGCTGCAGTCCATGGGGTCAAGAAGAGTTGGACATGACTGAGTGACTTCACTTTCACTTTTCACTTTCATGCATTGGAGAAGGAAATGGCAGCCCACTCCAGTATTCTTGCCTGGAGAATCCTAGGGACGGAGCCTGGTGGGCTGCCATCTATGGGGTGGCACAGAGTCGGACACGACAAATGTGACTTAACAGCAGCAGCCACAGAACAGGATAAGAACCTACTGGTTACCTGCCCCCACCCGACTGGTAAAAGTTTTGTTGGAATAAAAACTATAATACAAACAGGTGAGTGGTTTTAAAAGAGACCATATGGCCCTTCAGTTCAGTCGCTCAGTCGTGTCCGACTCTTGGCGACCCCATGAATCGCAGCACACCAGGCCTTCCTGTCCATCACCAACCCCCAGAGTTCACTCAGACTCATGTCCATCGAGTCAGTGATGCCATCCAGCCATCTCATCCTCTGTCGTCCCCTTCTCCTCCTGCCCACAGTCCCTCCCAGCATCAGAGTCTTTTCCAATGAGTCAACTCTTTGCATAAGTGGCCAAAGTACTGGAGTTTCAGCTTTAGTATCATTCCTTCCAAAGAAATCCCAGGGCTGATCTCCTTCAGAATGGACTGGTTGGATCTCCTTGCAGTCCAAGAGACTCTTTTAGTCCTGAAGTATTTGCTGTCTGACCCTTTAAGTAAAAGTTTGCTGATCCCTTGTTTAGAGAGTGCTATATTGGCTTGATTTCTATAGCTTTATAGTAGTCTTGCTGTCAGATAGTTCTAGTCTTGGATCTTTGTTTTTATTTTCCTAAATTGGTTTTGTTTTTGAAAAAATTACAGTCAGCTTTTCAATTTGTACAGAAATATTTGCTCAGATATTTATAGGAATTGCATTTAATTTGTAGGCCAACTTTGAGAATTGATACCTTAATAATGTGTGTCATTCATGGACATTGTATGTCTCCATTTACTTAGGTTTGTCTTAATGTTTCTTGGCAATATTTTGAAGTTTTTAGTGTTCAGTTCAATACCATTATTTCATATTATGGAAGCTATTGTAATTAGCATATACTTTTTAGATTCCCAATATGTTTTGTCTTTTACATAGAAGTAAAGTTCATTGACTTTATATTGTAACTTCTATAAATTTTCTAGTGCTTTTGGTACATAAGTTTATTTATGTACAGAATAAAGACTGAATAAAGATAGTTAAAGTTCTTTTTCTTGTCTTAATGTGTTAAGTAGGATATCAGATGCAATGCTGAATTCAATGATGAGAGTAAAATTCTTTCTTATTCCTAGTCCTAGGAAGAAAGATTGAATAGTTTACCATTAAATATGATATTAAGGTTTTCATATGTTAGGTTGAGGAACTCACCTATAGTCTAGTTTGCTGAGATTTTTATCTTTTTAATCATGAATTTGGTGAATTTAAGTACTTTTTGGGCATGTGCTTTGATTATGTGGATTTTGTCTTACATTCTGTTAATATGTTCAGTTTTATCATTTAATTAAAAAAATTGAAACATGAGCATTATTTTAAGGATTTTTATTTCTGTATTCATAAGGGATATTAGTCTGTGGTTTTCTTGTAATTTTTTTCTTCAAATAAAAAACTTCTGTCCTCTTGAATTGAGAGGTTTTATTTTCTGATGGAGTTTGTATAGGATAGATATTATTTGCTCTTTAATTGTCTGGTAAAATGTATCGCTGAAAATACCTGTACCTGGAGTTTTTTATGGGAAGGGTTTTAATTGAGATTAGCTTTGTTAGTAGATACAGAGCCATTCTGTTTCCTCTTTAGCTTGTAATGATCACTGTTGTCCTTCATATATTAATCCATCCCATCCAAGCTATTGAATTTATCGGCAAAAATGTTTCAAAATACTCTCTCATTGTCTGTTTAATGTTTATAGAATTGTAGTAATGGCTCCTCTTTTGTATTTTGTTATATGTTTACTCTCCTCTATTTTCTGTCAGGCATTATATCAATTTTATTTATCTTTTAAGTTACCTATTTTTATTTCATTGATTTTTTTACATTATTTATCCATTTTGTATTTTATTCATTTTTTTCTCTTACTATTTTCTTCTATCTACTAATTATGGGTTTAGTTTATTCCTCTTTTCTAGCTTCTTAGGTGAAAACATAGGTAATTGGTTTGTAGCACCTCTCTGATAAATGCATTTAAACCAATAAATTTTTCTCAAAGTACCATTTAAACTTGATTCCATATAATTTGATAAGTTACATTATTTTGTTTCAGTTTAACATATTTTCTAATATCCTTTACTCTTTTCTTTGATCCATTCGTATTTATAAGGTTAGGTGTTTTAATTTCCCATTGTGTAGGGATTTTTTTGATGTGTGTGTGTATTCTTAAACGAATTTCTCACTAACTTCATTGTGCTTATTAGAGATAACCAGTCTTTTAAAATTTATTCAGACTTGTTTATAGCCTAGTACATGGTCTCTGTAGGCAGTTTTTCCATTTATACTTGAAAATATGTACATGCTGTAGTTGGTTGACCTCAGTTTGTGTTAGGTCAAGTTGTATTAGGTTAACTAGTTGAGGAGTGTTTTTTTGTAATTACTGTCAGAGTTGATTTATAATGTTGTAAATTAGTTTCAAGTATACAGCAAAGTGATTGTTACACATATACATATATCTATTCTTTTTCAAATTTGTATTCCATTTAGATTATTATAGAATATTGAGTAGAGTTCCCTGTGCAATACAGTAGGTCCTTGGTGGTTATCTGTTTTAAATATAGTAGTGTGTATTTGTCAATACTGGGCTCCCAAATTCTTCTCTCTCCCCCACCTTTCCCTTTTGGTAACTACAGTTTGTTTGCTAAACCTATGAGTGTTTTCTGTTTTCTAAGTAAGTTCATTTGTGTCATTTTTTTAAGATTTCACATATAAGTGATGTATTTGTTTTTCTCTGTCTTCACTTAGTATGATAATCTCCATCCATGTTGCTGCAAATGACATTATTTCATTCTTCTTAGTGGAATATTCCATTGTATATATGTACCGCATTTTCTTTATCCATTCGTCTGTTCATTTAGGTCCTCCATGTCTTGGCTATTGTAAACAACGCTGCAGTAAACACCAGAGTGCATGTATCCGTTCTAACCATGGGTTTCTCTGTATATTTGCCCAGGAGTAGGATTGCTGGATCATATAGTGGCTCTATTTTTAGTTTTTAAGGTATCCCCATACTGTTCATAGTGGCTGTACCAGTTTACATTCCAACCCACAATGCAGGGGAGCTCCCTTTTCTCCATACCTTCTCCACCATTTATTATTTGTAGACATTTAATGAAGGCCATTCTGACTGGTTTGAGGTGATACCTCATTGTTGTTTTGATTTACATTTCTCTAATAATTAGTGATGTTGAGCTTCTTTTCATGTGCCTCTTGGCCATTTCTACGTCTTCTTTTCTCTGTCTCTCTTCTTTGAATGCACAGCTTGCAGGATCTTAGTCCCCTGACCGTAGATTGAACTTAGGCCCCTGGGAGTGGAAGTGCTTTCTGAGTCCTAACCACTGTACTGCCAGGAAATTCCTTGTATGTCTTTGGAGTAATGTCTGTTTAGATCTTCTGCCCGTTTTTTGATTGGATTTTTTTTTTTTTTTTTTTTTGCTATTGAACTGCATGAGCTGTTTGTAAATTGTGGAGATTAATCCCTTGTTGGTGCACTGTTTGCAAATATTTTCTCCCATCCTGTGAGCTATCCTTTCATTTTGTGTATAGTTTCCTTTGCTGTGCAAAAGTTTTTGAGTTTAATTAGTTCCATTTGTTTATTTTTGTTTTCCATTTCTTATTTATTTTAAAATAATAAACTATTATTTTACTTTCCATTACTCTAAGAGACAGATTGAAAAGGATATTGCTGCAATTTATGTCCAAGTGTTCTGCCTATGTTTTCCTCTGAGTTTTATATTATCCAGTCTTATATTTTGGTCTTTAATCCATTTTGAACTTATTTTTGCATATGGTGTTAAAAAATGTTCTAGTTTCATTCTTTTGCATTTAGATGTCCAGTTTTCCCAGCACCACTTATAAGAGACTGTCTTTTCTCCACTGTATATTCTTGTCTCCTTTGAAGTGAAAGTCACTCAGTTGTGTCTGACTCTTTGTGACCCTATGGACCCCAATTCTCTGTCCATGGGGCAGAGAATAACAGAGTGGATTGCCATTTCCTTCTCCAGAGGGTCTTCCTGACCCAGGGATTGAACCGGGTCTCCTGCATTGTAGGCAAATTCCTTATTGTCTGAGCTACCAGCAAAGCCCAAGTTTCCTGAGACCTGTTTCTTCCCTGCTGTTTTTTGAGGCCCAAGAAGATCGTGCTGTTTTCTGTTTTCTGTGTTAATACATTATGTGTGCTGTGCTTAGTTGCTCAGTCACGTCTGACTCTTTGCGACCCCATGGGCTGTAGCCCACCAGGCTTCTCTGTCCATGGGGGATTCTCCAGGCAAGAATACTGGAATGGGTTGCCATGCCATCCTCTGGGGGATCTTCCTGACCCAGGGATCGAACCCAGGTCTCCTGCATTGCAGGCAGATTCTTTACCATCTGAGCCATCAGGGAAGCCCATGAATACTGGAGTGGGTAGCCTATCCCTTCTCCAGGAAATCTTCTCAACCCAAGGATTGAACCCTCCTCTCTTGAATTGGCTGACCGATTGTTTACCATTGAGCAACCTGGAAAGATCTTGTCTCCATTGTAGATTAATTGACGATAGCTGCATGTATTTATTTCTGGGCTTTCTCTCCTGTTCCATTGATCTATATTTCTGTTCTTGTACTGGTACAATACTATTTTGTTGACTGTAGCTTTGCAGTATAGCCTGATTCTTCCAGCTCCATATTTCTCAAGGTAGTTGTGGATACTCAGTGTCTTTTGTAACTTCATACAGATTTTAAGATTTTCTTTTGTTCTAGCTCTATGAAAAATGACATTGGTAATTTGGTAGGATTGCATTGAATCTGTGCATTGCTTTGTGTAGTATGGTCATTTTGGCAATATTGATTCTTGCAATTCAAGAAAATTGATATATCTTTCTATCTACTGTGTCATCTTTGATTTCTTTCATTAGCATCTTACAGTTTTTGGAGTATAGGTCTTCTGTCTCCTGAGGTAGGTATTCCAAGCTTTTTATTCTTTATGATGCAGTGGTAAATGGGATTGTTACTTTAATTTCTCTTTCTGGTCCTTCTTTGTTCAGTTCAGTACAGTCGCTCAGTCCTGTCTGACTCTCTGCAACCCCATGAACTGCAGCACACCAGGCTTCCCTGTCCATCACCAACTCCCAGAGTCCACCCAAACCAATGCCCATTGAGTCAGTGATGCCATCCAACCATCTCATCCTCTGTTGTCCCCTTCTCCTCCTGCCCTCAATCTTTCCCAGCATCAGGGTCTTTTCCAATGAGTCAGCTCTTCGTATCAGGTGGCCAAAGTATTGGAGTTTCAGCTTCAACGTCAGTCCTTTCAGTGAACACCCAGGACTGATCTCCTTTAGGATGAGCTAGTTGGATCTCCTTGTAGTCCAAGGGACTCTCAAGAGTCTTCTCCAACACCACAGTTCAGAAGCATCAATTTGTCGGCACTCAGCTTTTTTCACAGTCCAACTCTCACATCCATACATGACCACTGGAAAAACCATAGCCTTGACTAGACACACCTTTGTTGGCAAAGTAATGTCTTTGCTTTTTAATATGCTGTCTTGGTTGGTCATAACTTCCATTAAGGAGTAAGCGTATTTCATTGCTGCAGTCACCATCTGCAGTGAATTTGGAGCCCAGAAAAATAAAGTCAGCCACTGTTTCCACTGTTTCCCCATCTATTTGCCATCAAGTGATGGGACCAGATGCCATGATCTTAGTTTTCTCAATGTTGAGCTTTAAGCCAACTTTTTTCACTCTCCTCTTTCACTTTCATTAAGAGGCTCTGTTGAGTCCAGCTTGACAAGCAGAGTTTCTGAAACCGCAGTATGATGAGAGAATGAGAAATGAGACACACGAATTCAGAGAAAAGCGAGGAACAGGGGACCAACACTGCTCCAAGGTGAAGGTGCTGAAACTGAATCCAAGCCAGCTTTATTATACTTTCAGCCATGAATGAAAGAATATGTGGGGAGTTAAACTATAACTCTTGTGGCCTTCAGGGAAAAAGAACAAAATGATCATTAACCATTGAGTAATTAGGAAAGAGTAATCAATAACAAATCAGTAACTAAGACTAATATTCAATCTATAGACTTGCCACCAGGTATGTAAAAGATGTGACTCTTTGAGATGCCAGTGGAGAAACAGTCTAGGGTTGGTTTTCTGACCCCAGGATCATATCTTGTTTTCAAGATTATGAACTGTTTGCTCTCGACTTGTTATAAGAGTCTCATGTGTTATAGCATCCAGTTTATCAATAATTATACATTTCTTTTGCAGCCCTTTCCGGGGCCTGCTTTCCTTTTATTCTTCCTGTCTCCTATAGGCTCTTTAGTTCTTCTTCACTTTCTGCAATAAGGGTGGTGTCATCTCCTTATCTGAGGTCATTGGTATTTCTCCCGGCAATCTTGTGCTTCCTCCATCCCAGCGTTTCTCATGATGTACTCTGCATATAAGTTAAATAAGCAGGAGACAATATACAGCCTTGACGTACTCCTTTTCCTATTTGGAACCAGTCTGTTGTTCCATGTCCAGTTCTAACTGTTGCTTCCTGATCTGCATACAGATTTTTCAAGAGGCAGGTCAGGTGGTCTGGTATTCCCATCTCTTAGAATTTTCCACAGTTTATTGTGATCCACACAGTCAAAGGCTTTGGCATAGTCAATAAAGCAGAAATAGATGTTTTTCTGGATCTCTGTTGCTTTTTCCATGATCCAGCGGATGTTGGCAATTTGATCTCTGGTTCCTCTGCCTTTTCTAAAACCAGCTTGAACATCTGGAAGTTCATAGTTCACGTACTGCCTGGCTTGGAGAATTTTGAGCATTACTTTGCTAGCATGTGAGATGAGTGCAGTTGTGCGGTATTGCCTTTCTTTGGGCTTGGGAGATGCAATGGATTTTTATTAATTTTGTATCATGTAACTTTCATGGATGAGCTTTAGCACTTTTCTGGTAGCCTTTTTGGATCTTCTATGTATAGTATCATGTCATTTGCAAACAGTTTTACTACTACTTCGCCATTTTGGAAACCTTTTATTTCTTTTTCTTCTCTGATTGCCATGTCTAGGACTTCCAAAACCGTTTTGAATAAAAGGAGAGAGAGTGGACATCCTTGTCTTGTTCATGATCTTAGAGGAAATTGTTTCAACTTTTCACCATTGAGCATGATGTTAGCTGTAGGTTTGTCATTTATGGCCTTTATTATGTTGAGACATGTTCCCTCTATGCCCACTTTTTGGAGGTTTTTTATCATAAAGTGTTAATTTTGTCAAAAGCTTTTTCTGCATCTATGGAGATGATTATATGGTTCTTATTCTTCAGTTTGTTATTGTGGTATATCACACTGATCCTTGCAATCCTGGGATAACTTGCACTGGATTGTGGTGTATTATCCTATTAATATATTGTTTCTAATTGTGGCCTTTTCTTTTCCATTTGGAGAAGGTCCTTCAGCAGTTGTTGCAAAACTGTCTCCTGGTGCTTTAATTGCCTGTTTGAAGATCTTTCCATGTATAGTCGCATTCTGAGGTGCTGAGGCTTGGGACTTCAACATATGAATCTGAGAGGGATACATACAACTCAGCCCGTAACAGTATCCCTTACTTAGATTTCAGTAATTATTAACAGTTTGCCACATTTTTTCTGTTTCTCCATTTCTTTTTCTTTAAACATTCAGGAGTAAGTTGATGATACCATGCCCTTTTACCCCAGTGCCTCACATATGTACTAAAAAGACATTTTCTTACAGAACTGCAATACAATACAATTCAGGAAATTTGACATTGATATACATTAATACTTTTATATAGAGTTCATATTCAGATTTTACCAATTGCTCAAGTAACATTCTTTGCAGCAATTTTTTTCCACTGATTCAGGATCCAGTCACATGTGTCATATTGCATCGAGTTGTGGTGTCTCTGTAGTCTCTTTAGCTTTAGAACATCCAACCAGGCAGCCTTATGACACTGACTCTGTTTTCCACCTTTTATAGACTATTTCCAGTGCTTCCTCGAGGTCACGTTCTGAGTTTGCATTTTTTCCAGGAACCTTATATAAATAATGTTTCCAGTGTACCACATTAGGAGGCACTTGGTTGATATTTACTGTTTTTCTTCTGTTGTGGCATTAAATGTGATTACATGGTGTTCACCAGGTTTCCCTATTTAAACTGACCTTCCCATTTGAATTAGTAAGTACTTTCTGTGAAGGTTAAAGTAGTCTTTGGAAAGGACTTAGATTTTGTCATGTCCCTGTTTTTTCCTCTCTATACTGGCTTCCAATCTTGTCACATTTAGAATAATGTCTAGGATCCTCACTGTGGTCTACAGGCAGGCTTTATGACTCACTGTATAAAATAATATTTTAAATTGAGAGATCAGTATACATATATAACATGAATATATCTGAAGCAAAAATGTCCCAAAACAGTACTACCATTATTGTGTGTGCTCCGTCACTCAGGCATATCCAACTCTTTGTGACCCCATGGATTGTAGCCCATCAGGCTCCTCTGTCCATGGAATTCTCCAGGCAAGAATACTGGACTGGGTTGCCATTTCCTACTCCAGGTGGTCTTCAAACCCAGGGATGGCACCATGCAAATCTCTTGACGTCTGCTTTGGCAGGCAAATTCTTTACCACTACACCACCTTGGAAGCCCAGTGTGATACTGTAGTCACTCAGTCGTGTCTGACTCTTTGTGACCCCATGGACTGTAGCACACCAAGTACCTCTATCCATGGATTTTTATGAATAAAATTTCTGGAGTGGGTTGCTGTTTTCTAATCCAGGGGCTCTTCCTGACCCAAGGATTGAAGCCTCATCTCCTGCATTGGCAGGTGGATTCTTTACCCCTAGCACCACCTGGGATACTGCATTCGTATTGTACAAGACGTTTTTAGTACTCTATTCCATACTGTTTTTAGTGAAGTAAAATAGAAAATGGTTTTCTTGGTCTAACTAAATTGATTTTGCTGCCAGTTGGGACCATAGTTGAAAGTCATTGCTCTCCAATACTTAGTGTCTCTCATTTTTCACCGTTTTTTCCCCTAGCTTACTTTTATTAAGCCATACTGGCCTTAAAGTCAAGATTTTATAAGACTTTTGGTAGTTTTCAGACATTGATTTTAGACATATCACACATGTACAACTTTCCAACACAACTGACCAAGCAGAATATATACGTTATTAGCTTCTTAACCTAGATCTCTTAACCACTTGAGTTTGAGGTTTTCCCCCCATAAGGTGGGAATTCCCAGGTAGTGAAGATTAAATAGGATTCAATAATGTAGCTATGAAAAAGTATTTATTGATCTCTGCCCAGTGAGAGATCAGTAAATCTTAAAAACTTTGTACAGAGATCCTAAAACCTTTGTAATTTCCTAAGTAATAAGAGCATTAAGTTTTTGGTCTTTGATCCTGGTTTCTAACATTGCTCTTAATCCCCTTGGAATTTCCTGGGTAATAGGAGTGGCTTTTACTCTAATGAGGCAGTACTTGGTGGGTTCCTAGATAGCTTCATGATGGGAGCTGGTCACCAGAAAGACCACACCACGATCTGAAGATTGGAACTTTCAGCAGTAGCCTTCTTCCCCTGACCTCCAGGAAGGAGAGAGAGATTGGAGACTGAGTTAATGACTGATCCCTACATGATGAAATGTTTGTAAAATTCCCAAAAGGACAGAGCTTATAAAACTTCTGAGCTGTTGAGCACATGGAAATACTAGGAGGGTGGCGTGCCTGACAAGGGATGGAAGCTCTGTTCCCCTTCCTGGGAAGCTTCTGCTGTGCATCTCTTCTGTCTGAATGTTCTTAGTTATCCTTTATCATATCATTTTATGGTAAACTAATAAATATAAGTGTTCCCTTGAATTCTGTGAGCCATTTTAGCAAATTATTGAACCCAAAGAGAGGGTCTTTGGAATTCCTGATTTATGGTCAGTCAGTTAGAAGTATAGGTGGCAACTTGGGACTTGTGATTGGCATCTGAAGTGGGGTGGTGGGGGAGCAGGGGAGTCTTGTGGGACTGAGCGCTTAACCTGTGGAATCTGATGCTACCGCCACGTAGACTGTGTCAGAACTGAGTTAATTGACACCCACCTGGTGTCAGAGAATTGCTAGATAAGTGAAAAAGCCTATACATCTGTGTCAGAAATGTCTGAGTGTGATAGTAGTGTGAGAAAAAAAGAGAAATGGGAGAGTGTTTTTCCTTATTCAGTATTAGATATAAATCAACTCAATACTTCATGGATAGTAAGAGTAAGAACAGAGGTGTTGTTTTAGTCTCTAAGTCTTGTTGAACTCTTTTGCTACCCCATGGACTGTAGCCCACCAGCCTCCTCTGTCCATGAGATTTCCCAGGCAAGAACACTGGAATGCGTTGCCATTTCCTTCTCTAGGGGATGTTCCTGACTCAGGAATCAAACCTGAGTTTCCTGTTTTGGCAGATGGATTCTTTACCCCTGAGCCACCTGGGAAGCCTAAGAACAGGGTGAATTTTAGTAATTTATTCTGTGTACAGAATATGAAGTTGGAATTAAGTTTTCATGTCATTAACTTTTTGGTCTGACCTCCCAAGAGATACATTATTTATGAATAGATAAAACCTTTTCTGTAATACTTCTTTCCAGTTTAATTTGGTAATAACAGTGATTAAAGCTTGTTTAAATGTCTTCACTTTGACATATGATTTTCAGAAGTCTTTAATTGCTAAGTGAAGAGAATTGCAAAGAGAGGAAAGACAATCAGTTGACTACTTGAAATTCATGTTCCAAGTTTTTCTATAGAGAATGAGTAAGTGAAGTCACTCAGTCATTTCTGACTCTTTTGCAACCTCATGGATTGTAGCCAGCCAGGCTCCTCTGTCCATAGAATTCTCCAGGCGAGGATACTGGAGTGGGTTGCCATCCCTTCTCTGAACCCAGGTCTCCTGCATTTCAGGCAGATTCTCTACCATCATTTTACTGTAATTGTAATCTTCATTGGTATTTCAAAGATAAATGCCACCTTTTCTATAATAAACATGAGAATAGAAGAAATTAGAATTGTTTTATTGGTCAAAGGGTTTTATGAATTTGAGGGGTTTTTTTAAGGCAATAAGATTATTTGGCATTGACAAAGAATGAGTTTTTCAAATAAATTGTCTAGTATAAATTAATTCTTCTCATGTAAGTGCTAAACTATCTTTAGGGCTTGTTTTTAAAATGGAATCTTAGAAAATTTATTATTTACCCAAAATCTTATATAGAACATTCTGAAAAGAAAGTACCATTTTATTAATTGTTGAATGTCATTAGAATGAACATTAATTACCGTGCTGTGTATGTCTATATAGTAGAACCCCTAGGAGCATTTGACATTAAGTTGGGTTCTTTATTCCTACACTAAGGAGTCTCAGTCTACTCCGTTAAAAAGTTCTGGTTCTGCATGAGTTGTTTTTGTTTTTTCCCACTGCTAATAAGCTGTTGGATACTATTCTTACTTTTGACAGTGTCCTCCCCAAACAGACATCCTTTTCCTTCTTTCTTATTTGCTGTCCCATTTTACTTTCAGCTACCAAAGTAAACAGAGTTGTGAATTCAGTGGGATTTATGGCATCTGTTCTTTTTTTTTTTTTGAAATGTTGATTTTTCTGTTATATAGCAAAGTGACTCAGTTATACACACATATTTTTTATATTCTTTTCCATTGTTGTTTATTCCAGGATATTGAATATAGTTCCCTGTGCTGTGTAGTAGGACCTTGTTGTCTATTCATTCTATGTGTAATAGTTCGCATCTGGTAACCTCAGACTCCCAGTCTGTCCTTCCCCCATTCACCCTCCCCCCTTGGCAACCACAAGCCTGTCGTCTGTGCCTGTGAGTCTGTTTCTTTTTTGTAGATAGGATCGTTTATGCAGTTTGTGTTGTCACATATAAGTGATATCACATGGTATTTGTCTTTCTTTTTCTGACTTCACTTAGTATGATAATCTCTAATTGCATTCACATTCCTTCAAACGGCATTATTTCATTCATTTTTATGACTGAGTTCCACAACTTTATCCATCCACCTGTTGATGGACACGTGGGCTGTTCCCATGTCTTGGCTGTTGGGAATAGTGCTTCTGTGAAGGTAGGAGTGCACATATCTTTTGAATTATAATTTGTCTGGATATATGCCCAGGAGTAGGCCTGCTAGAGCACCTGTTCTATTTTTAGTTTTCTGAGGAACCACTATACTGTTTCCCATAGTGGCTTTACCAACTTACATCCTTAGCAGCAGTGTGGCAGGGCTCGCTTTGCTCCACATCCTCTTTGGCATGTGTTTTTGTACACTTTTTAATGACGGTCATTCTGACTGGCATGGGACGGTACCTCATTATAGTTTTGATTTGCATTCTCTAATAGTTATGTTGAGCATCTTTTCATGTGTCTATTGGCTATCTGTATTTCTTCTTTGGAGAAATGTCTGTTCAGGTCTTCTTCCCATTTTTCATTTGGGTTCTTTGTTTTTTGTTGTTAAGTTGTATGAGATGCTTATGTATTTTGGAAAATAAGTGCTTGTTGGTTGTATTGTTTTAAAATATTTTCTCTCATTCTGTGGGTTGTCTCTTATTTATGGTTTCCTTTGCTGTGCAAAGCTTGGAGGGGTCCATTTGTTTATTTCCATTGTTATTTCTTCTGCTTAGGGAGACTGACCTAAGAAAATATGGGTACAGTTTATGTTAGGGAATGTTTTGCCTATGATCTCTTCTAGAAGTTTTATGGTATCTTGTCATATTTAAGTCTTTAAACCATTTTGAGTTTATTTTTGTGCATAGTGTTAGGGTGTGTTGTAGCTTCATTGATTCACAGCTATCTAACTTTTCCAGCACCACTTGCTGAAGAGATTGTCTTTCTCCTGTTTTATATTCTTACCACTTTTGTTGAAGATTAATTGACCTTATGGATATGGGTTTATTTCTGGGTTCTTTATTCTGTTTCATTGGTCTGTAGGTCTCTGTTTCTGCCAGTATCACACTGTTTTGATCACTATAGTTTTCTTGTATTGTCTGAAGCCTGGAAAGGTTATGTCTCCAGCTTTGTTCTTTTTCCTCAGTATTGCTTTGGCAATTGCTGGGGCTTTTATGATTTCATATAAATTTTAGTTTATTTGTTATAGTTCTGTGAAAAATGTCATGGGTGATTTGATGGGGATTGCACTAAATCTGTAGACTGCTTTGAGTAGTATGGCCACTTTAACAATATTAATTTTTCTAGTCCAAGAGCAAGATGCATCTGTTTCTTTGAATCATCTTCAGTTTCCTTTATTAATGTTTTATAATTTTCAGGATGTAAGTTTTTCACCTCCTTAGTGAGGCTTTTTCCTAAGTCTTTTATTTTGGGGTTGTGATTTTAAAAGATACTTAAAAAAATTTTCTCTTCCTGATATTTCATTGTTGGTGTAAAGAAATGCAACCAATTTTTGTATGTTAATCTTATGTCCTGCTACCTTGCTGAATTCATTTATCAGTTCTAGTAATTTTTGTGTAGAATCTTTAGGGCTTTCTAAATATAGTACCATGTGATCTGCCTATAGTAACAGTTTTACCTCTTCCAATTTAGATACCTTTTATTTCTCTTTCTTGTCTGACTGCTGTGGCTAAGCATTCCAAGAGTAAATAGAATAGAAATGGTGAGAGTGGGTATCTTTGTCTTGTTACATATTTAAGCTGAAAGCTTTCAGCTTTTCACTGTTAAGTATTACATTGTTTATGGGTTTGTCATAAATAGCTTTTATTATGTTAAGATACATTCCATCTATACCCACTTTGACAAGTTTTTATCATAAATGGATGTTGAATTTTGTCAAATGCTTTTCTTTTCCTGCATCTAATGAGACGACCATGTGATTTTTATATCATTTTTTGATGATGTGGTTGATATCACGTTGATTGACTTGCGAATGTTGAGCCATCCTTATGAACTTGGGAAGAATCCCACTTAGTTGTGGTGTGTGATCTTTTTATGTGTTGTTGGTTTCTGTTTGCTGGTATTTTGTTGAGAACTTTTGCATCTATATCAGAGATACTGGTCTGTAATTTTCTTTTTTAGCGGTATCTTTGTCTCGTTTTGGTGTCAGCATGATGATGACTTCATAGAATGTCTTTGAGAGTGTTCCCTCCTCTTCAGTTTCTTGGAAGAGTTTGAGAAGGATTAGTAGAAGTTCTTTTGGTAGAATTTGCCTGTGAAGCTGTCTGGTCCTAGACTTTGTTTGTAGAAAGTTTCTTTAGTACAGATTGTATTTCACTTTAGTGATTGGTCTGTTCAAATTGCCTATTTCTTTTTGATTGAGTTTTGGTGGGCTATACATTTCTAGAAAATTGTCCATTTCTTCTAGGTTATCAAATTTGTTGACATGTAGTTGTTCATAGTATTCTTTTATGTTTGTTTTTGTCTTTCTGCAGTATCAGTTGATATTTCTCCTCTTTCATTTCTTATTTTATGTGGGTTCTCTCTCATTTCTTTGTGGTGAACCTAGCCAGAAGTTTGCCAGTTTTGTTTACTCTTTCAAAGAACCAGCTCTTGGTTTCATTGATTTTTATTTCCTCTCTGATCTTTATTATTTACTTCCTTCTGCTGACTTTGTTTTGTTTGTTCTTTTTCTAATTCTTTTAGGTGTTAAGTTAGGTGGTTTGAGATTTTTCTTGTATATTTAAGAAGGCCTATATCTAAGAACTATTCTAATAACTGCTTTTGCTATATCCCATAGATTTTGTATGGCTGTGTTTTGACTGTCATTTGTCTCAAGGTATTTATTTCTTTTTAATTTCCTCATTGACCTATGGCTTTTTTAGTAGTATGTTGTTCAGTCTCCATGTAATTTTTTTTCCCTCATTTGTTTTCGTGTGGTTGATTTCTACTTTCATGCCATTGTGGTCAGCAAAGATGCTTAAGATAATTTTTATACTCATAAATTTGTTGGGTTTTGTACCCTAGTATATGGGCAGTTCTGGAGAATGTTCCATGTCTATTTGAAAAGAATGTGTATTCGGTATTTTTGGAAGTAATATCTTTAAAGTATTTTGGATGTAATATCTTTAAAGTATTTTGGATGTAATATCTTTAAAATTGCCAAATTCAGACTTAAATTGATGAAAGTAGGGAAAACCACTATACCATTCAGGTATGACCTAAATCAAATCCCTTACAGTTATACACTGGAAGTGACAAATAGATTCAAGAGATTAGATCTGATAGAGTGCCTGAAGTACTATGGACAGAGATTTGTGACATTGTACAGGAGGCAGTGATCAAGACCATCCCCAAGAAAAAGAAATGTGAAAAGCAAAATGGTTGTCTGAGGAGGCTTTACAGATAGCTGAGAAAAGAGAAGTGAAAGACAGAGGAGAAGAGGAAAGATATAAGCATCTGAATGCAGAATAACAAGGAGAGATAAGAAAGCCTTCCTCAGTGATCAGTGCAAAGAAACAGAGGAAAACAATAGAATGGGAAAGACTACAGATCTCAAGAAAATTACAGATACGAAGGGAACATTTCATGCAAAGATGGGAACAATAAAAGACAGAAATTATATGGATCTAACAGAAGCAGAAGACGTTAAGAAGAGGTGGCAAGAACACACAGAAGAACTATACAAAAAAGATAACCACAATGATGTGATCACTTATCTAGAGCTAGACATCCTGGAATGTGAAGTCAAGTAGGCCTTAAGAAGCATCACTGTGAACAAAGAAAGCTAGTAGAGACGTTAACATTTGTTTTTTTCCTGTCATTTTTATTTGTATGAGATATCTTTTTCTATCCTCTCACTTTCATTCCTTTTCTTTTGCCCTAAAGTGGGTCTTTTGTATGCAGCATAATGTAGGCTCTTGTTTTCTAACCTAGTCTACCATTCTGTGTATTTATTGCCATTTTAAACTTTGTTTTCCAGTTGATTCTGTTTCTTTTTTCTTTCCTTTTTCCTTTTAGTGATTTTGTTGCAGGAAGCGGACCCCTTCCAGGGCCCAAAACTGGGCTCTTGTCTAACACTGGGAAATGAATTGTCAGAGGAGACACGTGTGCTGACAAAGCAAGAGATTTTATTGGGAAAGGGCACCCGGATGGAGAGCAGTAGGGTAAAGAAACCCAGGAGAACTGCTCTGCCGCGTAGCTCACAGTCTCGGGTTTTATGGTGATGGGAGTAGTTTCCAGTTGGTCTTTGGCCAATCATTCCTAATTCAGGGTCTTTCCTGGTGGCGCATGCATCGCACAGCCAAGATGGATGCTAGCGAGAGGGATTCTGGGAAGTGGACAGACATGCGGTGTCTCCTTTAGACCTTTCCCGAACAATTCCAGTTGGTTCCGTATTCTTTATCAGGATCTCCTGTCATCATGCAAATAGTTATGTGGTGCCTGGCCAGGGTGGGCGGTTTCAATCAGTGTGCTTTCCTAACAATTTGATGTTTTCAGTTCATGGTCGTAGTTCTGTGTTTGGTTTTTGTGAATCTATTGTATGTTTATGATATGTGGTTACCCTGTTTTTCAAGTATGTAGACTGCTTCCTATAATTTCCCATTGCTTTAGACAGTGGGTTCAAACACATTCTTAAAGAAAGGTTTGTCCATACATTTCCTTACTCTCCTCACTCACATTTCCTTACTTTGCCTACCCACATTTTATCATTTTGATATCTTTTACATCTTTGTTTATAAACACAAGAGCAAAAACATAATCACTTTCACAAATACATGCTTTTTCCTTTTTGATCTTTATACTGGCTTAAGTGGTTTGCTTTCCAGTTGTGATTTCCTGTTTCTTATATCTTTTTGCTTCTTTTCTATTTAGAGAAGACCTTTCAGTGTTTCTTTTAGGATAGCTTTAGTATGGCTATACTCTTTTAGCTTCTGCTTCTCTGAGAAATTCACTCTCTCTATTTTAAATGATAATCTTGCTAAGTATTCTAGGTTGCAGATTTTTCCCTTTGAATTGGACATCTTGTTCTTAATTCTTACAGGTTATTGCCCATGCTAAATAATGTGCTATTTCCCTGCTGCTTCAAATTAATGATATGTCTTTGTTGTTCCTCAGACATTTTCTACTTATACTTGTTTCTGTAGCAGCATATAAAAGTGCATGTAATTTTCATTGTACCTTTACACTTTTGCTCTTCATTTTCATTCACTTAATTAACTTATTAGCAAAATTAGTTTGTTCCAGTTTGTAATCTGATTTTGATTTCCTTTTATTTTGGACAAAATCCTTTAGTCTAGGCTTTTAGAGATTACAAGGAGCAGAGAAGACCTCTATCTCAAGTCATAGATATTTATTGGGAACATATGTGGAGACTACATGGAATAGTGGAAACAATCTCTTTAGATCTCAGAGAAATAGACGATCATTCTGTAAACAAATGCCTTTGCAACTTAGACCTAAAAGAGAAGTGAAATTTTGTTTAGGAAAATAGAGCACAATTCTGATGACAAGGTATTCTGTTTGTCTTGAGAATCAAGTGTCCCTTGTTCTATTGTACTGTGCTGTTATTATCGCATCATCATCTTATTTGCTTCTCCTGCTCATACCTGTTACTCACTTTATACTTCATGTTATGATTTCTGCTTACTGTAGTCTCTCTGGGTATGTTTTTTGCTTCTCTTCTTTGCTGGCTGTATGAATGTGTTGTTTACATTTTTGGCCTTTAGACTTAACAAAAGAATATATTGTGTTTGGCCAGCCATTATTCAGTATGAGATGCACCTATCCAAACACAAAACACATCTAACCATTTCTTAAATCATTGGATAAAAGATGGTTTCCTTTTAGTTAATTATCTACCCTTGATTATGTTTGGAGAAGCCTAGGTGTGAGATCCTATGGTTTGCCTACTTGGGTATAGAGAACCTTTTGTGGATATTGAACTATCACTAGTATGCTCATTGAAAGTGGTTTGCTTTTTAGGCAAGTTTAAAACAGTAAGCAGGAGATTTCCAATTCAGTCTAGGGTGTAGGAACCTAGAAAGAATGTCATTCTGAATGTAACAACAAGAAAAGCGTGGATAATCTGTAAAATTATTACTTAAAAAGAATTTATCAGAGATCTGAGGTTACATGGCAACCAACGAGTTGAAATGAAGGAAAAACAGGTACCAACAAGAAGAGATTGTATAGGAAAGCTGATTCATCTGAATATGGGAAGAAGAAAAGTTTACCATGTAAGTGGATAAGAATTCAACAAACTTCTGTAGGCCTAGGAGGAGCTAGCAAGAAGTATAGAACCCATCGGATTCAGAGATCCTCTTTATGGACCTTAACCAGAGCCTGATGAGCAAGACTGGGGATAGGGGAAGGTAGCAGGAAAGCAAGCAGCAAAAGCCTTAAGAAGATGAGGGAAGAGCATCTTAAGGCTCAGAAGAATGTAAGCTGGGGGAAAATGAAAATAATTTTTAAAACACCATCCCTATGTCTGCATAGGGGCAGGAAATCAAGAGTAGACTATTAGGATTCTTCTACCACTGAAGATCACGCAGCAGCACTGAAAAGGTCGAATATATATGAGCAAGAAAAAAACTAGTAAACTTAACGATAGAAAAAATTAGAACTGAAACAAAAGAGGATGGAGGTGGGGTGGGATTAAAAAACAAAATAGCAGCCTCCAAGAACTGTGGGGCAATAATCTAATAGTGTAACATACATCTAGTTGAAATCCCACTTACCAAAATGGACCATATTCTAGGCAATAAAATGTCAAGAAATTTACAAGAGTAAGAATCAAACAGAATGTTCTCTGACCATAACAGAATTAAATGAGAATAATAATTCTTTTCCTAGTTGAAGCTTCCATCTTGAACTAGGAGACGAGCAAACCGAATCTAAAGTAAGTAGGAGAAAAAAACTTACAAAGAGTAGAAATCAGTGAAACTGAAAACCAAAAATAACAAAACCAGTGAAATCATAACCTGATCCTTTGATAAGATCAAAATAGGTAAAACAGTAGGTATAGTAGTCAGGGAAAAAGACAACACAGATTACTATATCAGGAATAAAAATGGACACATCTCTATAAGTCCAAAGACACTAATGTGTAATAACGGGATGTTATGAATAACTATTTTCATATATTTGACAATTTAAGTGACGCTAATTTCTTGAAAAACAAGCATTACCTCAGTTCATTTAAAAGAAATAGAAAGCCTTATTAGTTATATCTATTAAAGAGATTGAATTTACTGCTAGGAACCTTCTGACAAATCTCCAGACCTAGATTACTTCACTGGTATTTTATACCAAATGAAAAAAATACCAATTCTGTACAAACTTCCAGAAAATAAGAGGAAGAAACCCTTCTCAACTTGTTTTATGAGGCTAGTATTACCCCTTTATAGCAAAGGTACAGCAAGAAAAGAAAACAGGAAAAAACCAACCAGTATCCCTTATGAATATATAGGTGCGGAAATCCTCAGTAAAACATTAGTAAATGAAATCCAACCATAAGTAAAAAGGGTAATACAGCATGACCAAGTATTACTTAGGGAATTCAAGGCTGATTCATCAGCATTCGGATTATCAGTCAACATAAATAAGCATATCATCAGACTAAAGAAAACTATTTGACCATTCTAGTAGATGCAGAAAAAGAACTGACAAAACTTAGCATCCATTAAATTTTTTGCAAACTAGGAGTTGAAGGTAATTGCCTCCTAGAAAAACCTAGATTTAACATCGTACCTCATGATTTAAAAAAAGACTGTTTTCCCTAAGATTTGTAACAGGCCAGGGTATTTGCCCTCCTTATTCCTCATCAGTGTCACGCTCGAACTTGAGCTGTTGCAGTGAGGCAAGAAAAGGTAGTAAAAATATAAATAATTATCAGGAGATTCCAATAACGACCATGAGGAAAATTAAAACACTTTTTAGGTGTTACCTTAAAAGCGGTGCTTATGCATTTGCTCCTTTACTCTTATATTGCAATATTATATTCTCTACTCTTATAGTCCATTCTTTTGAATGGAATTATAAGTTTCTTTTCCTAATGTGGCCACTGACAATCTAAGTATCATACATCTTAAATAATGTTAACTTTTTTATTTAGCTGTATGGATTATTGGACTTTAAAATGAATAGGAAGGCTAGACTTGAATATTGAGACTATCACAGTCTCTTACTACATAAAGATAGAAGTCGAAATCATTCATCTCATTTAAAAGGAATGTTTTGTCTCACAGTAAAGTATCAGACTAGTTGATTATAATTTGTTTTAAAAACTCCTGGATACTTGGTTTTGAGTATATTTAAAGGATCCAGATCTTATTTAAGGGATAATTTGGTCACTTTTGGCGGGACAGATCCTCAAACTATGTGCTGAAACATATGTATCATAGAAAGCTATAAAACTGAAGACAATAGAAATACAGTTGAAACTATAGAAAAAATGGAAGTTGACAGTAAAACATGATAAAATGTAACATAAAAGGCCAGTTAGTTGGCAGTGATTTTGAAAGTAGACCTCACTTAGCTATTGATTCCCAGGAGCAAAGGGACGTAAAGAGAAGAAATAAGTCTGTGAATCCTGTGTGCCTGTCCCCCTTCTGTAGAAAACAAGCACTGGCCCCTCCCAAAGCCCTATCCCCTGGCATTGCTGGGGCAACACAGCTTGGGCTGGTGTCTCTGGATTCTCCTGTGACCAACAGACTGGTGGAGAGCCACTTCACGGCTTTCCCTGCTGAATGCAGGTCAGGGCTCCACCTTTTATTTTAACCCAACATTTTATTCTCTAGTCTGCTCTAAAACACATGGAAACAGTTCAGTATTAATAAGTACTCTGTGTTTTATGTTTTCTACATTTGGTGTGATTTCTGTTACTTAGGCATTTTTAACTCTAGTAAACAGTATTTGTAATGAAAAAATCACTGTAACTTCTCTCCATTAAGAAGAGTATTCCTATGGATGGAATTCAATTATGAGTCTCAACCTGATGAGTTTATATTAAAATGAATTTCTTTAACCATCAATATTGCCATAAAATTTTTAACACAATAAACATTCTTTACATTTTACTATAAATAGTATGAAGTTAATAACTTGTAAACAGATCTGAAATTTGAACCCCAGCATTGTGGTTTTTCTGTGTAGCTTAGAACAGGTAACTCAAGCATCTATAAAGAGAGTAACAGCCTTGTGGGTTATTGAGGTTAATATTTATAATATGCTTGGACATATAGAATGTGCTCATAAATCATAGTAGCTATCATTCTTGGTAGTTATTATTGCAAGTTAGCATTTGTAAACTTAATATTTGTATTGGGGCTTAAAATATACTCTGCTTATATTATGTTTTAAATGAGTTACTAACAGTTGAGAAATAGTATATATAGTGCAGTGGTTAAGAACATGAACTCTGGATTCAATGTCATGGGCAAGTTAACTGTCCTCAGCTTTAAGATAGACCTAACATTAGCACATTTCTCCCAGGGGCATTATGAAGAGGTAATGAGATTAGGTATGGAAAAAGTTTAGAACAGTTGCTGACATGTAGTTCTGTGTGTCAGTTGTCATCATTATTATTAGTTACAATAATTTGTTGAATAAATGATTTTTTTTTTTTTTGGTCACTTTTAATTTTAGGTGAATCTTGGAAGCAACCAGTACCTTTTCTCTGTCATAGTGGATCCTAAAGAAATGCCCTGCTTCTGTTTGCGCCATGACGTTGATGCCTTGCTCTGGCAGCCGCACTCCAGCAAACACGATGATATGTGGGAGCATATTGCAACCTTCAATGCTTTAGGTATAAGCAAGCTCTTTGACAGCCTTTGACGTTATATCAAAAATTAGTCTTTTTTTCTCGAAGTTTCTTTTTTGGTTTGTTTAAATTTGAGCTGTCCTAATTACAGTTGGATTGACTTGTGCTATAATTTGGTTGCTTGTACATAGTTGATGAATGTTAGTACTTTTGGAACAGTAGGACTCATTTGTTTTTATGTTTGTGCAGAAGAGCAGCACAGAGTAGAAATCAGTATCTAACCACTTGAATCATTCTGATCAATTATTTGCTTATTCCAGCTAAGCTATACAGTATTAGAATACGAACAAGGGGCTTGGCAGTACCCTCTATGGAACTTGTATTCAGGTTTCTTGAGAGTAGTCTTCAGTAATCATAGAATTGCTCTAAGGTTAAAAAGCACATTAGGAGACATCTTTCATGGAACTTAAGTGTGAAACAGAGCCATTATAATGCAAACACTTAGGGAAAATGGTGATGCAGAAATGAAATTTATTCTGTAGGATAAAAGGGAAATACTGGTAGGGCTTGAAACATTTTGAACTACATAATTGTAGACTTATGCAATAATTGATTTAATGTCAAAATACATTAGTATTGTGTGGGAGAAATTTTTTATATGAATTAACCACAGCTATTGCTTTATTGAAAGGTTATTTTAAACTGCCAGCAGGAAGTAAAACTATGCATTTTGATTGCTATATATGCACAACCCTAATTATAGAAGATATTTTTTCAATTGTCCCTTATAGTTAGTAATATAGACTGTTAAATGGTTAATTCAGACTCCAAATGGATTTTTATGACCTGAAATAGTTTAATTGAATAATGTATCCACATAATTTTTAGCCTTTCTACTAAAATTCCTGATTTTTTAAGTAAGAGGAAAGCTTTATCTTAATTTTCAGATCCTTCCTTTGTATCGCTAAATCCTAGTTTAGTGGAATTCTATTATGCTTGAGTTAAATCAACATTATATTAGATATGTAGTCTTGAGATGTTATATACATTAATTTGGCAAGATTAGCCTGGAGAGTTAATTCTAGGGTCTCAAATAGGTGTCTGTATCCTTCTGCTTTTTCATCCTCAGTTCAGTTCAGTTGCTCAGTCGTGTCTGACACTTTGAAACCCCGTGAATCTCAGCACACCAGGCCTCCCTATTTATCACCAACTCCCAGAGTTCACTCAGACTCATGTCCATCGAGTCAGTGATGCCATCCAGCCATCTCGTCCTCTGTTGTCCCCTTCTCCTGCTGTCCCCTTCTCCTGCCCTCAATCCCTCCCAGCATCAGAGGCTTTTCCAGTGAGTCAACTCTTCACATGAGGTGGCCAAAGTACTGGAGTTTCAGCTTTAGCATCATTCCTTCCAAAGAAATCCCAGGGCTGATCTCCTTCAGAATGGACTGGTTGGATCTCCTTGCAGTCCAAGGGACTCTCAAGCCCTGCTTAATTTTTAAAAACCAGCATTGATCTGCTTGTGCTCATGGTTCCTCTGGTCATTCATTGTTTGGTGAGGTCTTAATTTATATTAATGTTATACGTCCTCTCTCAGGTTTTAACATTCATTCAGTAATCATATACCAACTGAAAATTGCTGATTTGTACTTTAGAATATAAAAGCCCTTTTAAGCTCTAAAGATAAATTTTTAAAAGATTGTTTTTTCAAAGATTATTAGTTTTCAAAGGTTATCCTAATGGAATTTTAAAATTAGATATTTGAATTTTCTTTTTGATTTTTGTTGTGATCTGAAAGCTCTACTTCTGAGAGGTGAAGTACAACAAGTCCTGTTACAGTGTTGTTGATTATAAAAATACCACTGATAATATACAAAGTGAGAATGCATTATGCACACACTCCTGAAATAACTTTGTAATAACATCCTCTAAACATTGTCCCATTTATTTGGTAAGAAAAAAAAAAAGATACCATAATGCCATCTCTGTGATTGATGTACTCAGTTGTTAAAATTGCCATTTAAAGATATTTTGGCATGTGTTTAATGTGTTCGATTTTTTCAATTATTTCCAGAAATTATATGGGAACCATTAGTGCTTTATTTTTGCACCATTTGGGAAAGATTGATTGTGGCTAGTCATTAATGGTTCAGAATGTAACTATTGAATATCTGTGGTATAAATTTTTAGTCATTTCAATTTGTATTAAGATTAATGAAATAGTAAATGTTAAATCACCATTTTTTCCCTTCTGTTTAATATAGTTTCTTTTTTGTCTCATATTTCTTGGCAGGCTATGTCCAAGCATCAAAGAGAGACAAAAAATTTTTTGCCTGTGCTCCAAATTACTCCTATGCAGCCCTTTGTGAGTGCCTTCGTCGAGTTTTCATCTACCGTCAGCCCACGCCCATGTCTACTGTACTTTACAATAGGAAGGAAGGCAGGCAAGTAGGGCAGGTTGCTAAGCAGCAAGTAGCAAGCCTAGAAACCAATGATCCTATTTTAGGCTTTCAAGCAACAAATGAGAGATTATTTGTCCTCACTACCAAAAACCTCTTTTTAATAAAGGTAAATACAGAAAATTAATTACTCCAACACGTTGGCTTCTCTGTACTGCCAAAGTATTCAGTGATAGCTGGAAGGCTGAGCAGTTTTGCTATAATCTGTTAAGTTTTATTGTGTTAAGTAAAATTACCTTGTATGAATTTTTTAAAGGATATTGGAAATATATTTGCAATTTATGGGTCTATAAAAGCTATGGAATGAAGCTGCAAATTTAGAGAAGACAGCTTCTGTAAAAAATGTAAAGATAATGTTAGCAAGTATAATTTTTAAAAAACAGGCTAGAATCTCATCTTTTATATGAAAGATGTACAGTTCATTGTTTAAACAAAAATATTTATCATGTACTCTTTGTGCCAATATAGTTTCTACTTCTGTACCAATAGGATAATAGTTAACATGTTGATTCCTGTAATTTTAAATGGACCGAATAGCTGGAGTAGAGGGGGATATATAACAGGTACAGCAGGTCTAATATTGTTAAAGTTTGCTAAAGAGACCTGAGGTGTTTTTTCAAAATAAGTATAGCTTTAACTTTATAAATCTACTTGGTCTTCCACAGAATAGATAGAGATGATAGGTTCTACAAAGTGTAGCTCTTATCCATTGCTATATAATAAACCACTCCAAAACTCAGTGGTTTAAAACAGGATATTTTATAATTTTTCATTGTTTAGTGATTTGACTATCTCTGTTCTGCATGGCCTCTCCTCCTCCAATAAGCTACACTGTGTTTTTTCCCATAACAGAGACAACATTACAAGAGAGCAATTCCCTAATGTACAAGAGTTTATCAAGCCTGTACTTGCATTGTATTTGCTCATCTTCAGTTGAACAAAGCAAGTAGCCAAGTCTAGAGTCAGTGGGAGAGGTGAGCATACAAGGGTACAGATCGCAGGTGGAATGATTCACTGGAAGCCATTACTATAACAGTTTACCACACAAATTCTAATTTATCCCTGGAGTTCTCCCTGTAGTTCTGCAGTTTAAAAGTAATCTTATTTATACATTAAATATGTCTTGCCATGAATTTTAGTTGCTTACATTATTTCTTGGATTTTTTTTTTTTTTTTTTGGGTGTGCATTTACCTGGGAAATTGTTTACTTTTATACCATTTTTGTATGCTTCTTACGTAAGTGTCAAATTAACTTTTATAATAGGAAAATTGAGATTTTAGTATGAGACAGTAAAGAAAAGAGATACAAGATCAGAAACATTTGTTCCTTGCCTATCTAGACAAGTGTTTGGCTGGATTAAATTTTAGTAAAAGAAGGAAAAATAAGTTTGAGAGACAGAAAGGGAGGAAAGAGATGGGGATCATGTTTCAGCACTTTGTCAGAATGCATTTTCCTGGAGAGAAGTATTGGGATACTTAATACAAAGTGTGGGAAAGGCCTAAGAACTGATAGTGACAGTGGAGTCCTGATAGTACTTTTAATACTAGGAAAGAGACAGATTGCTATCAAGCACCATGATATCATGAACAGAGTTGGGGGAGATTTATGGCTGGTCCAAAAATAAACTGGTGATATTTCCAGAACTTTTTAATATCATTGTAAAATTCAATGAAACAAAAGATTATTTAGATGGTGAACTATTAAAAGCTTTTGTTATATGACAGATTTTTCTTTAAAATTTACCTCAAAGATCATAAACACTCATAAATTTAAGAAAAAGGCAGATTAATGTGGTGCTTAATTAACCATATGACTATATATATAAATATATGCAAATTTCCATATGGTAATCAATTTATTCCCTTTGATTAATGTTGAATTGAAACATATCAGGATTATTCATCCTAAATATTTGTGCATATTGGTCTATGTTGAGAGTAATAGGTCTAGAGCAGTGATTCCAAGCCATGTATTCTCAAAATGTTTCAAGAATTCCACATTTAAACTCAAATTAAACAAATTTAAGCAATGTTTTAGTATTTAAATGAAGTATATTACAAGTGCTATGAATGTAGTAACTTGTGTTTTACTGATTTTACTATAAATGGGAATTTTATACACTATTTATGATAGTAATAAAATAATTTTGTGTTTTTCATATGGAGTCATTTAACAGTAATCATTATACCAACATGTTTAGTAGGCATCAGCTGTGTATGAAAACATTCTCAGTGCTAAGAATAATACAGTGTTAAGTTAAAAACAAAAAGTCTACTGATTTCTAGGTGAAGTTTCTCTTTGTGTAAAAAGTAGGTGGGAGATTTGTGAAGCTGTTGTATTTGAAAGACGTTTAACCAGGGATGGAAACCATACAAGAACAGACAAAATTTGAGTTGGCAGTGGCAAGGGTCAGAAAGAGGATAATAAAGTCAAGAAATTAACCAAAGAAAAGGATCATAAGAGACTACTATGAACAATTTATAACCCCAACAATTTTGTAACATAGAAAATGTATAAATTCCTAAAAACATATAACCTACCAAGACTGAATCATGAGGAAATAGAAAATCTGAACAGACTAATTTACTAGTAGAGTGTTATCCAAAACCTCCCAAAAAAGACCAGGACCAGATGACTTCACTGATGAATTCTGGTGAACATTTAAAGAATTAATTCTACCCAAATTCTTCAAAAAAGTAGAAGAAGAGGGAACTCATCTAAACTCATTTGAGATGGCCAGCACTACCCTGATACGAGAACTATACCAGGATACCACAAAGAAACTTAGAGGCCAGTATCCATGGTGAACATAGATACAAAAATCTTAATAAAATACTAGCAAACCAAATTCAGCAATACATCAAGTGGGATTTATTCCAGAGATGTCAGGATGATTCAGTATCTGCTTATCAATGTGATCCATCACTTTAATTTAAAGAAGGATAAAAATTATACAGTTAATAGATACAGAAAAAGCATTTGACAAATTTCAACATCCATTTATGATAAAAATTCTCAACAAAGTGGGTTTAGAGGGAACATACCTCAACATAATAAAGGCCATATTTGACAAGCCTACAGCTAACATCATACTTGATGGTAAAAAATTTATTTTTCTTCTTGTGTGTGTGTGAAGTCGCTCAGTTGTGTCTGACTCTTTGCGACCCCATGGACTGTAGCCTACCAGGCTCCTCCCTCCATGGGATTCTCCAGGCTAGAGTACTGGAATGGGTTGCCATTTCCTTCTCCAGGGCATCTTCCCAACCCAGGGATCAAACCCAGGTCTCCCGCATTCCAGGCAGATGCTTTAACCTCTGAGCCACCAGGGAAGCCCTGTTTTTCTTCTTAGGTCAGGAATAAGACAAGGATGCCTACTCTTAACACTTTTATTCAACATAATATTGGAAATCCTACCCATAGCAGTTAGGTGAAAGAAAATACATCCAAGTTGGAAAGGAAGAAGTAAAACTGTTCCTATCTACAGATGCCATGATAAAGACTCCACCAAAAAAACACTTAGATCCAATGACTTAGGTAAAAGTTGCAGATAGAAAAATCAATATACAAAAATCTCTTGAGTTTCTGTACACTAGTAAACTATCAGAGAAATAAGATAATCCCACTTACAACTGCATTAAAAAATAAAATATTACAAATAAATTTAGCTAAGGAGATTAAAGACCTGTACACTGGAAACTGTAAGAGATAATGAACAAAATTGATGAAGACACAAATACAAAGGTATTGCATGCTTGTGGATTAGAAGCAGTTCCGCTCAAAGCAATCTATAGCTTTAATTCAGTCCCTATTAAGGTTCTAATGGGATTTTCCACAAAATTAGAGCCAACCTGAAATTTATATGGAACCACAAAAAGCCAAAGCACTCAACACATCATTGACTGGAGATGTATTAATGTGGTTTTAGAGAGTGATGGGATTAACATTATTGTGCAGAGTTGTTAGAGCTTAAAATTGATCAAGGGTTCATTATATGGTCACATTTTGCTCCATTAGGTTTTTGTTCCAGTCTTGTATAAATGTAAAATTTTCAGAATTGACACAGTGCAAAATTTTGTGTGAAGAATAAGTGAATTTTAAGTGAATTTTATGCAGATTCTTTGTCCGAGCAGCATACATACTAGTGTTTCAGAAGGTGATAGCTCTTCACAATATAGTTCTGATTCAGACAATATGAACATTAGACCAACAAAATGACAAAAAACTTCAGTGATTGATTCTGATACAGAAAGTGAAAACACTCTCACAGTGTTGGAGAGTGCTCCTCTGCTTTTGTAGAAGAGTAGTTTAAAGACATTTTACAAAAATTAGAAAACTTTACAGGTGTCAGGGGTAACCGTTGAATGTAATAACCCCAAAAGTGTTGGTGAAATAACAAAAATTACTTTTTGGTCAGCTAAAATAAAAATCATTGGCCCCAGGTGTTAGTTTGTGCAAAAAGCCCTGGTCAATAATGAATTATGACAAACAGGTCAGGTGGAGGCATCATGCTCCCTGATTTCAAACTGTGCTAAAAAGCTGTGGTAATCATAATAGTATCATATTGGCATAAAAACAGAAACAGATCAATGAAACAGACTAGAGAGCCCAGAAATAAGCCCACCCATATATGGTCAACTAATTTAAAACAAAAGAGCCAAAAATATACAAAGGGGGAAAGGACAGTTTCTTCAGTACATGGTTTTGGCAAAACTGAATATTCACATTCACTGTCTTATTTATACACAGTAGCTCAAGACAGACTAAAGTCTTGAATATATGATCTGAAACCATAAAAATCCTGGAAGAAAACAGGTACTCAGCTCCTTGACATCAGTCTCAGCAATGGTTTTTTTTTTGGATCTGACACCAAAATCAAAGGCCACAAAAGCAAAAACAAACAAGTGGAATTGCATAAAACTAACAAGCTTCTGCAGAATAAAAGATACCATCAATAACAATGAAAAGGCAACCTACTGAATAGGAGAAAATATTTGCAAATCATATATCTGATAAGGAGTTAATATCCAAAATAACTTACACAACTCAAAAGTAAAAAATCCAATTAAAAAATGAGCAGAAGATCTGAATATATTTCAAAAGAAGACATACAAATGGTCAACAGATACATGAAAAGGAGTTCAGCGTCACTAATCATCAGGGAAATGCAAATCAAGACCATCATGAGCTATCCCCTCACACCTATCAGAATGGCTATTATCAAAAAGACAGGAAATAAGTGTCGGTAAGGAAGTAGAGAAAAGGGAACTCTAGTGCACTGTTGGTGGACATGTGTTAGTGCAGCCACTATGAAAAGCAACATGGAGGCTCCTCAATCAAAAGTAGAACTTCCGTATAATTCAGCAAATCCACTTGTGGGTATTTATCTGAAGGAAAAAGAAACTAGTAACTCAAAAAGATACATAAAAAACAGCAGGATAATCTGTGTTCCTTTCTAAGGCAAACCATTCAACATCACAGTAATCCAAATCTATGCCCCAGCCACTGATGCTAAAGAAGCTGAAGTTGATCAGTTCAATGAAGACCCACCCACAAGGCCTCCTAGAACTAATACCCAAAAAAGATGTCCTGTTCATCATCAGAGATTGGAATGGAAAAGTACAAAGTCACAAGATACCTGGAGTAACAGGCAAGTTTGGCCTTGGAATACAAAATGAAGCAGGACAAAGGCTAACAATTCTGCCAAAAGAATGCACTGGTCATGGCAAACACCGTTTTTCAACAACACAAGAGACGACTTTACACATGGACATCACCAAATGGTCAACACCAAAATCAGATTGATTACATTCTTTGTAGCCAAAGATGGGAGAAGCTGTATATAGTCAGCAAAAACAAGACCTGGAGCTGACTGTGGCTCAGATCATGAGCCCCTTATTGAAAAATTCAGGCTTCAACTAAAGAAAGCAGGGAAAAACACTAGGCCAGTCAGGTGTGACTCAGATCCCCTATGAATATAGGGTGGAGGTGACAAATAGATTCAAGGGATTTGATCTAGTCAACAGTGCCTGAAGAACTGTAGGCAGAGATTCGTAATTTGGTCAGGAGGCAGTGAACAAAGCCATCGCAAAGAAAAATAAATGCAAGAAGGTTAAGTGGGCTGAGGAGGCTTTACAAGTAGCTGAGGAAAGAATAGAAGCAAAAAGCAAGGGAGGAAGGGAAAGGTATACCCAACTAAATGCAGAGTTCCAGAGAATAGCAAGGAGAGACAAGAAGGCATTCTCCAACGAACAATGCAAAGAAATAAGGGAAAGAACGGAAGGAGAAAGACTAAAGATGTCTTCAAGAAAATTAGAAATATCAGAGGAACATTTCATCCAAAGGTGGGCACAATAAAGGACAGAAATTAGGTGAAGACCTAATAGAAGCAGAGGAGATCAAGAAGAGATGAAAAGAATACACAAAAGAACTGTACTAAAAGGTCTTAATGACCCTTATAACCATGATGATATAGTCACTCATCCAGAGCCAAACATTCCAGAGTATGAATGGGCCTTAGGGAGCACTACTTCCAATAAAGCTAGTGGTGGTGATGTAATTCCAGTAAAGCTATTTAAAATCCTTAAAGATGATGCTATTAAAGTGCTGCGCTCAGTGATGTCAACAAATTTGGAAAACCTAATGGTGGCCATAAAACTAACAAAAGTCAATATTTTCATCCCAGTTCCCAGGAAGGGCAGTAGTAAAGAATGTTGAAACTGCTGGACAATTGTACTCATCTCCCTGGTGGCTCAGAGGTTAAAGCGTCTGCCTCCAATGCGGGAGACCCGGGTTCGATCCCTGGGTCAGGAAGATCCCCTGGGGAAAGAAATGGCAATCCATTCCAGTATTCTTGCCTGGATAATCCCACGGACGGAGAAGCCTAGTAGGTTACAGTCCATGGGGTCGCAAAGAATTGGACACAACTGAGCGACTTCACCTCACCTCACCCGTTCTAGTAAGGTTTTGCTCAAAATCCTGCATGCTAAGCTTCAGCCTTATGTGAACCAAGAACTTCCAGATGTTTCACCTGGGTTTAGAAAAGGCAGAGGAACCAGATCAAATTACCAATATTTACTGGATCATAGAGAAAGCAAGGGAATTCCAGAAAAACATCTACCTCTGTTTCATTGACTATACTAAAGCCTTTGACTGTGTGGATCATAACAAACTGTGGAAAATTCTTAAAGAGATGGGAATACGGCCACTTTATCTGTCTCCTGAACAGGTCAAGAAGCAACAGTTAGAACCTTTTTGGAATAACTGACTTGTTCAAAATTGAGAAAGGAGTACAACAAGGCTATTTATTGTCACCCTGTTTTGTTTAACTTACATGCAGAGCATATCATGTGAAATGCCAACTCAATAACGTACAAGCTGGAATAAAGATTGCCAGGTGAAATATCAGCAACTTCAGATATGTGGATAATACCACTCTTAACGGCAGAAAGGGAAAACGAACTAAGAATTTCTCAATGAGGGTGAGAGAGGAGAGTGAAAAATCTGGCTTAAAACTCAATATTAAAAAAACTAACATCATGGCATCTGACACCATCATTTCATCACTTAATGGCAAATAAAAGGGGAAAAGGTAGAAGCAGTGACGGATTTCCTCTTCTTGGGCTCTAGAAATCATGGTGGATGGTGACTGCAGCCATGAATTAGAAGACAGTTGCTTCTTGGCAGGAAAACTATGATAAGCCTAGACAGAGTATTAAAGAGTAAAGACATCACTTTCCCAACAAAGGTCTGTATAGTCAAGGCTATGGTTTTTCCAGAAGTCATGTATGGAAGTGAGAGCTGGACCGTAAAGAATGCAGAACACTGAAGAATTAATGCTTTCAAACTGTGGTGCTGGAGAACACTCGTAAAGAGTCCCTTGGACAGCAAGGAGATCAAACCAGTCAATCTTAAAGGAAATCAACCCTACATACTGATTGAAAGGACTGATGCTGAGGCTCTGATACTTTGGCCACCTGATGTGAACAGCTGACTCATTGGAAAAGACCCTGATGCTGGGGAAAACTGAAGACAGAAGGAGAAGAGGGCAACAGAGGGTGAGATGGTTGGATGGCATCACCAATGCAATGAATGTGAACTTAAGCAAGTTCCAGGAGATAGTGAGGGATAGGGAAGCCTGGTGTGCAATCCATAGGGTTGCAAAGAGATGGACCTGATTTGACAACTGAACAACAGCTACCCCCATGTTCAGGATAACCAAGATATAAAAACAACTACATGCTCACTGATGGATGAATGAATAGCTTTTTAAAATGGCATGTATATGTTTACTATATGGCAAAACTACACACGCACGCGCGCACACACACACACACACACACACATTTATATATAGGCTTCCCTGGTGACTCAGTGGTAAAGAAAATGCCTACCAAAGGCTTGCAGGAGACATGGATTTGATGCTGGGGTCAGGAAGATCCCCTGGAGAAGGAAATGGCTACCCACTCCAATATTCAGTTCAGTTCAGTGGCTCAGTTGTGTCTGACTCTTTGTGACCCCATGAATTGCAGCACGCCAGGCCTCCCTGTCCATCACCAACTCGCAGAGTTCACTCAAACTCACGTCCAACGAGTCAGTGATGCCATTCAGCCATCTCATCCTATGTTGTCCCCTTCTCCTCCTGCCCCCAATCCCTCCCAGCATCAGAGTCTTCCAATGAGTTAACTCTTCGCATCAGGTGGCCAAAATACAGGAGTTTCAGCTTTAGCATCATTCCTTCCAAAGAACACCCAGGACTGATCTCCTTCAGAATGGACTGGTTGGATCTCCTTGCAGTCCAAGGGACTCTCAAGAGACTTCTCCAACACCACAGTGCAAAAGCATCAATTCTTCGGTGCTCAGCTTTCTTCACAGTCCAACTCTCACATCCATACATAACTACTGGAAAAACCACAGCCTTGACTATCTGAGGTTATTGATATTTCTACCAGCATTGATTCTAGTATTACTGCCTAGGAAATCCCATGGACAGAGGAGCCTGGTGGGCCACAGTCCATGGGGGCCTCAAAAGAGTTGGAAACTACTGGGCCACTAAACAGCAAATACATATATGTATATAAAATATATATCAGCAATAAAAAGGAAATCTTGCCACCTGAGAGAAGATGCATGGATCTTGAGGGCATTATGCTAAGTGCAATAAATTGGACAAAGACAAATTATCTCACTTCTACGTGGAATTTAAAAACACAGACATACAAACCAAAACCGAACTCAGATACATAGAACAGGTAGAGGATGTGGGGTGGGAGGTGGGAGGGGGCTTCGGCATTGGGCGATTGTGTTCACCTATGGCTGATTCGTGTCAATGTATGGCAAAACAAATACAGTATTGTAATTTAAAAAATAAATAAATTTAATTTAAAAAAATAAAAAGCAGGGTGACAATAAAAAAAAAAAAGAACAGAATAATGGGTACCAGCAGAGGGGGTGGGGTGGGTTATTTCAATGGATGAAGAGGATCAAAAGGTACAAACTTCTATTTATAAAATATTAAGTCCAGGCAATGTAACATACAGCATGGCAACTATAGTTAATAACATGCTGCTTGCTTGAAACTTGCTAAGAAAGTAGATCTTAAAAGTTCTTACTAAAAGAAAAGAATTGTAACTATATGTTGTAACAGATGTTAATGATCCTTATTGTGATTATTTTGCAGTATATACAAATATCAAATTATGTTGTACATCTGAAACTAATATATGTTAATTTTTAAAATAAGCGTGAAAACAGTCATGAAAACAATCTGCAGAATATTTAACTGAGTTACAATTCAGCTGCCACATAAAGGAAAACAGGCCTAAGGGATGACCTTAGGCCAGGCGGGGTTAATGGCTGCTGGGGCAGGGCTCTCCAAGGGGACTCTTCCACTTGGGATCCAGAAATTCTCAGCCCACTGGGAAGACAGGTCATCAATGACTGTAGCACAAGTACGAACTGCACTGAGGTCCTTGGTGGTGTGAAGTGAAGGAAGTGTCCTTCAGTCGTGTCTGACTCTGTGTGGCCCCATAGACGGCAGCCCACCAGGCTCCCCCCTTCCCTGGGATTCTCCAGGCAAGAACACTGGAGTGGGTTGCCATGTCCTTCTCCAAAGCATGAAAGTGAAAAGCGAAAGTGAAGTTGCTCAGTCATGCCTGACTCTCAGCGACCCCATGGACTGCAGCCCACCAGGCTCCTCCACCCATGGGATTTTCCAGGCGAGAGTACTGGAGTGGGGCACCATCGCCTTCTCTGAGTTCCTGCGAGCCCACCTCATGGTTCTGTTCTCTCCTTCCTCACAGTCTCTGCCTCCTCACAGACTGCCTTCTAGCTCTGTCTTGTTCTTCCTGATAACCAGTAAAAAGGTCAAGTGTTGATTAAAGAAACTCACCATTTTATATCCACAGCCTGATACAGGTCTTAATGTATAGTAAGTATTTAATATATGTGTTAGATAACCAATTTTTAAAAAAGAAACTAAGAATGGTTAACAGTATTAATGCTTGAAGTATGTTACAACTATCATATTTCTACCTAGAATGAAAATTACAGGTTAAATCATCATTGCACAGGTATTTCTAACATTTTGTGATTATGGAGATGAGAACAAAGTATTATGTGTGGCAAATAATAAATAAAATTGGTATTGCTGATAACTGGAAGAATGTTTTCTTAGTACTAAGTGTGTCTTACTGAACAAGTGATAGCAGCTGAGCTAGTAAAATTAGGCCTAATGATGAGATGCTGGAGTAAAAAGTGAGAAGCCCTTATAAAATTAGCATGAAAGAAAAATAAGTAAAAACAGCCAAGCCAACTAGATATCAAGATATGTGTATAAAGTAGTAATTAAATGAGGTGGTATAATCACATCAATAAACAAATTCACATTTAATTTTTATTTACTTATTAGAAGGAAATGTTTATAACCACAAGGTTGAAAAGGCTCTTAAGACCCAGAAAAGAAAAACCAAATTAGGGAAAAGATGAATTCAGTCATTATAAAATGTAAAATTTTTTTATGAACTGTTTTACTAACAGTGGTAAAAGATCAGCAACCAAGAGAAGATCTTTGCCAGTGCATAATATATGAGGGTAAAGTCTAGAATTAAAGTGAGTTACTATTAATAATAAAAAGAAACAATAGAAAAACATGCAAAAGAAAGAAGAGTCAACAGGAAAAGAAAGATGGCCAATACAATTTTTAAAATATGCCTAGTCTTCCAAGTGATCAGAGAAATAGGTTAAAAATTTTAAGTTTTATAGTAAATATCAGCCAGGGTATAGGAAAATGGGGTCTTTCCTATACTGTTGGGGGTGGGAGGAATGGTATAAATAGGTACATGGGAAGGACATTTGAAAGTATGTATAAAAAATTTTTTTAAAATACATTCTCTATAAATCTGGCAGGACTATCAAAGCATTCAGCATGTAGATAGGGAGATCAGTATCAGGGTATACATGAAGCAATATTTACATTAAAAATTTGGAGGAATCTAAATGATCCTCATTAGGGGAATGACTAAACTGTAATGTTTTTACAGTTGAATCCTATATACTAGTGTTTATAAGAAGACTTTGGTTAAATCCCTCTTAATGGGTCTGAAAACTTCTGACACTCACATATAAAGAATGTTTTTTTTCCTTTTCTCACGAAAGATGAAAGCCAATTCTAATATATTGACCACTGATTTATTGTAATACATCAATTTACAAGATTTGTGTGCTGTTTTCCAAGAAAATAAGTACTCCTGTGAGAAGTCTTAGTTCATAAAAACATGTTTTTCTTGTCTTTAATACATCTATTAGAAAATAAGAGGAAAACACCCCTTAGTGTCTGAAAGGGAACAAGAAAACTGAGATGAATATCACCTGGGTTTCTGTCATGGGAAGGAAAAGGAGCCACCCTTTCACTTTGCTTTCAGCAAGTATTTTGGGTTTAAAAGCAGGCAAGTCACGTTTCAAGAGAAGTTACTTCTGTTGGATCCATTGCCAGCCACATCCATCCTGTATCCCACCCATCTTTCCCTCCAGCAGACTAGCCCAAGCACGTGTTATGGCTGTGTGTCAGAATGCAAGAGGGCAAGGTCAGTTGCACAAGCACTTTTCAAGCATCTGCTCATGTCACATTTTCTAACATCATACTGGCCAAAGCAAATCGCAGTTCATTGCAAAGTCAGAGTGGAGTACTCTGCAAAGTTACATGGCAAAGACATGAATATGGAAGAGGTGAAAAACTGGAAATATCTCTGACATCTCCCACGTGTATCCATACTATTCCCCAGCAATATCATAGACTTCTAAGCATTTTTCCACCCTGCTTCTTGGTACACACAAAGTCATATGGCACAGCGGGGCAGAAAAATCAGGTTGCTCTTGTCCGGAAGTGACCTTGGCTATCCACGGGCCTAAGTATCTAGGCAACTGGTAACCTATTGGCAGCACAATGATGTAAAGTCTATAAATAGGTGTGTGCTTACATCAAAAGACTACCAATTATGGTTAAGTGCTATACTCAATCTCAAGGAAAAAAAATCAAAATTATTGATAAAAAAATTTAATTTAGAAAAATATACTGGGCCATTTAGACCGGAAACCTATAATTATTACTATTTCAAATGGACATATATATATTTAGCACTATATTGGCTTTTAAAATAAATTTTGTTGAAGTATAGTTTGCACACAATAAACTATGCCCATTTAATTTGTACAGTTGAATCATTTTTAATATAGCTAAGTATGTATTTTGATTTAAAAGTATTCATCTGTAATGATTATATATATTTTATGTATATTCATGAAGCCACTGCTATAAAATTAGTTGGAGTGGCCATATTAATATCACATTAAATCAGTTTCAGATCAAATAATACCAGGGATAAAGTCATTTCATGATAATGCAAAGATTAGTCATTTAAGAGTACATAATTCTAAATGTTTATACCCCTAAAATAAAGTGTCAAATGCAAAAGTAAAGACTGGTAAAACTACAGGAATAAACAGGCAAGTCAACATTTATAGTTGGAGATCTAAATACCTTTCTTTCAATTATTGATAAGTAGAAAGTCAGCAAGGATATAGAAAATTCAAATAACACTATCAACCAAGTTGACCTGATTGACATTTACAGAAAGCATTACCAAATAAAAGCAGAATAACATTCTTAGTATTCTTAAGAATAAACATTCTTAAGGGCAAACTTAATATTTATTAAAGTCATATTCTGGGTCATAAAAAATTCTCAAATCAAAATGTCATACAAAGTATGTCCTCTGAGCAAAACAGAATTAAACTGGAAGTTAGTTACAGAAAGAGAAATCTCCAGATATTTAGAAACTACATAACACACTTCTGAATAGCTCAAAGAAGAAATCAAACAGTAATTAGAAAGTATTCAAAATGAATGAAAATGACATATCAAAATGTGTGATGCTGCTAAAGCAGTACATAAGGGGAAACTTATAGCACTAAATGCTTTTATTAGAAATTTCAAATCAATAACCTTAGCTTTCACTTTAAGAAACTAGAAAAGGAAGAGTAAATTCAACCTAGAGTAAGTGGTAAAAAATAAGAGCAGAAGTCAGTGAAATAGGAAACAAAACATTTGAGGAAATCAGTGAAACCAGAAGTTGGTTCATTGAAAAGACTGAAGAAATGAATAAATATTTAGCCAGATCAGGAATAAAAGAGAGAAGATAAAAATGACCAATAATAGCAATAAGAGAGGTGAATGAAATCAGTACAAATTCTACAAATATTTAAATATGAGCAACTTTATACCAATAATTTAGACAACTTAGAAAATATGCACAAGTTCTTTTAAAAGACACCAATGACCAAAGCTCAGTCAAGAAGAAATAGGTAACTTGAATTGCTTTATATCTATTTTTAAAATGGAATTTGTAGTTAAGAAACTTCCTACAAAGACAGACCCGATGGCATGAAGGGTAAATTGTGCCAAACGTTTGAAGAAGAAATATCAATTTCTGCCAAGAGAACACACTGGTCACAGCAAACACCCTCTTCCAACAACGCAAGAGAAGACTCTACACATGGACATCACCAGATGATCAACACCAAAATCAGATTGGTTATATTCTTTGCAGCCAAAGATGGAGAAGCTCTATACAGTCAGCAAAAACAAGACCGGGAGCTGACTGTGGCTTAGATTGTGAACTTATTGCCAGATTCAGACTGAAACTGAAGACAGTGGAGAAAACCACTAGACCATTCAGGTATGATCTAAATCAAATTCTTTATGACTATACAGTGGAAGTGAGAAATAGATTTAAAGGACTAGATCTGATAGAGTGCCTGATGAACTATGGATGGAGGTTCGTGACACTATACAGGAGACAGGAATCAAGACCATCCCCAAGAAGCAGAAATGCAAAAAGGAAAACGGCTGTCTGAGGAGGCCTTACAAATAGCTGTGAAAAGAAGGGAACCGAAAAGGAGAAAAGGAAAGATATAGGCATCTGAATGCAGAGTTCCAAAGAATGGCAAGGAGAGATAAGAAAGCCTTTCTTAGCCATCAATGCAAAGAAATAGAGGAAAATAACAGAATGGGAAAGACTAGAGATCCCTTCAAGAAAATTAGAGATACCAAAGGAACATTTCATGTAAACATGGGCACAATAAAGGACAGAAATGTTAGGGACTTAACAGAAGCAGAAGATGTTAAGACGAGGAGGCAAGAATACACAGAAGAACTGTACAAAAAGATCTTCATGACCCAGATAATCACGATGGTGTGATCATTCACCTAGAACCAGACATCCTGGAACATGAGGTCAAATGGGCCTTAGAAAGCATCATTATGAACAAAGTAGTGGAGGTGATGGAATTCCAGTGGAGCTGTTTCAAATCCTGAAAGACGATGCTGTGAAAGTGCTGCATTCAATATGCCAGCAAATTTGGAAAACTCAGCAGTGGCCACAGGACTGGAAAAGTTCCGTTTTCATTCCAATCCAAAAGAAAGGCAATGCCAAAGAATGCTCAGACTATCGCACAATTGCACTCATCTCACATGCTAGTAAAGTAATGCTCAAAATTCTCCAAGACGGGATTCAGCAGTATGTGAACCGTGAACTTCCAGATGTTCAAGCTGGTTTTAGAAAAGGCAGAGGAACCAGAGATCAAATTGCCAACATCAGCTGGATCATGGAAAAAGCAAGAGAGTTCCAGAAAAACATCTATTTCTGCTTTATTGACTATGCCAAAGCCTTTGACTGTGTGGATCACAATAAACTGTGGAAAATTCTGAGAGAGATGGGAATACCAGGCCACCTGACCTGCCTGTTGAGAAACCTATATGCAGGTCAGGAAGCAACAGTTAGAACTGGACATGGAACAACAGACTGGTTCCAAATAGGAAAAGGAGTACATCAAGGCTGTACATTGTCACCCTGCTTATTTAACTTCTATGCAGAGTATATCATGAGAAACGCTGGACTGGAGGAAGCACAAGCTGGAATCAAGATTGCCAGGAGAAATATCAATAACCTCAGATATGCAGCTGATGCCACTCTTATGGCAGAAAGTGAAGAAGAACTAAAGAGCCTCTTGATGCAAGTGAAAGGAGAGTGAAAAAGTTGGCTTAAAGCTCAACATTCAGAAAACAAAGATCATGGCATCTGGTCATCACTTTATGGCAAATAGATGGGGAAACAGTGGAAACAGTGGCTGACTTTTATTTTTCTGAGCTCCAAAATCACTTCAGATGGTGACTGCAGCCATGAAAATAAATGACACTTATTCCTTGGAAGGAAAGTTATAGCATATTAAAAAGCAGAGACATTATTTTGCCAACAAAGGTCCATCTAGTCAAGGCTATGGTTTTTCCATTGGTCAGGTATGGAAGGGAGAGTTGGACTATAAAGAAAGCTGAACACTGAAGAATTGATGCTTTTGAACTGTGGTGTTGGAGAAGACGCTTGAGAATCTCTTGGACTGCAAGGAGATCCGACCAGTCCATTCTAAAGGAGATCGGTCCTGAGTGTTCATTGGAAGGACTGATGTTGAAGCTGAAACTCCAATACCTTGGCCACCTGATGCGAAGAGCTGACTCTTTGGAAAAGACCTTGATGCTGGAAAGATTGAGGGCCAGAGGAGAAGGGGACCACAGAGGATGAGATGGTTGGAATGCATCACCGACTTGATGGACATGGGTTTGGGTGAACTCTGGGAATTGGTGATGGACCAGGAGGCCTGGTGTACTGCGGTTCATGGAGTCATAGAGAGTCAGACTTGACTGAGCGACTGAACTGTCCTGATTCTATGAAGCCAACATTACTCTGATACCAAAACCATGCAAAGTTATACAATAAAAGCAATAGACCAATATATCCTGCATGAACCTGAATGTAACAATTCAGAACACAATTTTAGCAAAATAAAAAATAATATAAAGGTAATAAGAGGGACACTACACCATGACCAGGTGGAGATTATCTGAGCAGTGCAAGTTTGGTTTAATATGTGAAATACATCGCAATGAAATTTACCATTTCAATAGATAAGAAAAAAAAATAAATGTAAGATCTTTTAGTAAATATAAAGAACACATTAAAGTCCAACATCCTTACTTACAAATCACAGCAAACTATAAATGAAAGAGAACTTGCTTTACCTGATAAAAGGCATCTACAGAAAGCTAGCAGTATCATACTTAATGAGCAAAAATTAAATGTCACCCTTCCTGCCTCTACTGTAAGCTTGAGAACAGGCCCAGAATGTCTGGTCTCACTGCTTCTATTCAACATGGTACTAAAGATTCCAACCAGAGCTGTGAGGCAAAAAAATAAATAAAAGGAATCCAGATTGGAAAGGAAGTATATCTATCTACAGGCACCATGATCATTTATGAAGGAAATCTGAAATTTATTTAAAATAAAAACCATTGGAATGATAAGTGAGTTTATCAAAGTTGCAGGAAATAAGATCCATATATAAAATTCAATTGCATTTCAACCAGAAACTGACAGTATAAAAAATAGCACTTAAAATAGCACAGTGTTCATAAATCAGTAGAGCTGGTATTGATAAGATGTAGCCCCAAGTTCCTCAGTTTTTTGATAGACTCAGTGTGATTAATCCTAGTAGGCTTTTTTTTCCCCTTCTTGGTAGAGTAAGGTATTGCCAAGGACCCAGAATACCAAAAATAACAGAGAGTTCTTAGACTACCAGACTTTAGGCTTATTATAAAGCTAGTAATCAAGTCAATGAACAATGTTACATTAGGATCAAGACAGACCAATTGATCCACAGAACAGAGTCTAGATATAGATGCATAAATGAACATCTATGGCCAATTAATTTTACACAGAAATTAAGGATAATCTTTTCAACAAATGATGCTGGAACAATTGGATATCTATTTGCACCTTTGCAGTAGGCTGAATAATAGTTAACCAAAGGTATTAGGTTCTAACCCCTATAACCTGTGAATATTATCTTATACAGAAAAAGGGTCTTTGTGAAATAGTTATGTTAAGGATCTTCAGCTACACTGAGATATTATCTTGTATTATCTAGACAGACCCTAAATTCAAATTGCAGTGTCCTTGATAAGAGATTATAAACTCAAAGAGACTATTTGGAGATGGAAGCAGAGAATGGAATGATGTCCACAACCCAACATGCTGACAGCCACCAGAAGTTAGAAGCAAGGAGTGGAACCTCTCCCAGAACGTACAGAGAGCATGGCCCCACTGATACCCTGACTTTAGACTTCTGTCCTCAGAACTGTGATAGAATATATTTCTGTTATTTCAAGTCACAGATTTTGAAGTAATTTGTTACAGTAGCCATATGAAACCTAAAGCCTTATAATGAAATTAACTCAAATAGGTCATAGATCTTAATGTAAAGCTTGATACACTGATACTTCTAAATGATAACATAAAAGGACATCTTTGCACCTCCAGACTAGGCAAAGTTTTCTTGTGTGTAACACCAAAAGTGAGATCCAATAAAGAGGAAATTGATCGTTGAACTTTTTCAAAATTAAGAAATTATGTTCTTGGAAGGATAGTCTTAAGAAAATGAAAAGCCACAGACTGGGAGAAACTTTTGCACACATATATCTAATAAAGGACTAGTATCCAGAATATATAAAGAAGAACCAAAATTCATAATAATAATTAAATGAATAAAGTTTTAAAAGTGGACCAAATTATTGAACCTGACATCACATCAAAGAAGATATATGAATTGTAAGTAACCTCATGAATATATACTCATCATTATTAGTCATTAGGAAACTGCAAAATGAAAGCACAGTGAGATAACACTATTGAAATGCCTCAGATTTAAGGCTGATCATACCAAGTTTTGACAGGATGTGAAGCATCTGAAATCTCCTACACTGCTGGTGGGAGTGTAAAATGGTAGAATCATGTTAGAAAATAGCAAATAGCATTTTCTAAAATGTTAAATATATATCTATCATATCAGTCTTTCCACTTACCCATTCTCTTATCCAAGATGAAAGTGTATGTCCATGTACAGACTTGTACATAGCAGCATTACTTGTAATAGCCAAAGGTGAGAGCAAGCTAAATGTCTGGTGAATGGATAAATACATTGTGATACAGCTATACAGTAAATATTGCTTGCTAAATCATTTATGTCGTATCCAACTCTTTATGATCCCATGGACTATACCCTGCCAGGTTCCTCTGTCCATGGAATTCTTCAGGCAAAGATAACCAGAGAGGGTTGCCATTTCCTCCTCCAGGGGATCCTCGTGACCTGGGATCAAACCCACATCTCTTAGGTCTCCTGCATTGGCAGGCGGGTTCTTTACCACTGGGGAGAAGTGGTAAAGCACCACCTGGGAAGCCCATGCAATAAACTGTTACTTGGCAATAAAAAGCAAACTGTTAATACTATCAACAAGGATGAATCACAAAATAATTGTGCAGAATGAAAAAAGGCCTAAAATATACTGTGTCATTAGAGTCATATAAAATTCTAGAAAGTAACAATAAGTGCATATTAGAACCTAATAAATTTATAAAGGAAACAAATCAGTGGTTGCTGAGTAGGAGGGGTCAAAGAAAAATTATAAAGAGATTTAAGGAAATATGATGGGTAATAGATAATGTTCCTTAGCTTAATTATGGGATAGTTTCATGAGTGAATTCATAAGTCAAATTTTATTAAACAGTGTAGTTTAAACATGCAGTTTATGTCCATGATTCCTTAATAATGCTACTAAAATTTTAACTTAAGGATTAGGTATTGAGTTTTATAAAAATTTTCTATTGATTTAATTATACATTTTTATATTTCTGCTTCTATTAATAACATATTGAAATAGCATTGTAATATACACTTCCTTTATTTGCAGTATCAGCATTCATTCCCCTTTAACATAGTAGCAATACCATAATTTCTTTCTAGACCATATATCTGCATTACTGGCTCCACCTTTGGTGCCATCACTTAAGGGTCAGTCAGTCAGTACTTTGTATCCCCCTGGTCATTGTGATTGGCCCATAGACAGGCACCTGACCTACTTAGAAGCAATGATTCACAGTGAGCATTTGCTGTGATTTCTAGTACAAGGGACTCCCCGGTATCTCAGATTATAAAGAGTCTGCCTGCAAAGCAGGAGACCTGGGTTCCATCCCTGGATCAGGAAGATTCCCCTGGAGAAGGAAATGGCAACCCACTCCAGTACTCTTGCCTGGAAAATCTCATGGATGGAGGAGCCTGGCAGGCTACAGTCTATGCACTTGCAAAGAGTTAGACACAACTGAGTGACTTCACTTACTAGGACAAAGATTTATCATTGGATGTGAGAATGAAGGGAAAGAAACAAAACCAAACAAGAGTAACTTACTGTAGTAAGGTGAGAACCTCTCAAAATATGGACCCATCAGCAGGATGGGGCTTAGAGGCTGTTAGAAAATGGGCCTTGATTGTATCATCTAATCAGTGCTAGATGATATCTAGTAGTGCTTAAAGCTAGATCTATTCTTGGACTTTTGCGTAATATGAATCAAGTTCTCTTTTGCCTAAGCCAGCTGGTCAAAGGGAGAAGGCACTGGCAACCAACTCCCGTACTCTTGCCTGGAAAATCCCATGGACGGAGGAGCCCGGTGGGCTGTAGTCCATGGGGTCGCTAAGAGTCAGACATGACTGAGCAACTTCACTTTCACTTTTCACTTTCATGCATTGGAGAAGGAAATGGCAACCCACTCCAGTGGGTTGCCTGGAGAATCTCAGGGACGGGGGAGCCTGGTGGGCTGCCATCTATGGGGTTGCACAGAGTCAAACACGACTGATGTGACTTAGCAGCAGCAGCAGCTGGTCAAAAGATGCCTGATTCCATGGTGAAAAATTATTTTAACGTATAGCTATAATTTTTACATTGAGATTTGGACTTTATTTTAGGTTGTTACCTCTAAGTTTATGGATGATATTTGTTACATTTTTATCAATAGCAACAGTAAACAAGGATTTAATAAATTACAAATACTTTTTAAAACGAGAAATTTTTCCACTCCAAAGTTTTGCTATTCTCCTCAAAAATGTATATTTATAAAAATAGAAAGTAATGTATTTGGTGCCAGGGAGAGAGGATTAAAGATTTATGGGATCTTTCAATCTTGAAGCTGTATTTTCTGACTTTGACATTTTCCCTACGCCCATGCTACAAAAGAGAAAAATCTGTAACATATTGTATTTTTAAGTCATTTAGATTTTTTTCTACTTCTACAACACATTTTTAAAAGTATTTGAGATTTACTTTCAGTGTTTGCCAAAGTAGATTTCTTACTCCTGGAATAATGGTAAGAGGTGAATATTAAGACTGAGTATATTCTTAAAACATTAAACATTGCCTTTTAAAAAAAAAAAGAAAAGAAAAATAGTTCAGCATGCAACATTAATTCAGTCACTGAAATCACAAAACAAAGAACTTTCAAGGAAACTATTCTCAGATCTTTTACTAAAGAGTAAATGATGCTGTTACTGCTAAGTCACTTCAGTCATGTCCTACTCTGTGCGACCCCATAGACGGCAGCCCACCAGGCTCCCCTGTCCCTGGGATTCTCCAGGCAAGAACACTGGAGTGGATTGCCATTTCCTTCTTCAGTGCATGAAAGTGAAAATGAAAGTGAAGTCGCTCAGTCGTGTCCAACTCTTAGCGACCCCATGGGCTGCAGCCTACCAGGTATTCAGTATTTTTTCTGTCTACAAATATACCAGTTTACCAGAGGAACAAAAGAGAAGGGTAAGGGTATCTTACTATAGGTACAAAGTAATAAAAGCATGAAGCATATTCTTTCATAATGATGTAATACATTCTGCTGGGAGGTCCACTACTGTTGCTTCAGGAACCCAGTAGAATCAAATGTGAGAAAGAAAGAAAAAAAGAGAAAATAGTCTAACAGCTCTTCAAAAGGTTAAACATAGAGTTATCATATGACCCAGCAATCCCATGCCTAGATATATACCCAAGAGAAGTAAAAACTTGTATACTAATGTTCACGGCAGCATCATTCATAATGGGCAAAAAGTATAAACAACCCAAATGGATGGATGGATAAATAATATATGATATATCTACACAATAAAACACTATTCAACCATAAAAAGAATGAAGTACTGATACATACCATAACATGTCTAAACCTTACAATAAGTGAAGAAAACCAGTTGCAATAGGCTATACATTGTGTAATTTCATTTCTATAATAGGCAGATCTACAGAGATAAAGGAGATTAGTGGTGGTCAAGGGCTGGGGGAAACAGGGAGTAATTGGGATGGGGGAGCCTGGTGGGCTGCCGTCTGTGGGGTCGCACAGAATCAGACACGACTGAAGCGACTTAGCAGCAGCAGCAGCATACATGTTGGGCAGAGGCAGGGGATGATGAGAATGCTTTAAAGTTGATTGGTGGGAGGGACTTCTCTGGTAGTCCAGTGGTTAAGACTCCACACTTTCCATGCAGGGGTGTGGTTCAGTCCCTAGTCAGGGAACTAAGATCCCACGTGCTGTGTGGCAGGGCAAATAAATAAAAAGAAACTGAAATTGATTGGGGTGACTGCACAACTCTGTGACTACAGTAAAATCATTGAATTGCATATTTTAAATAGTCATATATCTCAATGTAAACTATCACAGAAACAATAACACGAGAAAAAGTCTGGAGCCATCTTCTGTGCTAAATATGTATGCGTTTTTAAAACTGTATTGATATTTTCGCCTTCAGCTTGTTGAAGTATTTCAGTTTAAAGGAAATTTGAAATTTTTGATTAGGGAAATCGATAAAATCAAGTTGTTCCTGTAATTTTATTGAGGGGGAAATGGTTAGATAAAGTGGTGATTCCCCTCTCTTGCCAAAACTCTCATCTGGAATGCTTTTCCTGAATATTATGAGGATTATTTGGGTGAGAGCACCATCTTTATTTTAGTGTCTTTGAAGATATTAAGACGAGGAGGCAAGAATACACAGAAGAACTGTACAAAAAGATCTTCATGACCCAGATAATCACGATGGTGTGATCACTCATCTAGAGCCAGACATCCTGGAATGTGAAGTCAAGTGGGCCTTAGAAGGCATCACTACAAACAAAGCTAGTGGAGGTGATGGAATTCCAGTTGAGCTGTTTCAAATCCTGAAAGACGATGCTGTGAAAGTGCTGCATTCAATATGCCAGCAAATTTGGAAAACTCAGCAGTGGCCACAGGACTGGAAAAGGTCAGTTTTCATTCCAATCCCAAAAAGGGCAATGCCAAAGAATGCTCAAACTCCCGCACAATTGCACTCATCTCACACGCTAGTAAAGTAATGCTCAAAATTCTCCAAGCCAGGCTTCAGCAATATATGAACCGTGAAATTCTTGATGTTCAAGCTGGTTTTAGAAAAGGCAGAGGAACCAGAGATCAAATTGCCAACATCAGCTGGATCATGGAAAAAGCAAGAGAGTTCCAGAAAAACATCTATTTCTGCTTTATTGACTATGCCCAAACCTTCGACTGTGTGGATCACAATAAACTCTGGAAAATTCTGAAAGAGATCAGAATACCAGACCACCTGACCTGCCTCTTGAGAAATCTGTATGCAGGTCAGGAAGCAACAGTTAGAACTGGACATGGAAAAACAGACTGGTTCCAAATAGGAAAAGGAGTATGTCAAGGCTGTATATTGTCACCCTGCTTATTTAACTTCTATGCAGAGTACATCATGAGAAATGCTGGGCTGGAAGAAGTACAAGGTGGAATCAAGATTGCCAGGAGAAATATCAGTAACTTCAGATATGCAGGTGACACCACCCTTATGGCAGAAAGTGAAGAGGAAGTAAAAAGCCTCTTGATGAAAGTGAAAGTGGGGAATGAAAAAGTTAGCTTAAAGCTCAACATTCAGAAAATGTTGATCATGGCATCCAGTCCCATCACTTCATGGGAAATAGATGGGGAAACAGTGGAAACAGTGTCAGACTTTATTTTTGGGGGCTCCAAAATCACTGCAGATGGTGACTACAACCATGAAATTAAAAGACGTTTACTCCTTGGAAGAAAAGTTATGACCAACCTAGATAGCATATTCAAAAGCAGAGACATTACTTTGCCGACTAAGGTCTGACTAGTCAAGGCTATGGTTTTTCCTGTGGTCATGTATGGATGTGAGACTTGGACTGTGAAGAAGGCTGAGTATGAAGAATTGATGCTTTTGAATTGTGGTGCTGGAGAAGACCCTTGAGAGTCCCTTGGACTGCAAGGATGTCCAACCCATCCATTCTGTAGGAGATCAGCCCTGGGATTTCTTTGGAATGAATGATGCTAAAGCTGAAACTCCAGTACTTTGGACACCTCATGTGAAGAGTTGACTCATTGGAAAAGACTGATGCTGGGTGCAGGAGGAGAAGGGGATGACAGAGGATGAGATGGCTGGATGGCATCACTGACTCGATGGATGTGAGTCTGAGTGAACTCGGGGAGTTGGTGATGGACAGGGAGGCCTGGCGTGCTGCACTTCATGGGGTCGCAAAGAGTCAGACATGACTGAGCGACTGACCTGAACTGAACTGAAACTATAAGAAATACTTAAACCTATGAGCATTTTTGTTCTTGATAACATGCAGTGTGTGTGAAAACCACAAAAAAACACTATATTTCTGGTTTAGGATTGGAGTCTGCAAAATTCCAAGTACTAAACCCTTCATCCTTAAATAAAACGTATCTCTTGACTTTAAGACTGCCAAGATACATGGCCCATCTAAGTTATTTCGTTGTTAGAGGAAACTTTGATATGTAACATTTTTTTCTGAACATGTTATAGTTTAAAAATAACATCTTTATTTAAGTTTTTTTACACACTTTTGGTAATAGTGTAAACTACCATTGATTACATGTCCAGAGTCTAATTGAAAATCATTGCAGAGGGCCTAGAAGAAATATCACGAATATATGTAAGGTATGTTTCTAATGATCTGCTACTGCTGCTAAGTCACTTCAGTCGTGTCTGACTCTGTGCGACTCCATAAATGGCAGCCCACCAGGCTCCCCCGTCCCTGGGATTCTCCAGGCAAGAACACTGGAGTGGGTTGCCATTTCCTTCTGCAATGCATGAAAGTGAAAGTGAAGTCACTTAGTTATGCCCGACTCTTAGTACCCCATGGACTGCAGCCCATCAGGCTCCTCCGTCCATGGGATTTTCCAGGCAAGAGTACTGGAGTGGGGGTGCCATTGCCTTCTCTGTCTCATCATCTAGAAATTCCAACTTTTTCTTCCTCACTCTCTCTACCTACTTTCCTCTTTCCTTCTCCTCTTCCTCCTCCTCATTTCCGTGTCTGTCTGTCTGTCTCTCTCCAGTCCTTACCTCCCAATGTCAGCCACAGTCTCAGCAAAGTTTCCTCCCTTCACTCAGGTACTCATCTGCTGAAAACCTGCTAGGAGAGATCCATTATCTAATAGAAAAAAATCTATCTGCACCAATAGAAAAACTAAGAGAATGCATCTTACCGTTGGTGTATTAAGCTGATCTCCTTAATACATAAAGACTTAACTGGTTTATACTTCTGTTAACAAAGGCATTTTTTTTTAAATCAAAACATCCCATGTCAAAACCACTGTGAAAAACTAACACTCCTATAACAGAAGGTGAAGGTCTCAGATAATGAGAGGTGCTTGACATCTGATTAGAGTACAGGGAAAAGTGTTTGAAAGAGAAGGTTGGTGACAAAAGGGCCTGATGTCATAATTACCGTCGACTCTTTTACACTACATGTGGGAGGAAACTTTCAGATAATTTTGTTGTGCGTAATTATGAAAATATCTATGTCTATATCCATCAGTTAGTGATAATGGCTCAAAGTTGGCTGAGTTCAGCCCCATAGCCGTTAAATGTAGGAAGAAAAAGATTTTCCAAAGAGAGAGTTATTTCCCAAGTTTCAGCAAGCTTCAGGTACATTAGTTCATTTACCAAATAGTTCTTGTGTTGCAACTATAGATTTCCAGGTAATTTTGCTAGGTGCTAAGAATGATTAAAATGTAAACATAGATCTTCATGAAGTTTTGAACTTGATTCGGTGAGTCAGGTTTTTATTTTTTTAGGTATTCCCTAATACCTACTCTGCACAATGGGGAGAATAACATGGTGAGGGCTGTATGTTGAGTGTCTGGTTTTCAATGCATGCTAGATTTCCTCAAAAGGTCTTATAATAGCTTAAAGAATATACAGTAAGTCACTTTCATACAAATAAGTGCCATGCCAAGAGCACATTCCTTTGTTTGTATGTTCAATTTGTTTATAAGTCCAACAAAGTTAGCCTAAGTACTAAACTAACACAGTCAGCTATATAGTACTGTACTGTAATAGGTTTATAATACTTTTCACATAAGTAATACATTAAAAAACAAACACACAAAAAAGCATTTTTAATCTTCAGTACAGTACCTTGAGAAACACAGTAGTACAGTACAACAGTTGGCATACAGGGCCTGGGATCGAGTGAACAGGCAAGAAGAGACACTGACTAGAGGAGGAAAAGGATGTGGGAGATGGTGAGCTGAAGGACTGTCAGCAATTGAAGATGGAGGGCAAGCTGCAATTCCACTCACACCACGTTTGCATCTTTGAAACGTTCGCATCTTTGAAAATTCACAACTTGAAGGTTTGTATGTAGGGGACTTAACTGCACAATAGATAAGAAATGATTTTGACAATTTGATACTGGGTGTTTAATGAGATATTTTCCCCCTTTGATTGACTACTGGAGCTCACAGAAAGGAAATAAATGTTGCTAAGCAGAACCTCTATTCCCACCACGCAGTCCTACTGCCTGCAGGGAATGGGAACTATAGGAAGTCTGGGGCTGGGAAGTAGTGAGTAGCATCAGCGACTCAATGGATGTGAATCTGAGCAAACTCCGGGAGACAGTGAAAGACCGAGGAGCCGGGCATGCTGCAGTCCAAGGGGTCACAGATGACTCAGCAATTGCACTTCAACAGTAGTGAGATTAAAGTAGTGCTGAAAAGTATATCTATATAGTTCATCTGTAAAAGTATGCAGACAACAGAGAAACTAGAGGCCTGAGAATGGCAAGAAAGCCATTATAATTGCAAAAGGTCATGAGAAATTGAGTTAGAGTGATGAGAAATGAATGGGGAAACAATGGAAACAGTGACAGACCTTATTTTCTTGAGCTCCAAAATTCCTGTGGACGGTGACTGCAGCCATGAAATTAAGACACTTGCTCTTTGGAAGAAAAATGATGACAAACTTAGCGTATTAAAAAGCAGAGACATTACTTGCTGGCAAAGGTCCATATAGTCAAAGCTATGGTTTTTCCAGTAGTCAAGTATGGATGTGAGAGTTGGACCATAAAGAAGGGTGAGCACCGAAGAATTAACGCTTTTGAACTGTGGTGTTGGTGAAGACTCTTGAGAGTCCGTTGGACAGCAAGGAGATCAATCGATCCTAAAGGAAATTAAGCCTGAATATTCATTGGAAGAACTGACGCTGAAGCTGAAGCTCCAATACTTTGGTCACCTGATGTAAAGAGACATCTCATTGGAAAAGATACTGATGCTAGGAAAGACTGAGGGCAAGAGGAGAAGGGGACAACAAGGCGATGAGATGGTTGAATGGCATCATTGACTCAATGGACATGAATTCGAGCAAACTCTGGGAGATAGTGAAGGACAGGGAAGCCTGGCGTGCTGCACCTCACAGGGTTGCAAAGAATCAGACATGACTGGGTGGCTGAACAACAGTGACGGTGGCAGTCCAGAAGAGAGGACAGACAGACCATATTAGGGGACAGGGGAGAATAATAAAAATCCATTCAGGATTAGGAACTAGCTGTAGAGGGAATGCACTATCTTTAAATTTGGGACATGTTAAAAGTGCAACATTTTGGAACCCTCCTACACTGTTGGTGGGAATGTATTAATAAATTGGTATAGTCGATAAATTGATATAGCCACTATGGAAAACACCATGGAGTTTCTGCAAAAACAAAACAAAAACCCCAAACTAGAGCTGCCATATGACCTGCAATTCTACTCATGGGCATATATCTGCAAAAAACTATAATTCAAAAAGATAGATGTATCCCAATGTTCAATGGAGAATTATTTACAACAGCCAAGACATGGAAGCAACCTAAAAACCCATCAACAGATGAATGGATAAAGATGTGCTGCATCTACACAATGGAATACTACTCAGACATTAAAAAGATCAAATAATGCATTTGCAGCAACATAGACGGACCTAGACATTATCATACTAAGTGAAATGTCACAAAAGAAAAAAAATACCATACTACATCACTTATATGTGAACTCTAAAATATGACACAAAATAACAAATTTACAAAATAGAAACAACTCACAGACAGAGAACAGTCTTGTGGTTGCCAAGGAGGTGGGGAGTGGGTGGTGGGGATGGATTGGGATTATGGGATTAGTAGATGCAAACTATATATTACATAGAGAATGGATAAGCAACAAGGTCCTACTGTATAGTATAGGCAATTGTATTCAATATCCTATGATAAACCCTAATGGAAAATAGTGTGACTGTATACCTAACACTCACTTTGCTGTATAGTAGAGATTAACACAACATTGTTGATACACATTGTTGATTCAAAAAATTTTTAAAGTTAAAAATTCAACCTTTTAAATTTCTTTGAATCTTTTTTTGTGATTTAAGGCAGAATTTGACCTTCAAAAACAACCAAACCTGTGGGATCTTGAAATAGAAGCTAGACTATTAATATTATCTTAAACTTACACATTCACTTAAATGGCAGGTTGATACCTTGGCCTTAATGGGCACAGGAGCCACTGGCATTTCAAAATCCTATTTCTTAAAGGTAATGACAATTATACATACTACCTACGATACACCAGCCACTATTCTGTCACTTTACATATTAACTCTTTTCTCATAACAATCCTATTATTATTTCACTGAAGAGGAAATTGGAACACAGATGTTAAGTAGCCTGCCTTAGTTAAACATTAGTTCTCCAGTCAGTAAATGGCAGGGAGGTGCAAACTCTAGTGAGTTTTTAGCAGCTACTTGTTAAATCTGCTTTGCATACACCAGTGAAAACTTGTGCATATACTTCTTGCTGACTTTGATGGTGATGATGTTTTACGTCATCTATGTCTTACGTCTCTCAGATTTTAAGCAGATAGAGTTTGGGCACAACTGTATTTCTCAATCATATCTATTTTTTGCTTTTTTCTTCACTGTTGTCAGTATTCCATATCTTCAGAGACAGAAGCTTTGGAAAAGTGAGTAATTAAAACTATTCAAATCAATGGTAACATTTGGTTTATGATTTTGAAGCTTATGATTTCACCCCATGCTTGGTAGGATGTGTCTAGATAATTTCCACTGTGGTTTCCATAGCACTGCTTTTGAATTCCTTCCAAATGCATGCTTCTTAATGGTCTCCCCAGTGATCTAATGAGTGACTGACCCCAGCTGTATAATTCCTAATTAGGCCTAAACAGGTTATTATAGTTTGGTACAATGAAAAGAAAAACTGCTATCAGACTGTTTCTGAACAACCTTCCTTCTGGCAATGCTTTTTTTCATATATATGTGTGTGTGTGTGTGTGTGTGTGTGTGTGTGTGTGCGTGTATTTATGTATGTATATGTGTGTGTATATATATATATATATATATATATAACTTTCTTTTCTCCAAGTTTTGCCTTTTTAAATTAATTTATTTTTAAATGCCCCTTGATGTGGTTTAGTTCTCAAGGTATCACTTCAACTTGTGTTGAATCTTGGCCTAAAAGTACTTATTTACTTACCCAAAGACTTTGTTTTACAAATATAGCAGCCAGCTAAGCTCCCTAATTTACCTGGTGTCCATGAGTCATTCTATCGGAGAAGGCAGTGGCACCTCACTCCAGTCCTCTTGCCTGGAAATTTCCATGGATGGAGAAGCCTGGTAGGCTGCAGTCCATGCTAAGGGTCGGACACAACTGAGCAACTTCCTTTTCACTTTCCACTTTCATGCATTGGGGAAGGAAATGGCAACCCACTCCAGTGTTCTTGCCTGGAGAATCCCAGGGACGGGGGGAGCCTGGTGGGCTGCCATCTATGGGGTCACACAGAGTCGGACATGACTGAGGTGACTTAGCAGCATGAGTCATTCTAACAAAGCAGGAGCACTTGTTGACCTATTTGCCAAGTGCCCGCCATGGAGACAGGTGCAGTGTCACAGTTTTGAGATGTGACAGCTTCCCTGGTGGGGATTTAACTAGTGGTTTGTGCTGCATTCCTGGTAGAATTCTGGAATGATGATTTATAAGAATTGAATCATTGTAAGGAATTAAGGAAAGGAATGGTGTAGACCATCTGTTCCTTAGCAAATGTTCTCACTTTGGTGTTAACAAATATTGACCCCAGATCTGACAGCAGTATGAAAGTATGCCAACTTTTCAAACTGATGTGAAATTAGAAATTAAAGTCAGTTCATGATCATCAAACATCAAATATAATGGGCTGAGAAGGGAATGTGGTTTTAAATAAATAGGAGAATTCAGCATTGCCATAAACACTTTACGTTGTTCAAAGAGAAGCTTTTGGCAATTGCACTCCCTACATTTCTTGAAGAACTGTATTGAAAAATCACGTAAAAATAAAACTATTATGTATTGATATTCTTCTTCTTTGACATTCAGAAAACTAAGATCATGGCATCTGGTCCCATCACTTCTTGGCAAATAGGTGGGGAAACAGTGGAAACAGTGGCAGACTTTATTTTTTTCGGCTCCAAAATCATTGCAGATGGTGACTGCAGCCATGAAATTAAAAGACACTTACTCCTTGGATGAAAAGTTATGACCAACCTAGACAGCATATTAAAAAGCAGAGACATTACTTTGCCAACAAGGTCTGTCTAGTCAAAGGTATGGTTTTTCCAGTAGTCATGTATGGATGTGAGAGTTGTACTATAAGGAAAGCTGAGCGCTGAAGAATTGATGTTTTTGAACTGTTGTGTTGGAGAAGACTCGAGACCCTTGGACTGCAAGGAGATCCAACCAATCCTGAATATTTATTGGAAGGACTGATGTTGAAGCTGAAACTACTGAGCAACTGAACTGAACTTCACCCAGAAGGAAGGAATATGCTAAATGATTGCATTCTTTGAATAGTACTGCCAAGCTGGTTTTACCTATTCTGAACTATAGAATCTTAATTGCAATAGGGATCCTAAAGAGAGTCTTTAACTTGGTATATTCATTGCTGTATTAGGATATTAATTACCAATTGATGATCACAAACTTTGTGGTTGTAAACAAAAAACTTATCTTAACAGATCTGGAGGTCAGAAGTCCCAAATGGGTCTCACTGGTCTAAAATCAGGTTGTAGGGGAAGATGTGTTTCTTGACTTTTCCAGCCTCTGGAGTCACCTGCTTCCCTTGACTCAGAGTCTTTTCCATCTTCAGAGCCAGCAATTGTTACAGGGAAGAACTGACTCCATATTGGATCTGTTCCTTTTACTTTAACCTTTTGTTTCCTGGTGCTTTTGCTCACTAAAAGGATCCTGTCCATACTTAATGGCCTGCCTTGGGGAACCTTGCCCCTCTGCCAGAATGTTAAACCAAAATGCCTTTGTTTGGGGCCCTGTCCACCTGTGGATGGCTATAGGAAGGATAATATTAACATATCCTCTTCCGGAACTGGCCATTCTGGGAGATATTTGCAAGATCCTTTTTACTTTATGTCCTCACCTCCCCAGTCTCTGTTCTATACAAGAATGTAATCAAAAGGGCCTACCAGAATCAAAAGAATCTGGCATCCAAACCCCACAAGAGGGTTATTTTGAGACATTAGTCTACCATTTCTCCATCAGTCAGCTTTCTGAACACAGTCATATTCCTTGCCTCAACACCTCATCTCTTGGATTTGTTATCCTGTGTGTGGCGAGAAGAGTGAGCTTGGACTAGGAAATACAATGGTGTTGCAGTTTTTCTCCGTATGCATTACTCTAACACTGACTCTTCTTCTGCCTGTCTCTTCTACTTTGGGGGCCCTTTTGATTACATTGGAGCCACCCAGATAATCCATGATAATCTTGAGCTTCCCTGGTAGCTCAGATGGCAAATAATATGCCTGCAATGCAGAAGACCTAGGTTCAGTCCCTCAGTTGGGAAGATCCCCTGGAGAAGGGGATGACTATCCACTCCAGCATTCTTGCCTGAAGAATTCTATGAACAGAGGAGCCTGGCAGGCTACAGTCCATGGGATCCCAGAGAGTTGGATGTGACTAAGCAACTAACACTTTTACTTTTTACTTTGATTAAATAACCTTATTTTTATCTGCAATCATAATGTCTTTGCCTTGAGATGTAACATATTCACAAGTTCTAGAGATGAATATGTGGACATCTTTGTAGGTTGGGGGTCAGGGGGTGCTAATCTACCGACTATAGCTGTTCACAGTGTGCTGCCTAGAGTATATAGGTTTTTACATCCATATTTTAGGTTTAAGTTTTTAAAATTACTTTTATTATTTTTGTTATCCATATACACACACACATATATGTAAAGCAATCTCTACCTTAAATCCTGTTTGAATGAAGCACTGTATAAACAAAAAATGTAAATATTTACCAAATAGATTTTCTATGATTATGATACAAATTCATACATAAAATGCTTATGTACATGAATAATAAAAACCTAAAGCTCACCCTCATATAAATAGGAAGATAGATTAAAAATATTTCAAAATGGTTTCTGGAAAACAGAAATTGGAAGAGGGTTGATAATGAAACAGGTAGAGAAATGATAACTCCAATACACTATGAGCTTGCTGCTGAAGATATAGGAACCAGTTTACCAAAGAGAACCCCACTGAGGCAGTGGGATCAGATTGGGCGGGTGAGACAGTGAATGGGACTGAAATTAGAGGAATTAAATACATGTCCCTATACAAATTCAACCATATTTATAGGCTTCCCTATTCACTATCTTGCTCATAGAGCAGAAGCAGACAGCTTTTTGCAAGGCATAAACGTTTATTGTCTTAAGAAGGAAAAAAGAAAACTAGAAATAATTGTCTAGAGACAACTAAGGTTTCTGGTGAAGATTTTGGAGCTTCCAAGAAAATATTTTTCATTCTAGAATTTGAGCCAATTTGTAGCTGTGTAATGGTTTTCTGATGGCTCACAATGAAGTGTTTTATACCAACTGACATACCCTGAATTTCCTCACTAGAGTTCCAGTCAAACTTTTATGCAGGAGAGAAGACCTGGTTAGAAAAGGGAACAAGATACCCAGTATTACAGAATATCCACAGTGGCAATCTGCCCATCTGTTTTCAAAAAATAAAAATAAAAACTTCTGGTGACAAACGTTGCTGTGGGAATCCATGGAAAAATCAAAGGAAAGAATTTTCCAAAACTGAAAAGTGTCTTCAGACCAAAAGGATACATCTAGTGTCCAGGAAAATAAGTGTTGAAAGACCCACGCTTAGTGAGTGTCATGAACTTTCAGAATACCAAGATTAAATGATGATCCTAAAAACTTCAAAGACAAAAACCCAAATCACTCACAAGGAACTGATAGTTACACTGATGTCAGATTTTTCCCCCAACTATAACAGAGAGTAAAAAATAATGGCAAAACAAATTTAAGGTTAGTTTTGATCTAGAAACTTGTATTCAACAAATTATCAGGTGAGGGCAGAATATACATATGCTTTCTTGCATTTAAGTTCTCAGAAATTTGAGTATTTGCTTAACAAGAATGTAGTCCCACAAGAGAGAATAAACCAGAAGCGGAAGCATATGAAACAGTGAAAATAGTGGGCTCAATAAAAAAGTAGTAAGAAGTGTCTTGTGAGGTCAGTGTCCAGCAGAGTAAGAGCAACCAATCCATTCAGGCAAAAAAAGGACAGAGGGCTCTGAGAAGGAGAGCTTCTAAAATAAAATTGTCTCAAGCTTAGAAAAAGTCCAGAGTCAGAGTATGTTAAATACATAGAAATAAATATGCAGAGAAATAGAGGAAAACAATAGAATGGGAAAGACTAGAGGTCTCCAAAAGAAAATTAGAGATACCAGGGAACATTTCATGCAAAGATGGGCACAATAAAGGACAGAAATGGTATGGACCTAACAAAAGTAGAAGATATTAAGAAGAGGTGGCAAGAATACATGGAAGAACTATACAAAAAGATTCTTAATGATAACTTATCTTCATGATAATTCTCCTAGGTAACCACAATGGTGTGATCACTCACCTAGAACCAGACATTCTGGAATGCAAAGTCAAGTGGGCCTTATGAAGCATCACTATGAACAAAGCTAGTGGAGGTGATGAAATTCTAGTTGAGCTGTTTCAACTCCTGAAAGATGATGCTGTGAAAGTGCTGCACTCAATATCCTAGCACATTTGGAAAACTCAGCAGTGACCACAGGACTGGAAAAGGTCAGTTTTCATTCCAGTCCTCCAAAAAAGGCAATGCCAAAGATTGTTCAAACTACCACACAATTGCACTCATCTCACATGCTAGCAAAGTAATGCTCAAAATCCTCCAAGCCAGGCTTCAACAGTACATGAACTGTGAACTTCCAGATGTTCAAGCTGGTTTTAGAAAAGGCAGAGGAACCAGAGATCAAATTGGCAACATCCACTGGATCATGGAAAAAGCAAGAGAGTTCCAGAAAAACATCTATTTCTGCTTTATTGACTATGCCAAAGCCTTTGACTGTGTGGATCACAATAGACTGTGGAAAATTCTTCAAGAGATGGGAATACCAGACCACCTGACCTGCCTCCTGAGAAATCTGTATGCAGGTCAGGAAGCAACAGTTAGACCTGGACATGGAACAACACACTGGTTCCAAATAGGAAAAGGAGTCCGTCAAGGCTGTATATTGTCACCCTGCTTATTTAACTTCTATGCAGAGTACATCATGAGAAATGCTGGACTGGATGAAGCACAGGCTGGAATCAAAATTGCTGGGAGAAATATCAGTAACCTCAGATATGCAGATGACACCATCCTTATGGCAGAAAGTGAAGAGGAACTAAAAAGCCTCTTGATGAAAGTGAAAGAGGAGAATGAAAAAGTTAGCTTAAAGCTCAACATTCAGAAAACTAACATCATGGCATCCAGTCCCATCAGTTCACAGCAAATAGATGCAGAAACAATGCAAGCACTGAGAGAATTTATTTTGGGGGCTCCAAAATCACTTCAGATGGTGACTGCAGCATGAGATTAAAAGATGCTTGCTCCTTGAAAGAAAAGTTATGATCAGCCTGGACAACATATTAAAAGCAGAGACATTCCTTTGCTGACAAAGGTCCATCTAGTCAAAGCTATGGTTTTTCAGTAGTCATGTATGGATGTGAGAGTTGGACTATAAACAAAGCTGAGCGCTGAAGAATTGATGCTTTTGAATTGTTGGAGAAGACTGGTGTTGGAGAAGACTCTTAAGAGACCCTTGGACAGCAAGGAGATCCAATCAGTCCATCCTAAAGAATCAGTCCTGAATATTGATTGGAAGGACTGATGCTGAAGCTGAAACTCCAAATCTTTGACCACCTGATGTGAACTGACTCATTGGAAAAGACCCTGATGATAGGATAGATTGAAGGGAGGAGAAGGGGATGATAGAGGATGAGCTGGCTGGATGGCATCACCGACTCAATGGACATGAGTTTGAGTAAACTCTGGGAGTTGGTGATGGACAGGGAGGCCTGGTGTCCTGCAGTCTATGGAGTCGCAAAGAGTTGGTTATGACTGAGCAACTGAACTAAACTGAAATACAAATAATGCAAGAGAGAAAACTGCAAGTAGAATTCCTGAGGAAAAACCTGGAGAAGACAGTCAGGGCTCATATGTAATGATAAGTGATATATGGCATGAATCGCCCAGTAGTGCCTGACTCTTTGTTACCCTGGGAACTGCAGCCTGCAAAGCTCCTCTGTCCATGAAATTCTTTAGCCAAGAATATTGGAGTGGGTTGCCATTTCCTTCTCCAGGGGATCTGCCCAACCCAGGATGAAACCTGGGTTTCCCGCATTGCAGGCAGATTCTTCACCATCTGAGCCACCAGGGAGGCCTCCGAAGTTAAGTATATTAATCTTAATTTTCTCGCCAAGTGGCTTAAGTCAAGCTATTGTACTCACTAGGAGGAAACACAACCCAAACACATTGCTTGAATGTTTAATGACAATGTCTATGTTACTGTAAGTATAGAAATTATTTTTTTATTGGGTCTCTCTCAATTTTTGGAGACAAAACAAAAAACCCTGACTACGGTTGCCAGATACTAAGTAAATATTAACAAGCTTGCTAAGGTGTAGCCAAGAGGATGGGATAAGAAGAGGGAAAAGTTGAGAAATGGCTGAGTGGAGTGTGGCACTAATGTCCTTATCTCACAAAGCAGGGAGTCAGTAAGAGATAATGTTGAAAGTATCTGCAGCCTCTATTTTAAATTATAAAGATCACCAACAGAACAATTAAAAAATAATTGAGCCATGAATATCACACTCTAAGAGGAAGACTGTAACAGATGCTGTGGATGCCCTACTCAAATTCTTGTAGTCTACCCTGGAGGCCATCAGAGCCTGCTCCAGCACACGCTGACCCAATGGTCTCCTGTGACTCTCTGTTGGGATGGGATTGGCCTGTGAGCTTGAACAGGCTAGAAGTGTTGGGAAGACGGCCCAGGAATAACCCCTTAACCAGTAAGAATGAGATTCTGCTTTTAATGAGAAACCATCGAGCTGTCTCTTTTTAGAGCATCCCCTGAGATATTGGCCCAGTTGCTCACAGGGGTAACACACATTAATCTAACTTTCACTGGTTTTCCCTCCCTTCTGGGTTCCACTTCTCCTTCCATCCCTGTGCTTCCCAAAATTGCCCTCTCAAATAAACTGATGCTGCTGCTAAGTTGCTTTAGTCATGTCTGACTCTGTAGCAACCCCATAGACAGCAGCCCACCAGGCTCCTCTGTCCCTGGGATTCTCCAGGCAAAAACACTGGAGTGCGTTGCCATTTCCTTCTCCATCCTCAAATAAACTGCTGCTGCTAAGTCACTTCAGTCGTGTCCGACCCTGTGCGACCCCAGAGATGGCAGCCCACCAGGCTCTGCCATCCCTGGGATTCTCCAGGCAAGAACAGTGGAGTCTGTTGCCATTTCCTTCTCCAATGCATGTAAATGAAAAGTGAAAGAAGTCGCTTAGTCGTGTCCGACTCTTTGCAACCCCACGGACTGCAGCCAACCAGGCTCCTCCGTCCATGGGATTTTCCAGGCAAGAGTACTGGAGTGGGGTGCCATTGCCTTCTGCTTATACATAAATTCTTGTCTCAGGGTCTGTTTGTAGCGGGAGCTAAACTATAAAATGTGATTTGAATCCTTTTTCCCCCATACTCAGGAGCTGATATATATCATCCACGCAAAATGGCACTTTGAGCATATTACACAGGATGAAAGGCACTAGAACAAATTCAGACAGTAACATCAAGAGAGTTTTTCTCTGATGGAGTGAGAGGGGGATGGGAGATTTTGCTTTCTATTATATAAGTGCCAAAGGGTATGAACAGACCATTTATAAGAGAAAAAGCTAAAACGTGTATAAAAATTTCTGAGCTTCTAGTAATCAAAGAAATATAACAATGAGTTATTTTCCACTTATCAATTAGGAAATCCTTAAACACTTGGCTACACAAGTAACAAGGGTGAAGTGAAAGGAATGCTTTCTTTTATACAAGGTGAAGTGAAATAAGCACTTTTTCATACACTGCCAGAGAGATTTTAAACTTACATGATCTTCCTGAAAAAGCAATTGAGTGATTTGGTTAAGAGCATTTATATTTTTTATACCCTCCAACTGTTATTTTGTTTCTTGGGAACAATTCCAGATGATGAATCAAAACTACAAACATTCATCCATAAGGCTGAACTGTTATTTACAATTGTGAAAACTAAAGTTATCTAAACACTCAAAATTTAGGGGAATTACAAGTAAATAGAATATATTCATACAATAAAATGCTAGAAAGACATTAACTATCATGGTTTTGAAGCGTTTTCATTCACATAGGAAAATACACGTGGTCTAAAGGTGAAGAAGACAGAATATAAAATTAGATATAATTTACTATCTCAAATATCTAAAATGTATCTGTTTTTACAAAGACAGGAAAAAATGCTAAGTAACATTGTTACATTTTAGCTAGAATCAGACTTTGAAAGAGGACTTCACTGGAAAATTATCTTAATAAGATAATTATTAACCCCAAGCTAAACATTTGGGGCTTAGTTCCAATATCGAGATGTACAGGTAACAGATGATGATTTGTAACTTTCTGTATGTGAGAAAAATGGACTAAAATAAAATTTTTTTTTTTTTTTCTGGTATTGGTACTGAGAAGAGGCAGAGGATGAGGCCATGAGGTGTATGTCATGGCTATGCCTCGGGACACACCCTCTACCAAACCTTTTGTATAATCCCCTCAACTCACATAATATGATTTTTGTGATATTTTTGGTCATCATAGTGTATGCTTTGTACACGGTGTTGCACAGGTTTATGCAAGGATGCTGGGTCCCAGTCACTGGAATGGTGGGGATAAGATAAACTTCCAGGAATTAGCTCATGTCTTTAGAGGGGGCTTCCCTTGTGGCTCAGCTGGTAAAGAATCCGCCTGCAATGTGGGAGACCTGGATTCGATCCCTGAGTTGGGAAGATCCCCTGGAGAAGGGAAAGGATACCCACTCCAGTATTCTGGCCTGGGGAATTCCATACAGTCCATGGGGTCGCAAAGATTCGGACTTGACTGAGCAACTTTCACTTTCACACCTGGAGGGATGGCAGGCAGCTTCGAAGGCAGCCTTGTTCACCACTATACCACCAATTCTGTTAGCACACAACTTTGGTTTTCACAGGTGATGGGTTCAGAAGTAGGGTTTAGGAAATTTCAACTATCCTGGAATCACCAGAGTTATACCTACATTGGACTTCCCTTGGGGCTCAGCTGGTAAAGAATCTGCCTGCAGTGCAGGAGACCTGGATTCGATCCCTGAGTTGGGAAGATCCCCTGGAGAAGGGAAAGGCTACACACTCCAGCATTCTGGCCTGGAGAATTCCATGGACTACAGTCCATGGGATCACAAAGAGTCAAACACAACTGAGCGACTTTCACTTTCACTTTCATACCTACATTACAAACCATATCAATCAAGGACTTAGGTTATGGGCAGATCTGGAAGGCACTTGTTGGAAGGGTCTGAGTTACATGAACTAGAGACCGTCTGGGACCAAGGATTTTGAACTAGAACTTAAACACCATTGACACATACACCCTCTTGGTTTCTCTCCTTCTTAGTGTTTCTGTTTCATTCTCGCTTGCTTCTCATTGGATTTCTCCATTTTCTGTGATGTGATTAGCATCAGTATTACATCTTAACAGTCTTATGATTAACTTTGGAAAAATTCCAGCGATGCCCTCAGATGCGCTCGTCTTGGTTCATGTGCCCATCTCTTTGCAACCATTGTGGTTGAAAGAGCAAATTTCTCCAATTACTCAGCTGTGGAGTGGGAATTAGACCTGATACTAGATTTCAGGAGGTCAAACGAAGCCCATGGGAGAATTCTGCAGCTACCTTTGTCCCCACAACACAAACAAGCAAGCAATAAAAAGTCTAAAGTTAACACAAAGAGTACAAAAAAATTGTGATTCAGAAATTTAAAGACCTTTCATTTGGCTCCAGGAGAAATAGCTGAAACCATGGACTGAGGCCTGTGAACCCATGGGCCTATGGAGATCAGAGTATGGGGATGCCTATTCTACAAGCATTGAAGCAGAGCTGTCCACATTCTTAACCTGATAAAGGCATACAAGGTATGTGTCTAATATAGACTGACAACCAGAGGATCATGCAATATACATTAATCAGCACGTAGGAAATCCGCAAAACAAACAAAGCCAATCCACTTCCCCAGCAATGCCGTGATTCTTAAAGTGGCCTTTATCTCCTTGTAAGACAACCCCCTCATCTTTCCTCTTCCCCCTCTTACGTTTTGTCATCCTTTTAAAAAAATCCACTTCTTCTATGCCCTTCCACTTGTCTTCAGGTTCTGCTCTTTGCTGGCAGCGGCTTATCACATAAAGTCATCTGTGCTAATGTGTGACATCACCCAGGTAACAGAACCTCTTGTTGACTATTAAGGATAAATCTCCCTGTATCCAAACTCTGTTCCCCTGGGCTGAATTACTTTCCTTTAAAAGCCATCTATTTTTCATTAAAATGCTTGCAAATCCTTCGGGTTATTAGGTTTATGGCAGCCCCATTAAGCAGGACAATAATGATTTATGTAAGAATTTAGGCCAGGATCTTTGTTTTGTTCAAGAAAAATGCTCACAATCTACCCTGCTCTTCTAGCTCCTGTGGCCTTGCATCACAGGAGTGTTTCTCTGTGACTTTAACAATTGCCCTATTTTGTGTCTCAGGAGGATATCAGTCCTCCTTGGAACTGTTCAAGATTTACAACCTGGAAAGCCAAGCTATGAGGCTCTATCTTCTGCTGAGAAAACAGCGGGGGCTTTGGATCAGGATGGACTTCGGTAAAACTTCCAGATCTGCCCATGGTGGGCTTTATGACCTTGGGCAAGTCACTTATGAGTTAAAGTTTCCTTGACTGTAAAAGTAGGAATCATACCTCACTGAGAGTGTTGTCCTGATTAAAAAATACTGAGTGAACTCTTTGCCAGGCTACCGGGTCCATTCCTTGCCTTTCCCCTGCTCTGCATCACAAGTAGGCTGACCCCTGAAAACTGCATTTCACAGGTTCCAAGCTTCTAACTGGAGTCAGCCAAGGTGTTTGGGGTTATTCAAAGGGTCTGGGAACCAAAAAATAATAACCAGATGAGCAGAAAAACCATATATACTATTAATTTAAATATATATTGATGGCATTAAGTATCATCTCCCTGAATGGAATGTTTGAGTATTTCATTTGGCCATATGGTGATCAATATTCTGTGGGCTTACAAACAGTTCATAGTACTCAACAGCAACAACAACAACAAAAAACCCCAAAATCGGTGAAAGACATTTCTCCAAAGAAGAAATTCAGATGGCCAATAAGCACGTGAAAAGATGCTCAACATCGCAAATTATTAGATAAATGCAAATCAAAACTACAGTAAGGTACCATCGCACCCTGGGTAGTGTGAGGTCATCCATCATTAAAATTCTACAGAAAACAAATTCTGGAGAGGGCGTGGCGAAAAAGGAGCCCTCCTACACTGTTGGTGGGAATGTAAATTGGTGCAGCCACTGTGGAAAATAGTATGGAGGTGCTAAAACTAAAAACAGAATGAGCCATGATCCAGCAATCCCACTCTGTATGGCGAGTGTCGAGAAAAAGACAGTGACCTGGGCAGTCAGGCAAGAAAAGGGATATTTATTAGATGGAAACAAGAGGGTTCAGTTCAGTTTTAGTTCAGTCGCTCAGTCGTGTCTGACTCTTTGTGACCCCATGAATCGCAGCACGCCAGGCCTCCCAGTCCATCACCAACTCCCGGAGTTCACTCAGACTCACGTCCATCGAGTCAGTGATGCCTTCCACCCATCTCATCCTCTGTTGTCCTCTTCTCCTCCTCTGTCATCCTCTTCTCCTCCTGCCCACAATCCCTCCCAGCATCAGAGTCTTTTCCAATGAGTCAAGTCTTCCCATGAAGTGGCCAAAGTACTGGAGTTTCAGCTTTAGCATCATTCATTCCAAAGAAATCCCAGGGCTGACCTCCTTCAGAATGGACTGATTGGATCTCCTTGCAGTCCAAGGGACTCTCAAGAGTCTTCTCCAACACCACAGTTCAAAAGCATCAATTCTTCGGCGCTCTGCCTTCTTCACAGTCCAACTCTCACATCCATACATGACCACAGGAAAAACCATAGTCTTGACTAGATGGACCTTAGTCGGCAAAGTAATGTCTCTGCTTTTGAATATGCTATCTAGGTTGGTCATAAATTTTCTTCCAAGGAGTAAGCGTCTTTTAATTTCATGGCTGCAATCACCATCTGCAGTGATTTTGGTGCCCCCCAAAATAAAATCTGACACTGTTTCCACTGTTTCCCCATCTATTTCCCATGAAGTGATGGGACTGGTTGCCATGATCAACGTTTTCTGAATGGTGAGCTTTAAGCCAACATTTTCACTCTCCTCTTTCATTTTCATCAACAGGCTTTTTAGTTCTTCTTCACTTTCTGCCATAAGGGTGGTATCATCTGCATATCTGAGGTTATTGATATTTCTCCCGCAATCTTGATTCCAGCTTATGTTTCTTCCAGTCCAGCATTTCTCATGATGTCCTCTAGTTAGTTAGTTAGTTAAGTCGCTCAGTTGTGTCCGACTCTTTGCGACCCCATGGACTGTAGCCCACCAGGCTAAGCAGGGTGACAATATACAGCCTTGATGTACTCCTTTTCCTATTTGAAAATAGTCTGTTGGTCCATGTCCAGGTCTAACTGTTGCTTCCTGACCTGCATACAGATTTCTCAGGAGGCAGGTCAGGTGGTCTGGTATTCTCATCTCTTGAAGAATTTTCCACAGTTTATTGTGATCCACATAGTCAAAGGCTTTGGCATAGTCAATAAAGCAGAAATAGATGTTTTTCTGGAACTCTCTTGCTTTTTTGATGATCCAGCAGATGTTGCCAATTTGATCTCTGGTTCCTCTGCCTTTTCTAAAGCCAGCTTGAACATCAGGAATTTCACGGTTCATGTATTGCTGAAGCCTGGCTTGGAGAATTTTGAGCATTACTTTACTAGCGTGTGAGATGAGTGCAATTGTGCAGTAGTTTGAGCATTCTTTGGCATTGCCTTTCTTTGGGATTGGAATGAAAACTGACTTTTTCCAGTCCTGTGGCCACTGCTAAGTTTTCCAAATTTGCTGGGATATTGAGTGCAGCACTTTCACAGCATCATCTTTCAGGATTTGAAACAGCTCAACTGGAATTCCATCACCTCCACTAGCTTTGTTCGCAGTGATGCTTTCTAAGGCCCACTTGACTTCATATTCCAGGATGTCTGGCTCTAGGTCAGTGATCACACCATCGTGATTATCCGGGTTGTGACGATCTTTTTGTACAGTTCTTCCGTGTATTCTTGCTACCTCTTCTTAATTAATATCTTCTGCTTCTGTTAGGTCCATAGCATTTCTATCTTTTATGGAGCCCATCTTTGCATGAAATGTTCCCTTGGTATCTCTAATTTTCTTGAAGAGATCTCTAGCCTTTCCCATTCTGTTGTTTTCCTCTATTTCTTTGCATTGATCACTGAAGAAGGCTTTCTTATCTCTTCTTGCTATTCTTTGGAACTCTGCATTCAGATGCTTACATCTTTCCTTTTCTCCTTTGCTTTTCACTTCTCTTCTTTTCACGGCTATTTATAAGGCCTCCTCAGACAGCCATTTTGCTTTTTTGCATTTCTTTTCCATGGGGATGGTCTTGATCCCTGTCTCCTGGACAATGTCACAAACCTCCATCCATAATTCACCAGGCACTTGTCTATCAGATCTAGTCTCTTAAATCTATTTCTCACTTACACTGTATAATCATAAGGTATTTGATTTAGGTCATACCTGAATGGTCTAGAGGTTTTCCCTACTTTCTTCAATTTAAATCTGAATTTGGCATTAAGGAGTTTATGATCTGAGCCACAGTCAGCTCCTGTCTTGTTTTTGTTGACTGTATAAAGCTTCTCCATCTTTGGCTGCAAAGAATATAATCAATCTGATTTCGGTGTTGACCATCTGGTGATATCCATGTGTAGAGTCTTCTCTTGTGTTGTTGGAAGAGGGTGTTTCTATGACCAGTGTGCCTTTTCTTGGCAAAACTCTATTAGTCTTTGCCCTGCTTCATTCTGCATTCGAAGGCCAAATTTGCCTGTTATTCCAGATATTTCTTGACTTCCTACTTTTGCATTCCAGTCCCATATAATGAAAAGGACAGAATGATCTCTGTTCATTTCCAAGGCAAACCATTCAATATCACAGTAATCCAAGTCTATGTCCCAACCAGTAATGCTGAAGAAGCTGAAGTTGAACAGTTCTGTGAAGACCTACAAGACCTTTTAGAAATAAAACAAGAGGGTGACTGGCCCTAAAGGAGAACCAATGTCCTCCCTTTCTGATGTGGTCTTTCTTATTTCCCACCAATGAAAAATTCTCTGAAGGGATGGTTAGTTTTTAGCCTGTAGTTGAGTCCTGTGGTCACATAGCCAGAGGTCTGGAATCTGGTGGTCTCACAGCTTGGAGAAGGTAGGCACCAGTGAGAAAACAGAATGTCATTTAGGCAATTTGGTCAGCCTCAAGGATCACTGTGGTTTTATTCTTTGTTTGTGAGGTTAACATAAAGAGCTCTCTTAACAATGAGACCCCATGCGGGCTCTATCACACTCCTCGACATATATCTGGACAAACCATACAAAAAGATGCACACACTCCTATGTTCACAGCAGGACTACTCACAACAGCCAAGACAGAGAAACAACCTAAATGTCCATCAACACATGAACAGGTGAAGATGTGGTGGATATATCCAATGAAATACTGCTCAGCATCGGAAAGATCGAAATAAAGCCATTTACAGCAACATGGAGGCAACTAGAGATGATCATTCTGAGTGAAGTAAGTCAGAAAAGACAAATGTATGATGTAGCTTATATGTGGAATCTAAAAGATGACAGAACTGAACCTATCTATGAAACAGAACCAAGGACACAGAGAATAGACTGGTGGTTGCCAAGGGGGGTTGCAGCGGGGAGAGGGTTGGAGTTTGGAATTAGCTGATGCAAACTGGTGCATATAGAATGAATAAACAAGATCCTCCTGTATAGCACATGGGAACTATATTCAGTGTCCTGTGATAAAGCATAACGGAAAGAATATAAAAAGAATGTGTGTGTGTGTGTGTGTATGTATGTATGTACGTGTGTGTGTATATAACTGAGTCATTTTGCTCTACAGCAGTAATTAACAACATTGTAGTTCAAATACACTTCAATTAAAAATGAATTTAAAAATATTCTGTGGGTTTCATTCACTACTATTACATTCACTACTTATACAAGTTGAAGGACTAACAGTTTCTGCTTCCCTATATTACTATAGCAAAAGGTGATATATAATCAAATAGCACCTGATTTCCCCTTTGCCTGATTATTTACCTTTCCTTTACTGGCAGGTGCATCATGGAAATTGGAAGGAAGCTGCCTGTCTGTGGAGCAAAGAGTGTTGACCTGAATCCATCAGCCACTGTAACCTTGAGGGGTACTGTGGATTTCAAAAAGCAGGATACAAGCCCAGTTAAGGTGCAGAGCAAAGGAATAATTTCAATAAGCCCCAACTCTCACGCCTTTCCATACATAGTAAAGCACTAAAATTATTAACTTGTCTGGGTTTTTTTGTGATTAGCAGTGATATTTCTGTTTGACTACACGTTTGGGTTTCCCAGGTGGTGCTAGTGGTAAAGAACTCACCTGCCAATGCAGGAGACATGAGATGCGGGTTCAGTCCCGGGGTCGGGAAGATCCCCTGGAGGAGGGCATGGCAACCCACTCCAGTGTTCTTGCCTGGAGAATCCCATGCACAAGGAACCTGGTGCTGTGGTCCACAGGGTCGCAGAGTCAGACCCTACTGAAGTGCCTTAGCATGCACGTGTCTGCTTTTTCAAGCAAAAACTCCTATCTATTCTAGCTCTTCTCTTACCTCTTTGGAACAGTCCCTCAGAGCTATCTGAGAGACTGTATTCTGGGCTATTGTCCTCAGTAACTCTGCCAATTAAACATAACTCTCAACTTCAGTGTTGTGGATTTTCCTTTCTGTCGATAGACAGGGCCCCGTTGGACTACTTTATTGTCATCTCCACACAGCCCTGCTTTACTTGCTCTCAGTTCATGGCAACAGTGGCCACCCAGCCTTCTGAGACAGCCAACGCAGAGTCACTGTGGGCCCTTCACAGTTTCTCCCTGCCACGCCTGACTCATTTTGAAAGCATCTCCACCGAAGCCTTGCATTCCCCACTGCCATGACCTCAGACCAAGGCTTTCCCAACTTCAGCACCGCTGACACTTTGGACTGGGTAAGTCATCCTGTGGCAGCTGTCCTGTGCGTTGTGGCATGTTCAGCAGCACCCCTGGCCTAGCGCCAGTGGCAGTCACCTAATAATGCAATCCAAAAGTCCCCAGATATGGCCCAGTGTCTTCTCAGGGGACACGAACGTCCCCAGCTACTAATCATGGTCTTAGACTAGAATCTGGAGACTATTGAGAAAGCCTTTTACCTGAGACCTCCCTGTTGTTAATAGATTGAGTTTAATCTCTAATACAGTATATGAGGATCTTGACAGCATATAAAACCTTTTGAAAACTAGCTCTGACTTCTCTGCTCCTTAATTTCAAGTGTCCTATGACCTGATATTAGTGGGGGGGGAACAACTCCGCTCATACTCCAGAACCTTCTAGGCCTTGGCAGAAGTGGTTCCTTGGTGTACCTTTCTTTTGGCAAACTCCTGCTCATCCCTAAATGCTCAGGTGAAATATACCACTGTTACCATTTCCTGATGACTCCAAGCATAATTACTAGCTGTCACCATTAACCAAGCTCTGAATGACAAGTTCCTTCTAGCCAAAGCTATGGTTTTCCAGTAGTCGTGTATGGATGTGAGAGTTGGACTATAAAGAAAGCTGAGCACTGAAGAGTTGATGCTTTTAAACTGTGGTGTTGGAGAAGACTCCTGAGAGTCCCTAGGACTGCAAGAAAATCAAACCAGTCCATCCTAAAGGAGATCAGTCCTGGGTGTTCATTGGAAGGACTGATGCTGAAGCTGAAACTCCAATACTTTGGCCACGTGATGTGAAGAACTGACTCACTGGAAAAGATCCTGATGCTAGAAAAGATTGAGGGCAGGAAGAGAAGGCAACAGTAGAGGATTAGATGGTTGGATGTCATCACTAACTCAATGGATATGAGTTTGAGCAAGCTCCGGAAGTTGATGATGGACAGGAAGCCTGGCATGCTACAGTCCATGGGGTTGCAGAGAGTCAGACACAACTGAACAACTTAACTGAACTGAAAATGACCCCATCTCCAGGTGACACATCTGATAAGTTGCAAGCTGTGTTAAAACCTGAGATTCTTCCCTTATATAGTTTTTACCTGGGAACAGAACACATCATATCTTTTGTCTTTCTGGTGCCTGAAGCTAGCTGGATACTATAAAAAACAACTTGGAAGCTTTTGTTAGGAAAAATAAGGAGAGAGAAAAAAGACATTGATGTGCAAGAAGGAAGGAAAACAGAGGGTCCTGATGAAATCCAAGACCCTAGTTCCATATTCCCAAGACCCAATGTGTTGGTGAGATCCTAACATTCTTATGATACATCCTCCTTATTGCTTTTGCTAGCTTGAGCTTGGCTACTGGCACTCCTTAGCAAGCATCCTGTGTAAGGGCTGCACCATGACAGAAGAAAAGGAGGCTGTTTTTTACTGATCTCAAAACAAACAAGATCAAAATTTAAGACAGTGACTAGGGACTTCCCTGGTGATCCAAGCAGTTAAGAATCTGCCTTTCAATACAGTGGATGTGGGTCAATCCTTGGTCAGGGAACTAAGATCCCCCATGCTTCGGGGCAACTAAACCCAAGTGCCGCAACTACAGAGAAGTCTGCAAGCCACAACTAAGACCTGATACAGCCAAATAAATAAATCCTTTGAAAAGATAGCAACTTATTAAATGAGATCCTTTCCTGTCTCACCACACATACTCAGGCAGAGGAGAAAATCTGGAATTTCACTTCAAATGCTCACTCTTATTAAACCAGGAGACTTTTAAAAAGGTTTGCAAATTTCCCATTACTTAACCTTTGAAGTCTCAAATCAATTTTAAGGGATCTTGTGAAAATTTAAACATTTATCATGACTGGTTTCTAGCTTCTACCTTATCCCCATTCTCCAACTGTTTCTTTATATATAAATTTGACTTATTTCCCCACGTTGTAACAAAGATGTTTGAACAAAGATCAAGAGCATATATTTTCTAACCTCTTGCCACCTTGCTGATGGTTTGGCAGTTAAAAATATTTTAATTACTTGGGTTTTTGGTAAGAATAAAGGTGTGTTATATCAAGATGAATATATTTTCAGTTTAAAAACGAAACTAAAGAAATAGGACACGTGCCCCAAACAATGACTAGTAAAGCTAAGTATAATACGGTGCCCCTCTTGACATGGATCTGTGGGCTGCCAAATGAAGCACTGGATTAAAAAACAATTTTGCATGTGCTTAACCCATCTACAGCTGGCTCTTGACAGGCCTTTTCTTTATTGCCCAGATAGCAAACACTTAGAGTTTTTTCTTTTTAAAGTTTTTATTTTGTATTGAGGTATAGCCAATTAACAACGTTATGAGAGTTTTAGGTGGACAGCAAAGGGACTCAGCCATACACATACATGTATCCATCCTCCCTGCAAACTCCCCTCTCATCCAGGCTACTACATAACACTGTGCAGAATTCCATGTGCTATACAGTAGGTCCTTGTTGGTTACTTATTTTAAATATAGCAGTGTGTATATATAGCAGGGACTTAGCTTTTATTCTCAAACTCTAGCACAGGGCCTGTCTATCCGTAGATGTCCAATAAACTTTGGTTGAATGAAGAAAAACATCCCAGGCTCCTGTCAGCTCTGTTGCTTGGCCTATGTCAAGGTTACAGTCATTATCACTCTATTAGTCAAAGGCCAGTTCAGAAAACAGAGACTGTGTTATATATTTCAAACAGAGGGGATTTGATACTGCATGAGGACTCTGAAGTAAGCCAGAGGTAACATCTCCATGAAGAAGGCACTCCACCATTGCCCCCTAGAGCCAGGGTAATAGGGTTAGCTTGCAGCTCAGAGCAGAGACCATGAGGAGCTGATCAGAACTTTGAAAAGGAGCAGTGCCCAGTGTGGCAGCCACTAGTCTCTGAGGGACCGCAAGGGGGTTGATTCTGGAAGGAAGGAATCCCAAAGGAAGCTGGGAACAAGAGCAACTGCTCACACCGAAGCAAAGCTGTCAGGAAGAGGAACAAAGCACAGAAATCGTTTTCTATTTGTTCCTCCTTCCAATCTCCCTCTAGCCCAGTGTTTCTCCACTAGGAGTGGATTTTGTTCTCCAGGAGACACTGGCAATATTTGGAGACATTCTTGGCTGGTGCAGCATCTACTCTAGAGACCAGGAAACCTGCTAAACTTTCTACAGTTCAGGGCTCCCCTGCTCTGTCTAGACAGTGGAAACACCCCCAATAAAGAACTGTCCAGCCTGGAAGATGATGGCACCAAGATGGTGATACAGATGGTCCCTGACTTAGCTCCCCCTCCCAAGGAACACAGCTAACAAATATCCAGGAATAAGACACCACTGAAAAAATCCTAGAACATTTGAGCGAGGTCTCAACTAGAGAGCATGGCAGGCAGAGCTGATGGTCCTAAGAAAAGCCAGTGGCAGCACTGGGCCATGGGATTTGAAGAGTGATCTGGCTTAACCACTTAAGGAGCTGGGTTATGGCAAGAACACAGACAGCAAGCCTTCCTGAGCTTAAGTTCAGCTTCCTGCTGCACCTGGCGGTGGTGGGGATGGGGGGCGAGTTTAGAGCCCTACACATTGTTGAGTGCAGCTCCCTCCTGCTTATGACCAGAAAGCCCCAGGGAACACTTGGAGGCTGCATGGGTGGTAGGGAGCTAATTCACAGTCCTGCTCACTCCTCAGTGTAGCTCCTGGTCCTGCCTGACTGTAAAGCCTGGCCTGACTGCCTGGAAGGGAAAGTAAAAATGTGTCTTGAGACAAGAGAAAATGAAAACACAACATACACCACCTGATGGAATACAGCAAAAGCAATTTTAATAGGAAAGTTGATAGGGATAAATGCCAAAACTAAGAAACCAAAAAGATCTCAAACAAATGCCCTAACTCTATGCCTTGAGCCCAAACTTGGCAGAAGGAAAAAAAATGATAAGGATTAGAGCAAAAATAAATGAAATAGAACAGAAAAACGAGAGAAAAGATTTTAAAACATCAACAGTTAGTTTTTTTTTTAAGAAAAGACAAACGTATAGCTAGACTAACCAAGGAAAAAAGAGAGGACTATAATCAAACTGTAAATAAAAAGGAGACATTAACTGATATCCAGAAATTGAAAGGATCATAAGAGATATTATGAACAACTATACTCTGTTTTACTGGGACCAAACAATGTCTCCTGACATTGTACAGGAGACAAGGATCAAGACCTTTCCCAAGAAAAAGAAATGCAAAAAAGCAAAATGGTTGTCTGAGGAGGTCTTACAAATAGCTGTGAATAGAAGAGAAGTGAAAAGCAAAGGAGAAAAGGAAAGATATACCCATTTGAATGCAGAGTTCCAAAGAATAGCAAGGAGAGATAAGAAAGCCTTCCTCAGTGATCAGCACAAAGAAATAGAGAAAAAGAACAGAATGGGAAAGACTAGAGATCTCTTCAAGAAAATCAGAGATACCAAGGGAACATTTCATGCAGAGATGGGCACAATAAAGGACAGAAATGGTATGGACCTAACAGAAGCAGAAGAGATTAAGAAGATGTGGCAGGAATACACAGAAGAACTATACAAAAAATATCTTCACAACCCAGATAATCACGATGATAAGATCATTCACCTAGAGCCACTCACCTAGAGACATCCTAGAATGTGAGGTCAAATGAGCCTTAGGAAGCATCACTATGAACAAAGCTAGTGGAGGTGATGGAATTACAGTTGAACTATTGCAAATCCTAAGATGATGCCGTGAAAGTGGCTCTATTCCAGCAAATTTGGAGAACTCAGCAGTGGCCACAGGACTAGAAAATGTCAGTTTTCATTACACTCCCAAAGAAAGGCAATGCCAAAGAATACTCAAACTACTGCACAATTGCACTCATCTCACACACTAGCAAAGTAATGCTGAAAATCCTCCAATCCAGGCTTCAATGGTACATGAACTGTGAACTTCCAGATGTTCAAGCTGGTTTTAGAAAAGGCAGAGGAACCAGAGATCAAATTGCCAACATCCGCTGGATCATCAAAAAAGCAAGAGAGTTCCAGAAAAACATCTATTTCTGCTTTATTGACTATGCCAAAGCCTTTGACTGTGTGGATCACAATAGACTGTGGAAAATTCTTCAAGAGATGGGAATACCAGACCACCTGACTTGCCTCTTGAGAAATCTGTACACAGGTCAGGAAGCAACAGTTAGAACTGGACATGGAACAACAGACTGGTTCCAAATGGGGAAAGGAGTATGTCAAGGCTGTATATTGTCACCCTGCCTATTTAACTTATATGCAGAGTACATCATGAGAAAGGCTGGACTGGAGGAAGCACAAGCTGGAATCAAGATTGGCGGGAGAAATATCAATAACCTCAGATATGCAGATGACGCCACCCTTATGGCAGAAAGTGAACTCAAAAGCCTCTTGATGAAAGTGAAAGAGGAGAGTGAAAAAGTTGGCTTAAAGCTCAACATTCAGAAAACATTCAGATCATGGCCTATCACTTTATGGCAAATAGATGGGGAAACAGTGCAAATAGTGACAGACTTTATTTTTATGGGGACTCCAAAATCACTGCAAATAGTGATTGCAGCCATGAAATTAAAAGACACTTGCTCTTAGAACAAAAGTTATGACCAACCTGTACAGTATATTAAAAAGCAGAGACATTACTTTGCCAACAAAGATCCATCTAGTCAAGGCTATCATTTTTCCAGTAGTCATGTATGGATGTGAGCGTTGGACTATAAAGAAAGCTGAGCCTTGAGGGAATGATCCTTTTGAACTTTGGCATTGGAGAAGACTCTTGAGAGTCCTTTGGACAGAAAGGAGATCCAACCAGTCCATCCTAAAGGAAATCAGTCCTGGGTGTTCCTTGGAAGGACTGATGTTGAAGCTGAAACTCCAATACTTTGGCCACCTGATGCGAAGAAATGAGTCCTTGGAAATGACCCTGATTCTGGGGAAGAGTGAAGGAAGGAGAAGGGGATGACAGAGGATGAGATGTTTGGATGGCATCACCGACTCAATGGACATGAGTTTGAGTAAACTCTGGGAGTTGGTGTTGGACAGTGAGGTCTGGCATGCTGCAGTCCATGGGGTCACAAAGTGTCGGACATGACTGAGCAACTGAACTCAACTGATACTCAATAGAGAAGGTAGAGCACTGAAACATGATGCTTTTGAACTGTGGCTTTGGAGAAGATTCTTGAGAGTCCGTTGGACTGCAAGGAGATCCAACCAGTCAATCCTAAAGGAAATCAACTTTGAATATTCATTGGAAGAACTGATCCTGAAGCTGAAGCTCTAATACTTTGGCTATCTGATATGAAGAGTTGACTCACTGGAAAAGACCCTGATGCTTGAAAGACTGAGGGCAGAAGGGGTGACAGAGGATGAAATGGTTAGATGGCAGCACCAACTCAATGGACATGAGTCTGAGCCAACCCTGGGAGACTGTGAAGGACAGGGAAGGCTGGAGTATTGGAGTTCATGGGGTCTCAAACTATCAGACATGACTTAGTGACTGAACAATAACAAAACATACTCCATCAAACTGGACAACCTAGAAGACACTGAAACTTTCTTAAACCTACAACCTACCAATACTGAACCAGGAAGATATAGAAAAGCTGACTGGACATATTCAGTTCAGTTGCTCAGTTATATCCAAATCTTTGTGACCCAGTGAACCACAACACGCCAGGCCTCCCTATCCATCACCAACTCCCAGAGTCTACCCAAACCCACGTCCATCAAGTCAGTGATGCCATCCAACCATCTCATCCTCTGTCGTCCCCTTCTCCTCCTGCCCTCAATCTTTCCCATCTTCAGGGTCTTTTCAAATGAGTCAGCTCTTCAAACCAGGTGGCCAAAGTATTAGAGTTTCAGTTTTAGCATCAGTCCTTCCAAAGAACACCCAGGACTGATCTCCTTCAGAATGGGACTGGTTGGATCTCCTTGCATTCCAAGGGACTCTCAAGAGTCTTCTCCAACACCACAGTTCAAAAGCATCAATTCTTCAGTGCTCAGCTTTCTTTATAGTCCAGCTCTCACATCCATATATGACCACTGGAAAAATCATAGCCTTGACTAGACATTACTTTGTCAACAAAGTAATGTCTTTGCTTTTGAATATGCTATCTAGGTTGGTCATAACTTTCCTTCCAAGGAGTAAGTGTCTTTTAATTTCATGGCTACAATCACCATCTGCAGTGATTTTGGAGCCCAGACATGTTACTAGTAAGGAAATTTATCAGTAATCAAAAATTTTCCAAAGAAAAAAATCCAGGACCAGACAGCCTTACTGGCGAATTTTACCAAGTATTAAAAGAAGATCTAACACTAATCATTCACAAACTCTTCTAAAATATCAAACACTGCCAAACAAATTTTACAAGGCCAGCATTACCCTGATACAAAACATAGAAAAGTACACTCCAGTAAAGAGAACTAGAGCCAAAATACTTGATGAATGTAGATGCAAAAAACTCAATAAAATACTAGCAAAACAAATTAAGCAGCACATTAATAGGATCTTAAACAGTGATCAAATGAGATTTCTCCCTGGGATACAAGGATGATTTGACATATGCAAATGAATACACATCATATTAACAGAATTAAAGAAAAAAACATATGATCATCTCAATAGATGTAGAAAAGCATTTGACAAAATTCAACATCTGTTGATGATAAAAAACCCAACAAATTAAGTATAGAAGAAATGTACCTTAATATAATGAAAGACACATGATAAGTCCACAGCTGACATCATACTCTTTATCCAAGTTTCCACATATGCAGATTCAACCAGCTTCTGATTGTGTAGTACTGTACCATAGTATTTACTGATTAAAAAATCTGCATATAAGCAGCCCACACAATTCACACCTGTATTGTGAAAGGGTCAACTATATTTGTGCATGCATGTGTGTGTGTTTGTGTACATATATAGCATAACCTAAATGAAAGGAGATGACAAGGCAGTTTGGAAGTGAAGTTTGCAGTGTCCTAGCCCCATAATATATGTCAGAGTCAAGCATAAAAGGAACCCAAAATAGAAAATGTAGAAAAAGCAAAACCCAAGAACACTGGGGATCAAGTGGAAGGAAGAAATGTTTCAGTTTATACATTTTTATTGCTGAAAAGAGCATTGGAAACTTGTTACTCTAATCTTAATCATTTTATAGTAAGAAAACCAAACCTCAGAGAAGCAAATGAATGAAGGAAGAAAATTTCTTTCTTTGACAGCAAATTTAAAGATGAGAGAGTTGAAGAATATTTTATATCCATTTTAGACATGAATTTTTGTACTTACATTAGAAAAACAAATGAATATCTGAAAAGATTTAACATAAGCCTTTTAAGTGACATAAATTTATAGAAATATAAAGTTTCTGTCTTGGTATTTTTAGGACTATTTGAAGAAAGTGAAAAAGATCTGTTAACAATATAGAGTTAAAGGTTTTGGTTGAATGAATGAATGAAGTCGCTCAGTTGTGTCCCACTCTTTGCGACCCCATGGACTGCAGCCTATCAGGCTCCTCTGTCCATGGGATTTTCCAAGAGTGCTGGAGTGGATTGCCATTTCCTTCTCTAAGGGATCTTCCTGACCCAGGAATTGAACCCAGGTCTCCCGCATTGTAGGCAGACGCTTTACCGTCTGAGCCACCAGACTTGCTATTCTTAAGAGTTGTTCATATAAAATTATAAAAAAAAATCTGAGTTTGACTTTTGGTTAAGATTACACAGACAAGTGATACCACACAATTTTTGCCTTTCTCTGTCTGGAGTATTTCACTCAGGATAATGTCCTCGGGTATCATCCGCATTGTTGGTGAGAAAGTTAAGAATTAACTTACTTTACAAAACAGTATTTTCCTTGGATAAAGACACCAAAAAATGTATACAAGTTCAATATCTTAGCCAGCAAATGTTTTTCATGGCATACAGATTGGTAATTAAAAAACCACTCTATGTATTTAGGGAGGCTACATGTATGTTCATGCACTAGTGTGTGTACACATGTGTGCAACTAAGCTCTGTCTGCTGGGAGGGGCTGAAACAAATGACAACCCGGTGGCAATGATTATGCTTAGCATTCAAATCTTACTTTCTGTGTACCATTCTCCAATATAACGGAACCAGGGCTCCGGAAAAAGTGCTCGATTCCAAGACCGGGATATGTAAAATGCAAGACTAACACAGAACATCTTATGGTTGCAGAAAATAAAGAAATACTTGATAAAAGATGCAGAGAGTGTCAAGTTGAAAACCACTGGAGCCAGTCTGAAAGAGCTTCCAAAGACCAAAGCTGGAACAATTTGAGTAACCAAAAATAACACTAGTATTAGACTATATTTTAAAGAACAGAATAAAAATACATGAGTTCATACTCATAGAAATACATTCTGGAATAAATAAATAAATGAAGGCAAAGGGACAGCTCTTCCTTCAGAAGAATTCCAAGTAATAAGTGTAGAAGAAATGAGAAAAATAGAAAATCATTATGAAAACACTGCAGTAATAACTGTTACAGGCAAGAATCACTCAGTGCTAAAATTTGTGCTTTAATGTTTGAAGAGATGTAAGATATTTGCTCAGTCTCAAATTAAACCCCTGCCAGGATATTAATTATAAAATAAAAAACTGAAGTATCCCAATACCATGCTATTCTTGCCAAAAATGTACCACTTCAATTTAATCTTGAGAAAACACCAGAAACATTTAAGAGACTACTAACAGTCACCAATTTTACAGTTTTACAGTTCTTTATCTACCTAGAATTTCTTCAGATTGTTGACAAATCTACAATCGTGGCAGATTTTAACATATCTCTTTAAGTAATTAATTGATTTTTAAAAACTTAGCACTGCTTGATGAAGTATTTTTAAATAGCTGCTTCAAAATCTTTTTCAAATACTTTCAACATCTGTTATCTTCGCATTGGCATCAATGTATTGTCTTTTCTCTAAGTGGGGTGGGAACGAGTAGAACTCATTATTTCGCAGGTGGAATCAGCAAGTCTTGATGATTTTGTTTGCATTTCAAGTACATATGGAGCAAGGATGGAGAGGAAGAGGAGTGAGGAGGCAGGTAGCCTCAACAAATTTCCAAGATCTTTGGCTTGGAAGACTGGGTACACTTCAGCAGCATTTACTGAAATTGGATGTAAAAGGGAAGAACAGAAGATGATGAATTTGTTTCTCCCTATGTGGAGGTTGAGATGCTATGGGACAACCATCTAGAGATATCTGACAGGCAATTGGGTATTTAAGCCTGAGCTCGCAGAAAAGAGCAGACATAGAAATACAACTTGTGAACTGTTTTTGCCTAGCTAGTGCTTACAATGGTAAAATATGGTTTAGAATGGTTGATCAAAGAAACTGCAATGAGACCAGAAATATTTCAGCCAGTGGACAGAAAAGGGGGGTTAATAGAGATTTAAAAGGAGGAGATCCAGAATGTGTGACTGAAGTCCACAGAGTAGAAGAGTTTCAAGGAAGGGAGGACTGCCCATGAGCAGAAGCAACAGAATAGCCCAGTAAGATAGTGACAGAAAGGGGCTGTGGTCCATGGTGGTATTCACTGGATTCCTTATCTTGGTGAAAGCAGAAAAAGATCAGTGGATTACGGAATGAAAACAATGCGAGCAAGTGGATTTAATAAGTGTATCCACTGTTTCTTCAATCTTGGTTTAAAAGGAATGAAAGAATAAATGAGGCATTTAGTGAAAAGCATATGGAAGAAAACCGTGTGATTCCTTGAGCCTGTCAAAAATACTTCTCTAAGCAATCATTGGTATTTGTTTTATCTCACAGGACTAGAGCTTCATCTTGGAAAGTGATAATGGGCTGCAAATATTTAGCAACTAAAGCCCAAGTAATATAAAACCAGATAGATCTTTGAGAAGCTGCTGCTTGAAAACAAAAATTCTCCATTAATATTGACCTGCTGTTGCCATGCAAAAGGAGCCAGAGGTAGCTAAGGCTTTGTAAATTAAAAGTAACCCCTTGAATCTCCTCTTGTACACCGTGCAGGACATGGGTACAAACTGCTTCGCTGTCTGAGCTCATTAATCAAAGCGGACGGCTGCCCTCATCTCCCGCCACATCCCTGGTGGCCATCACATGTTAGGAACGCTAAATAGACCTACTACCAGGCCGAGGCTTCCTTTCTCCCACCGCCTGTTAAGAATAGCAACTGTACAGGATGCTTGTCTTCCTGGTTTCTTTCTCCTGCTGTTTTCAGTGTTGTTTATAACATGGGTTCAATTAGTTTCCTCGATCCTTCTAGGAGGAAGCTGATTTTCTAAGGATGCTCTGATTATTAAAAATAGAATCTCAGCAGCACAGCTCCATATCTACAGGAAACTATACTCCAACTCAAAATTCTTTCACGGCATAATTTTTTTTTTCTGGTTTTAGAGAAGCTACCGCATTATTGGATGGCATTGCTTTGGAAAGTGATAGATTCAGCCTGTGAAAGTAGAAAAGAAAAGTTCTACTTTCTGTCTCATTCTTTTGTTCTAGCAAAAATAGTTTATTTACCTAGACTTAGCATGGTAGTGTTGACAGAGTGTTCCAAATACTGATTATTGCCTCCAAACCAACAGCTGTCTATAAAGGTGTTAGCAAGGAAAGAACCAAATGTGAACGCTCAGTTTTAGATAATAACACTGTGAGAGATGCTGTCATTGGATAGGAAGCGGCAGACACAATGGTACCGTGTAGCTCTCCACCCCTCAACAGCCTAAAAGGGAGCCAGAGTAGTAATTTACAAATTAAAAAGAAATAATGGATGAGAAAATGCAAAAATTTAGGTTATTTAATCTGTATAACAGAAATATAATGGGGACAAAGTGACTTTGTGAATAACTACCCACATAAAACTCATGTTAGGTGTAAGCTGAATGGTGATGACTCCAAAGAAAATCTGGGTAATCATTGAAGTATTGTGCATTTAACATGTGGGGCAAATTCTGTATGTACTAGAAAATTATGCTGTAGAGAGAAACAAATGTGCTGAAAAACCAGACCATTCATTAAAGGGTGCTATTTACTTCAAGATTTCATGATGTAGATTGTATACAAACTTTGAATGCATAGATGTAGCACCTAAAAAGTTCAGCATATTTCCTAAACATCATAAAGCATTTGAATAAATAGAATTGGTGGGAAAATAAATACTTGGGATAAATAACCTTGGATAATTTAGAGGAGGTCTGTTATTTATTTTTACCCTAAAATTTAAAGCTTAGCAATTTATTTCTTTTAATGTACAAATTGACAAGGAGACTTGAAGTAAAGCATTATTCATTCTCTTTAGATGTTCTTTTCATGCCCAAGTAACTACTTAGGGACAGAATTATTCAGGATGGAAGTGATTATTTCTATTTTTATTTCTTAAGAGATAAAAGCTGTGTGAGAAAGGGGGTGTTGGCATGTTGACTGCTTCTGAATTGAAGCAAATGTTTTGGAAATGACCAATTAAGGGATCTTACTCCTCATTTACAATATTTGCAGAGATGGTCGAAGGAAAACACTCTCTCCTGATAGTGGGCTTTGTAAATTAAAAACAAGAAAAATAATGTGTGACTGGAGAAGACAAGGCACATGATGAAGAAAACCAGGCAACTTCTCTTCATAGACCACCAAGAAACTAGGAGCAATAAGACTTGAAGACTTAGGCTTAACTAGAGCTATTGTTACATCAAACTATATTGAGAAATGAGTTAGACTTATTTTAGGAAGTCAGTAATTGATCAATTGTTAGTGCGATACCGGTAGGGATTTTGGAATTGTGCTGAGTATATATAATATTGTATATTGTATATATAATACAATACCTCATTTCATTTTGTAATTAAATATATACTTATTGTGTATCAATCAAACTGTAAACACTGTCTTGGTAGGTTAGGGTAGAGTAACAGAAAGACAGGAAGCTTACATTTGAGTTGGAAAGACATACAAGAAAAAGTGAATGAATAAACAAAGTAGTTTTAGATATTACTAAATTATGGAGGCAATAGAGTCACGTGATAAGAAGTAACTTGAGAGAGGAAGTTACTACGCATAGGCTGCTTGGGGAATGTCTCTTGGTGTAGATGACATTTGGGCTGAGATCCAAAGGCTGCAAATGCGCCAGCTGGGTAGACAGCCAAGAGGAAGAACATTCCAGGCAACTGCCCTGAATGAAGGAAGGTTCCTGTTCCAAAGTTCCTCAATGTGGCATTTGGGATAGTTGGATGAGATGTGGTTGGAAAGGCAGAGGCCAGAATAGGCAGAGAGATGGATCTTGCATGGCAATAAGTCTGGATTTTATACAAAATGCTGTGGAAATCCTTTGAAGATCTGGTTTATGTTTTAAACTGTTGACTGGTGTTTCTGAAGAGAAGAACAGGTCACAGAGAAAAGTCAGGAGGCTATTGTAATAGCCCAGGTGAAAAAATGGTGGTGGCCTTGGGCTAGGACAGTGGCAATGGAGATGCAATGGATACATATTGAGGTGATTTTAGAGGTAGAAACATCAAGCTTCCTCTTCCTTTCGTCTGTGCTTTCCATTCTTCATCTCCCACCGCTGTGACCATCTGTACTGATTTTTATCTTTAGAATGTCTTTTAAAGAGGCAGCAGAACACAGTGGGTAAGAGTGATGCTCTACTGTTTCTAGGCTATGAGAATGTAGGCAAGTTTCTTGGCCTTTCTGTACTTCAGTTACATGGAAATGAAAAAAAAAAAGTATTGATCTCATGTCCTTGAGAAGATTAAACAGGATGGCGTATGAAGAGCCCTTGGAAAGTGCTGAGCAAATATGAGTGCTGAATAATTGTTAGCTCTCATTATAATCATCATCATCCAATGTTCTATATAGAAGGCTTGTCTACTACCACTCTTCAACAAATGTAATGCTGAAATATCTTGTGATGACATGGATGAATTTTCAAATTCAATCAGACTTCTTGCTGCTGCTGCTGCTGCTGCTGCTGCTGCTGCTGCTGCTAAGTTGCTTCAGTCATGTCCAACTCTGTGCGACCCCCACAGATGGCAGCCCACCAGGCTCCCCCGTCTCTGGGATTCTCCAGGCAAGAACACTGGAGTGGGTTGCCATTTCCTTCTCCAGTGCATGAAAGTGAAAAGTGAAAGTGAAGTTGCTCAGTTGTGTCTGACTCTTAGCGACCCCATGGACTGCAGCCTACCAGGCTCCTCCATCCATGGGATTTTCCAGGCAAGAGTACTGGAGTGGGGTGCCATTGCCTTCTCCAGTCAGACTTATTACTTCAATATAATGTGGAAGCCCCAAATTGTAGAACACAAATATAAGAAAAGATACTTCTTCCATGAAATAGTAGGAAGTGCAGAGAAGAATGAGTATGTATACAGTTGATAGATTTGATAGTGGAAAAATATTCACTTTGAAATAAACTTTCAGCAAATATTTATTAGGTTCTTACTGTGGGCCAGGCATTTTATTACATACTCCTTGCCTAAACAATTGTGCTAAACAACACAAAATCTCTGCTCTGTTGGACCTCTCTCTAGGGGAGCTGAGCTGATGTTATTAACTGAGGCTGATGGGTTGGGGAGGAGATGGGAAGGGTTTAAATAGATGAGTAAAAAGATCATTCTAGGGAAATCTGCTTTTGAATTGTGGTGCTGGAGAAGACTCTTGAGTCCCTTGGACTGCAAGGAGATCAAACCAGTCAATCCTAAAGGAAAGCAACTCTGAATATTCATTGGAAGGACTGATGCTGAAGCTCCAGTACTTTGGCCACCTGATATGAAGAGACGACTCACTGGAAAAGACCTTGATGGTGGGAAAGATCAAGGGCAGGAGGAGAAGAAGGCAACAGAGGATGAGATGGTTGGATGGCATCACGAACTCAATGGACATGAGGTTAAGCAAACTCCAGGACACAGTGAAGGTCAGGAAACCTGTCATGCTGCAGTCCATGGGGTCACAAATAGAGTCAAACATGACTTAGCACCTGAAAAATAACAACAGGGAAATCTGAAAAGTTCTGATGCTCTGTTGTGTTTTAAATGAATTTAAAGTCTAGCTAATTTTGGTAAGGCTGTGTGATTTCTCTAGCAGCATTCAGTCATCTAATGCAGGCACAGAAAGGTAGATAACTGAATTCATATAGTGGTTTGTTAGATTTGGGGCATCATGATGGGTCATGAAATCTAAGTTGGGTTAAGCAGCAGTGACAAGGAGGAGTGAATAAGAAAAGGATGCTGGGTACGGAAAAAAAATGGTGAGATTTACAAATTCCAAGTCTAGACACGGTAAATCAAGAATTTCAGTAGGAATTAGAGTGAGGTGGTTAGAGGATTCAGGGTTGTGGTCAAAAAGTCAAACATTCTTGAAGGTTTGGCAGGTGGTGGGGTTACTGGTGATAAGGTACTAGGGGCAACATAGAAGTGGGAAACAGATAAGATGGGAGCAAAGTTCATCTTGTAAGAAGGTCAGGAGACTTGGATCTAAGGTGTTATCTGAGTCATCCAGAGGCTATGAAAACCACTGAGAGTGATGACAGGGGAAGAAGTAGAAGAGAAGGAACAAACCAGAAGCTCAAACTCAAATATCTAACAGGACCACGTAAATGAGTGAAGCAGGCCATGTAAAACCTCTTCTCAGCTCCAGCTGAATGTTGCCAGGCAGGAAAGTGGACTCAGTATTGCCAGAGTTCATGGTTTTTTTTTTTTTCCCCAGGCAAATCGCACATTTGGATTAATATTATGTAATGCTTCCCAGTTTTAAATGTTGACAACTAATTTAACTTTTAACAGATCCTGAGCAGTCCAGGCAAAACATATTTTCAGGCCAGACTTGGCCCACAGACTTCCACTTTGCCACCACTGAGCTGAAGCCTTCCCTGGATGGATGGGGTGGGGGGGTGGTGGGAGTGGAAGGGGCAATGGGACTCCAGGACAAGCATCTCTTAGGAGCAGCAGACAAGGCCACTTGCTGACCAGGACAGATCAAGACAAAAACGAGACCACTTTGTAATCGTGTCTGAACACAGACAAAGCACAAGCATCGTCCAAGCAAAATGATCAATCATTCCCCTAGCCTAGCCGATATGAGTGACTGCTACATCTTTATTAATCACATATACAGCCTGGCTTCATTCCTCATGACTTACAGATATGATTTATTAAGATAGTCAATCATAGAATTACTTTTCCATCTAGATAGCATCCAATCCAGAGCAGAGCTCTGCTCACCTGGATATTCCCAAGACATGCTCAAACAAACCTAACACAAGAACAGATTCTACAGGTCTTTCTTTAGAATTTACTGAGCTTCCCCATAGTTTCCCATGGTGTGTAAACATCTCTCTTAGAACAAATCAATAAACTCAGCCTTTTTTTCAACTATAGGTATGTTTCTGATAGTCTCTGGCCAGGGAGCATTGCCATGACCAAGGCTCTAACATTACAAAACTTTTTCTCCCATTGTAATAAGCAAATCCCTAATACTTCAATTACCATATAAGCTATATACCAAAATGGATTCATTATCAAAAGAGATGGAAACAACAAATTTCATCTTCAACATGGCCTTGGAGATACAACCTTAACTTCTGTATTTATTTGTATAGTGGTTTAAAATCTTGTGACACATAGCACCAGTCCATGAAAAAATGCAGTTTCCAGCATGCTAAGTCACTTCAGTCATGACCGACTTTTGGCAATCCTATGGACTGTCGCCCACCAGGCTCCTCTGTCCATGGGATTCTCCAGGAAGAATACTGGAGTGGGCTGCCATGCCCTCCTACAGGGGATCTTCCCAACCCAGGGATTGAACCCTGGTGTCCTGCATTGTAGGCAGATCCTTTACCATCAAAACCAGATGGAACCACATTCCACTTGACTTCTCGGCACTAAAGATCTCAGTGGGAGCTCCTCCTCCTCATCACTGTGTGTGCTCGGTCATGTCCGACTCTTTGCGACCCCATGGACTGTAGCCCACCAGGCTCCTCTGTCCATGGCAAGTATTCAAAGCAAGAATACTGGAGGGGGTTGCCATTTCCTTTTCCAGGGACTCTTCCTGACCCAGGGATTGAACCCATGTCTCTTGCATTGGCAGGCAGATTGTTTTGCCACTTGAGCCATCAGGGAAATCACCCTCCATTAACTGATCTGAATCATTTTTTGAAACTAAGAAAAATTCTAGGTGTCAATTAAGATAAAAATAAAGGCAAAAAGTTCCAGTATATATTGTAATGATTATTTCACAATATAAATATTGAATTATTATGTATCTGAAACTATTATAATGTTGTATGTAAATTATACCTCAATGAAAAAAGTCCTAAGACACAGTCAAATACAATTTGTCACCAATCAGCTCTGTTGGATACTTATTCTTTCCAACATATAATAGCATTTGGGGTATTTATTACTTGCATGACATTTTTTTTTTAGCTATTTGAGATATAGTGATGATGAATAAAACAGAGAGCTTATAATCTCCTGAGGGTGTGCCTGGGGAATGAGAATAAATAAACATATGCACAATATATTTTCAGATTAAAGTAAGCATTATGAAAACTATAGAAGGAAATTAAAAGGCTAGAAATGATGGAGGGGAGCAGGAGGAAAACCATTCTTGATAGGATGATGAGGGATTTATTCTCTAAGAAGACATTTGAATAGATACCTGAGCAGTATGAATGAGTATAGGGTCCTGATATACAAATGAATTTAGCATATTTGTGGCTGGAGAGTGTTGGTTGGCCAAGGAGTAGAGGACGAGATGTGGTGGGTACTGAAATCAGACAGCTACATGTGGGACAGGGCTTGGAGAGCTTTAATGTGCCGTGTGAAGGATCTGGACTTTATTATGGATGTGATGGAAAGATATTGAAGGAATTTAAACAGGAGAATGATGCAGTCTGACTTCCATGTTAAGATCAATTTGGCCGTTTATGGGACTGGAGAGGCAAGAGAGGAAGCAAGGTGATAAATAAGGAGGTTATAGAAGTGCCCCAAGTTAGATGGGCTGGTGGCTTGTACTGAGCAGAGGAGCAATGGAAGTAGTGAGGAATGGTCAGTTTAGGGAATATTTGAAGGGAGAACTGACATGTCTTGTTGATACATTCAAGGCTGATTCCTAGGTTTTAACCTCAGTAATAGTGAAAAGTGGTATTATTCAATGAAATAGGGGAAGACTTAGGGAGGAATGAGTTTTGTGGGCTAATCAAGATTTATCTTGGGAATCTGCCTGCAATGCAAGAGACACCGGTTCAATTCCTGGGTCAGGAAGACCCACCGGAGAAGGGACAGGCTACCCACTCCAGTATCCTTGGGCTTCCCTGGTGGCTCACCTGGTAAAAAAAAATCTGCCTGCAATGTGGGAGACCTGGGTTTGATCCCTGGGTTGGGAAGATTCCCTGGAGAAGGGAAAGGCTACCCATTCCAGTATTCTGGCCTGGAGAATTCCATGACTAATAGTCCATGGGGTGGCAGAGAGTCAGACATGACTGAGTGACTGTGACTTTCGCTCACTTTGCTATGCTTATAGGATACTATAGGGCCATAAGGGGATACACAAGGGGTTGGAACACAAAGGGGAATATTTGTCTATTTTAGTATGTAGAGTTCTGTAAGTAACTCTAAGAAAATTAGCTATGCCATTCACAAAAACAAGCTTATTCATCAAGAGGCAGCCCAAATCTACCTAGTCAGTTCCACCCAAGGAGTCTATTCTAGATTTTTAAGGACAAGGGCCTATTATAACAGATTTTATTTTATAATATCTGGACCTTTTCTCCTTTCACCATGACCTCCTGGTTGTGCCTTGTTAATATGAATTCTGGGCATATTTGAAAGCTCTCTAGGCTTCAGTATTTGATAGATTTGGTCAGCAATGATGCTTTTGACTGAGCAACTGAACTGAACTGATTCTTTCCTGCCCCTGTTTCCTACAGACATAGTCTTCTGGTGTCCTGCCTCCACCAGGAGGTTACTTATGTTCTTTGGGAATGAAAGGTACACACCATGACAGTGATGTTGTGAAGCAGTATTCTAACAAATGAGAAGTTTTTCAAAGATCCATGGGTTTAGAAGCAGGCACTATATGTCAGAAAAACTGAAGCAGAACACAGGAGGAGCAGTGAATGTAGATGTAAAGAAAGGCTATTTAGGGAATTTCAGGAGTTGGAGCCTAGGAGACACAAGGTTAAGTAGTGGGTCATTTGACTATGAGGGAAAAGTGTATCTAATTAAAATAGTAGATCTGGAGCTTAGAAATGGGAGACCCTTCCTTCTTGAAATACCTAGCTCGTGGAGAAAGAACTCAATTTGGGCTTCAAAGTAGAGAGAGCCAATTATAAAGTATGATTACACAAAAGGGACCCCAAAGTTGGGGTTTTCTGAATGGAATGAAGTGAAACAGAAAGTACATATGAATAAGTTTGTGGTAAGCTAGTTGAGTCATCAAAGGCATATAGCAAATCTAACTCATGTCACTTTTGTCTCAGAGAATGCTGTCCTTTCCTTAAGGGTTTAGAAAGATTAGCTCAAATGCCCACTAAAGGATATGTGGAAAGTTTCACCACTCCCTGTACATTTCCGCAGTTTCTCAGGAAACTTACGTTTCAAGTACTTAATGGCTGCCATATTGGACCATGCAAGCTGAGAGCACAACTAAAATTTAACTATTAGATATTTTGTTTCCCAAAGTCTTTTCCCTGAGAAAATTTAAAGGCCCTGGTATTCTGTGGGACATCCTGGCCTCTTGATATCTGATTGTTTCTCTTTCTTCTCTTCCTCCACTCTGTTCTCAGGAGCAAAAGAGAAAGAAATAAGATGGAAATAAATTCATCCAATTATGTAATTATGTAGAGAAAGTAACCTTCTCTAGCCCTTAGCTTGAATCCCAGAATTTCCTTGAAATACCAGCAGTTCTTAATTTCCACAACACTGTTGTGTTGTGGTTTCAAGAATACACAGAAGAACTGTACAAAAAAGACTTCACAACTCAGATAATCACAATGGTGTGATCACTCACCTAGAGCCAGACATCCTGGAATGTGAAGTCAAATGGGCCTTGGGAAGCATCACTACGAACAAAGCTAGTGGAGGTGATGGAATTCCAGTTGAGCTATTTCAAATCCTGAAAGATGATGCTGTGAAAGTGCTACACTCAATATGTCAGCAAATTTGGAAAACTCAGCAGTGGCCACAGGACTGGAAAAGGTCAGTTTTCATTCCAATCCCAAAGAAAGGTAGTGCCAGAGAATGCTTTAACTACCACACAATTGCACTCATCTCACACACTGGTAAAATAATATAACTGCTCAAAATTCTCCAAGCCAGGCTTCAGCAGTACGTGAACCGTGAAATTCCTGATGTTCAAGCTGGTTTTAGAAAAGGCAGAGGAACCAGAGATCAAATTGCCAATATTCGCTGGATCATCAAAAAAGTAAGAGAGTTCCAGAAAAACATCTGTTTCTGTGTTATTGACTATGCCAAAGCCTTTGACTGTGTGGATCACAATAAACTGGAAAATTCTGAAAGAGATGGGAATACCAGACCACCTGACTTGCCTCTTGAGAAATCTGTATGCAGGTCAGGAAGCAACAGTTAGAACTGGACATGGAACAACAGACTGGTTCCAAATAGGAAAAGGAGTATGTCAAGGCTGTATATTGTCACCATGTTTATTTAACTTCTATGCAGAGTACATCATGAGAAAGGCTGGACTGGAGGAAGCACAAGCTAGAATCAAGATTGCCAGGAGAAATATCAATAACCTCAGGTATGCAGGTGACACCACCCTTATGGCAGAAAGTGAAGAAGAAGTAAAGAGCCTCCTGATGAAGGTGAAAGAGGAGAGTGAAAAAGTTGACTTAAAGCTCAACATTCAGAAAACGAAGATCATGGCATCTGGTCCCATCACTTTATGGCAAATAGATGGGGAAACAGCATCAGACTTTATTTTTCTGGGCTCCAAAATCACTGCAAATGGTGATTGCAGCCATGAAATTAAAAGATGCTCACTCCTTGGAAGGAAAGTTATGACCAACCTAGACAGAATATTGAAAAGCAGAGACATTACTTTGTCAACAAGGCTATTATTTTTCCAGTGGTCATGTATGGATGTGAGAGTTGGACTATAAAGAAAGCTGAGCGCCAAAGACTTGATGCTTTTGAACTGTGGTGTTGGAGAAGACTCTTGAGAGACCCTTGGACTGCAAGGAGATCAAACCAGTCAATCCTAAAGGAAATCAGTCCTGAATATTCATTGGAAGGACTGATGCTGAAGCTGAAACTCCAATATGTTGGCCACCTGATGTGAAGAGCTGACTCATTTGAAAAGACCCTGATGCTGGGAAAGATTGAGGGCAGGAGGAGAAGGGGAAAACAGAGGATGAGATGGTTGGATGGCATCACCTACTCAGTGGACATGGGTTTGGTGAACTCGGGAGTTGGTGATGGTTAGGGGAGGCCTGGCGTGCTATGGTTCATGGGGTCACAAGGAGTCAGACACGACTGAGAGACTGAACTGAACTGTTGTGTTAAATCAAACTTGTGAGTATGGGAACTGCATGCTGGCTTTGTATATCTTTTGGTAACTGAACTAGGATTGCCTGTAGTACTCTTAAGGTTTTAATTTCTTAAGCAAAGACCAACCTCCTTTTAGTCCCTAAGTAGTAACTGTGTGGAGACAATCATTTTGTTTATTGAGTTGTATATTTACAGTGATTTACTATTTATAATCTGAGATTTCTGTGCACAGATTTAAAATTCCTCGTTCCCATATATTGGTTTAGTAGTGTGTTTTGTTCTTTTGGGGAAGTGTTAGAAAAAGGACTCCATTTTAGGAGAAAAACAGTGAAATTCTCCAAGTTTCAAAATGCCATTTTCCTCCCTAGAATAAGAATAAGAAGTTGCCCAACTAGCAGTTTGAAGTCTAATGTGGGCTTTCGTAGGCGTGCCTATTTTATAATTTCTTATCAAAGGAAACAAGACGGTTGAACTAACTTTAAAAATATCTAATTTTATGTCTGAGATAATTTTTGATGTTATGCTGCTGCTGCTTCCTGCTGCTGCTGCTAAGTTGCTTCAGTCATGTCCAACTCTGTGTGACCCCATAGACGGCAGCCCACCAGGCTCCCCCGTCCCTGGGATTCTCCAGGCAAGAACACTGGAGTGGGTTGCCATTTCCTTCTCCAGTTTATGAAAGTGAAAAGTGAAAGTGAAGTCACTCAGTCGTGTCTGACTCTTAGTGACCTCATGGACTGCAGCCTACCAGGCTCCTCCATCCATGGGATTTGCCAGGCAAGAGTACTGCAAGCAATCATACTTAAGACATAAGCAGAACACTCTTTGACATAAATTGCAGTAGGATCTCTTTGACCCACCTTCTAGAGTTCAGTTCAATTCATTTGCTCAGTCATGTCTGACTCTTTGCAACCCCATGGACAGCAGCACGCCAGGCTTCCCTATCCATCACCAGCTCCTGGAGCTTACTCAAACTCATATCCATCAAGTTGGTGATGCCACCCAAACATCTCATTCTCTGTTTCCCCTTCTTCTCCCACCTTCAATCTTTTCCAGCATGAGGGTCTTTTCCAATTAGTCAGTTCTTTGAATTAGGTAGCCAAAGCATTGGAGTTTCAGCTTCAGCGTCAGTCCTTACAATGAATATTCAGGACTGATTTCCTTTTGGATAGAGTTTTGGATCTCCTTGCAGTCCAAGGGACTCTCAAGAGTCTACTCCAACACCACAGTTCAAAAGCATTAATTCTTCAGTGCTCAGCTTTCTTTATAACCCAACTCTCACATCAATACATGACTACTGGAAAACCACAGCCTTGACTAGACAGACCTTTGTCAACAAAGTAATGTCTCTTTTTAATATGCTGTCCAGGTTGGTCATAACTTTCCTTCCAAGGAGCAAGCATCTTTTAATTTCATGACTGCAGTCACCATCTGCAGTGATTTTTGGGGCCCCCCAAAATAAAGTCAGCCACTGTTTCCTCATCTATTTCCCATGAAGTGATGGGACCAGATGCCATGATCTTCATTTTCTGAATGTTGAGCTTTAAGCCAACTTTTCACTCTCCTCTTTCATCAAGAGGCTCTTGAGTTCTTCACTTTCTGCCATTAGGGTAGTGTCACCTGCATACCTGAGGTTATTGATATTTCTCCTGGCAATCTTGATTCCAGTTTGTGCTTCATTAAGCCAGCATTTTGCATGATGTATCACCCTGCATGATAGGCAGGGTGACAATATACAGCCTTGATGTACTGAGAATAAAAACAGAAATAAGCAAATGGGACCTAATTAAACTTTTCACAGTAAAGGAAATCATAAATAAGATGAAAAGACAACCCTCAGAATGGAAGAAAATATTTGAAAATGAAGCAACTGACAAAGAAGTAATCTCCAAAATATACAAAGAGCTCTAGTAGCTCAATATTAAAAGAAATAAAAATTATATAAAAAAATGAGTGGCAGATCTGCTCCTTCTCTGTTCTGCTTTGCTTTCTCTAACATATAGTGCCTGCTTCTAAATAGACATATCTCCACAGATGGTATACAAATGGCCAACAAACACATGAAAAGATGCTCAACATCATGAAATATTAGAGAAATACACATCAAAGTTACAATGAGATATTACTTCATATTGTTTACAATGGCTGTCATCACAAAATCTACAAACAACAAATGCTAGAGAGGGTGTGGAGAAAAGGGGGTCCTCTTGTTGGTGGGGATGTAATTAATAAAGCCTTGATGGAGAACAGTATGGAGGTTTCTTAAAAAACTAAATACAGAACTAAAATATAACTCAGAAATCCCACATGGCATATTCCCAGAGAAAACCAAAATTCAAAAAGACTCATGCACCCCAGTGTTCACTGCAGCACTATTTACAGTAGCCAGGACATGGATACAAACTAAATGTCCATCAACAAAGGAATGGATAAAGAAGATGTGGTACATATATACAAAGGAATATCACACAGCCATAAAAAGGAATGAAGCTGGGTCATTTGTAGAGATGTGGATGGATCTAGAGAGTATCTACAGAGTGAAGTAAGTTGGAAAGGAAAAAACAAATATTGTATATTAACACATGTATATGGAATCGGAAAAGATTCATACAATCTTATTTATTAAGCAGAAATAGAGACACAGATGTAGAGAGTAAAGGTATGGATACCAGCGGGGAAGGGGAGGGTATGGGATGAACTGGCAGATTGGGATTGACATGTATATATCATTGATACTATGTATAGAATAGATAACTAATGAGAACCTACTGTGGAGCACAGGGAACTCTACTCAAAGCTCTGTGGTGACCTAAATGGGAAGGAAATCCAAAAACAAGGGGATATATATATACACATATAACTGATTCACTTTGCTGTATGGTAGAAACTAACACAACACTGTAAAGCAACTATACTCCAATAAATTTTAAAAAATACTAAAAAAATTTAAGTCATACTTAAAAGATGCATTAAAAGATAGTACACAATCAATCAGTCAATCAAACAAATTAACCGTAGACTTTGCTAATGGTTTTTGTGTTTAGTGGGGTACCAGAAGATGAAGTTGTAATAGCAATTCTAATGATCATAGTAAACAGATCCTTGATATAGCAAAAGCTAACTTCATTATAAATGCATTTCATTTCTAGAGGATTTATTGTTGTTGCTACTCAGGAAATTCTTCTGGCCAGACTCATTTGTCTCCTTTGATCAGGTAGAGAATCAGTGATGGCCTAGAATTTTTAATATCAGTAAATCCAATGAATCCTATGCTTTGACACATTCCTAGACCAATGAAAATTTATGGCCGCAGTGATGACCCTGATGAATTAAAATTTCCTATGTATCTTTTGAATTAGCAAAGGAAAATTAAATGGTATGCCTTATGCTTTCTCAGATATAAGGAGTCTGAGATTTTACAGTTCTTTAAAAATTATTAATCCATGTATGTAGTACATAATCATTCCAGAATGAATAGTTGAATAACCAGATCATTCCATTTTGTTACAATATAAAACCAAGTTCACTGTAAAAATAAGAGGATTAAAAATGAGAGGTTTCTCATGCTATTATTATAACAGAAAGTGGAAACGTGCTTTAATAAGATCTAAAATTGAGGGTTTTGGAGAAAATCTTTTTAGGGGAAGCATTATTCTTTTTCTTGTACTTATAACCCCTGTCAACAATTTACTTTCACATACATTTATCTGAGCCCCAAAAGTGAAAGAAGCCAGTTGAGAAAAAGGATGAAGCCTAATGTGCTCTGGCATTTTATCTACTGGACACACCAAGGAAATCTACCAAGTAAAATATTTTTTTTCCCTTGAAGAGCCTCTTTCTTCCTCCTTGCTTCTCTAACCTTCACTATGTAAATAATTTCTGATCAACAGCTAGCTCTGATTTCTCTCCCGGGCCAAAGATCTCTATTCCCAACTGATCAGTGAAAATTTGGCTGGATTAAACAATGACCATATTAAAGCTCAGATGTTTATAGCTGAATCCCCAAACTTTCAACCTACTGTTGCAGTGGTACCATTCTTCAGCTTACCTTGACACAAAACTGCAAATTCACCCCTAAATTCTTCCTATTTCTTCTCACCTTTATCCATTAGCCAATGGCAACCCACTCCAGTACTCTTGCCGGGAAAATCCTGTGGACCTACGGAGGAGCCTGGTAGGCTTCGCAAGAGCCAACCAGGAATCGCAAGAGTCGGACACGACTGAGCGACTTCACTTTCACTATCCATTAGCCAGCTGAGTTGCTTCTTTAAAAAGTCTATGCTTCCTGTTCATGCCGCCTTCAATCTAGCTGCGGCTCTTACCTTCTATGTGAGTAGTGACAATGATTCCCCATCTGACCTCCAGTAGTCTGTGCTTATTGTATTACTTTCACCATAATTAATATCCTAAAATAATCAGGCGCAGGGCAGGGAGCAGGGGGAGTGGTGGAATGTAGGCAGTTTGAGATCGACCAGGACAAATCAGGATCAGAAAGGATCTGGAAGATTCAGTGTTGCAGACAGCCAGTGAGAGATCAAGTTCAAAGAGGCATAGACTGGGTAGAAAGATCAGTGGGTTTGATGCTCTGTTGTGCTTGGCCGCTTAGCTGTGTCCAACTCTCTGCGTCCCTATAGACTCTTTCTGTGGGGATTCTCCAGGCAAGAATACTAGAGTGGGTTGCCACGCCCTCCTCTGGGGATCTTTACAACCTGTGCTATACCTGGATTCTTTACCATCTGAGCCACCAGGGAAGCCTAAGAATACTGGAGTGGGTAGCCTATCCCTTCTACACGGGATCTTCCCAAACCAGGAATTGAACTGGGGTCTCCTGCATTGCAGTTGATTCATTACCAGCTTAGCTACCAGGGAAGTCCTGTGGATTTTATAGGTGAAGCAAGGAAGAAGATGAAGCTCAAATCAGTCTCCTGAGAAAGAATCAGGTGATCAAGTACAGTTAAGTCAAGAAAAGAAGGATTTTGAGTCTCAAAGTAAAATATGATATAGGTGACCAGGAAGACTAGCTGCTGCATCCCTTGTAGATGGCTAGCTCCCTTACGGCTGCAACTATTTGCTAAAGATCTTGGTACTGTCCCCTCTTATCTAAAGCATGACTCACATGCACATAGGGTTGTCATCCCACAGCAGAAGGTGTTTTTCTCAGCCCTGTTCACTTCTCCCAGCTGCTGCTGGATACCCTGGACCTACTGCTGATGACCATAACCGAAGAATAGTGAAAGAATTAGGCATGAACCCTGATCTTAAACAGATTAAATTTACTAGTTTAAGCTGGAGATCACCCTATACATGGTAATTCCTGACAGTTTACAGTTGCTCTGACTCCAACCTAAATATCTAGCTCCATCCTGCTATCGCTTAGTCTTTCTGTCTAAACACTCTCCTATTCTTCTCTATCTGTTAAAGCTTATCATGGTGATCTGGAGTCAGACTACATGGTTGAAATTTTTGTTTTACCATTTTCTAGCTGTGTGATGGGCTTCCCTGATAGCTCAGTTGGTAAAGAATCTGCTGTGTGATATGACAAAATCACTTAGCCTAAGTTGCAATTTCCTCTTGTGTAAGAAATGTAATTTCCTCATTGACCCTGGGTCAACGTTGTTTGAACTGCATGGGTCCACTTATATGTGGATTTTTTTCTTCCCCACTAAATACATACTACAATACTACACAATCTGAGATTGGCTGAATTCCCAGACACAGAACTGTGGAAATAGAAAGCTGCATAAGGTCATACGCAGATTTTCCACTAAGGGAATCCTTGCTTTGTTCAAGGGTTAGCTGTAATGACAAGAGGACCTAATTCATAGGGGGTTTGTATGCAATAAATGAGACAATAAATGAAAAGCATTTAGTATATTTCTTGGGTCTCTGTGATGATGTAAATAATAAATGTTAAACTGATACTAATGCCCAATCTTCACCTACCTTTCAAAGTCCAAATCAAAATACTACTATATCATATACTATGTTAAGAGAGTAGACTCTAGATTTGCATCTTAGCTCTGTCACCTAAACTAGATACATAACTTTTGCAGATTTCTACACCTATGCAAATGCTGACAGTATTTCCTTCTTCACAGGCTTGTCACTGGGCTCAGGTAGAAGCCGAAGTCTGACCATGGAACATGATGTGACTGCGTTGCCCAGTACTGCACATTATTACATTATTAACTAGTGTTACGTGAGTTGCTGAATCATAAAATGGAAGGGGATCAGTGAGATTCTGTTGCAGAATCGGAACTGCTAACAGATATTGGATCTGAGGAGGTCTGGGGTCACAAGCAGGTAGGTCAGACTCGTCTGCTTCTATTGTTGCAGCCTCTCTTTCAGCTCCTATCTTTGGCCTCACAGAGAATTCCCAGGACTCATTCATGAAGGAGGAAAACATGTGGGCCTGAGTCACTGATATATCTACTCGGGATACTAGCACCAGGCAGGGTTGGATATTACTGCATTACAGCTGGGCTTAATGAGGGGAGGCTCCAAGAGACAGTGGTGAAAGTGTATTGATATCAAACCAATAGGCGTAACTGTAGGTGAGGCTGTTGCTCACTTTGTCTGGAAAGAGACACTACATCATAGATCCAAACTGATGTATGGGCAGGAGCCAGTGGGCTGGGCAGGGGATCAGGGACGGGCAGACTCAACTGGAAAATTGAAGAGAAGGAAATCTCTGTATATGGATCCCTTGGAAGGGCTTCTTTCTCTTTCTGGTGTGTTCTTTCCCAGGATCTTACCATGATTTCGCATCTGCAAGATGAGGACTCTGTTTAGAACCCTGAAATTCCTGGCAATGCCCATTAGCATTTCTTTGTTAGTAACTGTGCTCAGTGGAAAATAGCAACAAGCCCAAATGACAAAACCACTCAGTACTCATATCCTGAAGGTTATCCTTCCACGTAAAAATACCTTTGCAGTTGAAGTGCTTGCAGGGTAAGAGAGACATGGGCTGTGAGGAGGTGGAAGGCAATTAGGCCCCTTGACCAGCTCTAGGAATGGGGACTGAAGCAGCTGTCTGTGGTTTGTTAATAATTCTATGATCTCTTTTTCATTGTGCTATCTTGTATGAAAACTAGGGTTTTAGATTTCAGGTAGTAGGAAAATTGAATTGATATCAACTTACAATGAATGTTTACTCACCTAGGCTGAAGATACAAGCTTTTCAACTAGCTGAATGTCAAAAGTAGAAGCTGAAGAGCAGCTTTTGATGCCTAGCACTTTGATGGACAGCACCAGTTTTGTTTTTCCAGATCTACACCTTTATGCTCCCTGTTCTATATCCAAAGAGGCTGACCTGTCTGGATTACATGAAGATGAGCAGAGTTTTACGTGTCAGAGTCCAAAACGCAGCCTTTTATCCACCATATCGTACAGGGTTGTATCTGCATGAAGTTGGCTTTGTGCTCTCAGATGAAGGGTAAGAGACCTAAGTGATCTGGGTGGAAGCTGAGGAGCTCAGTGTCATGTCCAGTAGCGGTGGGTGTGGCCGCGATGGTCAGGTTCTGTGACGGTATCTGGGGCAGCCCTGGTGTGTAGCTGTGTCTGTTGGTGATGGCCTTGATCCTCATTCCTGAAGCTTAGTGTTCATGGCCTCTGAGATCCAACCTAGCTCCCCAGTCTGCTCCTCCAGCTTTCTATCAATTCTCTGAGCCACTAAATGCCTTTGAAATTGGATCCAATAAATCAATTATTTTTTCTAGGTTTCTGGATACACTTTACATTTTAGTGGGTTGAAGGGTGGGGCCGATAAATAAGCAAAAGAAATATAAAAAGTGATAATTGTATACAGAGACTGAAATAGGTTTACTGAGGTTATTTTACATCAGGTGTCCTGGGAAGACCTCACTGTGGAGATGACACTTACAAGGAGATCTGAAAGATAAGAAGGAATCAGTCATGTGACGATTATGAGGCAAACAATTCCGTAGGAAGGAAATGCCCTCAAAGGCCTCAAGGTGGGGAATGAAACCAGCATGTTTGAGGAAACAAAGATAGAGTACCAGAGTCAGAGGAATGAGAAAGGGCGGGGAGGGCAGGATTAGTATGGCTTGGGGACCACGGTGAGGAGGTTTTTCTAAAGCGTGATGGGAAACCATTCTGGGGGTGGTGGTTAAGAGGGAGGTAATATGATTGTATTTGTATTTTAAGAATGGCCACTTGGGCTACTGGGTGAAGAATGATTGAAGGAGCTAAGAGTAGAAACAAGGAGATGATATGAATTAACATCATAGCCTCGTGATCTCTACTCGGAAGGTTCAAGAAACTATAAAGAAGGCATTATTTATAGGGAAAAGGATTCAAGGGTCTCACATTTCAAAAGTTCAAGAAGAATTAAAGATGACTGAGATTTCTGGCTCCAACTCATGTATTGATTTATCACATTTAATCATAATTGTATTAGTATGCTTGTCTTACTAGCTGATGAAGGGCAGAGACTGGGTCTTATTTATCATTTTCTATCCACTTGCTATCCCATTGTCAGAGTGGACATAATAGGAATGGAATAAGTGCTGTCAATGATCCTGTGCTGACTCTGAATAACAACACACAAGCACTCTTTTCTAGTTATAGAGGCAAGTAATAGAGACCATTCAAACACCACTTTCTTTTGTTCTCATTGATGTTTTCTCCTTTTTCTTTACTTTCATCTGTGCCATCTTGTAAGACACAAAATGATTAAATATAACAGGAGAGAAGAGACTCATATTAGATGGAGGAGTAGAAGCTTCTTTTAGCCTTGGCAGGACATCTTGGCTTTGTTATTTTGCTTTTTCCTTTAGACTGAGAAGAAAACAAAGAGAGAAAAATGGGCATGGAGAAGGAGAAAGGAGCAGTGGGCTTGAGGTATAATCTATAGTGAAGATGGGCACAGAAGGGGGAAAAGCAAGAAGGGAAAAGGGAAACTGGGATGAAGAGAGGAAGACAAGAGTGAAAACAACCTGTGAAGCTGGAGGAACAGCAACAGCAGACAACAGGTCCCTTCTCCTTCCCATGACTCCACTCACACTGCTGGTCTCCATCCACACCCATCACACAAACAGTGTAAACCTAACACAATAAGAACCTCTTGGGTGTGTGCAGGTGGTATACCTGGATGAAATGACTAAGTTAGAACTAAGAGCCTTTCAATTTTGGTTTTCATAGCTTTAATTTAAATGCTCCTGCTGTGCTTTATGAGGTCTAAGTATAGTCGGCATATCTGCTCCATAACTTCTCGGCTGTTACGTGTAGATTTACCTCCTGAGGCCCTGCTATCAGCTGTCTCCCTGGGGCACCCTGAGGAGGGTAATATTCATATATGTGGGAATGGAAAGAGTCATGCAAAGCTGTTGGAGGCATGAAGGTCACATACAACTCAAGCTCCTATGGACCAGAGAGGGATCCTTTTCTCTCTACCCCTACCCCTTTGTTCCACTGGGGGTGGGGTGGGGGAAGCAAAAAGATATTATAACCCAGGTGACAATGTAAATGGCTGTACTGTTTGACATTCATTTGTGTGCTGTGCTCAGTCACTTCAGTGTGTCTGACTCTTCGAGACCCCATGGACCGTAGCCCACCAGGCTCCTGTCTATGGGATTCTCTAGGAAGGAATACTAGAGTGGGTTTCCATTTCCTCCTCCAGGGGATCTTTCTGACCCAGGGATTGAACCCTGGTCTCTTCTGTCTCCTCCATTGGCAGGTGGGTTCTTTACCACTAGCACCAATTCAGTTGTGGAGGAAAAATAAAATTCTATCCCAGATATATATCTAGAATCTAACCTGGCTAAAAGATTATGTAGAAAAGTATTTATTCTAGGGTATCAAATGGCTTACACAACTGTTAGGTGGGATTGAAAGGTTGTTGTTGAATCACGATGCTGGGATTCTTGGCCCCCTGGAGGAGAAGAATTCAATCCGGGGCCAGAGACGAGGCTTGATCGCTCAGAGCTTTTGTGTAATAAAGTTTTATTAAAGTATAAAGGAGATAGAGAAGGCTTCTGACATAGGCATCAGAAGGGGGTAGAAAGAGTACCCACTTGTTAATTTTAGCAATGAGTTTATATATTCTCCAACTAATCCAATGAAGGTCTGGAGGCTGTAAAGACCTCACCAGACCTACTCCCATAATTTACATTTTAAGATAACAGAATTAGCCAGAAGGTTTAATCCAGAGACTGTCCTCAGGCAGAATACATAATACATTGCTGTTATATAATCCTTGTAAAGAGAAGGTTTAATCCAGAGACTGCCCTCAGGCAGAATACATTGTTGTTATATAATCCTAAGGAATGTAGAGAAATAAGTTTGTCCTTTCTTCCTCCTTGAGAGTTCCAGACCCCTCTCTCCTTGGGGACCCCTAGACTTCTTATCAACCTAGGAAATGACTCTCTCAGGATGAAGCAACAAATTCTATGTTGGGCTTTCAGGAATGAATCCCAAAGTCACATGCAAAACTGGGTTTTAAAAATGCAGCTGACTTTTCTGTGATCAGAAAGCTGTTGGTTTCAGTCCATCCACCATTTCTGCAGTCAGGATAGCCTACAATCAGGAAGGTGTTGGCTACTGCTGCCAAAGGTAGAACACCACCAACATCCTTCATATTTTTTTTTTTTGGCCACACCATACAGCATGTGGAATCTTAGTTCCCTGACCAGGGAGTGAACCCAAGCCCTCTGCAGTGGAAGCATGGAGTCTTAACCACTAGACCACCAGGGAAGTGCCCAATGCCACCTCTTAAACTCTGTACCTGTACCTGGGAAATGGAGGCCCAGTGTGTACCACACACGAAGGTAATGACTGGACACTGGAGCCTTTCCTAACATAGCCAACAGAAACACAAACGACTCGACAATCTGTGTTGACAGAAAAAACAAAAGCAACAGCAGGAACAGAGTAGGAAAGGAGGGTGACATGCTTCTCACTTTTGACTTCCAATTTTAGGCAAGTTCACCTTATTTCTAAAATGTAACCACCTCCAGGTCTTGGCAATAATTTATTCAATATGACACCAAAACTACAGACAATAAAATTGAAAAAGGACAAGTAGGATTCTATCAAACCAAAAAGCATAGTAAAGGAAATGACCAACAGAGTAAAAAAGGCAATGAATGGAATAGGAGAAAACATAAGAGGTTAATATTAGAAAAAAATCAGGAACTATTATAATTCAACAAAAACAAAACAACAAACAAAAGACAGTAAAATAACCCAGTTTAAAAATGGGCAAAGAACTCGACTGTGTCCCCCTGGAGATTTTAACTCTCAGACCTGTCCACTCCCACAGTTCTGGTTTTCCTACCCTGGCTCCCATGAAGGTGAAACAACTCTTGTGTTTCTGCTCTGCTAAGCTGTGATTCTCTGTGTATGCTTGCTGGCTTCAGTGATTTTGGAGGCAGCTGTTTGTCCTGTGATCTCACTTTTCCTACAGATCTAAGGAGAGTCGTTGATTTTTCGGTTTGTTCAGTTTTTTGCTTGTTATAAAGGAATGGTGATTTCTAAGTTCCTTGCATGCAGAACTGGAAACTGGAAGCTATGTGTTACTTTTTTATTATTTAATTTCTATTAATGCAATGTGGCACAGTGGTAAAAACCCACCTACCAATTCAGCAGCACAAGAGATTTTAGGTTCAGTCCCTGGGTTGGGAAGATCCCCTGGAGGAAGGAATGGCAATCCACTCCGGTATTCTTGCCTGGAGAGTCCCCATGGACAGAAGAGTCTGGCGGGCCACAGTCCATGGGGCCACAGAGTCAGATACGACTGAGAGACTGACATGCAAGCAGTGTAATGGATAACTAAGATAAGTAGTCAACAGGAGTATAATAAAACAAACATAATGTGTTTTTAAATTAAATGGGGTTTTAAGCCTATATTGTGTAAGTTTCAAGACAGTGTTACATAAATAATTGTATATAAATATTCAGAATTCTTAATTTTTGGATATGATGGTAGCATTTTTCTAGGTACCTTATGGAAGAATATTTTTATTGCTAAATTTACCTGGCAATTGATATATAATTTCTTATTATGTAATAGGAGATAGAAAGATATTAATCACTTTATAAGATTAACTAATGTATAATTAGAATAAATATTTTATGGTTTGATTTGATAATCTGTACTTTAATGTATCTCATTGAATATTGCACATTAAAAGAAATGATAAAACCTTTATTTGTGGATGTACTTTCCATTATAACTAGAAAAGATTGAATAGTCTTGGAAAGTATTCCAGTTACTCTTAAAAGACAGCATCACTGAGCTATACTAATTTGGCAAGAAGGTCCTTTTCTTCTATAAATATTATGGTATCTGAAAATATAAAAGCAATTTTTAGCTTTTAGTGTTTCTTAACAATGCTCTCTTTGCTTTCAGTTCTGTTTCAGGGAGTGATGCATGCTTTGAAAAGAGTCTACAAAAGGGAAGTAGTGAAGACTGTCTACTCTTATTATACATGGAATTGAGGAACATTCCTAGAAGAGCCAACATAGCAGTCTATTTCTAATGCCATATACTTTAGTCTTATCAGATGTGTGTCATTCAAAGGAAGACAGGAAGATAGCGTCTTGATTAATCAACAAAGGACATTCTCTACAGTATTTCAGTTGTCTTTGGCAGGTACCCCAGATGTTTTTACACCCTAGAACAATGACATAGATTCAGGATGAGTCATGGGGATGTCTTTCTTATGTAACATGGGAGAAAGAAGGGCTATTATAAAAAAGGGAAGTTGGGGAAGGGAGTCTACCTGATGACAGGAAAAACTGCCCCTGAAAATTGACGATTTGAAAATAGATTACCTCAAAATCATACCCCAGTTAAAGATTGCATCTTACATCTCTCCTCTGGGTTACAAATGCAACCCCACCTTTGTCTGTCCCACCGAAATTTTGTTATTTTGACTTTGCCTTTTTGGTATGATATTCCAAACCTGTCTCCATATCCTGCTCTGTATATTTTAGCTTCATCTTTGAAAAACAAGGAAGAAGAGACCTAGCTTATAGTCATATTCTTCCCCAACAGGTAATGTCTAGTACCTCATATTCAAGGTCTTGAGCAACTCTGCTATTCTTTCTAGTTGTGCAACACGCTGGCCCCTCAAGAGCACCACAGTAGCAACTGGAAATTGCAATAGGACCAAACCAGAGTACCGTGACAATGGCTACAGATTGAGTGCTTCTTTTAAAAAATCACAACACACATGCATATTAGCAAAAATCAGAAAATATGAAAAAAAAGATAGATACTGCTACCCAGAAATAACTGGATATTCGGAATATTTGGGTTTCCCTGGTAGCTCAGTGGTAAAGAACCCACCTACAAATACAGGAGATGCAGGTTCAATCCCTGAGTCAAAAGATCCCCTGGAGAAGGAAATGGCACCCCACTCCAGTAGTGTTGCCTGGAGAATCCTATGGATGGAGGAGCCTGGCAGGCTACAGTCTGTGGGGTCACAAATAGCCATGACTTACCGACTAAACAACAACATCCCTATCTATATATTGAAACAAATAAATAAATCTTTGAAATTATGTAATACAAAATGTTTTGAATGTAAGATTTAACTCTCCAGCTCATTAAAAATACCTTTCCACATTAATAAATTCACCTGTACAACATAGTCTTTAATGGCTGCAGAATGTCCAAATGAATCGCAATTTAATTAGTCAGTATAGTATAGCTGGATATTCAAGTTGTCCCTAATTTTTCACAATTCCAAACAGTATGTGATGAACATCTTTGTAGCTTAATATTCTCCTACTTTGTTAGTTACTTCCTTGGAAATTACTCCTAGAAGAGATAGTTCTGGGTCAATATTTAAGTCTTTTATACATAACCTCCAGAAAGGTTATATCAATATACACTCCCACAAGCAACATATGAGTCTCCTTACAAGACTACGTGCTTCACTCGAGGAATGCTAACACACCAAACTTTGGTAAAGAGTATGTGTTAGAGTTAAGAGAGTGTGTAAATTACATATTGATTCATGTACATGTAAATAATCTTTCTCTAGATGGAAAATTATAGAGACCTATGGTTTTTCTGCCTTGCTTAGGAGTTTTTTCATGGCTCCTGTATTCACAGGCTTTATAAACAGAGCTTTAAATATCTACTGATTTGTGGCAAACCAGGCAAGATAATTATTCCACTACATATGAAGGCATATTTTGTTCTCAGCATCTAGATTGTCTGAGGCTTTGATTAGCTACCCAAGCTGTCGAGTCCTGAAGTTTGGCTTATTTTCTTATTTGAAGAAAGTCTACCAATGTCAGAAAGTAGCAAAGCAGATTTATAAAGACAAACTCTTTACACATTTCAGAGGAAAACTTGGTTTGTATCCTTCATTTAAAATCATTATGAGGTCAAAGCACAAAGGTTCCCAGCAAATCCAATAAATTATTGCCTGAAAACATTTCCTATCAAAGTTGATAATAGATAGGCTACTGAGAGAGATTGTGAAATTTGCTTTTCCTAAAAGGTATTGAATGATGACTTAAACTATTAATACAGTTTATTTCTTCCAATATTGTAAGTATGTGAAAAGGGCACTGTGAAACAATCAGTATGAATTGGTAAAAAGACTAATGACAGAGCAAGATCTGGGAGGTATACATGGTGTAGAAGAAAATAATTGGACTTGTATCTGAACGTGAGATATTTTATTCATTATTTTCCACCCATTTAACAAATATTTGTTGAGTATTTGGGCATCCCTGGTGGCTCAGATGGTAAAGAATCTGTTTGCAATGCAGGAGACCCAGGTTTGACCCCTGGGTTGAGAAGATCCCTTGGAGAAGAGAACAGCAACCCACTCCAGTACTCTCGCCTGGAGAATTTCATGGACAGAGGAGCCCGGATGGCTACTGACTAACACACACACAACACACATTTGGACCAGAAGTTGAAATTGGTGCTTAAATACAATGGCGAGCAACACTAACACAATCTTTTTTTCTCAGGCATGCAGAAAGTGGACATTAAAAAGTAAATATAAGGGCTTCCCTGGTGACTCCATATGCTTCCAGTGCTGGGGCCTGGGTTTGATCCCTGGTCGGGGAACTAGATCCCACAACCACAACTAAAGATCTGCATGATGCAACAAAGATAGCAAATCCTGCAAGTCACAACTAAGACCTGGCACAGTCAAATAAATAAACAATTTTTTAAAAGTAAATATATTTTTCAGTTCACTTGCTCAGTCTTGTCCGAGTCTTTGCGACATGAATCGCAGCATGCAAGGCCTCCTGACAAAAAGTAACTTGACAGTCTTCATTCCAATCACTATAACAAGAAAAAGCTGAACAAACTGAACAAGAATAACGTTTCTTGAATCCATCAGAGAAGCGAAGTCACAGGGCTAGGTGTCATGCTGGAATACGGAGAGACGGGTGAATCTGGAGAGTCACTGCTGAAATTTACTTACTGAAGCAGAAGTTAACTGGTGTGAATGTTTATAATGGTGATTTTGGCAATACATTAAAATGCATGAAAATCTAAAGAAATCATTTAGGATCCTAGCATGGAATGCAAACTCTAATTTGTAACATATGAAACAATTTCACTGAAAGGATTTGGGGAAAATGCTGATCTAAGCAGCATGGAAAATGAGTGCAATCTGAAAGACTGAAGGCAAAAACAACTGAACACAAGCACTGTACTCTGGCTGATAAAGCTGCTTCCCACAGGGGCCTCAACTAATAATTTTGATACCATTATATCAATAACCTCAGATATGCAGACGACACTACCCTTATGGCAGAAAGTGAAGAGGAGCTAAAAAGCCTCTTGAAAGTGAAAGAGGAGAGTGAAAAAGTTGGCTTAAAGCTCAGCATTCAGAAAACAAAGATCATGGCATCCGGTCCCATCACTTCATGGGAAATAGATGGGGAAACAGTGAAAACAGTGTCAGACTTTATTTTTCTGGGCTCCAAAATCACTGCAGATGGCAACTGCAGCCATGAAATTAGAAGACGCTTAGGACTTGGAAGAAAAGTTATGACCAACCTAAATAGTATATTCAAAAGCAGAGACATTACTTTGCTGACTAAGGTCCGCCTAGTCAAGGCTATGGTTTTTCCTGTGGTCATGTGTGGATGTGAGAGTTGGGCTGTGAAGAAGGCTGAGCGCCGAAGAATTGATGCTTTTGAACTGTGTTGTTGGAGAAGACTCTTGAGAGTCCCTTGGACTGCAAGGAGATCCAACCAGTCCATTCTGAAGGAGATCAGCTCTGGGATTTCTTTGGAAGGAATGATGCTAAAGCTGAAACTCCAGTACTTTGGACACCTCATGCGAAGAGTTGACTCATTGGAAAAGACTCTGACGCTGGGAGGAATTGGGGGCAGGAGGAGAAGGGGACGACCGAGGATGAGATGGCTGGATGGTATCATGGACTCTATGGACGTGAGTCTGAGTGAACTTTGAGAGATGGTAATGAACAGAGAGGCCTGGCGTGCTGCGACTCATGGGGTCACAGAGAGTCGGACACGACTGAGCGACTGAACTGATACACGCCTATTGGAACTGAACACTTAGGTAAGTGGACGGCAGATGGTGGGATCCAGGTTCCTCACTGTTGGAGTGGAGTTTATAGATAAGCAAGCAGAACAGACTAGAATGATCCATGTGGTAATGGATTAAAGTTAGAAATATCACTATGAACTCATGTTTAGTTGCATATAGATACAGATGGCTATATATATGTATGTGTGTGTGTGTGTGCATGTGTGTGCACATAGGTTAGTAGACATGCAAGTATACCAACTTATATTTTCTTACTCTTTCAATTGAGAGGGCCTAGAAGCAATGATGGAGAAGGCAATGGCACCCCACTCCAGTACTCTTGCCTGGAAAATCCCATGGACGGAGGAGCCTGGTAGGCTGCAGTCCATGGGGTTGCCAAGAGTCGGACACGACTGAGTGACTTCACTTTCACTTTTCACTTTCATGCATTGGAGAAGGAAATGGCAACCCATTCCAGTGTTCTTGCCTGGAGAATCCCAGGGACAGGGGAGCCTGGTGGGCTGCTGTCTATGGGGTCACACAGAGTCGGACATGACTGAAGCAACTTAGCAGAAGCAGTGATACCCCAATATCATAAGAACATCTAGCATCTAAGTCTTGGGTTTCTAATACAAATTTCCAATAAAAAGGAAAGGTCTCCTTAGAGAAATGGCTGGCTCTTGAACCAGGGTAGGAAATATATATAATTAGCCTGAAATTTCTTGTAGTGTCAGAAATAGGGAATTCTGAGAGCTCCTGTCTTTCCCCCAAACACACATTGGAAAATCATTGAAAGTTTGTAACCAAGACAATGACATCCACTTTTTGAAAATATTCCTGGCTGAAGTATCAGTTCAGTTCAGTCGCTCAGTCATGTCTGACTCTTTGTGATCCCATAGGCTGCAGCATGCCAGGCTTCCCTGTTCATCGCCAACTCCCGGAGTTTACTCAAACTCATGCCCATTGAGTCAGTGATGCCATCCAGCCACCTCATTCTCTGTCACCCCCTTCTCCTTCTGCCTTCAATCTTTCCCAGCAGTAGCCAAAGTATTGGAGTTTCAGCTTCAGCATCAGTCCTTCCAATCAATATTCAGGACTGATTTCATTTAGGATGGACCAGTTGGATCTCCTTGCAGTCCAAGGGACTCTCAAAAGTCTTCTCCAACACCACAGTTCAAAAGCATCAATTGTTTGGCACTCAGCTTTCTTTATAATCCAACCCTCATGTCCATATACAACTACTGGAAAAACCATAGCTTTGACTAGATGGACCTTTGTTGGCAAAGTAATGTCTCTGCTTTTTATTATGCTGTCTAGGTTGGTCATAACTTTTCTTCCAAGGAGTAAGCATCTTTTAATTTCATGGTTGCAATCACCATCTGCAGTGATTTTGGAGCCCCCCAAAATAAAGTCTGACACTGTTTCTACTGTTTCCCCATCTATTCACCATGAAGTGATGGGGCCAGATGCCTTGATCTTAGTTTTTTCAATGTTGAGTTTTAAGCCAACTTTTTCACTCTCCTCTTTCACTTTCATTAAGAGGCTCTTTAGTGCTTCTTCACTTTCTGCCATAAGGGTGGTGTCATCTGCATATCTAAGGTTATTGATATTTCTCCCGGCAATCTTGATTCCAGCTTGTGGTTCTTCCAGCCCAGTGTTTCTCATGATGTACTCTGCATGTAAGTTAAATAAACATGGTGACAATATATAGCCTTGACTTATTCCTTTCCCTATTTGGAAACAGACTGTTGTTCCATGTCCAGTTCTAATTGTTGCTTCCTAACCTGCATACAGATTTCTCAAGAGGCAGGTCAGGTGGTCTGGTATTCCCATCTCTTCAAGAATTTAAGAGTTGTCAAGAGTACACAGAACTGTACAAAAAAGCAAGACCCAGATAATCACGATGGTGTGATCACTGACCTAGAGCCAGATATCCTGGAATGCGAAGTCAAGTGGGCCTTAAGAAGCATCACTACAAAGAAAGCTAGTGGAGGTGATGGAATTCCAGTTAAGCTATTTCAAATCCTAAAAGATGATGCTGTAAAAGCGCTTCACTCAATATGCCAGAAAATTTGGAAAACTCAGCAGTGGCCACAGGCTGAAGTATGGAGTGTGAATTAAAGGAGGGCAAGAAGATATGTAGTGAGGGTTTCAGATTAGAAGATGTAAACTATTTTAGACTGGATAAACAACATTATCCCACTGTATAACACAATAAACTAGATTCAATACCTTATAATAAACCATAATGGAATGGAATATATATATAAAAGAATGTCTCTATGTGTATAACTGAGTCACTTTCCTGGAATACAAAGATTGGTATGACGTAAATCCAGTATCCTTCAGTTTTTTTAAAAAGAATGTGTGTAGGGGAGAACAGTGAAGAGGTCCAGGTGAGGGATGACCTGTTTTAGCCTAAAGGTGGGAGCAGGTGAGAGAGAAGATGGACTTGGAATTCCAGCTCTGACACTAACAGACATGACAGGGCAGTCTGGATGTGAGTCAGTCACGATATTTCCTGCCTCTTAATTTCCTCTCTTGCTTCCTCTGTTGTTAAAGATGTGATATTCACAGCAGGATCCAATTCATAGTTACCTCTTAAAAATATTAAATTTCTGTAAATTAGCAGTGTCGTTTCAGAAAATAACATTGTTGGTTATGCCATAACAATTGAGAAGTAATTTTCCTACTTCCTAAAGCTTCATGTTCTGTTTAGATCTTCACATTTTAGGAGGAGTTTTTAGTGCTGAGAATAAAAAACAATGAGATCTTAGACAGGACCAGTGAGGAAAGGTTAAATGAACTGAAATCATTTAGCTTACACAAAAAGATTCAGTGATGATTTGATGACAATTTTCCAGTGAAATAAAAGTAACAGAAAAAGACATGGCTAATTATTCTCTCCTTTCGTAGGGATTTTAATGAGAAGAAGTGGTTTAAATTGCTAGGAAGGGGCTAGGAAGTACTGTTGACTGTATCTGTGAGATGTACTAGCATGAATTATAGACTTTCCGTAACTAAAATCTATAAAACTAGGTCAGACAATGATTTGCCATAAGTATTGTGGATTTTCCTTCATAAAAACAAGTGGTTGCACCAGAAGGCCCCTGGAGGTCTCTGCCAACCCTTTCATTCCACCAGAGAAGGGATTAATATCTATTGATTCTTGCTTGGTGACAGCCGCTTTCATGATGTCCCTTAATCCTTCCAATAATACGATGAATTGGGATAATTACTCCTGCTTTAGAGAGACAGATGCTTCCTTCCCCTCCTTCCTTTCCCACACCTTGGAAGGAGCACCTTTTGCACACGAAAGAAATAATAACTGGACCCTGAAACTGGGCATCTTTTAATGTGCAGTAGTTAAGCAATTTATAGTCACAGAGTAGGGGTGCAGGAAATGAAACTGCATTCCTCATTTCTGCTTGGTTGTGAAAAGCATCCTTTTCCAGGCTAAAGAGATTCAGTCATTTCCACTTAATGCTCCGCCTCTGTTGTCTCCTCCTCCCCTATCTGAGATTAGGGCCTATGTAATGCCACGGAGCAGGGTGATGTGGGGATTTCATAGTCATCTTCTGACCTTCTTGTCCATCCTGATGGGTTTCTGGACTCAGCAGGACCCATGAGGTCAACATCTGTTCCTGCATTGGCTGATGGCATCATTTGCTCCACAGACCTCAGTTATCTGGGTACCACCATTTGGGTTAGCCTATGTCAGTCATGAGCTTTCTTCAGTTTACTGTTAATTTTTCTGCTTTCTGGGACCTAGGGCCTGTTCAATGCTTGGCCTTGTGGCTTTAGATCTGGCAGAGTTTCAGGGGGACGGTTCAGGCGCCTTTTCTCTCTCTACTCATCCTACATCCGTTGCTCTTCCACTGCCTGGTATCGTTTGGATCCAGGGCTTCTCTCAGAGGTGGGCAGTCTCTTAGGGCTAAGCCCTGGGCAGAAAGGCCGTACCCCCTGTACTCCAGAGTTCCTCTAACCTGTCTGCCCTCTAAGACTGGAATGAGGTGGAGTGTGGCAGAGGCTTGGGTGTTTCATGGGCACATCTAACTCTTTTGCTCTCCTTTTTGAGTTCTTAACAAATTCCCCTTCCACCGTAGCCCATAACAGGTTCTAGGCTCCCGTCTGGGTGCTCTTTTCGTTGCATGTTCTTTCCTGTTCCATATTTTGACTTTACCAGGTTTTGCTTTTAATCAACAAAAACATGCTTTTAAAATTCCCCCAAATCTACTAGCAACTTCCCACAGAAAAACCAAGCCACCACAAACTATTTTCTCTTCCCATTTTCTGGCTCTTGTGATGGAAATCATCACTTTCAAGACTAATTTGGGAATTTCTGCTCCAAAAGTGACACTTTTTTTTCACATGATTGCTTTATCTTCTTTCTTCTAGGACAATAAACCTCAGCTTTATTATGGTCTGTGTTTTCTGTTTCAAGTAATTTTGAAACAAACATAGAGAAGAGAGAGAGAAAAAACAAAACCCAAGACAGCTACAGCTTATTGGTTTACTACAAAGTGATTAGTGTTGAAACCACCACCTGCATCCAGATACCAAGAACTGCCAGCCCCCTGGGGACTCAGCCCCTCTGAGAGACTACTCTATTCTAGCTTCAAAGGTCACCATTGATCCAACTGCTCATACTACAGACTAATTTTGTGTGTTTTCAAATTTTATAGAAATGAAATCCTGGAGGATGCGTCACTTGTGTCTGACTTGTTTGGTTCAAATTTACACTTGTGAGAATCATTCCTATTGCTCTGAAGAGCAGCGTTTTGTTCCCTCTCGTTGCTGAATACTCCACACTGCATGTATATCCCATGTTATGTTTATCCATTCTATGACTGTTGGAGATTTAGGTTGTTCCAGTTTTTTGGCTATTGAAAACAACACTTCTCAAATCACACTTGTAAATTGCAGGTGGCACATGGTGTGCACGTCTGTTGCATAAATTCTTTGAAGTAGCAGTCTTTACCTCTTAATTGGAGTGTTTAGTCTAGCCATATGATTATTATTTTAGCAGCTTATCTTGTCTTCCTCTAATGCCTTCCCTATTCTGCATTCTGTCTAAAAATCCACTAGCTCCTGTCATTCAGATTTTTAAACAATTTCACTTGTGAGCTATTGCTCTGGGGATAAATTACAGACTCTACATGGCCTGTAGGATCTCCTATCATGTGATTCTGCTTCTTGCATCTTTAGCTGTGCTCTTGCCAAACCGGCTCACCTTTACTAATTGAGCTCTTTCACGAGCTGTTTCCTCTGCTTTAAGCATTCCCTTGTCCGTCTCCCTTTCTACCCCTCAGCATGATTTCACCTGGCCTACTCGCACTTATTTCTGAACTCCCAACATACCATTTCTAAGACAACACTGAAGGTTGAATTGTCACATTCAGAGCACAAAATACTCAAGTGAAATATGGGAGAGTCTAAGCCCATCAACAAAACTACCCAAGTCTGCTCTTCCCAATTCTGATGTGTATTAGAGCATGCAAAATTCTCAATGGTGCTTGGTGGATATGCACAAAAGAGCCATTTCAGTTCTGAAACAGCTCATTTATACACCCCATTAATATCCAGCTTACAGGACATTTTCTAGTGACTTATAAATTCCAAGTTTAGTGACAATAAGGAAACTAGACAGGCCATCTCTTACAAATGACTCCTCTACTTCCCCTTGGAAAATACCACGAGGTCTCCTGTTTACAAAGGGATTTGACAGTGGTAACTGTTGCTAGGCATCTTGAGGAAGAACACAGATTTCAGACTTGACTAGTCCTTTCCAACTTCCTCATGTAAACATTTCCGACCCTCTCCATCTAGACAAGGTATCAATGCTTTCATAGTTTATGTTTCTCCCATCTAAGTGATTTCTGATGCAATGCCTGCAACCCCCTCAATACCGTGAACTCCGTTAAAACGGGAATTATACATGTTCTATTTACTGTTGTATGTCTGATACCTGGCTCCATTGCTGGAACATAGTAGGCTCTCACCAACGTTTACGAATTGTTAATTGTTTAAATGTTTTATCTGCTCTTTTAAAATAAAGTTTTTGTTTACTCAGTTTGACACTGTTGGTTTTTAAGCTTGTTTGAATAAAGTTTATATATAGTTAACTTTGATGAATGATTCTGACATAGCAGGAAGAAAGATTCATGGGTTTCTTGTACAAAACTTGTCATAATAATTAGATTTTATATTTTCATTGAATATAAGGCATAATATGGCTCTGACCTTTCCAGAGATGTATTATTTATTTCCAGATACATTTCTGCTGAATCTCTGTTTTATTGTCTTTTTGTCAATTTGAAATTTCTTCTCCATTTTTCTATTTCCATCCTAATCTGTTTGTAATTCATATTTTCTTTTTGTCTTTCTTTAAAATCCATTCCCTTTATTTAACTTTTGTCACCTCAGAGAATTTAAAAGTTAAGTTCCCTTGTATTTGAATTTAAGATTGAAATATAAGTGTCTCCTTTGTAGAGTTAGTGGTTTTGACCTAACTGTGTTTCACAAAGGATGACCTCTGGTTGACTGGTAAGATTATGCTAAGACTGAAAAGATTATGGGTTCTGGCTCCTTCTAAGCTATGTCAAAGCATCTCAATGAAAAGAGATATATTCATGCATTTACCTGAATTCAAATACCTCACTCCAGTGTAATTCATAATAATAATATTGTGTTTATGTTAAAACTGATATTTTCCTGAAGCTAAGGCAGCATTGTGAAGGGACTATCATACTGACTGTTATTAAGTTCTTTTGAATTTGGACCATGCATTCTTTCTTGTGTCATGGAAAAATTCACCTGTTCTGATCCTTTTGCGCTAGCACATTTCTCTATTCAAACTACTGCTATCTCTATCCAACTAGCACTTAAAATTTATTTTGGTCTTCGCTGAATAAGAATGCATCATTTATGCATTTACTCCTCCTCTGTTGCTATCCCATTGCACGCTGAGTCGCCTCAGTCATGTCCTGCTCTTTGTGATTCTACGGACTGTAGCCTGCCAGGCTCCTCTGTCCATGGGATTCTTTAGGCAAGAATACTGGAGTGGGTAGCTGTTCCCTTTTCCAGGGGATCTTCCCAACCCAGGGATCAAACCCAGGTCTCCTGCAGTGCAGGCAGATTCTTTACCATCTGAGCCACCAAGGAAGCATGTGCCAGATACCCTGTCAAAAGCTGGAGATACAAAAATAAATAGAACTCAGTGCCTGCTCTTCTGTAATTCACGGTCTACGGTGTGGCCTTCATGTAACGATTGCAGGGCCGTGAGATAAAGGCTATAAGATATAGTGGTGGCACACACAGCCTGTGCTGAAGAATGAGGGGGAAGTATGTTTTCCTCTGAGAGAGTGGTATGAACCGAGCTCCCTCTCAACAAATCTGTTTAAGTGTATGCTCTAGAATGATGAAAAACAGCCTTGCTGTGGAGTCTCCCTGAGGACTAAGTTGAACGTATTGATCCCTGGGATGAGCATGTGGCTGAGATCTTCCTTTCATTTTCAGAGTTGGGTGCGTCAAGTCGGTAAAGGCTTGAGGGCTTCCGACTCCCTTTTGGAGCGTTATCGGTGAAATTTTATACCAGTTATACTCCTGTGTGTTTTCACGTCTCTGTATGTTCTGGCCAGTGTATACATAACATAAAGGCAAAACAAAAGTGTCAGAGGGCAAAACAAAATAAACAAAAACACATTCAGGTGTAGCAAGGAAATAAATTAGGTGATATGACTTCCAGGGCACAAATCTGTTTTCAGCCTCAGTATTCTCCTTTTTCTTGAGGACTGGGGGCATGCGGACAATTATAAAAGCAAAAACTACTCTCTCAAAGAGTGGCAGTGCAGGGTGATGGTTAAGAGCATGGGGCCCAGAATCTATAGGGTCTGGTCACAACCCAGGCGGGGCCACTGACTACCTCAGGGATGCTAGGTACAATATTTAACTCAGGAAAGCCTTAGTTTGCTCATCTGAACAATGGGGACATAAATGCAATTTTTTTTTTTTCCTCTTCATAGTATTATTGTGAGGACGACGTGATGCTTGCTAATGGCTTAATGCATGTGATGACAGTAATGATGATGAAAAGCCACCCATGTTGCAGGAGTGGGGTCCGACCAGGGGAACCCCTTGGTCCAATGGCTGTCAAGGTTTTCAGCATATTAGCATCACGTAGGGCAGGCTTCATGGATGCGTCCATGTATCAGGCTGTGTCCAAAGAGGAGGCTCCCCCACTTGGAGTAATGCTCAGCTGTTGTCATCTTAACACTCTCCAATTTAAATGAGTCCTGAATTTTAATTTGAAAATGGGCCCTGCAAATTACATAGCTGGTCCTCACTGGGCAGTGTTTAAAAATCCCAATGCCTGAGCTCCACCCTACTTCAGTTAAGTCAGAATCTCAGAAGCTGGGATCAGAGATTCTTCTCATCTTTTAGAGTTCCACAGAGGGGTCTTCTATGTAGCAAAGTTGAGGAAACAGTGCCTTGATTTTCTAGCTGATTGCTGGCAGTCCAAGGCGGTTTTTGCTTCCGTGGCATATGTTACCGTACTGGGGAAACTTGTTTTAGGTATAAATTTCTAATTCAAGGGAATTCATATATATTCCTTATCTTTGAATCAGATCTATATCACACTATATACACCCATCCATACAGCTGAGGGATGATTGGCCCTGAAATCAGATCACAGGAAACGTACTCTCTGTAATCTGTCAAGTGGGCCTAAAATAACTCTTATATTAGGACTTCCCTGGTAGTCCAGTGGCTAAGATTCTACGCTCCCAATGTGAACCTGCTCCGAGGTTTGATCCTTGGATCTGGGTTTGATCCCTGGGTTAGAAAGACCCCCTGGAGAAGGGAATGGCTACCCACTCCAGTATTCTTGTCTGGAGAATTCCATGGACAGAGGAGCCTTGTGGGCTACAGTTGATGGGATCACACAAAGCTGGACACAACTGAGAGACTAACACTTTCCCTTTCTTCAGGAATCTAGATCTCACATGCTGCATCTAAGAATTCATATTCTGCAACTGCAACTAAAGATCTCTTATGCCGCAACTGAAGACCTGGTTCAGCCAAATAAATAAAGTTAAAAAAAATAACACCTACATCACACAATTGTTATGAGAATTAAGTGAGATAATTCATATTAAGTTCCTACGAGAAAGCCTGACACAAAATAGGCACTCAATATATGTGAGCTATTCTTCATGTTACAATGCCTACAGGTTGTTTTGGCTTGATCATTAACAGGAAACTTTGATGACCTGAGACTCCTGTCATGACAACACAAGGTACTTGTTTCCAAGTCCATGGTTAGTTATTCTTTAGAGTGTACAAGGCATTTAGTCTGAGGAAGTACAGAGGCTTGAGGCAAGCCGCATCATAGCATATAAAGGCAAGTTGTGAATAATTTACTTGTCCTGCCAAGCTGTCAAATTACTGAAGAGTTTTCCAAAGCACCGTCTGACCCAATATCTCAGACCTCTCTGCCCCTTAAAGAAGACATGGCTAATTGGAAGAGAAAAAACATCCACAACCCACATGGCCTGAGCACATCAAAACATACCACCTGTCATTCCTATGCTTAGTCAGCACCCCAGCCAACAAAAATCCCTCCATCATCAATGAACTTACATTTGTTTGTTGATCACTAATCATTATTTTCTGTTTATTCTGATAGTCTTCATTTTTGGTACGAAGATGAGAGAATGGTTGCTGCAATACATTTTTAGAGCCTCAAGTATACTATGATGCAGATGGATAGGTTTTAAGCCTTAGAGGGGAATGAGGACAAAATGAAATAGAGATGATGTTTGAAGGCATAAACAAACCATGCACTTACAGCCTTAATTTTGCAGTTTGCAATTTTAATTTCCTATTTTCCTCCTTGTGAGGGATTACTTGGCATGTTGCTAGTATCACAGAGGGAAAAAATTATGATTGCCTTTTGGTAGAGGATTGTGTAAATACTAATTTAATTAGAATTCAGCATGAAAGCCAAAAGCCAGAAATTATTTATCTGCCCGACACCTGGTTGATATGCTTACTTGGCATGGTTGTTCTCAACCTGGCAGGACTTCAGGATTGCTTGGTGAGCCTCAGTGAAATCACCCCAAAACTCTGACCCCGTTTTTGACCAGTTAAATGCGAATCATTGGGGATGGGGTCTGGGCATCATTTCTTTACCTTTAAGTAGATTAATTTTTTTTTTTTTAGGTGCGTGTGTTAGTCGCTTAGTCATGTCCAGCTTTTTGCAATCCCATGGACTGCGGCTCTCCAGGATCGCTGTCCATAGGGTTCTCCAGGGAAGAATACTGGAATGGGTTGCCATTCCCTCCTCCAGGGGATCTTCTCAACCCAGACTGAACTTGGTTCAGTTCTAACCCCTGGTAGTCACTGATCTGCTTACTGTCTCCATAGTTTTGCCTTTTCCAAATGTCATATAGTTGGAAGCATATTATAAACTGCCTTTTCATATTGGTTTCTTTCACTGAGTAATATGCATTTAAGCTTCCTCTATGTATTTTCAGAGTTTGGTAATTCTTTTCAGCACTGTATACTATTTTCATTGTCCAGATGTACTAAAGGGTACTTATCTTTTCACCTACTGAAGGGCGTCTTAATTGTTCCAAGTTTTGGCAATTATGAAGAAAGCTACTGTGAACATCTGTGGATGGGTTTTTGTATGGATGTAAATTTTCAACTCATTTGGGCAAATATCAAGGTGCAGATTGCTGGATTGTGTGAGAAGAGTGTGTTGAGTTTTGAAACTGTCTGGCTGTCTTCAAAAGTGGTTGTGCCATTTTGCATTCCTACCAGCAATGAATGAAAGTTCCTGTTGCTCCACATTCTTACCACCACTTGGTGTTGTCAGCGTTCTGGATTTTAGCCATTCTAATAGGTATGTCACAATATCTTATTATTGTTTTAATTTGTATTTCCTGATGAAATCCAGTGTGAAGCATCTTTTAGATGCTTATTTGCTATCTGTATATCTTCTTGTCCAACTGTTTGTGACCCTATGGACTGTTGCCCAGCAGGCTCCTCTGTTCATGGGATTCTCTAGGCAAGAATACTGGAGTGGGTTGCCATGCCCTTCTCCAAGGGAATCTTCCTGACCCAGAGATCGAATCTGGGTTTCCTGCATTGCAGGCAGAATCTTTATCACTGAGCCAGTAACCTGTTTGGGTATTTGGCCTATTTTTAAATAGGCAGGTTGTTCATTTTCTTACTGCTAAGTTTTAAGAGTTCTTTGTATATTTTGTATAATAGTCGTTTATCAGATATGTCTTTTGCAAATATTGTCTCCCAGTCTGTGGTTTGTCTTCTCTTTCTCTTGATGGAGCATCAGTTTAAAAAATCTCTGGTGATTCTACTATGTAGCAGAGTTAAGAACATGGAGTCCCAGTAGAAATGTGAGGGATCCTTATAGAACCCTTAAGGGCTGCATGCTTTAAGAGCTGAGAAGGTACAAAAGCAGTTTAAAAAAAAACAAACCACCACCACCCTATTTGATTCTGGTTGGACTGTACCTGTAAGCAAACAAACTAGTACAGCCATTATGGAAAACAGTGTGGAGATTCCTTAAAACATTGCAAATAGAACTGCCTTATGACACAGCAATCCCACTGCTGGGCATACACACCGAGGAAACCAGAATTGAAAGAGACACATGTACCCCCATGTTCATTGCAGCGCTGTTTATAATAGCCAGGACATGGAAACAACCTAGATGTCCATCAGCAGATGAATGGATAAGAAAGCTGTGGTACATATACACTATGGAATACTACTCAGCCCTTAAAAAGAATAAATTTGACTCAGTTCTAATGAGATGGATGAAATTGGAACCAATTATACAGAGTGAAGTAAGCCAGAAAGAAAAACATCAATACAGTATACTAACACATATATATGGAATTTAGAAGACAGTAATGATGACCCTGTATGTGAGACAACCAAGAGACACAGAGGTATAGAGTGGACTTTTGGACTCTGAGGGAGAGGGAAAGGGTGGGATGGTTTGGGAGAATGGCAATGAAACGTATATTTTCGTGTAAGAAACGAAGCGCCAAACTATGTTCAATGTAGGATGCAGGATGCATGGGGCTGATGCACAGGATGATTCAAGTAGAGGATGTGGGGTGGGAGGTGGGAGGGGGCTTCGGCATTGGGAGATTGTGTTCACCTATGGCTGATTCGCGTCAATGTATGGCAAAACAAATACAGTATTGTAATTTAAAATAAAAAAATAAATAAACTCCAAAAAAAAAAGAAAAGAAAAAAAATAAAATTTAATCAAGAAAAAAAAATAAAAAGAAAAGCACACACAAACATACCTTCACCAAAGTAGGAAAAAGGACTTTTTCATGCTAAAAGCCACTTTAGTGCTCCTAGTTCTCTGGCCCTGAGGGCATCACGGCAGCAGAATAAAATCAGTGCAAAACACAGTGTGGCTTTTTTCTTTAGTTGTCTCTCACTTTTAGGTTTTCTACACTTAACTCAGGCATTTGGAGTTCCCCTGGCACACCTCAGCCCTGAGCCTCCCTGACAGGCAGCCACACTAGCTGCCCACATCACCCAACGAAGCACAGTGTGTGTCCCTCTGCAATGCAATCCACCCTCCTCACTACCGTGTTCAGGTTCCTGAGGGACCAGACACTGTGGCCCTCCAGTGAATGTCACTCCACTTCTGAAAGAGACTTCTGCCTTGAATCTCTGCCTTTAGAGAACTTCCCACATAATATGGAAGGAATTGCCCCTTTACTCTGGGGCTTCCTAGTGGCTCAGATGGTAGAGAATCCCGCCTGCTATGCAGGATACCTGGGTTCTATCCCTGGGTTGGGGAATATTCCCTGGAGGAGGACATGGCAACCCACTCCAGTATTCTTGCCTGGAGATTCCCCATGGACAGGGGAGCCTGGTGGGCTACGCTCCATGGGGTCACAAAGAGTCAGACACAACTGAGCATACACACAGGTACATTCCTTTGCTGTAATGCCTAAAAGCTACATTAGTCCAAGACCTACCTGTATCCTCTGGGGCTCTGACTACTGTTTGATTCTGAAACCAAAGAGTCCCTTAAACTACAAAGGCTGCTCTTCTATGCTGACTCTATATAGAGAGCAACTCTACAAAGAGAGAGAGAGAAGGGGAAAGGTTTTAAGTAGAGAGCATTTAGTTATCTGATAACCAGTTAGAGTGAGCTGTGCAATATATATGATCTGTATTAATCTATGTGAAGTCTCTTCACCCAGTAGCCAGTAATCCTTAGTTATACAAGTCAGATCATGTCACTCCTCTTAGAAATCTCTCGTGGTCTCTCAACTCACTAGGAAGAAAGTCCAAAGTCCTCATCACAGTCTACAAGGCTCTATGGGGTCTGTAGCCCAGTCTCCTGTAGCTCACTGAGCTTCCATTGCACTGGCCTCCAGGATGTTCTTATGACACACCAAGCACCTCAGCATGTAACTGCTATTCCCTCGGTCAACAAGGTTCTTTTCGGGAGGTTGACATGGTACCTCCCCTCCTTATGGGAGATATAAGCTGATCCTCTTAAGATACCACCTCTCTCCACCTCTGTCACTCTCTCTTCTCTTACCCTGCGCTTTGTATTCTTTTGCATCATTTATATCCACTTGACATACGATGGAATTTTTGTTTATTGTATGTTTTCTCCTGCTGGAATGCAGGGGTTTCCCTGATAACTCAGTTATTAAAGAATCCATCTGCAATGCAGGAGACCCCAGGTCAATTCCTGGGTCGGGAAGATCCGCTGGAGAAGGGATAAGCTACCCACTCCAATATTCTTGGACTTCCCTGGTGGCTCAGCTAGAAAAGAATCCTCCTGCAATGTGGGAGACCTGGGTTCAATCCCTGGGTTGGGAAGATCCCCTGGAGAAGGGAAAGGCTTCCCACTCCAGTATTCTGGCCTGGAGAATTCCATGGACTGTATAGTCCCATGGGGTCACATGGGATCGCAGGGTCAGACAGGAATGAACGACTTTCACTTTCCCACTAGAAAGCATCCTCCCTGAGAGCAGAGGCTTTGTCTTGTTCACAGCTGCATTCCCAGCGCCTAGCGCCCTAGGTTGCTGATTGTTAGACCTGCACTGGTGTCAAGTAAAGTGTACTTGACGTTTGAAAGAAGGATCTTTCCAATGACACCCCTTAGCAGAGGTCTTTCTCCAGCATGCTGAGGACAGCTGTCCAACATTTCCATCTTAACATCTCAGCCTGTTAGCAAAGTATAAGCTGCAGCACAGCCAGGACTCTATTGTTTTGTCCAGCAATTTCTCCCCAGCACCCAAGACAATGTGGGTCTACAGCCCGTGTTCAACGTGTGTTCATGAATGTTCAGAACTGAACACTCTCCCACAAGCCTAGCCGTAAACCCAGGAGACAGCCTTGACTTCTCCCCACTCTTCATCTCACACATCAAGTCACATGTCAGTCTTGGTGGATTGTATCCTATTTACATGTGTGAAATATCCTGGATCTCTCGAATCCTATGGCCATTACTCTGGGCTTGGTAAGTCTCTCACTTGCATAATTACAGTAGTTTCCTACCTAATATTTCTATCCTTAACCTAGATTTCCTCTAATTCATTCTTTAGTGGATAGACTAAAAGAGATTTTGTCTCTTGTTTTATGCTTAAAACTTGTTAATGATTTCACATTGTGCTTAAGATACAGTGCAAACTCTTTAATATGACTGGCATGGAGTACATGATGAGATCCCTGCTTTTCTTTCAGATCAGACTCTCCCTCCAGACACAATGGCCCAGGGCCCTGTCTTAGCTCTGGACCTCTGCCCAAGGTGGTGGTGGTGGTAGGGGCGGGGTGGGGTGGGGTTGTGTTCTCACTGCCTGAACAGCCTTACTCTGTCCATACAACTCACTCCGACGACTGTCTTCATCCCCCTTTGAGGGGACTATGTGTCTGGGCTGAAGCACCTCCTCAAACACGTGCACTCATTTTTATCCCCTTGTTCCCCACTGTGTCACCAGCACCTAAGCCATCCTGGGTACACAGCAGAGATTTAGCAAATGTTTCTTGATTAGCTAAATCCTGTGACGGTTTAGTGATTAGGGTGTAGGGTGGCCAGAGAGCATACTGTGTTAAGTTTAAGCATCTAGTATTTAGAGCAAGCCCTTTATCTTCACAACTCTTAGTGTCTTAATATGGATGGTGGGAAACACCTGGAGATGGTGAAGGACAGGGAAGCCTGGTGTCCTGTAGTCCATGGGGTCACGGAGAGACTGATGTGGCTTGGGGACTGAACAACATGGACTGTGTAGGGTTCACATATATATCTCTGGGGCCTAACACTGTGCCTGGCATGTTATGAATAAACACTTTGAAAATGTTTGCAAAATGAAGGTTGCATATATTACTTCAGCAGAATTTAAAAAAAAATACATTGTAGCTTAACTCTGGTAAAAAGGCAGGATAGCTCAGTTGGTAAAGAATCCATCTGCCATGCAGGTGACCTTGGTTTGATTCCTGGGTCAGGAAGATCTGCTGGGGAAGGGATAGGCTACCCACTCCAGTATTCTTGGGCTTCCCTTGTGGCTCAGCCGGTAAAGAATCTGCCTGCAATTCTGGAGACCTGGGTTTGATTCCTGGGTTGGGAAGATCCCCTGGAGAAGGGAAAGGCTACCCACCCAGTATTCTGGCCTGAAGAATTCCATGGACTGCATAGTTCATGGGGTTACAAAAAGTCAAACATGACAGAGCAACTTCCACTTCACTTTAATGACAAGAATGAGAACTTTTAAAAAGTTCAAATAATTTTGGTTGCTTTAATATGAATCACTCCTGCTTGTAGTAGAAAGGGTCTTAATGCCAACCACCAAATAATTTTAAGTTTTACCAAATTTTCCTAAGATACTTGAACTGTTTTTAAGGGACATGCAATATGAGTGTGAATGTGATGTTCATGGAATAACAATACACACACACACACAAATCTTGACTCTTAGGGAGGTAATATGTTATAGTGGTTTCAGTGTGTCATTCATGTGTCATCCATAGATGCAGGAACTAATATAAATTATTTAAATCTCCCAAGTCTCAGTTTACTAGATTATAAAATGGGAATAATACATAATTTTAAAATGATGTATGAAGATAAATACTGTATATAGCACTTGATATAGCAAGCATAAACCATTTTAGAAATTGCATCTGATTATTATTGCTAAGTATTATTAAAGATAATCCAGTCACCCTTCATGTAATCAAATTACTATTGAGCAGTAGTTCATGCTTTGACTCAACTCTGCCCTGAAGCTCTCTAGTCATCCTTTCATCATCCCTAACCTGTCATAATCCCACTTACATCAGGTCTAGTAATTTAAGGAGGCAAATGTGAAGAATGGGCCTACAATATCCCTAATCTACAGAATTTCTGATAGCAAAATATCAAAGACTGTGCATTCCGGAAAGAGAATTAGGAAAACCCTATGGAGATATCTCTAATGGAAATACTATTTAAAGTTTTAATATTGGGGACATTATGGTGGGAGTTTCAGCTCTTTTAACAAAAGCCATAGATGTAGACTTGTTTGGGGGCAAGAGGATCAGGCAGATATTTTATGAACACTCCCTCAAAAGACAGGTACTCAGGCCTGACCAGGGGATGCATGTGTGTGAGTGACAGTAAGCAACATGCCATCCTGAACTTTTAGCCTATTGAGAAAACTAGGGGAAAAAAACACACCAAAATTCTCTACATAAAATAGGTGTTAAATTTTCTGAATCTTAACAGGGGAGAGCAAAGAAGCAGACTTACCAGAAGGTTTTCTCTAAGTTTCCAGTAATGAGTCATTTAGAAAAAAAAGACATCTGTTGCATCTAGAAATGGACAAATGGGACCAAAACCATTCACTAGAAAACAGAATTTGAACCTATGCTGCAAGCAACTTTACAAATAGTTTCCAAGACTAAAAATAAAAAGAGAATTAGATTCGACTTTCACGGCTACCAAACCAATATTCTGTTGCATCATGCCAATTTTATTGTTTTTGTTCTATTATGAGTGCTGATTTTAAAATTCTCCTGAGACAGTGCAATTCTGAATGTCATTCTCATTTGATTGTGTGTCATCCATAACTGTTCTCTAAACTTGGTGTACGCATGTATTTGTTCTTCTAAACTGTAGTTACATTGAAAATTAGAAGAGCAACCTGTCCAAGACTGATTCTCAGTGGCTTTATTATGCGATGAAAATATAGTAGGCTTCGTAGTCAGGTCTAATTTGAATCCTAGTTCAGCCACTGATGAGGTGTGGGAATTGAGTTAGTTCCCTTCAGCTGAGTGGAGTTGCCTCATATGTAACATGGAGAACACAGTATCTTCCTTGTAGATTTGTTGTAAAGAATACATAAGTATTTGATGTGCTCACTACAGAGTAGTGCTAAATGTTTTCCCTTCTAGCTTCCCAAACTGTGGGTCAACTCTAATACAGCCTCCTTATAAATATTCTAAAATGCTGTACAGGGACAAACTATTATTGATGGAAAGGGAAATTTAATTAGTCCTTGGACTCCAAGGGAGACACCGTCAAATTCTGTTTTCTGATGAAAGGTGTATCAGAAGGGGTCTAGTGTACTTGATGATTAATTAACCCTTTGTTTGACATTTAATAGGCTTCCCCTGTGGCTCAGCTGGTAAAGAATCCGCCTACAACACAGGAGGCCTGGGTTCCATCCCTGGGTTGGGAAGATCCTCTGGAGGAGGCAAAGGCTACCCGCTCCCATATTCTGGCCAGGAGAATTTCATGGAGTCTGTGGGGTTGCAAAGAGTTGGACATGACTGAGTGACTTTCACTTTCGCTTTGACATTTGATGATTCATAGAAAATCGAATGATAATCAAGCACTAATATGCCAGTTGCTTATTCACTGACTTCTATAACTGGCACTTCTTATACAATATTTCATTTAAACCTTAAAACAGCTAGACTTAGTTTGCATTTTGATCACCCCTAATTAACAGAGGGAAGCCCTGAGATGCAGAGTTGTACTCACTGCAAGTGGCAAATTGAGTGTTTGAGTCTAAAAACTGGGTATTTTCACTTCATCACTCTGCCTCCCTCCCCAAATCATAGCATTTTTGAAATGTGTTAGTGGCTGAAGGTACATATTGCTTTACACACTATGCTCAGTATATTCATATTACAGTTTTAAGAATTTGTTTTCCTTTGTTCCCTTCTATGTTAATTTCTAACAATTATAAATTTTATTACTTTAAAAATTTGATTTCAACCCGATAGCCAAAGTAACCCAAACTTACACATCTAACTTGTATTTCTCTGTGCATTCCTGCCTTTCTCCTTCGCCCCTTCCCCACCTTTCCCTCTCTTTCCTTTGGTCATGTCACTCATTTAAATATTACACATGCATATACACGTATAGACATATAGAAATATATCAAAGAACTGCAGATGTCTAGTCAGAAAATGATGCTATGACCAATATGGCTTCCTTCCCAGTTCTACCTGTTACTAGCACTGGGCATTCCACAGTCACTTGTAAACCATGGACATGTATCTCTGATCTGGGCTTCCACATCTTCCCCATGGTTAAAATATGTCTGGTCTAGGTCAGGAGTAAAAACTCCTTCGATTTTAGATATATACACTCTAAATGAAAGAAATGCTATCCAGTAAATTGATGGGCAGCTTTTACTGCCTTTCTTTCTGTGCAAGCAGATTATAAATTAGTTTTATTATATCTGGAAATGTTTCACTAACCATTGAACCAAAGCCATTGATCTATTCATAACGTACCACATCGATACTTGGAAAACACTCTGGCTTAGGTCACCATAAAGGCCCAGAGGTGCAGACAGTTGTGGAACAGAAGAGAACGAAGAGTCAACATGTATACAAATTAATTGCCCAGAAATGATATGAAGTGAAATTCCAGTGAAACATGGATTACCATGGAGATTATATATATATATATATATACACATTTTAGAACAAAGGAAATTAACAACCCTTTATAATGATACATAATTAAGGAAATTTTAAAATAAAAACTCAAAGAAATTAAATTGCTAGTTAAAGGAATTTTCTCTTGCCCTTTTCCATGGGAATTTTTGCTTAAGGTGATTTAGTTGGCTTACTGTTTCCAAAGCTTCTTCATTTGCATTTGGTCAGAGATCTCCTAAAATGATACCCTAAAGAATATGTGTGCTATAAAAGTATTTACCTCAAAGTGAATATTAAAGAATATTCTAAAGGGTAGGTCCTCATGAAGATAATGCTTTAATTCATAGCATCAGCTTATCCTAAAAATGATGGTGGTCATATATGTTTTTAAGAGTAAAATCCTCAAATGCCTAGACACATATACAATAATGCCCCATATTTCAGAAGCAGTCCTTAATCTCTTCTCTTCTACTACCATATCAGATACCACATACATGTTATAAGTCATGCCTCAAGGTTTGGATTAGCAAATAATACCAAAGCACGTGTGGATAAAACAAGAGCTAAAACAAAAACTACAACAAAGTCTAGCCATTACTTGTTTACAAGGGACTCACTCGAAAGAAAAGCAGGACACAGAAAAACTGAAAATAACAAGATGACCAAAAGTACCAGGAAAATAATAACAAAGTAAAAGAAAGTATGGCAGTGCTAATACAGAAAAACTCTATTTCTATGAATTCCTATACTGTGTCTTTCTAGGATGAGAATATTAGATGAGACAAGAGATACTACATGTTTTAAAGGTAAAAGAGACTTTATAGTAGACAAGTATATTTGGCTTATGTGCATAGCTATAAAATATATAAGGCAAAATATTAGAAACACAGGAAGAAAGATGCATACCTATAATTATTGTAAAAATTAACACATATTTCTCAGAAATTAAGTGGTAAATACAGGATAAAGCAAATTAAATAATATAATTACAAACTATATCTAATAAACATATAGAGACATTTTTTAGCCAGGAACTGAAAATATATAGTCATTTTTAAAAATATATGGATGTGGCAAGTCTCACAAAGGAATTGCTGCTGCTGCTAAGTCGCTTCAGGCCTGTCTGACTCTGTGTGACCCTAGGGATTGCAGCCTGATAGGCAACTAATTCACTAGCTAGTTCACTAATGAGTCTAAGGAAATACCAGCCCATTTTAATAGTCCACTAACTATAAAAAAGAATAAAATTAGTGAAATGAGTATTTGATCATAATATAATCAAATAAAATAACAGAAATTTATAGGAAAACTAATCACTTAGAAACTTAACCTTTTCTGAATAAATTTTGGCTTGAAAAAGAAATTAAAATTTATATTATAAGCAAAGACCAATGAAAACATAATTTATATATAACTGTCATATCAAGGCCATACAGCACATAGGCATATACATATCATAAAGTGCTAGACCCAAACAGAGAAAATGCATCTCTGTATTTAAAGATGATAGAATTGGAAAAGTCAAAAAACAGCAAAACTGTTAGTTGTCTAGATTCAGTGTCAACCTACAAAATTGGTATCGTTTTCTATACATCCAGAATAGGCAGTTTAAGAAGTCAATAGAAAAGAATCTCATTCACAGTAACAAAAATCTTAAAGCTCTTAGAAAAAAATTAACATTATGTAAAAGCTGGCTTAAAGCTCAACATTCAGAAAACTAAGATCATAGCATCTGGTCCCATCACCTCACGGCAAATAAATGGGGAAAGAGTGGAAACAGTGTCAGACTTTATTTTCTCAGGCTCCAAAATCTCTGCAGATGGTAACTGCAGCCATGAAATTAAAAGATGCTTATACCTTGGAAGGAAAGTTATGACCAACCTGGACAGAATATTAAAAAGCAGAGACATTACTTTGCCAACAAAGGTCCTTCTAGTCAAGGCTATGGTTTTTCCAGTAGTCATATATGGATGTGAGTTGGACCATAAAGAAAGCTGCTGCTGCTAAGTTGCTTCAGTTGTGTCTGACCCTGTGCTACCCCACAGACGGCAGCCCACCAGGCTCCCCTGTCCCTGGGATTCTCCAGGCAAGAACACTGGAATGGGTTGCCATTTCCTACTTCAATGCATGAAGGTGAAAAGTGAAAGTGAAGTCACTCAGTCGTGTCCGACTCTTAGCGACCCTATGGACTGCAGCCCACCAGGCTCCTCCATCCATGGGATTTTCCAGGTGAGAATAGTGGAGTGGGTTGCCATTGCCTTCTCTGAAAGAAACCTGAGTGCTGAAGAATTGATGCTTTTGAACTGTGGTGTTGGAGAAGACTCTTGAGAGTCCCTTGGACTGCAAGGAGATCCAACCAGTCCATCCTAAAGGAAATCAGTCCTGAATATTCATTGGAAGGACTGATGCTGAAGCTGAAACTCCAATACTTTGGCCACCTGATGTGAAGAACTGACTCACTGGAAAAGACCTTGATGCTGGGAAAGATTGAAGGTAGGAGGATAAGGGGACAACAGAGGATGAGATGGTTGGATGGCATCACCGACTCAATGAACATGAGTTTGAGTAAACTCCAGGAGTTGGTGATGGACAGAGAGGCCTGGCATGCTGCAGTCCACCGGGTAGCAAAGAGTCAGACATGACTGAGTGACTGAACTGAACTGATTAAAATCCTATCTGAACTAAGCTACACTACTTTAATGAAAGGCAAAAAGGGGAGACTTGTATGAATGTAAAAGAATACCATGGGGAGTACCACGGGGAGACTCAGCATTGGAAAAATTCACAAATTCATGATTTGATTCCTTTTCAGTTAAAATCACAATAGAAAATTTCATGTAATTTGAGATCCAGATCCTAAAGTTTTTCTATAGGAGAATATGTATAGAAAATTTGGTAAAATAAAAACAAGAGGAAAAAGTAGTAACAAATTTCAAAATAAGCCATAAACCTAAGTAAGGTAATTAAGGTAAAGTAGTGTTAGGACAAGAAAGAGAGGAATGAAGGTAGCAAATCCAGAGCCCATTCTGTATATTAAGGAATGTTTTTGGTATTAGAGTGTCAATCCAAATGAATTCTCCCTCAAACTGCTCTGGGAGAGGCGTTGCTTGATTTTCTGAAAGTAGCACTAGAGAAACACACAGCAAAGTATTTTTACTGCCTTCACATGGGCAAGACCTTCCTAAGCAAAGCAGAAAACACAGAAATTATAAAGGAAAAGATTAACAAGATTTCCAACAGATGAGATAAAATATATTGTATAATAGAAGATACCATAAAACACAAATGACCAAAAGGGAGAAAATATTTGTTATAAATGTAACAAAGAATATTCAAAATATACAAAGAATCCTTATAAAGCAGTTATAAGTCAATAAATTTTAAAAAATGACAAAGAAGATGGAAAAGCAACTTATAGAATAGAAATAGACACAGAAAGAGAATGTTCAACTTTCTTAGTAACAAGAAAATTGGAATTTTAAATAGTGTGAGTTTTGGGGAGACTTCCCTGGATGTCCAGTAGTTAGGACTCAGCTTCTAATGATGCGGTGGGGGTGTGTGAGTTCAGTCTCTAGTCCCTGCCGGGTCATGCAGCCAAATTTTTTTTGGGGGTGGGGATCATCAGTTCATGAAAATCTTTAAGATTAAATTAATGTGGGTGAAAGTGTAGAGGACTGATTACTCTCCTGTATTGTTGATTGAAGTGTAACTAGGTTAAGTCTTTTTGAAGGTCAGTTTAGGAATATATTTCAAGTGTATGATATATATGCTCTTTGAGTTAGTAATTACTTTTCTTAAAAAGAAAAGTAATAGGTCCTAGAATACTTCTGGAAGCTATGCGTAAAAACATCTTCATGATGGGGCTCTTTGAAGTGTTGTTTGTGACAGAAAAATTTTAGGAACAACTGAGATGTCATTGATGGACTGATGTAATTAAATCATGGTACAGATATATAGAGGAATTATATGCAGCTCAGTGTTCTACAACTTGAATCATATATGGATTTTTCCTAAAGGGATTTTAAAAAAATTAATTCCCAAGGTAGCATGAGGAATACTTTACAAGTACAGACTTTAAATATATAAAATTATCTTAAATGGAAAAGAATCAGTTTATGCAATTATATGTTTAAAACAACATTTTTAAAGAAAACAAATTCAAGCTATATATTTGTTCTCTCTCTGAATGCATAAAAAAGATAAAAAATACATGTCAAACTGTTAATATTGGTTACTTTTAGGATATGAATTAAGATGAAGAAATATTTAGCAATATTTTGAAAAACTCTACATGATTCTGCTGTGTTTTGCTTATATTTCAATCAGATTGTGTTTTTTTTTTTTTAAAGTATAGAAAATGAAGGAAACCTTATTATTCTAGGATTTACTTTAATCTTTAGAAGTTTACCCAGGGATGGGAGTTATGAGATTTAAGAAGCAACCAAGCCATACTTAATCCAAATATATCAATGTAAAATGAATTTTTCATTATTGACCGCTGAAACCAAGTAGTCAAAGCATTATTCAGGAGAAAAGTCAAACACTTCTTGTTAGCTTTTTGAAGTGTTATTTGTCACTCTTCCTAAAATATTCAGGTACTAATCTGCTTTATCCCCTGTCCTGCTGTGGACAGAAAACGTTTAAAATTCATTTTGTCACGTAAGAAAAGTGCTCCATGAGAGAGTTTAACAGTATGAGCCAAGGCACCTCAAAATCTGCTACAGTTGATGGACCAGGAACAAATCAAAAGAGAAGACAAGAAGGGTTACTCCATATAAGTCTACCTTCTGTTCTAATATAAACATTTCCCACCTGGGTATATATTTGAAAAAAGGGAAAACACTAATTGGAAAAGATACACACACCCTAATGTCCACAGAAGCATTGTTTACAATTGCCAAGACACAGAAGCAAACTAAGTGTCCATCAACAGATGAGTGAATAAAGGAGACGTGATATATATGTATACACACACACATACATACTGCTGCTACTAAGTCACTTCAGTCGTGTCCAACTCGGTGCGACCCCGTAGACGGTAGCCCACCAGGCTCCCCATGCCTGGGATTCTCCAGGCAAGAACACTGGAGTGGGTCATATACATACTACTTAGTCAAAAAAAGATTGCAAATTTTCCATTTGCAACAACATGGCTGGAGTTGGAGGGTACTATGCTAAGTTAAATAAGTCAGAAGAAGACAAATAATGTAAGATATCTCTTACATGTAGAATCTAAAAAACAACAAACTAGTAAATATAAAAAAACAGAAACAGATTCACAGATATTGAGAACAAACTAGTAATTACCTATGGGAAGAAAGAAAGAGGGAGGGGCAAGACAGAAGGAGGGAATTTGGTTCAGTTGAGTTGCTCAGTCGTGTCTGACTTCTTGCAACCCCATGGACAGCAGCATGCCAGGCCTCCCTGTCCATCACCAATTTCCAGAGTTTACTCAAACTCATGTCCATTGAGTTGGTGATGCCATCCAACCATCTCATCCTCAGTTGTCCCCTTCTCCTCCTGCCCTCAGTCTTTCCCAGCATCAGGGTCTTTTCAAATAAATCAGTTCTTCACATCAGGTGGCCAAAGTATTGGAGTTTCAGCTTCAGCATCAGTCCTTCCAATGAATATTCAGGACTGATTTCCTTTAGAATGGACTGGTTGGATCTCCTTGCAGTCCAAGGGTCTCTCAAGAGTCTTCTCCAACACCACAGTTCAAAAGCATCAGTTCTTCAGCACTCAGCTTTCCTTATGGTCCAACTCTCACATCCATACATGACTACTGGAAAAACCATAGCTTTGACTAGACAGACCTTTGTTGACAAAGTAATGTCTCTGCTTTTTAACATGCTGTCTAAGTTGATCATAACTTTCCTTCCAAGGAGCAAGCATCTTTTAATTTCATGGCTGCAATCACCATCTGCAGTGATTTTGGAGCCCCCAAAATAAAGTCTCTCACTGTTTCCATTGTTTCCCCATCTATTTGCTGTGAAGTGATGGGACCGGATGCCATGATCTTAGTTTTCTGAATGTTGAGTTTTAAGCCAACTTTTTTCACTCTCCTCTTTGAATTTCATCAAGAGGCTCTTTAGTTCTTCACTTTCTGCCATAAGCGTGGTGTCATCTGCATATCTGAGGTTATTGATATTTCTCCCAGCATCTTGATTCCAGCTTGTGCTTCATTAAGCCAGCATTTCTCATGATGTACTCTGCATATAAGTTAAGTAAACAGGGTGATAATATACAGCCTTGACACTCCTTTCCCAATTTGGAAACAGTCTGTTGTTCCATGTGTAGTTCTAACTGTTCATTCTTTACCTGCATATAGATTTCTCAAGAGGCAGGTCAGGAGGTCTAGTATTCCAATCTCTTTCAGAATTTTCCACAACTTATTTTGATCCACAGAGTCAAAGGCTTTGGCATAGTCAATAAAGCAGAAGTAGGTGCTTTTCTGGAATTCTGTGGCTTTTTGATAATCCAATGGATGTTGGCAATTTGATCTCTGGTTCCTCTGCATTTTCTAAAGCCAGTTTGAATGGGAATTTCATGGTTCACGTACTGTTGAAGCCTGTCTTGGAGAATTCAGAGCATTACTTTACTAGCATGTGAGATGAGTGCAATTGTGCAGTAGTCTAAACATTCTTTGACATTGCCTTTCTTTGGGACTGGAATGAAAACTGACCTTTTCCAGTCCTGTGGCCACTGCTGAGTTTTCCAAATTTACTTGCATATTGAGTGCAGCACTTTCACAGCATCATCTTTCAGGATTTGAAATAGCTCAACTGGAATTTCATCATCTCCATTAGCTTTGTTCATAGTGATGCTTTCTAAGGTCCACTTAACTTCTCATTCCAGGATGTCTGACTCTAGGTGAGTGATCACACCATTGTGATTTTCTGGGTCATGAAGATTTTTTTTTTTTTTAAATAGTTCTTCTGTGTATTCTTGCCACATCTTCTTAATATCTTCTGCTTCTGTTAGGTCCGGGCTTCCCTGGTGGCTCAGAGGTTAAAGCGTCTGCGTCCAATGTGGGAGACACAGGTTCGATCCCTGGGTTGGGAAGATCCCTGGAGAAGGAAATGGCAATCCACTCCAGTATTCTTGCCTGGAGAATCTCATGGACAGAGAAACCTAGTAGGTTACAGTCCACGGGGTCACAAAAAGTCGGACATGACTGAGCGACTTCACCTCACCTCTGTTAGGTCCATACCATTTCTTCCTTTATTGTGCCCAGCTTTGTATGAAATGTTCCCTTGGTATCTCTGATTTTCTTGAAGAGATCTCTAGTCTTTCACATTCTATTGTTTTCCTCTATTTCTTTGCATTGATCACTGAGGATGGCTTTCTTATCTCTCCTTGCTATTCTTTGGAACTCTGCATTCAAGTTGGTATATCTTTCCTTTTCTCCTCTGCCTTTCACTTCTCTTCTTTTCACAGCTATTTTTAAGGCCTCCTCAAACAACCATTTGGCCTTTTTTCATTTCTTTTCTGTGGGGATGGTCTTGATCCCTGCCTCCTGTACAATGTCATGAAACTCTGTCCATAGTTCTTCAGGCACTCTGTCTATCAGATCTAATCCTTTGAATCTGTTTCTCACTTCCACTGTATAATCATAAGGAATTTGATTTAGGTCATACCTGAATGGTCTAGTGGTTTTCCTACTTTCTTCAATTTAACACAATATATGTATATATATATAAATTCCTAACTTGAAGGGCAGGAATTAATATCTCCATTTTATGGCTGAAACTGAAATTTAGAGGACTTTAGTGCATTAATGAACTGAGTTGCTTATCCACCAAGGAACATATTAGTTTATGGTTTCTTATTGGTGCCAAAAAGCAGGAATCAAGGGAAGGAGTGCAATGTATTTAAAAAGAGTGCTTTCGCTGGTCTGAAAAACATTCAGTTCAAATTAGTGGAATAGCAATTCACATAGTAAGACTCAGGTTGTATCAAGAAGTCAGTCAATTTTTCATGGAAGGCATGGTTAACTTTGGTAGTGCTGGAGTGGGCAGCTATCAACATGCTGTGATGGGTGGGAAACCAAGATCTTCCGGCCCAAAGAGCTTCTTCTCCCATTCTTTCTGAAAAATTCTCTTGGAGTCATTTGTATTGTCATTGTCTCCAAGTGGATCTGGCAAATGACATAATGGTTCATTGAACTGTGTGATACCGGAAACTCCTTTGCAAAGTAACAGTTTATTTTGATTTGAGGTCTGTCTGGTGGATCTAGAGCAGGGGGTCTCCCTGCTACAGCATGATCAGGGATCATCTGGTGAAGCAGTTAAGGTAGATTATTAATCTTAATCTACAGATGATTAAAAGTTAAGTGGCAAAATAAGGGTTCAAACTTGTATCTTACAATCTCTGTTCTGTCCTTTATGGACTAATACATTACTTATTCATTCTCAGCTGAAATCATCTTGCTAATTTTTGGCCCATTAATATTATTTGACATTTTCATGTTTGTTTATATTTTGTGCTTTGCTCATAAAATTCCCTTTACTAAAAAAAAATGCATTTTTCCAGTTTTTTCTCTATCTCAAGATTTTACCTATTTTAAGGACCTTTCTTAAATGCTTCTTCCTTTGTAACAGCTGTCCTAATATCTTTAGAGAGAATTTCCTATTCACTAACAATGAGAAAACAGAAAGAGAAATTAAGTAAACAATTCCATTCACCATTGCAATGAAAAGAATAAAATACTTAGGAATATATCTACCTAAAGACATAAAATACCTATATATATAAAACTATAAAATGCTGGTGAAAGAAATCAAAGAGGACACAAGTAGATGGAGAAATATACCATGTTCGTGGATCAGAAGAATCAATATAGTGAAAATGAGTATACTACCCAAAGCAATCTATAGATTCAAGCTACCAACAGTATTTTTCAGAGAACTGAAACAAATAATTTCACAATTTGTATGGAAATACAAAAAACCCTCAAATAGCCAAAGTAATCTTGAGAAAGAAGAATGGAACTGGAGGAATCAACCTGTCTGACTTCAGGCTCTACTACAAAGCCACAGTCATCAAGACAGTATGGTACTGGCACAAAGACAGAAATATAGATCAATGGAACAAAATAGAAAGCCCAGAGATAAATCCACACACCTATGGATACCTTATCTTCGACAAAGGAGGATAGCATATACAATGGAGAAAAGACAATCTCTTTAACAAGTGGTGCTGGAAAAACTGGTCAACCACTTGTAAAAGAAACTAGAACACTTTCATTCTTTTACAAGTGGTTGACCAGTTTTCCCAGCACTACTTGTTAAAGAGATTGTCTTTTCTCCGTTGTATATTCTTGCCTCCTTTGTCGAAGTAAGGTATCCATAGGATTCCCTGGCGGCTCAGAGGTTAAAGCGTCTGCTTCCAATGTGGGAGACCTGGGTTCGATCCCTGGGTCGGGAAGATCCCCTTGAAAAGGAAATGGCAACCCACTCCAGTATTCTTGCCTGGAGAATCCCATGGACGGAGAAGCCTAGTAAGTTACAGTCCACGGGGTCGCAAAGAGTCAGACACGACTGAGCGACTTCACTTTCAAAAAAAAAAAAGAGAACACTTTCTAACATCATACACAAAAATAAACTCAAAATGGATTAAAGATCTAAATGTAAGACCAGAAACCATAAAACTCCTAGAGGAGAACATAGGCAAAACACTATCTGACATACATCACAGCAGGATCCTCTATGACCCATCTCACAGAATATTGGAAATAAAAGCAAAAATAAACAAATTGGACCTAATTGAACTTAAAAGCTTTGCGCAACAAAGGAAACTATAAGCAAGGTGAAAAGACAGCCTTTGGAATGGGAGAAAATAATAGCAAATGAAACAACTGACAAAGAATTAATCTCAAAAAAATATACAAGCAACTCCTGCAGCTCAATTCCAGAAAAATAAATGACCCAATAAAAAAATGGGCCAAAAAACTAAACAGACATTTCTCCAAAGAAGACATACAGATGGCTAACAAGTACATGAAAAGATGCTCAGCATCACTCATTATCAGAGATATGCAAATCAAAACCACAATGAGGTACCATTTCATGCTAGTCAGAATGGCTGCGATCCGAAAGTCTACAAGCAATAAATGCTGGAGAGGGTGTGGAGAAAAGGGAACCCTCTTACACTGTTGGTGGGAATGCAAACTAGTACAGCCACTATGGAGAACAGTATGGAGATTCCTTAAAAAACTAGAAATAGAACTGCCATATGACCCAGCAATCCCACTGCTGGGCATACACACCGAGGAAACCAGAATTGAAAGAGACATGTGGACCCCAATGTTCATCGCAGCACTGTTTATAACAGCCAGGACATGGAAGCAACCTAAATGTCCTTCAGCAGATGAATGGATAAGAAACCTGTGGTACATATACACAATGGAACATTACTCAGCCATTAAAAAGAATACATTTGAATCAGTTCTAATGAGGTGGATGAAACTGGAGCCTATTATACAGAATGTAGTAGGCCAGAAGGAAAAACACCAATACAGTATACTAATGCAGATATATGGAATTTAGAAAGATGGTAATGATAACCCTGTATGCGAGACAGCAAAAGAGACAGAGATGTATAGAACAGTCTTTTGGACTCTGTGGGAGAGGGCGAGGATGGTGGGATGATTTGGGAGAATGGCATTGGAACATGTATATTATCATATGTGAAATGGATCACCAGTCCAGGTTTGATGCAGGATATAGGATACTTGGGACTGGTGCATTGGGATGACCCAGAGGGATGGTAAGGGGAGGGAGGTGGGAGGGGGGTTCAGGATGGGGAACACATGACACCCATGGTGGATTCATGTCAATGTATGGCAAAAACAATACAACACTGTAAAGTAATTCAGCGCCAATTACAATACATAAATTCATATTTTTTAAAAGGGAAAGAATTTACCACTTATTCTGCATGATTCCAGAATAGTTTGCAGATCTCTAGGTTAAAAAGTTTCTCACTGTAGCTGTACATATGTCAAGTCACAGTTGGGAATGGGGGTTGCCTTGACCTTTCACAGGGTACACTGTCAGGGCTCAGTAGCAAATTGTTACTTAATAAATGAGCTTTCATGATGTGTATAATTCACCAACTGCAGTTGGCATGGGTTGAAATCTTGGAGAATGTGCCATCTCTCGGGAGATAATGCTTACACACAGACAGCTGACACCTGAAGGATTTATAAACACCAATCATTGCCTTAGATTACGAAGTTTGATTTAAAAAAACTGGGGTTTGGATTTCGACAGGCTCTGCTTTAATCAGATCACATTCATTCTCTCTTTTAGTGAAATGGATTGTAGCCTGACATTTATTCAATCATCCACAGAAGACAGCTTAGACTTAGATGCATGCAGGCTATTTGGTCATTCAGGTTTCAAACTGTTTTTGATGCCAGAGGCTGCTCACACAATGAAGTCCCAGCTGGAAAGCTACAGTGTACCTGCAAGGTTTGGGGACCAGGTAAATCCAGCTGCACCTGACTAGCTGACAGGGAAGAGTCACCAGCAATTGATCTTTCTGGAGGTGATCTAGAAAAGCCTCACTGTGAGGAGCTCACTCACAAAGAAGGCAAGATTAAGGAATGAAATCTTGGTGTGAGAACAATGGGGCATTTTGAATTGGGGAGGAGTGTGACTCCTGGCCCAATCCTCCTGATGTCAATTAAGTTATCTGTGAACTCAGACCATAACCATTTTCCTTTTGGGGGCTACTTGCATCTGATGACAGAAATTACCATAGACTTTTAGAGAGATGCTTTTCCAAGTTGCTCAAAATACAGACATTTCTCTATAATATCCTAAGTGTGTAAGCTACTCCCAAGCAGTTCTTGCTCCCTAGCTCCTCTCCTTCCTACAACCACTTCCTCAGAAAAACAATCTCCCCACATGCCTCCTAAGCCCAGGGCTGCTGGCTGCCTGCCATTCATCACCCCTACCTCCTTCCAGCTCAAATTTTGATCTTGCTCGGGTATTTATCCCTGGATCACACAGTGTACACAATTAACAGGAGACTGACACAATCCCTGGTACCAAGAGTGGGTAATAATTAGTCTCAAAGAACCATCACATGAAACTCTCTTGGCAACAGTTACTAATGCAGGAGTGGACCTCTGACTTTAGTTGGCTCCACCAGCCTAAAGTGAAAGACTTAGATTCCTTCCTTGGGCAGTGGTTTCTCTCTCTCCCTCCTTCTAGAAGCGAACAAGAGACTACATGGCTACAGTTGCTGCTGCCAGTCATCTTAGGACCAAAACGGGAAGAACCCTTAGGATAAAGCAAACACTCTGGAAAGGAGCAGAAAGATAGAACAATCTGGTCTCTGGCATCGTAGCTTGGGCCCATGAATCAAATCACCCTGCAGTCGACTGCTGTACTCCGTGCTGTGTGAAATAACACAGTTCCTTATTGTTTAAGTCCAGATGAGTCATGGCTTCTCTTACAGTAATTGAATCCGTACCAATGGATATATTATACAAACAGCTAATTACAAAATTGTGAGTTCAGAATTTTGTGGTGTACTCAAACAAAACCAAGTTAACCTGACTCATTTAGTGATTTACATAACTGTCATGCTCCATAATTAAATGTAAATTATAAACAATGTGTACAAATGACTACTTTTCCAGGGAGGTGGCCAGAATGGGACATGGAGCAATAGAAAACTTACCTTGTTCAGAACTGTGGGTGGAAATCTTCTATCCTGCTCACTTCTAAGAAAACGAGCTACATATACCTTTGTGATCAATAACCAGCTCCCATTTGGAAAGGGGTGTTGCTTATTGAGTACTTACTGGAGGCCAAGCAGTGTCCCAGGTGCTTTGTATATAGTTGAAGTCCTGCCGTCAGTGAGCTCAGTAGACATGGAGTCACTAACTGGTCCCCTCAGTGCTCTTGCTGAATGCAGCCTATAATGAAATGAAAGGGCAGATTGAGTACACGTCTTCCCTACTCTGCTGCTGCTAAGTCGCTTCAGTCGTGTCTGACTCTGTGCGACCCCCGTGAGACGGCAGCCCACCAGGCTCCCCCGTCCCTGGAATTCTCCAGGCAAAAACTCTGGAGTGGGTTGCCATTTCCTTCTCCAATGCATGAAAGTGAAAAGTGAAAGGGAAGTCGTTCAGCCATGTCTGACTCTTCGTGACCCCATGGATTGCAGCCTATGAGGCTTCTCCATCCATGGGATTTTCCAGGCAAGAGTACTGGAATGGGGTGCCATCGCCTTCTCTGCTTCCCTACTCTGCTTCACCCAGATTCCACACTTGGATTCCCCAAGATTACTGTTCTCTTAATGAAATCAGTTTTTCCCAATGCACAGCCACTATACTCAAAGGAGCCCCTTCCACAGGAACTTCTGAACTATGGTAACAACATCAGCCTCTCCATACAAATTCTTAGGTTCTGGTGTTAAGTCTTGGTCAAAACTGAAATAGCTACCCTTTTTGGCAGGGCAAATTTATTTCCAGTGTTCCTTTTTCAGGGCAAACACTACCCATGGAATGGACCCTAGTCTCTCTTCCTTGACTGTTTCTTTGGCTCCTGATGTTGAGCCTCATTTGCTTCCCACATTGACTTCTTCAGTTTTAATGTCTCTTTGCTTTCCCCCAGGAGACCCTTGACCGAGACCTCCTTCTGTTTCTGCCAGCTAGGCACTGGGTGCTCCAGGGAGCCCAGTCACATGCCTCTCTGCTTTATTCCTCAACTTTCTTAGAACTGACTGCTTGTACCAGCTCTGCTCTCTGTGAGGCACGAGGAGGTGACCACAGGAGGGTTTTAAATCCTTACAAGTACGGCAGGAGCTAGGGGAAGGATGAAGAGCAGTGCCGAGGCCAGGGAGTGGAAAACCCAAGGGAAACCCACTACTGTGCCCTGCAGGCCTGCAAAGCCTGTACTTGCCCCACTTTAAACAAGAGCCCAGAGTCAGTTAGAGACATCAGGGGCTTAATGGAGTGGGGTGGGGGTGGGGGCGCTTATTTGTCTGAAGCAAGGTCCTGGAGCAACATCCCAGCATATGCGGCAGAAGTCGAGCAGGACATGGCAGCCTTCTTCTTTTTCTCCTTCAATCTCTGTGGAGATTGCAGATTATGAGAGAAATTGACATCGGGTGGGGTCATTAGCTACCAGGGAAACCAGCAGAGGGGCACACCCCTTCCCACCCCTTTGATGAGAAGGATTACCAGCTGGGGCCTGGGGCAAGTACTTGGAAGGTCAGTTGGGGAGAGGGGGTAGGGTATAGGTGAAGCAGGCACTGGTCAGTCAGGGGCTGGACAGAGAGCAAGAGAGCAGCCATCTTGAGTGGCCTGACTACAAGTCCACTTTCAGAACACAGCACCCCCTTTCCCTAGGGGCATTTTAGTAACCCTGATACTGGATTTTCTACTTTATGTCCTTTCTGAGCCAGGCTAATGTTTCAGCGACTGCACCTGGAACTGCAAGGTGCTTGTATTTTTATCTTCTGTTTACAAGCATCTGGGCTTCCATATTTTGAGATGCATTGACTTCTGATTCTTGTAGTCCTTCAAGCCCCCTTGGAGCTCCTGGAGACGCAGGTGCTCCCCCTGCTTCTGCTCTTGCAGTTATTAAGAGGCCCATGCTGCTCAGTTATTTAGTCATTCATTCATATTCATAGAAAAACATAAAGGCAATTTGCTTAATTACAGTGCTTGATGCTGCGATGTGTCTCCCAATTTTCTGTGTGTGGTTTCATCTGTGTAACAGGCACTCTGCCTGAATTCAAGACCTTTAATCACTGGGGAAGTAATATGCAAAGAGGGAAATTGACTTCCAGGATTCCATCTAAAGAGTGCTTTTTGACTCTGGTCTTACTGGGTTCAGGGGGCCTGGATGAGCTGTTGCTGTGTGATTTGAATGTGCAAACCAAAATTAAGCTTCTGGTTTGCATTCTTCATCTGCTAATTAAAGTTCTATTTTGTATTTACCTGCAGGTGAAGATTTAGACTTCGCCCTCTCTGGAGATCACTGCAAAGAAGGGGATGAATAATTGGATGGTCTCGAAAACATGGGAAGAGAAAGGCTACAGGCTTTCACCATAAAACTGAATTTTGTGAATCTATCAGTTAATGTTTACAGATTGTGGGGAAATAGAGTGTATCCTGTGGCCTCCCTCCGAACATACTGAACAAATCCAGTTCTGGTCTAGATTTATTGAGTAGAATGCTTTTTGATCTCTGTGCAGAGTCTATAGGTTTTCAAAACAACAGCTGGGAAGTAGAATAAATATCATCTAATACACTTGCTTTTAGCATCTTAAGAACTAGATCCTCCTGTTTGACTTTAAAAATTCCACTTGTATTGGATGTTAGTTAGTCAAATTAAGCAGATTTTTTTCTTTCCAGTCATGTACGGTCTAATGACAGACAAACACATTTCATTCCGGCTCTGCCCCCTCATGCCCCCTGAATGCCTGAGGCTACTGTTGAGATATGATCATGAAGCCAAGACTGATCATGTCTGAAGCTGCTATTAGTGTTCCTTGTTTGGGTAGGACTGAACTAAGATGTGAAGTAAGCTAAGGATCCCTCGAGTTTTTCTTCTTCAGCATTTGTTCATAGAAATTCCAGAAAGAAGAAATAAAGTAGCATATCTACTTTGTTCCTCAAATCTAATCAGTTTCCAATATGGCTGTAATTATTATGGACCCCCAACCAGGGATTTGGCTTCCCTGGGGACTCAGTGGTAAAGAATTTGCCTGCAATGCAGGAGACATGAGTTCAATCCCTGGGTCGGAAAGATCCCCTAGAGAAGGGATTGGCAACCCACTCCAGTATTCTGGCCTGGAGAGTCCCATGGACAGAGGAGCCTGGTGGGCAACCCACTCCAGTATTCTGACCTGGGAGAGTCCCATGGACAGAGGAGCCTGGTGGGCTACAGTCCATGGGATTGCAAAAGAGTCAGACATGACTGAGCAACTAAACAACAACAAGAAACTGAGATATAGTCTCTACTCTTGTGGGTCAATGCCTTTCATTATTTACATTTACGCATGGATTCATATTAAAGGACAAAAAGACATCAGAGGTGGAAAGCTTTGTGATGAGTGTCTGAGAGGAGAGGTGGGGAGAGGCAAAAGATTCTGGTGATTTTTGGGGGGGGCCTTGTTTCCAGGCTGAATCTGATCTTCCTGTGAGAGAATGCTCACAGGTGGATATTGAGAGCTTAGTTTTATAGGAATCATTGCTACCCACAGAACATAAGCAGGAATATACAGAACCAGGATTATTTCAAAACATGGTATAAATTAGGAGAAAGATGGGGAATTTTTATAGATCAGGAAAGAAGTGGAGGTTTTTTTTTTTTTTTTGGCAACTTTTTAAATCTTTATGTGTTTTGAAGTCAGAAGAGATGTTTCCTTGGGCACATCTACATAGTTATGATGTGAACCGGCAGCCACATCAGGTAGGAGATGCTATCTCATTGTTTTGCGTCATTAAAGAGGCTGAAGTGGAAGACAAATAAGACAGATCCTGAGCAAAGTGACACACTCCCAGGTCTGCAAGAAATAACTGAAGGGGAGACTGAGGCATTGGTGTTACGACAGCTGATGGGCCAGGAAATTCTGTACTAATGTTACTGTGACTGCATTTGTATCCTTTGACTGGTGAAGCCCAGGAAAATCCTGAATATGTTTGTTTCTATTTTAGACACAAATGTCTATTTGGGACGCAAGATTCAATTTGTTTGGAAACTGAGATGCTGTACCCTTGCTTTAGGGCTCTTTGAGTTAATATCACATTACTGGCAGACAAGATCATTCTTTTTTGCTTCATTTCCATTGTTTCAGCATATTGGCACTCAATGTCTTTTTCTAAAATCTGATGAGAAGGACTTTTCTACTTGTTTTGTGTTGTGTCAAAATAGGAGATTGTAGAAAGTGGTATCCTCTTAAGGGTGATAGACTGAAGAGGTCTAAGACTTAGAGTCAACTTGCAATCTATACTCTTAGAGGTTATTCTCTGTGTTATAAAATGCTTTCTGTCCATTAAATTTAATTATTCAATAAACATATTTATTCACATCCATTAGCAGGTACTTTTGGAAGGTCCATTTTGTATCAATTAGTTTGCTAGTCACTGCACTTTACTCGACCATGGTGAGCAAAAATATGTCTTCATTGATTTTCACAGCATTTTTAGGAGATTTGGGAAAGAGGACTATGCTATTTGGCAAAATCCCACTAAACTATTTACCTGGGGGACTGATGAAAATTTACATTGCTAAAGGTGCTGCACCTCATAATATAAGAACAAACGTTTTGGAAGGTAGATAGGGATAGTGGTGGCAAGGTTGTTTTACTCTTGAATAAAGATGATTCAAAGAACCTTCTCTTGTTCACCCAATGTTCAGTGCTTCAAGTGGTATTTTTATTTTTCTCATATTCTCCAAGTGTGAAAGATTGAGGTCATTAAAGCAAAGCTTGAGATTTACTTAAGCAAGCATTTTCTTGTACATGGCAAGATAAACTTTATCAAATGGAGTCTGTTTGCTGGAGCATTGGCCCCAGGAATGATCCAAATCCACTTCTACAAGAGTTGAACGTTACAGTCTGTATTTTTGCCCTGCCTCTTCCAGGTAAAGTTGGCCATCACTTGGACCAACAAAGGTAATGGAGCAATTTGCTTTGCAATTATGTACACAAGCATCTGAGTTTATTTTGCTATTGTTCAAAGGGGACAGACACCTGAATCAATCAGTTCAGTGTTATCCACACCTTAGCTGCTTGTTTAAACCACCTGGTTTTTTTGTCTTCCCGTGGGTTGGGAAGATCCCCTGGAGGAGGGCATGGCAACCCACTCCAGTGTTCTTGCCTGGAGAATCCCCATGGACACAGGAGCCTGGTGGGCTACACTCCATGGGGTCACAAATGGTAGGACACAACTGAGTGACTAAGCACAGTATCAACATCAAGTCAATACACCGGCGTCATTGACGTTGTAAACTTGATGAGCCATTCACATTTTCTCCAATACACATTAAACTTACTATTGAAATGGAAAACATCTATCTCTATGTTACAATCATCGAATAAAACCACACTGGTACATGTTGAGTGCCACTAATGTTTTTCTGAGCAGGTGGTTAAGAGTCAAATTGCACCAAAATGAAATATTTGGAAGACAAAGAAAACTAAAGAGGCAGTTCTTTCAGTTTGATGCTTTATTGCTCACAATACACAGATTGGAACAGACACACAGTTTCTCACAGCAGAGCACATAATGCTGTACTTTCTTAAAGAAGAGTCTTTGTCCCACAAGGATACAGAAATTAATTTCCGGGTGATGAAATGAGTCAGCATACAACATTCTAAAACTGATAGAAGGAGGCCAACACATTCAGGAGAACATCAAAAGCGACATGCAAGTCCACGACGTCACAAGTAATCTGAAGCTAATCACTACATGCTTGTCAATACAGATTTAATCTTGAAGCTTAGGTTCATGAAGGGTCTAGGTCCCTGAGCTAGCTCTGATGTCTATGGTTGGCATAATTGGATAAATCCAGAGTTGTTAAGGACCCCTGAATAACGTACACAAGTATAAATATAAAAATGGATGGTGATGACATGATATAGATTAGAAACAAATATATATGTATATACATATATACATATATTTTTCACTTCAAAAATTAAGACTGATAAGAATACTTTTAGAATTACAATGCTTACAAGGCAAATAGTGTAATATAGCTTCTATACATAATAAACAATGCTGACCTATATGTGCTTTAACCCTATATTCTAGTGTATGGGTGAATATTTCCTCAAATATAAGCGCATGGAGGTCCTTGACTTCCTTTACTTTCCTTTTCCTTGGAGCTTTATTGGTGGCGGCAAATATTAAAAGACAGGCTGCTGCTTTACTCTCCCATGAAATGGACTTTGGGTGCATATCCTTCACATCCAGAGCATTGCCCTAAAAGTTATTTGTGTCTTCTGGGCTCATTTATCTTATTTCTCTCCCATGAACTGTCTTTCCTTTAACTGCCTAAATCAAACGTGTTCTTGAAAGAAGTCCTGTGTTCTCTGCACAGTCCTCCTTAATGACCTCAAGTGCCAAAGATGCCACTTTTCCTCTAAAGAGTTCAATTGTTTGTAATCTGAAATCACACAATTTGGCTTCCAAATATTTATTCTGTATTTCTTATATTTCCATGTTAATATGTTATCACCAGACTGTAATCTTGAGGGCAGAGGCAATGTGTCAGTCTTGAATTATTAAATTAGGATGTGGAAGTGCCATTGAAATTGCCAAGCACTATGCATGTGTAAGAAATTGTTCGGCTCTCATCTAGCACACTCAGTGTAGTACCTTTCACTGAGCTGGGCGATAGATGGATGGCCTGGGTGCTCAGTCATGTCCCACTCTTTGTGACTCTATGGACTATAGCACGCCAGGTTTCTCTGTCCATAGGATTTTCCAGGCCAGAATACTGGAGTGGTTTGCCATTTCCTACTCCAGGGAATTTTCCTGACCCAGAGATCAAACCTATCTCTCCTGTATCTCCTGCATTGCAGGCAGATTCTTTACCACTGGCACCACCTGGGAAGCCACAAGAGCTGTTTAAAAATAAAAACCAGATAGAACTAGTTCTCTTATTGTGTAAACAAATCTAGAGGCAAATTGGACATCAGCAGAAAATTTTAAAATGTATTGCATAGGTTGGAATTCATTGGTTCATTCCTATATTTAACACTTAGGGACATTATCCAAGTTTAGATGATTCATGGAATACAACAATGATAGACGTATTCTCGAAGAGTTTTTCATATAGTTTGTTTTTAAGAATTATGATACATAAGAGCCTCGAAGATCTCCACTGGGGACATGACTCAATGGCTTTTTTTTTTTATAGTGTATTTCATTATTATTATTTTTAATGTTTTCAGGTGTGGTCAGAGGACCACAGGCTTCAAACTTACCTAATAAATAAGAATTTGGGAGCAAGGTTAAACAAAGCACATTTTAAGATAAGCTTTCAGATAATTCTTATGTATATTAAAGTGGGAGTGGTTTCTTATTCTTGGCTCAGGAATAAACATTTAGCCTCCTTATTAGGGCATTTCGTGGTATCTCAGGGATACAGATGTTCTTACTAGCTTCTGACTTAAGAGCTGTGGTTAAATAGAACCTTACTCTACTGCCACGCTATTTTCTTCTTTTTTTTTCTTCTGGAGAGTCTCCATCTTTATCAATATCAGTCTGTAACATTCTTGAGAAAGTTCATATGCTCTTTTTGCAAGTCAGAGAATAACCACATGGACAAACACCAAGGCCATTGTTCTGTGAGGAATGAAATAATCACATGTGGGTGTGGCTTCAGGGCTCAAGTAAGCTGCAGGAGCTTTAGCCAACTGAATTGCTTATCCCATTCACTTAACTTGTATAATTTTCTAAGTGCTTCTATTTCCATTATACCAGTTGAAAATGTGTAGTATGAACTTGACACAGATGCTCCTCCACAAGGATATATAGGTAATTTTGCTGTGGATTTCCTGTTTATTGGCCATAAAACTGTTTTTGTTTTCTTGCAGGATCCAGATTTGACAGCTCTCACAATGTTGTCCCAGGTGAACCATTTCATCCAGATTTTTAATTTTTCCAGATGTAATTTCTAAAATATAAATCAGTCACCTCATACTGGATTTGCCATAAATGTGCTCAGTGTAGAAGAATGTAAACAGGTCTGAAAATATTGTCTACAAACATTCTTGGCAACTCTTTTCAGAGATTGCTTGAATATTAAAATCAGAACCATATGATTCAGTTTATATTAGAATAGTCCATTTGGTTCTAATCATCTCTATAACAAAACTATACCCCAATGGGCTTTCTTGTAAATGAATTTTTCTGCTGAATAGTTTGAGATTATAGACCAAACATAAAAACAAAAATATTACAGGGCCATATCAAACCTTTTCCCCCTTGTGATCAATGAAGTTAAGAACTACATTAATCAATACTTCCAGTTATAGTTCATAAAATAGAATCACAACATAAATGACCTAATTGCTTCTTTAAAACACTTCTGATGTCTCTAATTCATATTCTAAATATTGCCAAACCATTTTATCTTGAGATAATATCATATTGCTTTGTCATGGAAGTCAATATAGTTTCCTCATTGGGTTGTGAAATTCTTAGAAATGGGAAAAGCCTTTCATTTTTCTTAAATTTCTGTGGCAGGTCATCACATGTGGAGTTTTCTTTTGTTTCTCAATGAAGCCCTGAAATCCTGACCTATACTTTAATCTGTGAAGGAAAAATCTATATCAAACAGCTCAACTCTGTACATGCCTCCCCACCATGAAAATGAGGCCATAACTTAAATAGAAACTTTAGAAGCATCCATTTTTCCACCATTTGAACATGACTTTATGAAACATAGAAGTATTCAGAGCAATAAGATATATATATTTATATACACATACATATATTTGAAAGATTTGAATATATATCTTTGATACACCTTTACTGAAGACAGTTCATGTCCCGGTTTAGGCTTCAACGAAGTCAGATATAACTGACTGCTCTGAGGAAAACCATTATTTGTGGAAAGAGAAGAGTTTGATTTGGGAGGTGGAGAAGGAGAGAAGAATATATTTATTACGACAGAGTACAGTGAGACTTCTTCATGTGTATTACACTAAAAACATACTCATTCGGCCAAATCTTGGTTCTGATGGTCATTTACTATGGATAACTACAGATAAATAGAAAACAAATTGCTTAAGATGTTCATCCTCTGCTTCTTCCAAGGAGAACAAGTAATTCAAACGCTAGAAATAAATGTTCTTAGAACCTGGATGGACTGATTGTCTGTGGTGACTCCATAACTTACACCCAGTTCTCTTAATCCATGAAAAACATTCCAATTCCATTGTGAGTTGCAGTTGACAGATGTAAATAATGTTGAATATATTATTTACAGAATTCATAGAGCCATGGGCAAACTATTTAAAATTTCTTTTTTTTTCCCCAAAATCAATCTTTTCCCTCTTCTTTCATGTCTATATATTTAACACAGTTTAGAGTGATGTGTCTCTTCATGGACTGCAGCCTTGTTGTGGCAAAGGGCCATGTGTAGCTCAAGGAAACTATGAGCCATGCCATGCAGGGCCACCCAAGATGGATGAGTCAGAGTGAAGAGCTCTGACAAAACATGATCCATTGGAGGAGGAAATGGCAACTCACTCCAGTGTTCTTGCCACGAGAACCACATGACCCTATGAAAGACAAAAGATATGATACTCGAGATGAACCCTCACCTCCTGCCACAAGATCAGAAGGTGTCCAATATGCTACTGGGAATGAGCAGAGGCCAATTATTAATACAAATAGCTCCAGAGAGAATGAAATGGCTGGGCCAAAGTGAAAACGATGCTCAATTGTGGATGGGTCTGGTGGTAAAAGTAAAATCCAATGCTGTAAAGAACAATATTGCATAGGAACCTGGAATGTTAGGTCCATGAATCAAGGTCAGTTGGGTGTGGTCAGGCAGGAAATGGTAAGAATGAACCCTGACAACTTAGGAGTCAGTGAACTAAAATAGACAGAAATGGACAAATTTACTTCAGATGACCATTATAGCTACAACTGTGGGCAAGAATCCCTTAGAAGAAAGGGAGTAGCCCTCATAGTCAACAAAAGAGTCTGAAATGCAGTGCTTAAGTGCAATCTCAAAATTGACAGGATTATTTCAGTTCATTTACAAGGCAAATTGTTAAACATCACAGTTATCCAAGTCTATGCCCCAACCATTGATACAAAGAAGCTGAAGTTGAATGGTTCCATGAAGACCTACACCCCTTCTAGGATGAACATCAAAAAAATATGTCCTTTTCATCTTAGGGGATTGGAATACAAAAGTAGGAAGTCAAGATATAATCCTAATAACAGGAAAATTTGGATTTGGAGTATAAAATGAAGCAGAACAAAGGTGAACAGAGTTTTGTCAAGAGAACACACTGGTCATAGCAAACACCCTCTTCCAACAACCCAAGGGATGACTCTACATATGGACATCACCAGATGGTCAATACTGAAATCAGACTGATTATGTTCTTTGTAGCCACAGATGGAGAAGGTCTATACAGTCAGCAAAAACAAGACTAGGAGCTGACTATGGCTCAAATCATGAGGTCCATACTGCAAAATTCAGGCTTAAGTTGAAGAAAGTAAGAAAAACTACTAGGCCATTCAGGTATGACCTAAATCAAACCTCTTACAATTATACAGTGGAGGTGATGCATAGATTCAAAAGATTAGATCTGGTAGACAGAATGTCTGAAGAACTAAGGGCAAGAGCTTAATAACACTGTGCAGGAGGCAATAACCAAAACTATTCCAGAGAGAAAGAAATTCAAGAGGGATATGTGGTTGTCTGAAGAGACTTTATAAATGGCTGAGGAAAGAAGAAAAGTGAAAAGCAAGGAAGAAAGGGAAAGATGTACCCTTTCTGAACTGAGTGCAGAGTTCCAGAGAATAGCAAGGAGAGATAAGAAGGCCTTCTTAAATGAGCAATACAAAGAAATAGAGGAAAAAAACAGAACAGGAAAGACTAGAGATCTCTTCAAGAATATTGGAGATATCATGGAAACATTTCATTTAAGGATGAACACAATAAAGGACAGAAATGGTAAGGACCTAACAGAAGCAGAAGACATTAAGAACAAGTGGCAAGAATACACAGAAGAAGTATACAAAAAAGGTCTTGATAACCTGGATAACCACGATGGTGTGGTCACTCACCTAGGGCCAGACATTCTGGAGGGTGAGGGCTTTAGGAAGCATTACTATGAGCAAAACTAGTGAAGGTGACAGAGTTCCAGCAGATCTATTTAAAATCCTAAACGTTGATGCTGTTAGAGTGCTGCACTCAATATGTCAGCAAATTTGGAAAACTTGGCAGTGGCTACAGGACTGGAAAAGGTCAGCTTTCATTCAAATCCCAAAGAAAGGTAATGCCAATGAATGTTTAAAATACCACATAATTGTGCTCATTTTACCTGCTAGCAAGGTTATCTTCAAAATCCTTCAAGCTAGGCTTCAGCAGTGTGTGAACTGAGAACTTCCAGATATACAAGCTGGGTTTTGAAAAGGCATAGGAACCAGATGTCAAACTCAACATTTGTTGGATCATGGAGAAAGCAAAGGAATTCCAGAGAAAAACTACTTCTGCTTCACTGACTACGCTAAAGCCTTTGACTATGTGGATCACAACAAACAGTGGAAAATTCTTCAAGAGATGGGAATATCAAAGCACCTTATCTGCCTCTTGAGAAACCTGTATGTATGTCAGTTAGAATCGGACAATGGACTGATTCAAAATTGTGAAAGGAGTACATCAAGGCTTTATATTGTCACCCTTCTATTTAACTTCTATGCAGAGTACATCATTTGAAAGGCCAGGCTGGATGAATCCCAGACTGGAATCAAGACTGCTGGGAGAAATATCAACAATCTCATATATGCAGATGATACCACTCTAATGGCAGAAAGTGAAGAGAAACTAAAGGGCCTCTTGATGAGAATGAAAGAGGAGTGAAAAAGTTGGCTTGAAACTCAGAATCAAAAACCTAAGATCATGGCATCAGGTCCCATCACCTCATGGCAAATAGAAGGAGAAAAAGTGGAAGCAGTGACAGATTTTATTTTCTTGGTCTCCAAAATTACCATGAATAGTGACTGCAGCCATGAAATTAAAAGACACTTCCTCCTTGGAAAGAAAGCTATGACAAACCCAGACAGTATATCAAAAAAGCAGAGACATCACTTTGCTGACGAAGGTCCATCTAGTCAAAGCTATGGTTTTTCCAGTAGTCATGTACGGATGTGAGAGTTGGACCATAACGAAGGCTGAGTGCTGAAGAACTGATGCTTTTAAAGTGTGGTGTTGGAGAAGACTCTTGAGAGTCCCTTGGACTGCAAGGAGATCCAACCAGTCAATCCTAAAGGAAATCAGTCCTGAATATTCATTGGAAGGACTGATGCTAAAGCTGAAGCTCCAGTACTTTGGCCACCTGGTGCAAAGAACTGACTGATTGGAAAAGACCCTGATGCTGGGAAAGACTGAAGGCAGGATGAGAAGGGGGCAGCAGAGGATGAGACAATTAGATAGCATTACTGACTCAATGGACATGCATTTGAGCAAACTCCGGGAGAGAATGGACAGAGGAGCCTGGTGTGCTACAGTCCATGGGGTCACAAAGAGCCAGACATGACAGACACTGAACAACAATAACAACAGTGATGTAACTCTGATTCTTTGAGTAGTTCAAAACCATATGGATTCAGCATTACTAAGATATGTCTTCATTGTTATTTCATTATAAAAATGAAACAATTCAAGTATCCATTTAGTATTTATTACACTTAAATTTTATGACTGTAGCTTCCTTTGATTTAACTAATTGTTTAGCTCAAAGCAGCCATTTGTTTTGGTTTATTGTCAAGTTACATTGTTTTATGCATTTGGATTGTTTAAGAATAATTGTAGAGTTTACACTTTTCTCATTTCTCTTCATCATTTAGAATATTTATGTTGGAGAGAAGTTCTAGAAATATACTCATGATACTGATGGAGAAGTCTGAAGTGGAAATTTATGTCTGCTTATTTTATTAATTATCTGTGCCCTTTACCTAATTACCTTAGGTGCAAGATCTAACCAAAGACACTCAGCAATTAATGAAATTGGAAGTAATAAAATAACTCAAGGAATTTTATTAGGTGAGGCTTTAATAACATTACTTCACTCCTTCAGCAATTTTTAATGTAGCTTTTTATTTTTCATTTGATCATTTGTTAACTTTTGGTTATTTAAGGCAATATTTTTGATTTAGTACAGTGTAATAAAGAATACCTTAAAAAGTTAGATTGGTGCTGTGTAAACCCAAATATTTATTGGATCTTGCATGGGAATATTTAACTTTATAATGGCATTTGTTTTAGAGTGGAAACTCTATGAACTGTGTTCTTTTGAATTTCCCATGTGGTCTAAAACTAACAGATTATTAGCAAATAACTTTTTAAGCATTAAAACAAAAACTGAGCCCATATATTAAGCTCCAAAGATAGGAAGAGTATATTATATTTTGTGACTAACATATAAAATTAATCACAATATTTTTCAACATCTAATTATTATCATTCTACAAGGTATATCTATATTTTTATTACTTATGCCATCAGGTCACAAGAATGTTAATTAGCATGCTAGCCTGAAAAAAAGGAAAAGAAAAAAAGAAAGACATTTCTTCATTTTCTCTCCCTAACATCTACACAGTTTAGGGAATTAATCCCTGATCCCTGGCCTTATCATAAGAAAATCACAGCTGTAGTGAGACTGTGATGAAGACAATGTTGAGACATAGTAGATACTTGAGACATGCCTGAGACATAGTAGATATTCAAAGACAGCAGTTCTTTCCTGTTACCAAAAAAATCTAGCGTATTCCAATCCCCCTTGTTAAGTAACTTACGGAACTATAAGCATGCATTTGTATGTATGCATCTGGACACATGCATGTGTGATTTGGGGTTGGGTCATGCTACTGCTCTATCTATATGATTCCAAATTCAATCTTTAATCCGGGATGAAAAGTCAATTAAAATAGATTTCTTCATGTCATGCAAACAGATTTTAGGGCATTTCCTATAAACGTTTGCTTGCATTTTTTACTGCCACAGTGACAGGGTAAGAATGTTTTCATGGAGTAGATGAGGCCAATTTTCACCAAAGCATATTCGGATTGAGGTTTTAGATGGCAGTCTCCATGAAGTGGCATTTAAAAGCTGAAGTTTCCGAAACTGAGTAACACATTCCTCATAAACAAGGTATTTGTGTGGGTAATGATCATTAGCAATAGGTTTCAGAGAAAAGTCACAAGTTAGGGCTATACCCTGGAGAGGGAAAATGCCAGTCTTTGCAGGCACTTAAAAGTTCCCAGTACTTTTCAACCCAATCATTAAAATTCAGCTATTTCTGAATCAACACCGAGGGCCATTTTGACATGGAGATACTGATTAGCCAGATCTTAGTAGATGAGTCAACCAAAAGAGATTAAAGCAGGACCTAAGCGATTCACATTTACATCTCTCTAATAATCACTGGAATAGAAGAGCAGGCCCAAGTTGTAACTGTGAAGATATATTAACAGTGAGATGAAATCAATTTTAGCTCTATTGAGAGCTAAAAATTGACAAAATTTTTCATTGCTTTCATTTAGAATCTGTAAACAAAATATCACAATCACAAGCATTTAGGGAAAAAAAGAAAAGAAGAACCTACAAAAGACAAGCAGGAAGGCAAGAAAGACACTTGGAGACAAGTTAAAATCCAGTGACTACAATGCTCGGTGGGGTCTTTCTTCATCTGGAAGTGTAATAGTCAGCCTTTGGTCATTTAGAATAGCAACTAAGCTTTTGAGAATGTTTCAGACTTTTAAGCTAGATTCAGCTAGAAGGATTTGCTTGACATGGCTCAGTAGTTTATACATGGGAATGCTCAAAAATAGGATTTTCTTCCTTAAAAGTTTCAGAGGAAAAAGTAAAACCTTGCTCTTGTCTTGTTATACTTTTCAATATTAATTATGTGTCTGTATCTTCACAGTTATTTAATCTAGTTATTTCTCCCCTCTTACCCATCATTTTGAAGGCTTGAAGAGTATAGAACTGGACTTATTTAAATATCAAATCTACATGTCTTCTCAATTAGTAATCTTGGTTATGTTGAGGTTTTGGTTATTTACACTAAAGCTGAATGATGACCATCTGCTTTGTAAAATATAAAAAAACCAACTCAGAATTTTATAGGCATTATGACATTTTTCAAGCAGTGAATATATTTGTCTGAAATCTCATTTTTACTCAACAAGTGTTTTTTTCTATATTTCACTGTAGTTTCAGATATTCATGAAGACAGCACTGTACATTATTAAAATGAAAAGCTAAATGAAAACATTAAAATTTTTATGTTGCCAAATACTCAGGTGTATAAATAATCTGGAGGGAGTGAGAAAAAAACATTTGATAAAGTTATACCAAATAGGTAGATCGATGCCTTGATTTTATCTAAAATTCACAGCCCCAAAATATACAGTGAAATGTCTCTAAATGGAAAGTTTCCACCATCTGGATCTTTCACAGATCTACTCAATTTTTTTTATGATGTATTTTTTTGATATGAGAATGAAACAGAATCATTCTCATGGGAGAGAGTACCTTGGGCCAGGATTTATTAGGGCATCAGCAAAGAATTTGTCTGCTCTGTTGTCACATACAAGTATTGGCTGTTTCCTCTCTTGGGTTGATAACTGCACAGATTCTCATTTTCTTTATCATCCATTTTCTCTACCCCATCAATCAACTTTGGCTGAAGGTTACTTCAGAGGCCAAGCAGGTGTCATCAAAAGATACCTTTGTGGCAGACAAGTAAGTGTCAGTGACGGTAATGTCATCCAGCTCCGTGCTGAAATGGTCAGACTCCTTGATGACGCTGTAATTTAGGGCCACGCTGTAGTTAGCCGGTTTCTCCACTGGCTTCTGCTTACAGTTGCACAGCTTTCTGAAGGCCGCCCGAAATTTCTGGGACATGAGATTGTAAATCACTGGGTTGATGGCACTGTTGAGATAAATGCAAATTCTGCAAAAGAGCAAGAACCAATTTTCTTGGAAAGGGCTGGAGAGAAATGAGTTGACAACCACAAGGGTTCTGTAGGGCATCCATAAAAGGGCGAACAGGATGACAACCACAGCCAGCATCTTGGTGACCTGTGGAGAAACAGAAACGCAGTGCAAACACAGATTAAAACCAAACAGGACCAAAGTATGAGAATAAGACGATCCCCTCTGTGCCCTCTCCCAAACTTCAGTCCCAAGGCAAGGACTTGGGTGAGGGCAGTTTATTTGGGAGATGAATCCAGGGAGCAGGATTAAAGGCACGAGGATGGAGTGGACAGAGAAGAAAAAGCCAAAACAAGATATATTTTTGACAGCTCCCACTGTGGAAAATTTTGCATCAAGTGATATATTATTTGGATCATTTGTCCAGCTTGGGAGGCATTATTCACCAACTGCCCTTTGTTGAGAGGTGCCTTATTTAAATTGCCCTATACCTCCAGGATTCTCCTGTCTGGAAACTTCTGGGGGCTTTAGAGAGAATCTTGAGGTGGAGAAGAAGAGACAGTCAGAAGACTGTGGATAAAGTGCAACGCTCTCTGCGAGCAGGGACCACCCACAATAGCCATGAAGTCAAGGCTGAAATCCCAGTCTGAGAATGTGACCCGAGGCATGAGAAGTGTCTGCGGTAAGCATTAGGAGACCTTGGATCCAATCCCATCTTTACTCACCTTTTCTTCAAGAGAAACACCTAACATATTTTAAAATCAGTTTTAAGTTAGCTTTAGTCCCTTGCAGTGTTTGAAAAAGTTCAGCATCCTCAGCCCAGACTTTCTAGATGCTCTGAACTTGAAAATACTTGAAATAGGAGGGACTGATGCTTCCTCCTTTAACCTCCCAGCTGCTTTTCTGAAGCCCCCACTGCCAGCCTCTAGCTTGTTCTGGCATCAAGAGAGATCCCGCTGTGTAGAAATAAGGATTCCACAGCTAGATATCTACTCCGTTATTAGTATCCACTATAAATTCAGCTCCTTGTACTTAGTACTGATGACAGAATCCATCTTACCCTTCTCTGTTAGAATACCTTCCTTTTCCCCACTAGTACTCCTTCTGATTCTGGGACTCTGTCTAACCCTTTAACCGTATCTTGTCCACTCCAGGAACTCCTACAAATCCTGCATTGTGGGGGTAACGCTGTCCTCTTGCTGTTATTCTATAGCAGTTGTCTCCTTTCTGAGCTTTCCAAATACCATTTGCTGTAAAACTTCTAATTTTTATATGATGCTGTGTGACCCCATCGACTGTAGCCTGTCAGGCTCCTCTGTCCATGGAATTCTCCAGGCCAGTGTGCTAGAGTGGGTAGCCATTCCCTTCTCCAAGGGATCTTCCCAACCCAGGGATCGAACCCAGGTTTCCCGCATTTCAGGCAGATTCTTTACCATCTGAACCACCAGGAAGCCCACTTACAGACACACATAGCCTTTATAGCTTTTTGAACCACTAATAATTTTTTTTTAATAGCTCCTACAACTTCTCCGCAATGGTACCTAAGTACTATCTATCCACCCAGTCTCAAGTTACTGTGTTTCCATGGCTTCCAGGGCCATTTGATCACTTTCTTGAAACTCTCTCTGCCCTTGAAGAATGTCCCCCAAGCCCTCCAGCTCTACCTCATGCCCTGGGTGATCACTGTTCACTGTCTTACTGATTCGGTGCAGGTAGGATAATTATATTTTATATTTGGCTTACTGGGGCACAGAAGTTGTTCAGTAGAAAGTGATATTCCCATTGACTAATATAATACCAAGTAAAACATTTCAGAGATCCTGCCTTCTTTCAGAGATAAGGAGGATCTATTCAGACAAGAGGTTAATGGAAGCCTGCTTTTTCTTAAGCTGACATTGAAGATTAGGAGTAAATACTTTAATTGATCCTAGGAAATTAAAAGCTTAATTCAGTGATAAGTATTCTGAGCTTTAGAAGGAACCATAGTAATTATCATCTTTGTCTTCATCGTCATCACTCACATCTCTGCTTTGTCCACTGCCTGGTACTTCAGGTTCTCTGACATCAGGCCACTGCTTCACACTTGCCAACATCCTTCCACTCCTTGCCAAGGACTGAGTATCCTATATTCGGAGCCCCTGGCTTAATTTATAGTTGCAATGCCAGCATTACATTTGAGTCTTTATAATGGTCTGTCATAAAGATATGTAAACGTGATCTAATTTAATGCTTATTAATGTGTAAGCTAGTATTTTGCATATGAAGAAATTGAGGTTTAGAGAGTCTATGTGACTGTCTAAAGACACATAGCTAGTAATGGACAGCCATGATTCAAGCTAAGTCTGCTTAAGCCAAAGCCCATGTTCTTTTCTTTATAGTTTGCTCTCACTGTGAGACTCATTTTCATTAATGAGATTTCTACTATGTTATCCCCATATGGTGCCAAAAACATTCAACTTCTTCTAAGTATAATTCCAACTTACTTATTGCTGCCAAATTTCTGAACTTTAAGATTGAATTTTATCTGTTTAGTTTTGCCCTACAAAATTTTCAGGTGAAACATTAAATCCACATTTAATACCTACCTACATGTTTTTACTTAATGCGAGTGTGGGAGCAACTTCCACTGTCTTAGAGGAAAACAGTCAGTTTTTAGGTTAGCACCTCTGCCACGTGCCCCCTTGTACACTTTGGCATCACTCCCCACGCTTATTTCAATGAGTTATATTTGTCCACCTGTCCAATAGATGGTGAACTTTCTTCAGGACATGAGTAAAGTCTGTTCCTTTCTCTTTCCTTGGGGACTTAATTCAGTACGTGACATACGAGAGGGCTACTTAGGTGGCTCAGTAGGTAAAGAATCCGCCTGCAACGCAGGAGATGCCAGCAGATGTGGGTTCAATTCCTGGGTCAGGAAGATCCACTGGAGAAGAAAATGACAACTCCAGAACACTCCAAGAATACTCCAATATTCTTGCCTCAGAAATCCCAAGGACAGAAGAGCCTGGTGGGCTACAGTCCATGGGATCGCAAATAGTTGGACACGAACTGAGTGTGTGCACGTGCACACACACACCACACACACACACACATGTGACATAAGACAGCCCTCAATAAATGCTGAGTAAATTCAGATATAGAAATAATTATTTCAAAATATGTAAACATGATCCTTTTCTGTGTTTTAACACTCCAAGTATTGGTAGAGAATTTTTGTAAACATTTAATTTTTTTAACATTAAAAATCTCTTTTAAATAGAGATTAGTTAATTAGAAAATGAATCCTTAATACATTTCAGCTTTTTGTTTGAAATATATTTTTAAAAATTTTAAGGCATGTGGAATGAAACAAATACAACGATGTTTCTATGACTGACCCAGAGGAAAAAATGTCCCCGGTAGGCTGATAGAGAATACATTGTCCCCAGTGGGCTGATAGAGAATACATTTAATTTCACTCAGAACTATTTTAGTCAATTCCAAATATCTCTAGTTGCGTTTAATCACTTTCTAAAATGTTCACAAGTGTTTAGTGTAGCCATAGCTTGGATTTTTAACAGTTTCTTAATATGGGAGCAAACACCAAGAAAGGAAATGTCCTGGAGACTGTCTTTCATACCCAATTAATTTCGCTGTTGGTTGTTGAAGTTTTACTTCTGTTGTGATTCTAAATAAGTGACAAAAATGCAAATCTGAAAATATCTTTGGGCCATTGTTTTTTTGTGTGTGTGTGATTTTCTTTTTAATTTTTAATTAATTTATTTTAATTGGAAGCTGATTACTTTACAATATTGTAGTGGGCCATTGTTTTTAAGCACTGACATTTTGCTGGGGAAATGCATGGGATATGCAATGAGTTGAAAGATTACTCTTTACAGAAGCCTCTTCCCCAGGACCTACTGGTCTTTGAGAAATAGCATGAAACAGTTTTCAGGGGGAAATTATCTTATCATATATTTTGATTGGGAAAGAATTAATTTATCCATTTATTTCAGGAGATTCATTTGTATTCCTACTGGGTACCAGTTAATCTTCTAGCTCTTACGGATTTGACAGTAACCCAGAGACACATTGCCAGTGGCTTCATGTATTTTACAAACTGATGCAATGCGATCAATGCTAAGAGAGAAGAAAGTTTTGGTTCTATGAGAGCCCCTGATCTGGATTTGGGGTTGAGGATTGGTGAGTGAGGGTTTGGTGTCAGTGATAGTTAAGCCAAAATCTGAAGGTGAAGAGAGACTGGACAAGTGTTACTGCAGAAATTGGGTATGTGTGACAAACTACAGGCATGAGATAGTGAGGCATGGCATGAGGACCGGAAGTAGTTTAGTGTGCAAGTTTCAACTGCAGACCATGGAAAGAAGTGGAGTGACCTCTTTCTCTAGGAAGCTTGTGGAAACCATTACAAAAGCCATCATTTTACCTTCCTCTGCAATTTTCTGGAATAGTTTCAGTAAGATAGGTGTTAGCTCTTCTTGGAATTTTTGGTAGAATTCAGCTGTGAAGCCGTCTGGACCTGGGCTTTTGTTTGCTGGAAGATTTCTGATTACAGTTTCAATTTCCATGCTTGTGATGGGTCTGTTAAGATTTTCTATTTCTTCCTGGTTCAGTTTTGGAAAATTGTACTTTTCTAAGAATTTGTCCATTTCTTCCAAGTTGTCCATTTTATTGGCATATAATTGCTGATAGTAGTCTCTTATGATTCTTTGTATTTCTGAGTTGTCTGTCGTGATCTCTCCATTTTCGTTTCTAATTTTGTTGATTTGATTTTTTTCTCTTTGTTTCTTGATGAGTCTGGCTAATGGTTTGTCAATTTTATTTATCCTTTCAAAGAACCAGCTTTTTGCTTTGTTGATTTTTGGTATGGTCTCTTTTGTTTCTTTTGCATTTATTTCTGCCCTAATTTTTAGGATTTCTTTCCTTCTACTAACTCTGGGGTTCTCTATTTCTTCCTTTTCTAGTTGCTTTAGGTGTAGAGTTAGGTTATTTATTTGACTTTTTTCTTGTTTCTTGAGGTATGCCTGTATTGCTATGAACTTTCCTCTTAGCACTGCTTTTATAGTGTCCCAAAGGTTCTGTGTAGTTGTGTTTTCATTTTCATTTGTTTTGATGCATATTTTGATTTCTTTTTGATTTCTCCTGTGATTTGTTGATTATTCAGTAGGGTGTTGTTAAGCCTCCAAATGTTGGAATTTAATGTTCATTGCAGCGCTGTTTATAATAGCCAGGTCATAGAAGCAACCTAGATGTCCATCAGCAGATGAATGGATAAGAAAGCTGTGGTTCATATACACTATGGGATACTACTCAGCCCTTAAAAAGAATAAATTTGACTCAGTTCTAACGAGATGGATGGAATTGGAACCCATTATACAGAGTGAAGTAAGCCAGAAAGAAAAACACCAATACAGTATACTGACACATATATATGGAATTTAGAAGACAGTAATGATGACCCTACATGTGAGACAACAAGAGACACAGAGGTATAGAGTGGACTTTTGGACTCTGAGGGAGAGGGAAAGGGTGGGATGGTATGGGAGAATGGCAATGAAACATGTATATTTTCCTGTAAGAAACGAAACGCTAATCTATGTTCAATGTAGGATGCAGGAGGCATGGGGCTGATGCACAGGATGATTCAAGTAGAGGATGGGGGGTGGGAGGTGGGAGGGGGATTCGGCATTGGGAGATTGTGTTCATCTATGGCTGATTCATGTCAATGTATGGCAAAACAAATACAGTATTGTAATAAAAAATAAATAAATTTAATTTAAAAACAAAACAAAAAGCCATCATTTTCTGTGGGCTACTTGGTATTCCCTCTGTTAGGACAGCTGCCAAAGGAGATGCAGTGTTGAGTCCTAAAACACCAGCTTCATGGAGCTAAGAAGTCAATGAAGAAACAGGCAGCCATTTTTGCAGAGTATATTGAGGACCAGGAAAAGAGGTCATAAGAATCAGTTAAGTAAAACACAGTGTTTAGCTTGAGAAGCTGCCTACAGAGATGGTTGAGGAGTGGGAGGTGGGAACAGGAGGATCTAAGCTGGGCAGGCCTCTGCCCTTGGCCACCATGGTGAAAGGCTGTCTTTTCATGTGGACCAGCCTGAAACTTTAAAATCAAGCCCTAGCTATAGATATTTTGGGCTCCCCTGGTGGCTCAGATGGCACAGAATCCGTCTGACAATGCTGGAGACAGGGGTTTGATCCCTGGATCAGGAAGATTCCCTGGAGAAGGGAAAGACTACCCATTCTAGTATTCTTGCCTGGAGAATCCTATGGATAGAGGAACCTGGCGGGCTACAGTCCCTGGGGTCACAGAGTCAGACATGACTGAGCAACTAAGCACATATGCATGAAACCCCCCATTACCCCAACGGATGTTTTACTCTTTCAATATTTAATTATATGGAATAAGTGGTATATCGTTCTCACAAGGAAGTTTTAACTCAATCCTGAAAACCTCATTTATTACCTTTATAAAATCTGTAAATAAAAAACTTAAAAAAAAAAGGAAATAAATACTTTAAATACTTTTAAAAGTATTTCTTTTCTTGCTTTACAATTTTTTTAAACAAAGATGTGAACTGGATAGGTGTCTAACTTATTGTTAAGGCTGAGAGTACAGCTCCTTGAATGGACTCAAGCTTAACTTTGCATATGTGTGCTGCCTGTGAAAAGCCAGAGGCTGACTAGGTTCTCTATTCTAGGCTGCTGAGACTTGTTTTCCTAACTACCATCTCTAGTACTAGTCTATGACTCTTACTACAAGTTCTAAAGCTATTAGCTAACGTTCGTATCTTGCCTTTAAGAAAACACTGTTAGATTTATAGAACTATCACAGTGTCCAAATACTCGACATCAAAGTTCCACTCTTACTAAGACCTTACACTAGTATGGTGCATTTACTTTGTCACAATTAATGACAATTCTTACACAGAATTAGCTAACTCCATACTTGATACAGATTTCATGCTCTTTTTTCTGTCCCAGGATCCCATGCAGTACATTTAGTCATTACGTCTCCTCAGGTTCCTCTGGGCTGTGACCATTTCTCTAACTTTCCTTCATTTGATGTTCTTGATAGTTTTGAGGAGCATTACTGGTGAGGCATTTTATAGACTATCCTCCAGCTTGAGTTTGGATGATGTTTTCCTCACGGTTGAAGTGAAGTTATGGAGTTTTTAGAGGAAGGCCACAGAGGTTAGCTGCCATTCTCAACGCAACATACCAGAGGAACAGGCTACCAGCTGGACTTGTGACTGATGACATTAAATTGTACATTACTTTATAGAGATATAATTTACATAAAATTAAGTTCACCCACTTAAAGTGTACAATTCAAGGGTTTTGCAACCATTATCCCAATCTAATTTTAGGACATTTTTATCCTCCCCAAAAGAAACTCTATACCTATTAGCAGTCACTCTCTACCTTCCCCCATCCTTCCCAGGCACTGCTAAGTCACTTCAGTCGTGCCTGACTCTGTGCGACCCCCACAGACGACAGCCCACCAGGCTCCCCCGTCCCTGGGATTCTCCAGGCAAGAACACTGGAGTGGGTTGCCATTTCCTTCTCCAGTGCATGAAAGTGAAAAATACTAACTGATTTTATAGATCAGGACTCAAGAAAGTGAAAGAGCAAAGACAAAATATACACAGTTAAAACAACCCTCTTAAACTATTTTTGTAAACTTGGAGACCAACTACAAGACAGAAAAGCATGAGTAAGAGGAAATAAGTATTTTTGCAGAAAAGCATTATTTATTTATGCAAATAAAAACTTTCATTTATTAGGCAAGCCTGTTTGGAGTGGGTTCAAGGGAAGATGGAAAAAATGGATAGAGGTTATAAGCATACCTTTTGAGAGTTTTTCTGGGAAAAGGAATAGAAAAGCAAAAGGGCTATCAGAGGGGGATGAAGAATCAATTTTTTAAAAAAGATGAGAGACACTACAGCATCTTTGTTTGCTTAGGGAACAGTCCTCATGGAGAGGGGAAATTTTATGATCCAGATGGAGAAAGAAGATAATTGGAAGAGCTATGTTCTTGAATAGGGAACAGAGTCCAGTGCAGAAGTGGTGTGGTTGGCCTTGTCTCAAGTGTAGACACAAAATTACTTTTTCAATATCTGTTTTTTGTTGTTGTTCTTAGCTGTACTTGATCTAAATCATCAAGATCTTCCAGAGGGAAAAATGCCACTTTCTTGTCAACACCCTGAATCCTGAGTGGAGTCCGGATAGCAGTTAATTGCTTAATGTCTTGAATTAACAAAATACTTACATTGCCCTTAAACCATTTTCTGTTCATGTCCCAGTGAGATCTGTGGAACAGGTGTTATCATTCCCATTTCACTGATGAATGGTAACTGAGCTCAGAGAAGCAAAGTAATAAGGTCATACAGCTCACATATAAAAGCAAAGCTAGTTATTAAACTAAGCTCTGTTGAAAGTGACTAAGTCTCACTTTCTCCCAGATAATTACAAAAATCAACATATATGGTAAGCTGAAGCCTTCTAATTGCTGTAAATAATGTTTATGAAGTATTTGAAATGATAATATTGTGAAGGACAGGGAAGCCTGGCGTGCTGCAGTCCATGGGGTCACAAAGAGTTGGCTACAACTCAGCTACTGGACAAGAATGTCAGAAGGAATCAGTGGTAGCCCTGGAATTACATATGATTTTTGCCTCAAATTGGAGTGTTACATTTAGGAAGTACTGATTAGGGAAAAATTGTCATAACAAAGCAGACAAGAATCCTTCATACTAATGTATTTCCTAGGGGAAAAACAAGAAAATTTAAGATGCAAAAGTAATAAAATTACATAAAAAGTAAAATGGAAAATTCTGTGTTTTGGGGGTTATAGCCCAATTAACACTGTATCACTTATGAGGATCTGGTTATGTAAAATCTGAGGAAATTTTGATTAATCAAAGATTAGTTTATTAGTCCACCTAGGAAGTCATGGGAGAATATCAATATCTCAGAGTACTCTGGGAGATTTAGTTGAAACTCGTACTGATAAAGAAAATTTTTTTCTGATTTTTGATTCTGTGTATGGTTCAGAAAAAAATCCTGGGCTTGGTCATGGCTCTTGCTGTTACCCAGACATTCCCTCCTGGGAGATAAAGGCTGTGACACGGTCCTTCCGCATGTGAGTGAGGGACAAAGTACGGTGGGCATCTGGCATCTTGGTTTCACAGTCCACCTCTGAGCTCTGAGGAGACTGGATAGGTCACGTGACATGTTTGAACCTCACATTCTGAGCCAGTAAATAGGCAATCTGGCTTTCTCTCCAAATCTCTCTAATTTGAACATTCCATGCAAATCTAATTTATATGCTACTAATGATGAGACAATATTCAGACATGTTTGTGATCATTTTCACATGACTGGGTTTTGTTATTGGGGGTTATGCGGCCAAAGGGAAACAGCCCCTGGGGCATCTGTATCCCTCCATTCAATTCCTAACCACATAATCATCTTAATTGCTGCATTCAGAGAGGTGATGCAGTTTCTTGAAGTGCTGAAGAAATGACTAGAATTTATTTTAATATCCTGTAGCTAACTAAGAACAGTGCTTCTCTAGTCTCAGGACCCTGGCTTCTAGACCTACTGTTGTTTCTCTTCGAAAGTTCATTATAACTGAAATGTTGTTGAAGACATGGCATTATAGAAAGATATACAGGTGTCACTTGGAGAAGAAAGCAAATAATTGAATCCTTTTTCAGGAGTACTGTTAAATTAAAAACAGAATCTATAGAAGTTTTAAAAAGAACGGTTAGACAAAAATTACTTAATAAAAGGCCCACTTAAACACTTAGCTGTCATTTAGTGGCAGACTATCTAAATTGCAGGGCAATTTGAAAAAATCTTTCTTAGAACTGAAAAGGCAAAGTCACATAACAGGAGATGACAACCACATCAGCAAATGTATTTGAAGAATATTTACCACTTTTCTTTTATAATGAATGATTTTCAAAAGCGTCATAACAGGTAACTTTAACTTTTAAATAAGCTCTTTATCAGGTTGGATCTTACATTCTATAATGCTAAAGTTCTGTTTTAGGCTTCATGAACAAAGTAAATCAACAACTAACTTCCGTAGGATTGTACAACAGGTTGGGAGAACACATGCCTGTCATGTAATGCGTTCATGCACAGCTGAATTATTACTGAGTAAATATTTTTGCAAATGTTAAAATATAATTGTGGAAGTCTGTGGGGGGGTCAGTCAGTCAGTTCAGTCGCTCAGTCGTGTCCACAGGCCTCCCTGTCCATCACCAACTCCCGGAGCTCATTCAGACTCACATCCATCGAGTCGGTGATGCATCCAGCCACCTCGTCCTCTGTCGTCCCTTTCTCCTCCTGCCCCCAATCCCTCCCAGCATCAGAGTCTTTTCCAATGAGTCAACTCTTTGCATCAGGTGGCCAAAGTATTGGAGTTTCAGCTTTAGCATCAGTCCTTCCAAAGATATTGGGGGTAGGGCTCTTTTAAATTAGCAAAGTGCTCTAGTTCTTGCACTTCTGGCCGGAATACTCTTATTTTCAGAAGTGTACTTCCTGTGGACACATTTGTTGGTTAATGGATATAAAAGTTAGCCTTTAATCTTCTAATGCCATTCTTTGAAGGGTAACAATACATTTTGTGTTTGGAACTTATCCACATTCTCCTGTATAGCTGCATATTAACAAAATGTTCTGTTACTGGGAATATGTTTCCTCCCAGATGACCTGTGATCAATGTGATTGATGACTCTTTGCATTTAGAGACATTAATTGGCACAATGGAAGGAAAAACTTGACTAGACAATTATGCAAATCTGAATTTAGCCAAGCCTCAACACTGCTTGGGGGCCCCTGGAATTTTCTACTTTTGGCTTGTTCTGCTTTGTTTTGACTTACTGTCTTCACAGACAGTTAAAAAAAAGTTATCCTCAATGTGGATGTTTCATATCTTGGAGTGAGATCATTGATGGGATTTAAAAATTGAATGATGGGGCCGGAGAAGGGGTTGGAATCAACTCTAAGTCAGCAAAAGTATAATAAAAGTGAATAAAGTCGAGTGGTGATTCATGGTGGAGAGGCTGTGGACGGCTGTAACCTGTGTTGTGGATTACTTGCAGATTTCTTGACAAGAAGCCACACAGGGATGCTAAGGCATAGGCTTCTTGACTCCACCTGTCAAGCACTGTATCTAAACGTTCCACTCAGAACAGTCATTCTGGTAAGAATTTTGAAGAGTTTTGGGGCTCTACTCTGATTTTAAAGATCCATGAAAGTATTAGCAGGGGTTCCCAGTAGAGACATTGTGGTTGTCTTTGGTGATGGCTGAGGGTGGAGAAGGAGAAATTAAGTGAAAAAAAAAAATGGTGATACAAGAGTTTTCAACTGTAAATCTGTAAGTGTGGTATATCCAGTGAAACCGAAAAGTTTTTTTCTTCAGTGTTCTATGAGTGTTGAGGACTTCCTCAGCTGAGTGAGCTGTTTGCTGAGTGAGATGATTGTGGGGACAGAAAACCAGACTCCCAGAGTCCTGCATGTGCCAGCAGAGCCTCGAGCTGGCCCTCTGTGGGGGAGATTCGAGAGCAGCGGCAACAGTTGGTGTCACGGGGTGGCACACCTCTGTGCGTAACACGATGTGGCCTTTCTGCTGTGACTCCTCCAGTTCTCCAGGATAATCACTGAGCATCACCAAATCCCAAGTGTGAGTCACCTCTTGTGGAGAATACTCAACACTCTGCACCCAGCTTTGATGTGGGATGAACTCTCAAAGCTTGTACTTTCTCTCAAGAGCAAAGACAGGGAGAGGCACGGACACAGGAAGAGTGGGAAAAACAGGTGCAAGGTTGAGTTGTTCCAGCTGGTAGAGCCAGGGCTCGGGACAAAACTATACCAATGCTTCTCAGGGTGAGAAAAACCTGAATGGTTGGAAGCCTCACTTTCTGAGAATCTCTGAGAGGCTGTGTGAGGAGGGGGACTGGGCAGTATTTCTTCATATGTTTCAATCTGGAATGAAGAAAACTGGATGAAAATGAAAGGTATTCCAATCTAGCAAAAGGAATTGGCAGATGAAAGCGAGGAAGAGAATGAAGATGTATGAGGTGCCTACTCTGTAGCAGGCAATGTGCTTGGCACTTTCTTCACAACTGCCTTACTTTATCTGCATTTTACAAAGGATAAGACTGAGAAAAGTCATACACTAAAGAGTAAAGACACACTTTAAGGAGATGTATGTTTGACTTGAAAATCTCCTTATCCTCTTTAATATAATGCCTAGAATTTGGGGAAGAAATATTTTTTCCCTAATGTTTGAAAAAAAAATCCAAATGAATGAATGAATGAAAGTTGCTCAGTCATGTCTGACTCTTTGAGACCCTATGGACTATACAGTCCATGGAATTCTCCAGGCCAGAATACTGGAGTGGGTAGGCTTTCCTTTCTCCAGGGGATCTTCCCAACCCAGGGATTGAACCCAGGTGTCTAACATTGTAGGTGGTTTCTTTACCAGCTGAGCCACAAGGGAAGCCCCCAGAATCCTGGAGTGGGTAGCCTATCCCTTCTCCAGCGGATCCGCCCAATCTGGGAATTGAACCAGGATCTCCTGCATTGAAGGTGGATTCTTTACCAACTGAACTATGAGTGAGTGAAGTCGCTCAGTCGTGTCCGACTCTTTGTGATCCCATGGACTGTAGCTCACCAAGCTTCTCTGTCCATGGGATTCTCCAGGCAAGAATACTGGAGTGGGTTGCTAAGACAAATTAAAAAGCAAACAAACAAACAAAAAACCCAAAATGTGTGCTTAAAGATTGGAACTGATGAAGGCCCTATGTGCAGAAGAGTAGGGAGAATGAGAAACTAATTCTTAAGGGAACCCTCCTTCACTGTTGGTAGGATTGCAAACTGGTGTAGCCACTGTGGAAAACAGAATGGCAGTCCCTTGAAAAACTAAAAATAGTTACCATATGATCCAGCAGTCCCAGCAACTGGGGGCATATATCCAGAAAAGAGGGGCTTCCTTGGTGTCTCAGAGGATAAAGCATCTGCCTGTAATGCAGGAGACCCGGCTTTGATTAAAAAAGATGAAAACTCTATTTCCAAAAGATACATGCCCTCCACTCTTGCACTATTTACAATAGCCAAGATATGGAAGCAAACTAAGTGTACAATAACAGGTGGATGGATAAAGAAAATCTGGTAAATAATACACAATGGAATATGACCCACCCATGAAAAAGAATGAAATAATCCCATTTGCAGCAACATGGATGGACTTGGAGATTATCATACTAAGTAAAGTAAGCCAAACAGAGAAAGACAAAGGCCATATTATATCACTTCTATATTATGTAGAATCTAAAATACGACACAAATGAACTTATTTATGAAACAGAAATAGACTCACAGACATAAAGAACAAATTTACAGTTACCAAAGTGTTGGGGAGGAATAAATTAGTAGTTTGGGATTAGCAGATATAAACTATTATATATAAAATAGATAAACAAACAAGATCCTACTGTACAGCACAGAGAACTATATTCTATATCTGATAATGAGTCATAGCGGAATAGGATATGAAAAAGAATGTATATGGTCTTCAATATATATTTTTTATACATCAGAATCACTTTGCTGTACACCAGAAACTAACACAACATTGTAAATCACCTATACTTCAATTTTAAAAAGAGCCCAGATAAGGTTAAAAAAAAAAAAAACCCTCAAAACGAATTCTTAGTGCTATCCAGGGTTTATCAGCACTTAACAAAGATATTCCTATTCATACTGTGATACCAAGGCCTGATGGAACATATTTTTGGAATGTTTCGGATTTCGGGCTCTTCTGCTAAGAGTAGAAAGCAGCTGTGCCAGGTGCCCTTTGCAAAGCTGCAAAGCTTGCCACAGTACCAGCAACTATTGCAAGGGGAGGCTCGGGCATTGATAACTGTCTATGAGGAAAAGCAGGCTTCCCTCCTGTTGCTTGGATGTTTTCTTGCTCACAGGAGGTGGGTATTTGGAAACATGCTGGGAAGGGAAAAACTCAGCTGGCACAATTGGGATTCAAATTATAATGACATCTCAATTTAGAAAATAAAATGTCAGTAAATTCTTTTATGAGCCATGCTTGAAAAAATGCACCAGTTCACCTGCCATGGGTTGAGTGTCCTATTTGGTCTTTTCTGAGTGTTTTCTCTTCCAGGTAAATTACTGGTGAATGGCTAAGCATATGGAAAAGCTTATCTTAATAAGTCTTACTTTGGTTTCCTTACCTTGTGCCAAGGGTTGTTTATGAGACCTTAGAAATTCTGCATGAGGCATCTTGGCTGGGTCTGAGCTGAGAATCCAGTTATGGGCTATCTCACTTTTATGACGATATCGATCCTTTCTGAAGAAGAGATTCCCAATCTTATTTCCCTCATGCTTCTCTGGCCCCATATGGGTGACACTGTAGACTGTAATACAGACAAGTGATTGCTCAGCTGCTCACCCGGCAGGGATGGGAAATCAATGAGAATGTCTTAAAATGTAAAGTGTGAGTGATGGAGGGGAAGAGAGGTGGTCTTTAAACAGCAACAAAGCTCTCAGGGCTGCCAAACTTTGAGTGGGCATTTTGTTGTCTTGTTCTAAAAGTCTTGGACAAAGTCCCTGATTACAGGGCAGACGGCATCTGAAAGGCAGCCAACTCCTTCTCTACCTGTTTTTCTCCTTGGAGAGACAGCCCGCACCAGGCTTGGGCCCCTCCGGAGTTACAGAGTTACTTACCTAGCCATCCCAGCAGAGCCCACAGCAACAGCTGAAATGGGGGAGGTAGAGCCATAAATTCAGCATTCTCATTGACTCTAGCTTTCTGATATGTTAAACATGGAACTTAGAGTGAGAATCAGAAGATATGGTTTGAAATTTTAGCTTCACTAGTCATTACCATTCCAAGCTTTCTGAGCCTTGGTGTCTGCATGTAATATAAGAAAATGTATGTCTGAAGATTAATTGCAAGAAGGTCATGGAAACATGTTGTAACATATGCTATACCTTCCTAACATAAGGGGATGTTGTATTCCTTATCCTAATCTGCATCCTTGGTGAGGGTTGCTAGTTTTATCACCAAGTGTTAACCTAACTTGACCTTCCCAGGTGGCCAAGTGGTAAAGAACTTGCTTGCCAAGCAGGAGACACAGATTTGATCCCTGGGTGAGGAAGATCCCCTGGAGGAGGAAATGGCAACCCGCTGCAGTATTCTTGCTTGAAGAATCTCATGGACAGAGGAGCCTGGCAGGCTATAGTCCATGGGGTCACAAAGAGTTGGACATGACTTAGCAACTTAAAAATAATAGCAGTTAACCTAACTGAATGGAGCCACTTTACATTTACCTGCTTTTTGTCTATTTGACTAGAAACCCAAATGAATCTACAAAGTCCATGAGGCAAACCATGGCATACTGGCCCTGTGCTATGAGGCCCATGCTTTCGCCACAGATGATTACCTCTTTAGAGTCCTTTTTCAATGATATTGCCCAGGAAGTGCTGGTATAGTGGTTAAGAGAACAAGTTATGAAGCCAGATGTAGGGGGTTTCTGATTCTAGTTCTGCCTCTTTCTAACTGTGGGGCACTGAGCAAGACATCCCAGGCTTCTAAGCCTCAGTTTACTCAACTGTGGAATGGAAGTGAATATAAAGAACGAATGAAATAATTTACATAAAGGACCAGCAGTCCTCAATAAACAACAGCTAATTTTACAATTAGAGTGGTGAGATTTCCCATGTCTTAAGCATAATGCAGGGAGCTTTATTGAGTTATTTTATAGTATTTATGAGGTAAGTATTCTCTTTATAGATGAAGAGACAGAGATCCAGAGAAGTTAATATTTTTAGAGAGAGTGGTTAGTACTAACCCTTCCCTAAGTCACTTCCATCTCTCCTTGTCTATGTCCTCTGTACTAATAATCACATTCTGAAAGGATTCTTTTGCTTTGTTTGGCTGTTTATTATAAACTAAACAAATAACAAACCTCCTTAGAATGATGATGGCTCCTTGAGCATTGCTGTTCTACCCTACATGCAAAGAACAACACGAAGGTCTCCACCTGGTAGGTGCAATAAATGTTCAGGAAGAAATGACTATATAAATAAAGAAAAATCACGAATGCTATTCCACATGGAATCCATGGAGTTCCACATGGTTGGTTGATACTTCTAGCCCTAATAGCAAATGTCATTCTTATTTTGGACTTTTTTCTTTCCTGGTCCACAAGGTCTTGATGGTGGGAATAATGTGAGTACATATTTTTGTCTCTAGCTCCTCAGGCAAGGTTTGGCATAAAAAAAAAAAAAGATTGAAATTAAAAACTAAAATCAGTGTGTAAAGATTCAGTGTCCAAGAGATAGATGATAGATCAGACTGGAATTATGCTGAAGAAAAATTTCTGGGGAAAAGTCTGTAGAATTAAAGAAATGTTGGGTACGTGGTTATGAAGAACTTAGGAAATGTAAAGAGCTAAAGAGATGCTAACTCAGTATGATTCATGCTGAGTTCATTTCCCATTAGTGGATGTTGATTGATACTCTGCTAATGTTCACCAAAGTAAGGTGAAGGGTGCCTCCAAAAGATATAAATCTCATTTGACAGCCATTCTTGTTCTGTCTTACCTCCTGCTGTCAAAGTTAGTCATCTGTGGTTTCTCTGTCACTTATGAAACTGTAGAAAACTGTTTTTTTAGCTGTCATTCTGCATCTTAACTTTCCATGTTTACAGCCTATTGAAATCAAAGTTTTTCCGTGGAACAGGCTCAGCAAGTTCTTTAAGGGGATACAGAGTCAAGATGAAGGAGGAAATATGCTAACTGTTAATTTAGCCTGTCTGTGATAAGCTTGAACTTTTCAGCTTTGAGTAATTTTGTGGAATTCAAACATACTTATTTACTAAATATCTATCACTTATTTTTCAACATCTGTCATTTACCAGTGCCTATACTAGGTATACAGGGACTTTCCTGGTGGCTTAGTGGAAAAGAATCCACCTGCAATGCAGGAGATGCATGACACACAGGTTCGATCCCTGGGTTGGGAAGATCCCCTGGAATAGGGCATGGCAACCCATTCCAGTATTCTTGCCTGGAGAATCCCATAGGCAGAAGAGTCTGGCGGGCTACAGTCCATAGGGTCGCAAAGAGTCAGACATGATTGACATCACTTAGCATGCTTACTAAGTATATTATAGTTTTAAAGATAAACTTTTAAATAGGAATAGTTTAGGGGTCAGCAACTCTTTACTATAAAGGGCAAGAGAGTAAGCATTTCAGCCTTTTTGGGCCATATAGTCTCTGTCTCAGCTGCTTAACCTTACTATTGTTAACACAGAAGCAGCCATAAACAGCACCTAAATGACCAGCACTGCTGTGTTTCATTAAAACTTTATTTAGAAAAGCAAGCAGCAGAACTAGATTTGGCACTTGACTGTAGCTTGCCTAGCAACTAGAAAGCTGAACACTTGAAATAAAACAACAAATGGCATATGGCCTATTTCAAATTGTTGTTGTAATTTATGACTAATTTTTTAAAGCTCTTCATCTAATTATTGACGAGCTTATGAGAAACATTAACCAAATAATTCTGGCTCTCAGCTCATTAACCAAAGGTTTAATTTAATATTTGATGTCTCTTATGACAAAGGTCCATATAGTCAAAGCTAAGATTTTTCCAATAGTCATGTATGGATGTGAGAGTTGGACCATGAAGAAGGTTGAGTGCCAAAGAATTGAGGTTTTAGAATTGTGGTTGGAGAAGACTCTTGAGAATCCCTTGGACTGCAAGGAGATCCAAGCAGTCAATACTGGAGGAAATCAACCCTGAATATTCATTGGAAAGACTGATGCTGAAGCTAAAGCTCTAATACTTTAGCCACCTGATGTGAAGAGCTAACTCATTAGAAAAGACCCTGATGCTGGGAAACACTGAGGGCAGGAGGAGAAGGGGGTGACAGAGGATGAGATGGTTGGATGGCATCAGTGATTCAACGGACATGAGTCTGAGCTAACTTGAGGAGGTGGTGAAGGACAGGGAAGCGTGGTGTGCTACTGTTCATGGAGTCTTAAAGAGTAATACACGACTTAGCAACATGACAACAACAGGAACATGGTTAGCATTACCTCTCTAAAAAATATCACCTAGAAAATGTAATGTTAGCCCTGTATTTTGGGGACTTCCCTCTTGGTCCAGTCGCTAAGACTCCACACTCCCAATACAGGGGTTCCTGGTTTGTTCCCTGGTTAGGGAACTAGATCCCACATGCCTTAAGGAAGTTAGAAGATCCTACTTGCTGCAGCTAAGACCTGGTGCAGCCAAATAAATAAATAAAAGTAAGCATTAACTCTCCCCTCCCCCACCCACCAAAAAAACCACAACATTGTACTTTCAATAATCCTGGGAATTACTTTTCCGGAAGATATGCACTCTCATGGGTGATTAAGTCAGGAGTGCTGTAGAAACCATCACAAGAGCCAGCTGGAGAAGGTGCATCTACACATTGATTAGTAGTTGGCCCTCCTGTCCCTGAGCAAGCCAGTCCTCTGGTTTTTATACAAAACTCCTGATTTACTAATGCCAAAGACTCCTCTTTTACAGCAGTTTCTCTGTGTTGGTGTCTTGGCCCCTCCACTTACCAGCTGTTAGACTTTGGGCCCTAGTGACACTATTTATGAGTCTCAGTTTTCTCTTCAGTGAAATGATGAAAAACATTTTACCTAACTCCCAGGGTTTTTGTGTGAATACATGAGACAGTGTATATCAAGTGCTAATGCTAGTGACTGGGACATAGCAAATGCTAGAAAAGCAAAAGCTGTTTTAAAAACTAATACAGAAAACATCAAGTCCTGTTCTGTCAGGAAGCATTTAACAGGAGGCTTCATGTGTGCTGTTTTGGATCTGTCAGGAATCCTCTGTTCCTTATTAATTCCTGAATATTCAGGAATTAAGAGGAGAGGCAAGCCAGGCATTTTCCGTTAGTTTTTCAATACGGTGATAAGTACCCTCTTCCTTCTTATGAACCATAAGGTAAAAGTGATTGTTTACAACTCTCTCTCTCTTTAATATGGATCACCTATGTTTTGGAAGTCTGGAATTTTAATCTTTATCTTTACTGAGAATAACTGCCTTGTAAGACAGTATATATGCCCACACCATGTTGATTAAAACACCTTTGCTCCATCAGAGCTTTGGTCTCCGTGTCTTGCTTTCTCTCTCTCTCTCTCTCTCTCTCTCTCTCTCTCTCTCTCAGGCTACTTCTCTGGAGCGCAGAGGCCCTCTGGGTTCACTTTCCTGCCCGGGCTTCTGAGACCCTCTGGTGAAGGCATGCCTTCACCCCCTGAAGAGGGCACCTGAGGCCTTTGTGAACAGAGCAAGCCCCATGTCAGGGATGTTATTGGTTTTCTGCATAAACCAAGGAATATCAGCCTCTTTCTCTCTCCTTTACTTTCTTATCATGGACTCAGGACCACCAGGTTCTGGTCCATTAAAGGACCTCAAAACTGTTCTAAGTGCTTCATTTACATATTAGCTCTTTTGATCTTGACAATAGTATTATAAGGAAGGTACTCTCATCTCCCTTGTGGCTCAGAAGATAAAGAATCTGCCTACAACGTTGGAGACCTGGGTTTGATCCCTATGTCTGGAGGATTCCCTGGGGAAGGGAATGGCATCCCACCCCAGTATTCTTGCCTGGAGAATCCCATGGACAGAGGAGCCTGGTGGCTACAGACCGTGGGATCACAGAGTTGGATATGACTGAGCGACTAACATTTCCTTCTCTCATATACCACTTACCAGTGGAAAACTGGGATTTGATTCAGGTAGTTCGTCAGCAGTTGGTCCCAATCTTCCTTTTAATCACTCTGGCTGCCACCAAAAGATGGAAGTCTCTTATTCTGTCCCTAAAAAAGGCAACTGTTTCTTCTTCCCCAGTTGAGAAGGGCAAGTAGAGATTGTTACACTTTCTTTTTAAAAATGAAGAGGGCTAACACTATTTGGACACAGAAATGTTTATTACAAACCTCCGCAATCAATGACCTACCTAGAGGTCTTTATTTCCACCACTGAGAAATATTTCAATTCTGAATTAGAACATAGAATACATTTCCTTATGGAATAAGTGTTTTACAAGCTTATGAAATATACTTAAATAGTATCACTAATGCTATACTTCCTGTGCTTAAAAGCCAAATGACTAATGTAGGCCAGCTTGTTTGAATATTTTATTGCTGGGAAAAACCCTAGTGTTTCAGGCATTGATTTACAAATGACATTGACTAATGCCTGCATATAGAATCAAAACAACACTACACTCTAAAAATGGTCTATTTATTTGATTCCTCTGATTGTCCTATTTAAAATCATACCCCTCCTATTTCAGCATTTCATATTCTCCTTATCTGCTTAATTTTTCTCTACATTCGGGTATATCACAATCTGATATACTATGTGCATTTATTTATATACTAAGTAAATAAGTGAAGTTGCTCAGTCATGTCCGACTCTTTGCAGTCCCATGGACTGTCACCTACCAGGCTCCTCCATCCATGGAATTTTCCAGGCAAGAGTACTGGAGTGGGTTGCCATTTCCTTCTCCAGGGGATCTTCCCAACCCAGGGATTGAACCTGGGTCGCCCACACTGCAGGCAGACATTTTACCATCTGAGCCCCCAGGGAAGCCCTATTTATATACCAAGTGTATTTATTCCCTGATTCTAACCCCCACTCCCTAGATGTAAGGTCTATGGGTCTGCTGTAAAAGAGAAGTCTTTGACCTCAGTAAATTGGTTGTCTTATTTACTCCTCACATTTCTCAAGGTTTTTTCACCTTGATTCTGAAGGTCTAAACAGTGTCTAGAACACTCAGTCAGGTATTCAACAAATTTTACCTATCAGTAATATTACTTATCAGAAAGGTTAATAAACCAGTACCTAGGCAGGTGGGACAGGCGACTTGCCTGGTCACATTGGTGGGAGGAAGATACAAGTGGCCTGGGGGCATGATACTAACTGAAGAATCTAAGGCAGCGTCAAAGGCGGGAGGAGAAGGGGACGACAGAGGATGAGCTGGCTGGATGGCACCACCGACTCACTGAATATGAGTTTGCGTAAACTCTGGGAGTTGGTGATGGACAGGGAGGCCTGGCGTGCTGCAGTCCATGTGGTCGCAAAGAGTCAGACATGACTGAGTGACTAAACTGAACTGAACTGAAGGTAACGATATATATACAGTGACTCTGGACCTTAAGTGGGGAGGCTTTGAGGAGGGTTGTAAGAATCTCTTGGAATTTTTAGAACCTCCAGGCTCCTGGAGAGCTTGCAAAGTTGTCTTCCCGTTAGAATTTGTGTTGGGATGTGCTTCTGCTATTGAAGGGAAAATGTCCTGCTTTTTAGGGGTTTTGAAACCCAGCAGGACGCTATGAGGCTCCTGGGCACAAAAGTCTTTCTGGGTCCCCATTTCTTGTTATCAGGAAAAGGGTTTCATCTAGCCTCCATGATCTCCCTTGAGTTCCTACAGGCAGGTTCAAACAGGTGCTAATCAGGGGAAGGAAGGAGATGCAGAGACAGACAGGAGCACACAAGAAACAGTAGTGCAGCCTTGGGGCAGGGTCTTGGTTCCCCGTCCAGGGATACGCATAACAATATCTTTGAGCTGTTTTGAAGATATTAAAACTCCTACCAGGTGGAAGAAGTTAACTGTATGCTGCCCACAAGCACACAGACCCCCGACCAGTTGGAACTCCCAAAAATAAAGCTACTTTTTTTCTGTGTGAAGTTGCTTCAGTTGCATCCGACTCTTTGCAACCCTATAGACCAAAGCCCTTGAGGCTCCTATGTCCATGGGATTTTCCAAGCAAGAATACTGGAGTGGGTTGCCATTCCCTTCTCTAGGGGCTCTTCCCAACCCAGGGAGTAAACCTGCTTCTCTCCTGCATTAGCAGGCAGGTTCTTTACCATTAGCACCATCTCACCCAAAAGCCTGTCTCTGAGGCTCAAATTGGTACAGGCTGAATTTTGGCTACAGACTTGGAGTGGAAAAAGGTTGATAAATTTGCAATACATTATTAAGATATCCTGGCTTTCCTGGTGGCTCAATGATAAAAAAAAAAAAAAAAAAAATCTGCCTGGCAATGCAGGAGACATAGGAGACATGGGTTCAATCCTTGGGTTGGGAAGATCCCCTGGAGGAGGGCATGGCAACTCATTCTAGTATTCTTGCCTGGAAAATCCCGTGGACAGAGGAGCCTGGTGGGCTACAGTCCATTGGGTTGCAAAGAGTTGGACACAACTGAAGTGAATGAGCACATGCATTAAAATACAATATGTTCAAAACTTTATGATGATGATGGTAAACACGGAACATATGTGAAATATAAACTAGTTAGTACATAGGGTTCAGTTCAGTTCAGTCGCTCAGTCATTTCCAACTCTTTGTGACCCCATGAATCACAGCACGCCAGGCCTCCCTGTCCATCACCAACTCCAGGAGTTCACTCAGACTCACGTCCATCGAGTCAGTGATGCCATCCAGCCATCTCATCCTCTGTCATCCCCTGCTCCTCCTGCCCCCAATCCCAGTACCTAGGGTGATCACTCCTTATTACAGAGGCTTATGTGCACACCACTTCCCCTGGCACTACTACATAACTGTTTAACAAGATGTTTTACTTCTAAAAGCAGAAACTTCTATTTCTCTTTAGGGAAAATGGTTTTGTGAATTTTAGCCCTGCTAATCACCATGATTCATTTTCATGACAAAATTACTGGTTTTTTTGAAAGAATCCTTTATATTTCTCCATATTATTAACTAACTTTACTCTATCCTTAATATTTAGGGCTTCCGTGGTATCTCAGCTGTAAAGAATCCACCTGCCAAAGCAGGAGACACAGGCTCAATCCCTGGGTCAGGACGATCCCTGGAGAAGGAAATGGCAACCCACTCCAGTATTCTTGCCTGGGAAATCCCATGGACAGAGAAGCTTGCCAGGCTACAGCCCAGGGGGTTGCAAAACAGTCAGAGATGATTTAGAGACTAAATAACAACAACTATCCTTAATAATGGGGTTGTATTGGGTCAGTTTAGCTGAGGCAGGAAGGTGGGCTTATTGAATAGAATCATAATAGCTTTACTCTGTAACTCTTCAAAAAAAAGTGCGTCTACATTTGCAAAACTTAAAGAGCGACCAAGAATTTCTTAATGGCCATTAATAATTATTTGAGAAGATAATTCATACCATCTCAGCCTAGAAATGTCTCTCTTTTGAATGAGTTTAATAGGATTGTGAGGTTTTTCTTGTGTATGCCTTAGTTTTCATGATTTTAAAAAAGTTCCAGAGTGCTTTTGCTATTTGTGGTTTATGCATGGATAATTATCTATTTTAAAGCATGCTTAGAAGGGGACCATAAGTCTGATGTGATTTAACAACCTCTTTTAATTAAGTTTTCTGAGGATTTGGGTGGAGTTGGGGAGGAGCCAGCAACAGAAGCTTTTATTCATTAGCTTAAAAGCCATGGTGAATAACAGCAGTTCCCACCTGCCTGAATTTGGGTCTGCATTGGATTTTGAGTGGCTGGCACAGGCTTCTTGAGATGGGAGAGCTCCTCTGAGAAATAAACAAACTTTCTGCGTGATGCTAAAGTGTGAAGTGTAGCACTGATAGAAAACGGTGTCATTATGTGAAGCCTCTCTGGTTTTGCCTTTAGCATCTCAAGGGTCTCAGTGAGGCACAAAAACCCAGTATACTTGCATTTGAACAAGAAGGGTTAAGCACCCTTGATCATGTGGATCCCTGTTTATTAAGGGTGTCTGTACCTCATTATACCCTCTTTCTTTGAGATAAAGTCAATAGCAACGTTAAAGTCAAGGACTGTGTGTAAAATGGAGTGTGTTGGTTTTGTCCCAAGGCTAATCACCTTTAGTATGTTTCCAAAATCCTCCAAAGATAAAGTGGACAAATGCTATGTGATATTGCTTACATCTAAAAAAAAAAAAAAGGTAAAAATGAACTCATTTACAAAACAGAAGTCACACTTGTTGAAAATAAACTTATGGTTACCAGGGGATAGGAGGCAGTGAGAATTTGGGAGATTGTGGCGGACATATACACACCAAGGACTCAGCCATGTTCAATTCTGCGACCCTGTGGGCTGTAGCCTGCCAGGCACCTCTGTCCATGGGATTTCCCAGGAAAGAATACTGGAGTGGGTTGCCATTCCCTTCTCCAGGGGATCTTCTGGACCCAGGGATGGCACCTGCATCTCTTATGTTTCCTGCACTGGCAGGCAGATTCTTTACCACAAGCACCACCTGGAAGTCAATACACATTCAGTTCAGTATATATAAAATAGATAACTAATAAGAACTTTTGTGTGGCACAGGGAACTCTACTTTATACTCTTTAATGATTTATGTGAGAAAAGAATCTAAGAAAAAGGGTGGGCATGTGTATACGTATAACTGACTCACTGTTTGGTACACCTGACACTAACACAGGGTTGTACGTCAACTATACTTCAATGAAAACTTGGAAGTATACAAAGTGGAAAGAGCCAAGATGTTTGAGGAGAGAGAAAAACAGACTGAACACTAGGCACATCAGCTGGGGATGCTGATAAAGGAGAGGTGAGGAAGGAGTTGCTGCCCGTGAACTCATCCTGTACACAACGTCTTGGTTGAAGGGGTTTATTGAGGCACCTGGCTCCTATCAATCTGGAGGCAGAGCTTCCCATGGCAATTTTGGTAAATGTGAAAATCCCTGCCCTGCGGCAATGCATCACCTTTGGTCTGATCTGACCCTTTGTCTTAAGATCTTCACCTCAGTGAAAGGGAATGAAGTGCTAAACGTGAAATTGTCTCGGTGGTGGGTGTGTCACTCGCTGCAACTGAAGAGGAAACAAACCTTGAGGACAAAGAAATGGCTCCTCTAAACAGGGCACCATGAGTAAAGACCTCTGCTTGTCCAGACAAAGGGATGGGTTTTCCTAATTTGCTGGAGATGTTTTTTTGGGAATAAGTCCTGGAAGAGGTCCACTGCAAGTATTTAGATGTCATGAAGAAATTAGACCACCTGTAATTGACTATTGGGCTTCCCTGTGGCTCAGTGGTAAAGCATCCTCCTGCCAATGCGGCAGACACGGGTTTAGTCCCTGGGTCAGGTGGATCCCCTGGAGAAGGAAATGGCAACCCACTCCAGTATTCTTACTGGGAAATCCCATGGACAGAGGAGCCTGGTGGGCTACAGTCCATGGGGTCTCAAGAGTCGGACACAATTCAGTGACTAAATGGCGGGAACAGCTTACTGGTGCTCTGGTTCACCTTTTCTAAACAAGAATGGGACTGAATCCTGCTCCCGTTCTCCCTGCCACTGACCTTTCCCATTTTCCACAATGAACTTCGTGGGAACTTTCCCATGTTCCCTCTCTCTGCCATTGCTTCTTCATTCTCAGTTGATACCGTCCATCCCATTACTGAGAAAACAGAGACCAGCTTGTGAGAACTCACCACTTCCTGCCCCAGCACTTAAAACTAATGCAACATGGTCATCCTCACCTCTTTTTTGTATCTTATTCATTCCTTCTTTCACTTATTCATTTATCCATTTGTTTAATTAATGAACACCTATTGGATACTTTTATGTGCCAGACATAGTGCTAGGTGCTGTAAATGGGTCAGTGAATTAGACACAAACCCTGCTGACAAGGAAAACAAGGATGCCTCTTTTCCTAAGTCTGAGAGGTGTGCCCTCACTCTATGGTTTCCTTTCTTGCATCCTCAGAAACTGGGCTCTACCAACTCTTGGTCTGGCTTGTGTATCTACAAATAAATCCTTCCATTCAACTACCTCTTTCCCATTATGATTTCTTCATCTTAAGAAATAAAATACAAGTGAAACAATTATAAAAATAATTGTCTTGTTCCTCACTGTCATTATTGTTGTCTGTCGCAGTCAAGCTTAGGATAGCTGCTTATTCTCTTTCCAGTTTTCTTCATCTCATCAGTTCATTCACCAGTTGCATCAAATCTGATATATTCTTCCTCCCTACACTTTTGTGAAAATGCTACTCACAAAGATTACCCTATTTTGGGTGTTTATTCAGTTCTTATCTTTGCCTCTTTTGTTGATCCACTATTGGCTTCTGTGACTCTATTTCTCCTCTCTTCCTTCTTCCTCTTTGGAAATTTCTTCTGTTAATTTCATAGGCTGTTCATCCTAGTCTCCCTATAATTCAAGCTACTCCAGGGTTTCCTTTCAATTCCACAAAATTTCCTCCTATGATAACACTTACTCCAGAGTCTTAAAAACCTGATCTGTTCTCAAATCTATATCTTCAGGTCAGATGTTTATTCTAGCTCTAATTCTGTGTTTCTGATTGTGCCTGTTTATTCTATTGGCACTTCAAACACAATGAAGGCAGAACTGAATTTAACACGCTTACCCTCCTTGAAATATGTTCCTCCACTAATTGTCTTCATTTAGACAAATTACACTATTCAATTAATAATAACATTTATTATTTTCATGGTCCAGGCACTCACATGGGCATGAGATCCAGAATGCAGACTCTCAACTATCATACCACTTTTTATCTCAGTGGTTCAAGTGTTGGAGTCGTTTCTCTCACCATTTCTACATACCTAGATCTATCAAATCTATGGATTCTATTTCAAATATATCTCTTTCTATTTTCACTGCTATTTCCCTCAAGTATTAGGCCTTTGCAGTATTACTCAGATTATCTCACTCATATCATTCAGCACTCTCCTAACTAATGTCTTTGACTTTGGTCTAATTTTTTGCCAACTGAAAACAGTGATCATCCTCAAGCATAAATCTAACTATAATACACCTTGCCTTGCAGTCTTCCAGTGACTTTTCATAGCTGTTAGAATACTGTCCAAATGCTCAGTATCCTGTGTAAGTGTCAGCCACTCAATCTTGTGTCTGGCTCTTTGCGACCCCCTGGACTGTGGCCTGCCAGGCTCCTCTATCCATGGAATCGTCCAGGCAAGAATACTGGAGTGGGTTGCCATTCCCTTCTCCGGAGGATCTTCCTGACCTAGAGACAGAATCTGGGTCTCCTGCATTGCAGGCAAATTCTTTACAATCTGAGCCACCAGGGAAGCCTTCTCAGTATCCTAGGCTAAGACTTCATTCCTGGTTGTCTCCATTTTTGTTGCTCTGCCTTAATGAGCTACTTCGGTTCTTTGGACTGATTCTGTTCTTTCTGGACTCCTGGCCTTCACCTCTGTGGTTACGCTTGCATAAGTCACCTTCTTTCCTTTCTTCACCTAGACAGCTTCCATTAATTTCCATCATCCATTTGGTTTAGGAATTTTCTTTTCCAGAAAGCCCTTTTGATGCTCACCTTTCCCCAGAACTATCTGGATCGGGTAACACGAATCTGTGCCTTCCCCCATGGTAACACTTGTTCCTTTATAGCGTTAGTGATCAGTTTACTTTCATGGTTTTCCTATTAGACTATGATATTTTTGTGAGTGGGAACTCCTGTTCATTTTTATATCCCAGTGCCTAACTCAGTGCCTGACATACAGCAGGTTTTCAACTGAATCATAAATGAGTAGAGACAATCTGTCCTTGTGTTAGTCACTTAGTCATGTCTGACTCCTTGTGACCCCATGGACTGTAGTCCACCAGGCTCCTCTGTCTGTGGGATTTTCCTGGCAAGAATACTGAAGTGGATTGCCATTTCCTTCTCCAGGGGATCTTCCTGACCCAGGGACTGAACCTTAATCCCACTATTTTCCCATTCCATATAATAATGAACTTGAAGGGATTATCAAAATTGAACAAAGCCATCCTTAATTCCAGGATAATACCTCCACTGTGTACTGCACTGTTGGTTTATACAGAAGTATTGACTCATTTGCTCTTAATGGATTTGTAAAGAAACTCCTGGTGTTCCATTCTAGTGCTTTATAATATCTAGTTAAATATCTCTTCTGTAAATTCATCCTGAATTTGAGTCCCTTTCTATCTTTTCCCTGTAGAACAAAACTGTCTCTGTGCACTCTTCTCTTACTATTCCCTCAGATTTTTCTACATGCAAGGGCTTCCCTGGTGGCTCAGAGGATAAAGCAACTGCCTGCAATACAGGAGACTCGGGTTCGATCCCTGGGTTGGGAAGATCCCCTGGAGAAGGAAATGGCAACCCACTCCAGTATTCTTGCCTGGAGAATCCCATGGACAGAGGAGCCTGGTGGGCTACAGTCCATGGGGTCGCAAAGAGTCGGACACGACTGAGTGACTTCACTTCACTTCACTTCATAGTATTGCAAATGTTTGTCAGGAAGAATCAATCACAGAGCTGAAATCTCACCAGAGGAACCACGGCAGGATGTCAGTCCTGCACATGGGGGCTTTAGTCACTTGACTCTACAAATGATCTTTAAAGATCCATGGGGTGCTCTGCATTTATTCTGCTGCTTTCCTTTCTCACTCCCCCAGTGGTGCCACCACTCTCCTTATTTTCCCAGCTAAGAGCTGCTGCCTGCAGAAAGGATGCTGAATTCTCCCATGGTCATAAATCCCCATAAAACTCAAAGAACAAAGGCACAGAATGGAAAGGCATAGGATGCTTTACTTACTTGCAGCTAATTTATAATTATGCTCAGGCAATCTATCCAAGGAATATAGATTTTGGCTAAAAGTCACTTATGTTGCTTATAAAAGATTGTACTATTTTCTTTTCCAAAATAACATTATCTATTTTTATGGCAACTAAATATGGATGTCAGGTGCTTTACATTATTTATCCTATTCCATGAGCACATGTATTTAGCTTTGTTTAATCTTCAGAGTTAATTCAATTTTTAGTTTATTCAAGTTCTTTTTAGGTGCCTCCCATGCAGCTCTGGAGAGCTGTGTCTGACTCTAGCATCAAGGCCATGACTTCCCAGTTTTAGGTAAATCCACAGATTTATTTAACTGAAACTTCTCACTCTCCTTGGCTCATTTGTCTTTACTTTCCCTTGTAACTGGAATCACCTGCTACAAATATGCCTTTGGCTCTCTAGCTGTTCCAAGAGCGGAGAATTGTGTTTTTTTAATCTCTACAAGACCCCACCCGTCTTCTAGCCTCTTAAATGCAGTCATTGTTCCAGAACTTGGATTTTGTCCGTCTGTCCTTCCCTTTAAAAACTTCACCTCTAGTCAGAGTCAGAGTCAAGGCAGTGGAGCGTGAAGATTCTGAGCTCACTCCTCCCAGGGATGCTCCACAACTACACACACGGCGACCGTCTCTGAAGACAACCTGAAGACGAGAAGGAAAGTTTCTCTACAACTCAGGACAGAAGGAAAGGGGCCACGCTGAGATGGGGAGGAGGGGCTGAGATGCGGTCTAGTCAGAACCCCCTCCCTCAGGGCAGTGATCTACAAGTGGGAGGGATGTCATGTTCATGGAGAACCCCCTTCCCAACCCTGAGGAGAGAGGGGTCTGAGCTTTTCCTTGGGCTCCCCAGCCCCAGGGGTCCTGCACTGGGAAGATGATTCCCCCTATAACATCTAGCTTTGAAACCCAGAGGGGCTTATGTCCAGGAGAGCTGGAGGGCTGTGGGGAAACTGAGATTCCACTCTTGCAGGGCTTGCACATAAACCTATTCCCTCTGAGTCCCAGCACACAGGTAGCAGCTTGAAAAGAACCTGGGCCATACACAGAGGAGATCATTGACATAAAGACAGGTGCCAGAGGCACAGGGTTCTGCTGGCACTTTCTCTGGAGACAAAAACACTGGTGGGTCCCAAGTTTCTTTCACTCTCTTTCACCTAGCTGGCTCAGGGCTGGCACATGCCATGTCTGTCCCCTCCATCAACTGAGCTAAAGCCGTGTACCCTATCCTGGTGTTCCCTGAGACTCATCTCACTCAACCCACCTGTCCCATCTGGCCCCTCCAAAGTGGCCCTTGTCCCCACTACCTATTACTTAGCCTTAAAAAAGAATGATACCTTGCCATTTGTAATATGTGGATGGACCAGAGGGTAAATATATGCTAAGTGAAGTAAGTGGGACAGAGAGACAAATACTGTATGATTCCACTTACACAGGCACACCTCAGAGTAATTGTGAGCTTGGTTCTAGACCATGGCAATAAAGGGAATATCACAATAAAGTGAGTTGCATGTATTTTTTGGTTTCCCAGGGCATATACAAGTTATGTTTACATTATACTGTGGTCTATTAAGTGCATAAAAGCATTTTGTCTAAAAGAAACCAATATACATACCTTAATTAATTCTTTATTGCTAAAAATGCTATCATCCAGCAATACAGGTTTGCCACAAAATTTCAATTTGCAAAAATTGCAATACCTATGAATTACGATGAAATGAACTGTGTTTTTATGTGAAATCTAAAAAAACCCAGACAATAAAATAAAATAAAAACAAACTCATAGATAACAGAACAAACTGGTGGTTAGCAAGGGATAGGGTGATAGGGTGATGGTGTTGGGTGAAATAAATAAAGAGGATTAAGAAGTATAAATTTGTAGTTATAAAAATAAATGTCATGGAGATAATTACAATAATAATTTGTATGGTGACAGAAGTTATTAGACTTGTAGGGGTGATCAATTCATAATGTATATAAATGTTGAATCACTTATGTTGTGCACTTGAAATGAATATAATGTCAACTGTAGTTCAATAAAAAGAATAGAAAGAAAGAAAGTGAAGTTGCTCAGTCATGTCTGACTCTGTGACCCCATGGAGTGTAGCCTACCACGTTCCTCAGTCCATGGGATTTTCAAGGCAAGAATACTGGAGTAGGTTGCCATTTCCTTCTCCAGGAGATCTTCCCGACCCAGGGACTGAACCTGGGTCTCCTGCATTGTAGACAGACGCTTTACCGTCTGGAACCACCAGGCAAATATACAAATAAATTCAATCCTAGTCATACCTTCTTTCTATTATTCTACTGGTTTGTAAATGCACATATCTGTTCCTGACTACTCACTTAGAGTATAACTTTTTCCAAATCCTGAATACTTAGAATCTAAAATTTCCATATCTTTATTGTAAGCTAAAGATTTCTGACAATGTTTTTTAACATCTGTCCTTTAAGATTTCTTTCTTTCAACAAAGCACACAATCTGGTGGGAGAGACATGTGAACAATGACTCCAGCAATATGGTGCATGCAGGTCCTCATCAGACCTATTACTTCCAATTCACCCTCTCACAAATCAGCTTTCAGAGCAGGCTTTCCTTCCCTCGGCAGGGATTGGTGCTTGTCCCTTTGTCTGGTAGCACTCTGTTCTTGCACCTGTTTGGAATGTTTGCTGCAGGGAGAGTATGCACACTGGCGTGAGGGCAGGAGAGAGTGTGGCCAGATAAAGGACACTGCTTGTGAAAGGGTATGCTGGGGACAGAGAGGAGAGGAGCTTGAGGAAGTAAGCAGGGGGCAGAATTTAGCTGTCCCAGTGTGCTGTGATAACACCCTGGATGTAACCTATAGGGAATGAGGGTATTGGAAGGCTCGGGCAGCATAGCGATGCTATCTAGTGTGTGTTTTAGCTCGTTCTAGTAGCACCCTGGGGGCTGAATTGCAAAAGGGCAACCAAGAGGCAGGGGAGTGGTTAGGAAGGAAGCTTATGCAATGGTTTGGCCAGGCAGAGAGACTGGCCTCCTGGTCTCCAGTGCAGAGAGGACATGATGAGGCTGGAATTAGGGAAACAGCATTAGAGAGAAGAAGGTGGGTGCTGGGGGGATTTCAGAGGAAAAAAATTCCAGGTGTGATGACTTGAGGAGAGCAGACTTGTGGAAATTTATGCAAGAGGAGGGCATTTACGGCCCAGAAGAAGGGAATTGGTGATGGCCCAGTACATGGATGAAAGTGAAAGCCGCTTTGTCGTGTCCAACTCTGCGACCCCATGGACTATACTGTTCATGGAATTCTCCAGGCCAGAATACTGGAGTGGGTAAACTTTCCTGTCTCCAGGGGATCTTCCATATCCAGGAATTGAATTGAGTCTCCTGCACTGCAGGCAGATTCTTACCAACTGAGCTGTCAGGGATGTGGATAGGCAGCAGTTAACAAGGGCCCATTGGAAGGGAAACTCCGAAGCTGCACCCTGTGGAATGTGACTTCCTTGGTGCTGTTCACCAGCCTGATGGGGAACTCGGGAAGGCAAGTGGCAGTGGGGGCCCTGTGCTTGCTTTCTGGCCTCACTGATCCAACCTCAGCCTGCAGGTCCTCCACATTTATTTCCCATAAACTTTTGGCACACATCTAGCTAACTGCATTACTACTCCTCAGACAGAGCATGCTTTATAATAAAATTCTGGGCTTATTCTCCCATTGATGATACCACCAGATCCTTCTCATCTCCCTCCTTTATCTGGAATGACCTCTTTCTGCTCAGTCTCTTTAATGTGGCCCAAACCTCCAGCTCCAGGAAACCCTTACTGATCTCTCCTTTGATTTTTCTCTTACTCTATGGTTGAAATGGAGCAGGTGAGCTGGGTTAAAATCTTGGCTTTGACACAACTGGCACATCGCTTTGTATTCCTATGCCTCCAAATCTTCTTTTACAGTTAGTTCCTACTCAGGATTCTGGTGATGATATATTGAATTAGTACATACAAGCTTAATGTGCTTACTGTATTTCTCTCTGGGCATAGAGCAGAAGACTGAGAAATACTTACTAATTTGATCTTATGAATATGCTGTTAGGTGAGCCTGGAAGATCCATCTACTATAACCTCTAAACTTTGTCTTCTTCAGGAATGAATTACTAGTCTAAAATTCTTGCTATTTCATGAATAAGGTAGGGATAAACAATATTCTAATTATGACATATAATTTAAGTATAGTAAATAAGAATTATGGAATGCTTAGTATGTACTAGGTATTTCCTCACAGCAACCCTATGAGTGGGTATCATTAGTATCCCATGTTACCCTTGGACAAACAAGTATTATGAAGTAAAATAACTTATCCAAAGTTAGAGAGACAGGAAGTAGAATTGAACTTACATTTTTCTGACTCCAGAGGTCATGCTGGACTCTGCCTTTGGGTAGATGTTCAACCTATGGGATTCTTGCTCTAACTACAGCCTGAACTGGGACCTTGAGCTTTTCAGAGAGGTGGGAGGTATTGAGAGTGGGGAGGGTTTTACAGGTGGGAAAAATTACACCAGCAAGGTTGCAAAGGTAAATGAGCTTGGTATACATGGGAGAAGCTAGTGGACACACCTGCAGCTATGAGGAAGGAATAAATATAGGTAAAGGCCATTTTTCCTCTTGTATTCTGTGCCATGCCTCCTAACACCACTGCCTGTCCACTCATTCCACCTGAAAATCTGGGACTCGATTTAGGAACTTCTCCCTTTGTCATTTGATAAATTAGTAGTTAAGTCCCACTGATTTTGCTCTTATACATCCATCTTAGGCTTCTCTGATGGCTCAGAGGTTAAAGCATCTGCCTGCAATGCAAGAGACCCGGGTTCAATCCCTGAGTCAGGAAGATCCCCTGGAGAAGGAAATGGCAACCCACTCCAGTACTCTTGCCTGAGAATCCCATGGAGGGAAGAGCCTGGTAGGCTACAGTCCATGGGGTCACAAAGAGTCGGACACGACTGAGTGACTTCACTTTCACTTTCTTTTTCCTTTCATCCATCTTAGCCTTCTCTACTATTTACATCTTAGTGCAAGTCTTTGCTTTCTTGCTTGGATTACAAAAGTGTCAATTTTTGTTTCCCAGGGTATGGGCTGGATTCATTGTAAAATTTCATGAGTGAAGTTTCCAAAAGTCAAATCCAGTTTGCCATTGTCCTTATTAGAGTCCTTCAGTGGTTTCCTGGTGCCTTAGAACCAAATTTAGATATTTTCAGTGACACACAGGGCCTTCCCAAGTCTTACCCTGGGCTCTATTTGACTACGTAAATGACTAATCCTGCTGGTTTCATGTCAGCCTGGTGACTGCCTACTTGTTTTTCAAAAGTGCAGTGACTCTTCTCTGCTGGGGGTGCTGTTCTCAGCACCATGTGTGGTGTTCACCACTCCTTGTGTCTCTTCTGCACATTGTACAGCCTAACTTTGTATTTTTCTACTGTTTTGTTCAACTTTTTAAAAAGTTATAGTTGATGTATAATATTACATAAGCTACAGGAGTACCATATAGTGATTCACTTTTAAAGGTAGCAGAGACATCACTTTGCCAACAAAGGTCTTCAGATCAAAGCTATGGTTTTTCCGGTAGTCATGTACAGATGTGAAAGCTGGACCATAAAGAAGGCTGAGCACTGAAGAATTGATGCTTTTGAACTGTGGTGCTAGAGAAGACTCTTGAGAGAGATCAAACCAATCAATCCTAAAGGAAATCAACCCTGAATATTCACTGGGAGGACTGATGCTGAAGCTGAAGCTCTAGTACTTTGGCCATCTGATGTGAAGAGCTGACTCATTGGAAAATACTCTGACACTGGGGAAGATTGAAGGCAAGAAGAGGAGGGGGCGACAGAGGATGAGATGGTTGGATGGAATCATCGACTCAGAGGACATGAGTTTGAGCAAACTCTGGGAGATGGTGAAAGACAGGGAAGCCTGGTGTGCTGCAGTCCATGGAGTCACATAGAGTTGTACACAACTAAGCCACTGGGCAACAACAAGTTATTATAAAGTATCATCTATATTCCTGTGCTGTACAATAGCTTTATAGATTATTTTACACATAGTGGTCTGTGCCTCTTAATCCCCTAATCCTAACTGCCCCCTTCCTTTCCCCCAACCACTGGTAACTGCTAGTTTGTTCTCTGTATCTGTGTCTGTTTCTTTTTTGTTATATTCACTAGTTTGTTTTATTTATTAGATTCCACATATAAGTGGTATCATACAGTATCTGTCTTTCTCTGACTTATTTACTTAGCATAATACTCTCCAAGTCTATCCATGTTGTTGCAAACTGCAAAATTTCATTCTTTTTCATGGCCGAGCAGTAGTCCATTGTATAGATGTACCATATCCTCTTTATCTATTCAACTGCTGATAGATGCTTAGGTTGCTTCCATATATTAGCAATTGTAAATAATGCTTCTATGAACATTAGGGTACATGCATATTTTCAAATTAGTGTTTTTATTTTTCACACCTGTCAGAATGGCTATCATCAAAAAGACCATAAATAACAAATGTTGGCAAGGATGGAAAGCAAAGGAAACCCTCGTGCACTGTTGGTGGGAATGCACGTTGGCACAGCCACAGTGGAAAACAGTACGCAGGTTTCTCAATAAACTAAAAATAGAGTTATTATATGATCCACTCCTGGTTATATATCTGAAAAATCAAAACTACCACTCAAACTGCTTTTGAATTGTGATACAGAAAGTTCCACAAGACAGTGACTATTATTTGTTCTCCAGAGTAATGCCTGGCATGAGATTGGTGCTCAGTAATTGTTCATTGAATTAAAGAAATAATGGCTGAACAAAGCAAGAAAAAAGATGAAAAGGTCAGATTTTAAAGGGCTTTGAAAGCCAGTCAGGGGAAATTGGGGGCATTTCTCTTTGAAATAAGATGATGTGTGCAAATTGTTTTTGGAAAATTAGTCACAGAGGAGCACTCAAATAGATTTATTCTCATCTTAGTACTTCTGCTCACATTGTTTCCTTCCCTGAGTTGCCATCTCTCTGCATCTCTGCATATTCTGTCCAGTGTAGTTCTCTTATTGGGAAGGATATTTGAAAGGCTTGTTGGAAAGCCAACAGGATTTTGTATAAAAAGTAAATTATGATTTGAGAATGCCATGTTTCCAAGTGAGCCTGTTCTATCGGAAAGTGGGGAAATCTTTTGCAAATTCTTACCTAGCAACAAACTCATTATTACACTAGCTGGTTGCTAGTTTTGCTATTTTATAATGCAAAAGACAGTCAATAAAAGAAAATAAATTTTAATTAAAAACAGAGAAGGATATGGAATGGCAAGCGATACTTTTTCAGGGAGTAATATAGAGTGCTGGACTTGACTTAGTCTCAACTATGCATGTATGTACTCTTTTCAGTTCAGTTTAGTTCATTTCAGTCACTCAGTCGTGTCAAAAAAAAAACAAAAAACAAAAACAGAATGGGAAAGACTAGAGATCTCTTCAAGAAAATTAGAGATACCAAGGGAACATTTCATGCAAAGATGGGCTCAATAAAGGGCAGAAATGGTACGGACCTAACAGAAGCAGAAGATATTAGAAAGAGGTGGCAAGAATACACAGAAGAACTGTACAAAAAAGATATTCGTGACCAAGATAATCATGACGGTGTGATCACTCACCTAGAGCCAGACATCCTGGAATGTGAAGTCAAGTGGGCCTTAGAAAGCATCACTATGAACAAAGCTAGTGGAGGTGATGGAACTCCAGTTGAGCTATTTCAACTCCTGGAAGATGATGCTGTGAAAGTGCTGCACTCAATATGCCAGCAAATTTGGAAAACTCAGCAGTGGCCACAGGACTGGAAAAGGTCAGTTTTCATTCCAATCCCAAAGAAAGGCAGTGCCAAAGAATGCTCAAACTACCGCACAATTGCTCTCATCTCACACACTAGTAAAATAATGCTCAAAATTCTCCAAGCCAGGCTTCAGCAATATGTGAACCATGAACTTCCTGATGTTCAAGCTGGTTTTAGAAAAGGCAGAGGAACCAGAGATCAAATTGCCAACATCTGCTGGATCATGGAAAAAGCAAGAGAGTTCCAGAAAAACATCTATTTCTGCTTTACTGACTATGCCAAAGCCTTTGACTGTGTGGATCACAATAAACTCTGGAAAATTCTGAAAGAGATGGGAATACCAGACCACCTGACCTGCCTCTTGAGAAATCTGTATGCAGGTCAGGAAGCAACAGTTAGAACTGGACATGGAACAATAGACTGGTTCCAAATAGGAAAAGGAGTACGTCAAGGCTGTATATTGTCACCCTGCTTATTTAACTTATATGCAGAGTACATTATGTACTCTTTTACAATTCATTTATTATGTATGATACACATGCACACACATACACAGAAGTGTATTGATCAATATTTAACAATTGGCTCTCTCTCCACAAAAAGGGAGGGGCCCTGAAATGTCATATTTGCTGATTTCTACAATATTAGTACTCCAATCATGACCAATTTTAAGCAACCAGTATGAAGTCACTGAACGTAGATTTGCGAAGAAATGCTAGCCACCCACTCTTGCAAAGCCTGTATTCCCTGGCTGCAACACATGACTTGCCATATATTCTTTGGGGAGCTGCTGCATACCAAGTTCAGTGCTGAGGGCACTGGGAATAAGGGCCCCACCCTTACAGATGTTAGTGGCAATGGGAAGACCAACAGGTAACAATTATGATACATGAGAATTACTAAACCAGAAGTAAATACAAAGTACTGTGGAAACAGGTCGAATACCTAACATAATGATTATAACATTCAGTTATATAGATCTGCCTGAGAAATGCAGGGAAGGCTTGATGGGGTGCATGGGGGGCTGCCATTTGATCTGAGACTTGGAAGATAGTCAGGAGCTTGCCAGATGAAATGTTTTCCAGCTGAGAGAAAGTAGCAAGTTCAGAGAATTACAAATAATTCAGTACTGCTGGGGTGTAAAGTATACATTAGGAGAGTCATGAGTGATGAAGTTAAAAACATATAAAGGAGTCAGGATCACATTTGTTATGCTAAGAGGTTTAAACTCAAGGCTTCAGGGAATTACAAAGAGCATTTTGATAACATATTTGTGTATTAGAGAAACCTCTTGGTGAGCAGTATGCAGAATGACCTAGGAGGGGGTGGAATGGGAGAGCCTTGGTGAGGTATGTCCTGAAATGGAGCAGATGAGAGGGTAAACTAGGGCAATGGTCATGTGACGGAGTAGGTCAAACATGAGGGTTTAGGAGCTAGAATCACTAGGATTTGATATACTTACATGATGTCCAAAAACCAGTTAGGGGTATGGGTCAGATGTCTGCTGTGTCCTGGGTTCTCATAGGCGGGAGCTGTAACCTTGGGTGTGGGTGTAAGTGGGTGGAGTGACAAAGGTCAGGGCTGGGAAAGAGCACCCACAGTCCAGTTCAGGCTTCCCTCCATAGACAATGCACTTCCATTGTCCCACTTCAATGATACTAGACTATTCTCTCCCTGAATGTGCCCAGTATTCCCCTATTTACTCCTCTCTCAGTTGAACTTTCTTCCTTTCCTCTCTGTTCTCCTTTTTGCTGCTTTGAGACATTCCACCCATCTTCACAGGCCCAGATCAATGCCACGTACTCCACTGAGCCTTCCTCCACTCTTTCCCAGCTTTTCTCCTCATGGTTGCTGTGTCCTCTATTGGGAAGCATAATAGTCTACTCAGGATTATTTGTGCACACGGCCAATAGGGAGCCCCTCGAAGGTGAAGAGTTTGCTTTGAAATATCCTGGTGGCCTCTGTATCTAGGAGTGTTAGGTGCTTTGGGGGTCATGAATGAATGTTTCATTAAGCTGGGGAGGATATTGAATCTTCCCCAATACTGGACATCCTTGGTGGCTCAGATGGTAAAGAATCTGCCTGGTATGCTGGAGACCCAGGTCCAATCCCTGGGTGGGGAAGATCCCCTGGAGAAGGGAACAGCAACTCACTCCAGTATTCTTGCCTGGAGAATTCCATGGACAGAGGAGCCTGGTGGGCTACAGTACATAGGGTTTCAGAGTCAGACGTGATTGAGCAACTAACACTTTCACTGTTTTCACTTTTCTTTGAATATAAAATGATCTACCATAAAATTCTGCTTAATGTTGACTTAGCTTTAGCTTTTTACCTTTCACCTTCCCCTAACTCATAACCAAAGTAAAGGAGACTAAGAACATGGTTATAGCCCAGCCTTCATCTGTCTGGAACTTGGACTGTCTGCAATTTGAAGAATTCACAAGAGAATGCATAAAGAAATATACTTTTTATTTTCAAGGTTAGCTGATTTTAAGGGGCTTTTGGTATATGGTCAAATAGAGAATTCTGTAGGAGTGCAGGTTTTTCTCTTTTGTAGGCATATAGAAAAATTTATTTTTCTCTACCAGTGAAATTATAGCTCAAAGCTACTGGTATAAAATTGGAAATAAACAACGTGTGTTCATCTAACCAAAGGGCACAAAACATGAAACTGCAGGGCACTTTCACTGAGGCAATTTATGGCAGATGGAGTTTTCCCTTATATAGGATGTGAATTAGAAAATGGAACACTTTTCTTTAATAATAAAAAAATAAGATGGCACACTTAGATATCTGTGTGCTAAGTGGCAAAAATTGCACCTCCCTCCATCTTAGAGATCTTTATATTATTAAGAATATAGTTGGGCCCAGACAAATAGAGCAAATAAGACAACTGAAAATGAAAGCTGGACCTGTGAGAATAGTATGAAACCAGTCCCAGTAAACTTGAGAAACCTCAGATTTAGGCCTGATGCTGAAGAGTTTGGTATGATTAATTTGCCTTTTGAGCTTACTCATTGATTAGGCTACCCCCACAACTTCAGGGATTTCGTGTTTGCAAATGTCAGCCCGACTGCCACTGTTACGCCTCTTTTCCTTTGTGTTCTGTTTTTCTTGTTCAGGGTTTCTTCTTTAAAAGGTAAGAGTTGGAGGGAGGCAGGGGAGAAGAGACACACTTAAGCCCCTTTTCTTTCCAAGTTCATCATTTTCCACGAGCACATCCTACTCAGATTGCTCAGTCAGAGTCGGAGTCAGGAGGCAGCCGGGGGCGTGGAGGTCACTGAGAAGGACAGGGCTGCAGGAAGGGCAGGTGCTGGTACAGGTGAGGAGAGACACAACCGTGGATTTTGTCTAATGCCTCTCATTTGATTCAAGTCACTCCACGAGGCATTGTTAGTTTCATTTTATTAATGAGAAAACTGAGGCTGAGAAAAACTGACTCACAGTCTTATCCATTTTCTTTTACTCTGTGCTATCCTTGGGAATATTAATTTCAACATTTTGTATAAAAGCAGCATGTAAGGTTATATATCTATGAAGTGAAGTGAAGTGAAGTTGCTCAGTCGTGTCCAACTTTTCACGACCCCATGGACTGTAGCCTTCCAGGCTCCTCTATCCATGGGATTTTCCAGGCAAGAATAGTGGCGTGGGTTGCCATTTTCTTCTCCAGGCGCTCTTCCCAATCCAGGGATTGAACCTGGGTCTGCAGTCTGCCTGCAATGCAGGAGACCCAGGTTCGATTCCTGGGTCAGGAAGATCTCCTGGAGAAGGAAATGGCAACCCACTCCAGTATTCTTGCCTGAAGAATCCCATGGACAGAGGAGCTTGGCGGGCTACAGCCTGTGGGATCGCAAGAGTCAGACACGACTTAGTGACTAAACCACCCACCACCACTTCCACATTGCAGGAAGGTTCTTTACCACCTGAACCACAAGGGAAGCCCAAGAATACTGGAGTGGGTAGCCTATCCCTTCTCCAGGGGGTCTTCCCTGCCCAGAAATTGAACCCAGGTCTCCTGCATTGCAGGCAGATTCTTTACCAACTGAGCTATCAGGGAATCAGCAGTATATATATATATATAAAATATATCAGCAATATATATATGCATATATATAGAATATAATGATATAAAAGAAAATCAAGCAAAAACATGAGAAAAACATTACTAAATGCTAATATACTATGGTTTTGAGAGGTAGGATAAAGGATGCTTTTTTTCTTATGCCTTGTGTTCTATGTTTTCCATAATACATGATTGCTTTTCTATCATCAGCAGCAATAATAGCAATAATAGCAACAACAGCAACAAATAAAGGGCATGTATTTCTTTAAAAGGAAAACTGCTTTTGTCTCTTGGGTTACAAACACTCCTCTTGGGAAGGTAGAAGGCTGTTAAGAAATTTATAGAAACAAAGACCATTTGGCCTTTTAAAAATTTGTCCAGTCAAATAAAACCCATAATGAAAAATTTGCCACAAACTCTTGGAGTTTCTATTCAGACTATGTTAAACAGTTCCCCACTAGCTATACTGTTTTTTAAAAAAGTACATTAGAGTGACTCAACTGAAAATGAAACTGGTAGCCTGATCTATAAAATAGTCTGCATATCCCTGTGTCCTATGGAAAGCAAATATTTGAATTGAATGTGTTTATTCACAGTGTTGTCCTTTAGCAAGATACTGCTGTGTCTCCACAGTGCCAAAAGATCCAATCAATTCTTCAGCCAATGACAAAGACATTTTATCTATACAATGCTGAACACTTGAATTTACTTAACAGAAAGAGATCTTTTGGTATTGTGTAGATGGAGCTGAAATGTGACAAATGTGATCGTTTAAACTATGGCTCCAGCATCAAAACAACCAACTGTAAAACAAAAGATTTAGTCAATCAGATAATTCTTTTGTCTACACAATTCCAAGCTATTATTTAGAGTAATTTGTTTTATCGACTTGAGCAAATATTTAGTTGAATCTGAATAACAGAAAGAAAGAAGATTCTGGGCTGAGTTTTCTGCATCCGAAATGTAAGTTAAAAGTAAACAAATCAGCAAACACAAACCTCACGCTTGTCCCTCACATATAAATATTCTTTATATTTCCTCTAAAATGTAGTTCTTCTAAGCTCTGCACACTTTAATTACTTGGTTAGAAAGACCTGGTCCAGACAGAATATTTATTAAAATGTAAATTAAACTTGCCCCAAAGAAAAAACGTGCAGAGAAAATAGTAAAATCAAATCCTGGGGCTAGAGGAGGTGGAGGTTAGAATCTTTTCAAGATTTAAGAAAAGAACCATTTCAGAAGAGGAAAAGCCAGACCAAAGGGTCACTGATTTTGGACAACACTGACTGCCCTTCATGGCTCTCATTCCATTCACAGGGAGACATCTCTGTTCTTCCAGACTCAGAACCATCGAATTGTCCCCTCTTCGTCCTTTGTATCTGACATGTTCATATCTCACCTCCTCTCTCTTTGAAACTCCTCTCTGGCTCAAACCTTACTTTAAATTCTCCTGATAGAGAATCCTGCTACAATACTTCATGCCTAAATTACTACCAACAGCTTCAAGAGTGGTCCTTCTTCAAAAATGGGGGCAGAGTCTCAGCCTCCAACCCTGCCTCATCCACAGCTGTCAGATTTATTTCCCCAAACACCACTCTCCTCACCACTGCTTCCTGCTCACCTCTCACACTCTTGGTTGCTCCTGCACTAAGCTCAAACTTCTTCCGTTGCCTGACATTTGGGATCCTCCACTGCCCTTTCTCTCATTCTTCTCTCTCTCTCTCTCACAGATACACATATACACTGGCAATCCAATCTTACTTTCTGCTGTTCCTTCAAAGACTTCATTTTAATCAACCAAATCACTGCTGTGTGTGCTTAGTTGCTCAGTCACGTCTGATTCTTTGCAGCCCTGTGGACTGTAAACTGCCAGGCTCCTCTGTCCATGGGGATTCTCCAGGCAAGAACTGGAGTGGGTTGCCGTGCCCTCCTCCAGGGGATCTTCCCAATCCAGGGACTGAACTCAGGACTCCCGCATTATAGGCAGATTCTTTACCATTTGAGTCACCAGGGAACCAAATCACTACAGACTATTAAAATTCCCCCATAGTGCCCTGTCCTGGTCCCCTCTCCAAATCCATACCATCCTCTTTCCAGCCATATCCTCATGACAACCTTAAATGCTCTGAACACAATTCCAAATGCCCTAATTAGTAAAAAGTTCAAGAAGTTGCCAAATCCTATACACAGCTGTTCAACCAATGATCTTTGTTTAAATGGTGCATGTAAAGTTTAAAGAATAAATCTACTTCCCTTACAGTTGCCAGCATATTAATAGACCCAGAATGAGGCTAATTAAACACTCAGATGAACCAACTTTAGGTATCCTTCATCAGGTATTTCATTGAACCCTCATACCAATCCTGGTTGCTATTTATCCTCGTGCTTAAAGATGAGGAAACTGAGGCTCAGAGAGTTCTGCTTACCCAGGGTCATACATCTAAGATTATTAGAACCCTAGAATTTTAAAGCCCAGGGGTTTTTGGAGCCTTTGGCTTTTTGTTTTACCACTCGGCCTCTATGAGGCCAGCCTATCTGTTAACAGCTTTGAAATATGAGTGTGAACATGTAACACAATTAGCAATTTAAAGCACATTATTAATGCTGATAGGTACTAATGACTGTAATTGAAAGGGAAGACATTAGACCAGACAAACAATTTTTTAGAATTTATAACAAGAATATAAATGAGTCTAATGAATGAATTTACTTCCTGACCTTATTTGCTACAGACATTAACCCATGTTTAGTCTCTAATTGAGATGTACATATTCTTTACTCTCTTATTGTATTTGTTAATGTTTGCCTTGGCAGATGGCCTACAGACCTCTCTAAGTTTCCCTTAATCAGGTTTTGGGTAATAGATGGCCAAATATGCCTTGTATTAGGTAGCACTGCTAGATCCAAAGCAACAGAAATCTAAGAGCTGGCAATAGTTTCTCAAGTCTTCCCTTTTATCATCTAGGCACCTTTAATAATAAATGTTATATAAATCAAATGTCATGATATCATTTAAAATGCTGTATATATTTCTTTTTAGTGATAGTTCTTTATTCATTTCATGCATGCCTAAAACACCACTATTTATTAGTAACTTACTTCATTATGTGTCCAACATTCAATACAACTCTTCATATTTCAGCAAATCCAGAGATTAGGAAGTGATAGTATGAATGATTCATCTGCACACTTTAAAAAGTACACTCAGTTTCTGTTTATGTACATAGGAAGAACTAAATTCCAACAGGATCAAAAAGAAAGAAAGAAAGAAAATTCAACCTATTTGAATGAGCAAGTCTTGCTGATCACCTGTTCTTTTTCCTGTTTAACAAAGAAAGAAAAGGATCTGAAAGCCAAGTTCCTAGATGACTTAGGTGTGTAAATATAGGTAAATGTGCACATGATATAAAGTATTCCTGCAACTGTCTTACAAACTACACCTACTGAAACACAGTCACACTTCACTCATATGAAACCACTGTTCAACAGTAACCACCTGAGCATTCAGGTGATCTGAAACTATAGCAATGCTAAATAGGAAGACGTGTGAAAAATGCAATCATTCTTTGTCACAAATAAGCCTGGTGTTAGCCTTTTTATCAGAACACGTCCTGAGCAGAGTGCACTGTGAGCCTCTACATGCCGGGACATTTTGTAGGGAGCTGAAGGAGAAAGTGACAGAATCTTTCTCCACTAAGATTGAAGAAGAAAACAAAAAGTCCAGGAACCCCTCTCAGTTTCAGTATTGTTTTGACTCATCTTTTCTCAAACTACTTTGTCAAATATTTTTCAGACGATAGAGTTCTTCAAAATATCCAGCTGCTACCTATAGAAGCCAGAAATGGCCTAAATATATTGATAACATTTCTCAGAGAGGCACACCATTTTAAAGGTAGAATTCTAGGGTTTCGGGTTATATTTCCTTATATTTTGATAGCACACAAACTGGTACCTGCTGGTGTGCTTCCCCATCTATTTTTAGATCCTCGGTTGTTTTAGAGATGGATTTAATATGTAAAGCAGAGGCTTACACCCGTGAAACGTTTGCAAGATTGTGTTTTAGTTTTGCCGCCAGCTAAGTAGGGCAAAGTTGATCCTATCTCACCAGGAACTCTCTCCCACATTTCCTCTGTGAACTTGGAGGCTCAGATTTGCTTACCTGCTTCCTTGAAGATACTGTGCTGTTGAAATATCTATTAGAGGTCTTTGAATTCAAATGCTTACTCTGATGAGTCGAGTCATTTTTCCATGTGTTAGAGTTTTCTTTAGGATCTGAAGGAATGGGACTTAAGAAGAGGATCCTAGCTATGAATCCGTAGAGGACAGTGGCTAGGATCATTGGCACAACATAAAAGACACCAAAGTCCATTAGGTAAATAGGTGAGTAGTAATTCCTGGAGATCTTGTAGCCACAGGACACTACAATTGCATCTTTATAGGTACTAATATTGAGATCCAGCAGGAAGAACCAGAGCATACAGTAAATGGATGTGAAAGCCCAGACAAAGATGATTATCTTTTTGGCTCTGGAAAATGTGCAGAGAAACTGGGCTTTGATGGGGTGACAGATTGCTATGTACCTCTCAATGGTAAAGGCTGTGATTGAGCAAGAGGATGCATTAATGCCCAAGTACTGGAGGTAAGTAATGCAGAGGCATCCAACGTAGCCATAGACCCAGGAACCGTAGATGCTGTCCGTTATGTTGGGGAGGCCTGCGGCCACCAGGACCATGAGGTCAGCTACTGCGAGACTCACCAGGTAGCAGTTTGTGGGGGTCCTCATGTGCTTGGTCCTCATGACCACCAGAACTACCATGACGTTGCCCACGATGCCCAGACCACAGATAATGAGCACAAGCAAGATGGTGACCACTTGGTATTCAAGGGCCACCACAGCTCGCGGCTGAAGCTGTGTTTGGTTCAGTTCACTTCCTGTCTCGTTTTCCATCTTTAGTGGCTTGAGGTTTCTCCGGAACACTTCTCAACACATCTTCCTTCCGGTGCCCTGCCTTTACCACACTGGTTCTCTCCCCCTGTGAAGAGTTACAGTCCATATTCATTCACAGTCACAGTCACTTACAGGTAATTCTCATGTTCTATTTCACCTCCCATTTTTCTGCAGTAATAGGGCTCATTTGTACTCCTGAAAACTCCTTTTATTGCAATCTAGTATAGGATAGTGGAGAAGGCAATGACACCTCACTCCAGTACCCTTGCCTGGAAAATCCCATGGACGGAGGGAGCCTGGTGGGCTGCCATCTATGGGGTTGCACAGAGTTGGACATGACTGAAGTGACTTAGCAGCAGCAGTACAGGGTAGAGTAACAGTTTTGACCACTTTAATAAGAAGGACTGTTTTTTTCCTTAATGGACAAAAATGCTCAAGAAAAGAGACACAGAAAATGCTCCCTGTTTTGAAAGAATCCTCAAAAGGGGGAGGAGGGAAGAAACAATATCAGCTACCTGAAAAATAAATACAAAGAAATCTCTCAGATGCTTGGGGAAAGTAAAATAAAGAAGAAAAAGATACTGGGTGGGAGGCTGGGGTTGGTGGAGGGGGAGCCAAAAGCTTGACAGAAAATTAGCATCTGCCTCCTTGGCTCTCAAAGGGTGAGATCCCTCTGCTACTAAATAGCAAGCCTCTCCAGGTCCCCTACCCTGCAGACTCAACAGAGAACAATTTCTCCTCTTACCTTATCCTCTGTAGCTCTGCCCCTTCTTCCAGGTAGATGGAGCGGTAATAAGCGCGAGTTTCCAACCTTGCGGAAAGCCTCGTCCACTTTGTTTGGCAGGGAGATCACTTAGCAGGGCTCCGTCTTCAGAACTGCGGTTCCTCTAAACCCTCACAGCCTTTCCAACTGATGACAGACCATACAGCCGCAGCAGAAGCAGCAGCAGGAGCAGCAGCAGAGAGCCTGGCAAATCATAGATCGTCCCCTAATGAGAACACGCTCGGCTCTCTGTCTCCCCCCTCCCCTCTAGCACACACGCCCCACACTCACACTCACACACGCCAGTCACTCCTCACTGATTCATGATCTCCCCTCTGAGGATTTTCTTATAAATGTGCTAACGATATAGTTGTAATCTGGAAAGCTGACGGCGCCAGCCAGGGGCTTTGAAGCAGCTGGTCTTATAGTTGTTTATAGTCTAAGTTCTAGAGAAACTCAGGCACCTGTGTAAAGTCCCTCCCCTGTGGGATAGGACTTAGGGCGAACCCATCTCAGTGCAGACACAGGCCTGGAAGACTGAAATATCTGTCTGGACTGAGAGCACACTTTTTTCTCTGTGATGGAAACCTGAGGACTATTTCTCCGGTGAACCACTGAAGTCGGCTCCCTTCTCTCATGGTATATGAATGGAAAATGAGTTAAAATTGATTTTAAATCATTTCAGCTGCAATCTTCCGAGGCTTATACAGATTATTTCTTTTAACCCATTTGCGATAAGAATGTTGACTTAAACCTACATATGATCTGTGAACTTTGTTTTTCAACTGTTTTTGCATCACTTACTAGAATCTTTCTAACTGCTCTGGATACCTCTTCCCTCTTCACCCACCCTCTGGACTACCAACCACATGTACCATCCAGCAAGGTTCTGTGTCAATTTATTTCTAGGTAGAAAGCATACCCAGTGAAAATCGGAACTGGAGCCACTCTAATAACACACCTCTGAAACAGAACTATATAAGCCATCTTTTTAGAAAAGTGTACTTCAGCTTGATTTTTATTTCTCTAAAGTAGCTCAGGAAACAGTGGAAACAGTGACAGACTATTTTTTTGGGCTCCAGAATCACTGCAGATGGTGACTGCAGCCATGAAATTAAAAGACGCTTGCTCCTTGGAAGAAAAGTTATGACCAACCTAGACAACTTATTAAAAAGTAGAGACATTACTTTTCCAACAAAAGTCCATCTAGTCAAAGCTATGGTTTTTCCAGTAGTCATGTATGGATGTGAGAGTTGGACTATAAAGAAAGCTGAGCACTGAAGAACTGATGCTTTTGAACTGTGGTGTTGGAGAAGACTCTTGAGAGTCCCTTGGAGTGCAGAGATCCAACCAGTCCATTCTAAAGGAGATCAGCCCTGAATATTCATTGGAAAGACTGATGCTGAAGCTGAAATTCCAATACTTTGGCCACCTGATGCGAAGAACTGATTCATTTGAAAAGACCCCGATGCTGTGAAAGATTGAAGGCAGGAGGAGAAGGGGACGACAGAGCATGAGATGGGTGGATGGCATCATCGACTCAGTGGGCATGAGTTTGAGCAAACTCCGGGAGTTTGTGATGGACAGGGAGACCTGTTGTGCTGCAGTCCATGGAGTTGCAAAGACTCGGAGACGACTAAGCAGCTGAACTGAACTGAACTGAACTGAAAGTAGCCCATGGGCAAATCTTTATACTTTTTAATGGAATCTCAGAAAATATGTCTTTCTTCTCTCAGAACCAACTGAATGCACCAAATGTTAATGTCTGTCCACTTTTATTTCATACTGACAATGAAAAACAGCCCTTAATTCCCCATATGGTGAACAGGTTGATTCTCTATTTTGAGAAGCGTAGATATTCTTTTTTCTAGAAGATGTCAATGGAAGGACAGATTTGGAGCAGGCAGGACCATGGAGGTATCAAAACCATGTTCAGGGCTAGGTAACAATGGGATGAAGGTGAAGCTTGGATGACGCTGCATGAATTCCACCCTGGGAATCACTGACGGCTCCCTGAGTATCTAACTTCTCCTTCCAAATCATCCAGAGTTACAAATTAGTGATGCATGACCCAGATTTAGGTTTCAGAAAGGTATGGTTTGGCCTGTACAATGTAGGTTCAAAGGTAGGCTATTTAGACAATTTCTTAATATTAAAATGGAGATCAGTTCAGTCACTCAGTCATGTCTGACTCTTTGCGACCCCATGAACCACAGCATGCCAGGCCTCCCTGTCTATCACCAACTCCCAGAGTTCACCCAAACCCATGTCCATTGAGTCGGTGATGCCATCCAACCATTTCATCCTCTGTTGTCCCCTTCTCCTCCTGCCCCCAATCCATCCCAGCATCAGGGTCTTCTCAAATGAGTCAGCTGTTCGCATCAGGTGGCTAAAGTAATGGAGTTTCAGCTTCAGCATCAGTCTTTCCAATGAATCTTCAGGACTGATCTCCTTTAGGATGGACTGGTTGGATCTCCTTAGAGTCTAAGGGACTCTTAAGAGTCTTCTCCAACAACACAGTTCAAAACCTTCAATTCTTCTGTATGGATGTGAGAGTTGAACTATAAAGAAATAGAGATATTGCATACTAAATCTAGATTTCTACCTCTCAAAAACATGGAAAGATCTGGCAACCAAGAGTCCACATTCCTGCTAGAAATAATAACCATGAGTACGGTTGTGCGAGCAGTTTGTGAGGTACAGGATGTGTCCTTTCCTAATTTCCTCCCTCTTTTCTGGCACATGCCGGCTTCACTCAGGATCACACACACCTGGCCTCTGTAGCCTTCCTTTACCCAGGATAGGATTTCTGTCCACATTCTAGTTTGTTCAACCAGCTGATTTAGCAGACTGGAAAAAGGGCGCCCTCTTTAATTCCCTCCCTGCCCTCGGGGACAGAGATTACTCTGACCACCTTGCTCCTGGTGGAGTCCTCTACATTTTGGAATAAAAAAAATGCCTTTTAAGGTAAAAGCACTGCCTCCCCACCCTATCCCAACCCCACCACCTCCAATCTGAAAGACCTGTTGAAAAGTCACACTTCATAAAACACTTTTCCCCCTCTCCCTGTCTCCAAGATTTTAGTCAGCTTTCAGGCCTCCTTAAAAGTGTGAAACTTCACTTCAAGTCTTACATGTGGGTAATAAAAACAAAGGGAGAGGATGTCCATCTACAAGCTATCCGCCTTGGCAGCTCCATCTCCCAGTAAATCTGGTCACACTCTTCAGCATTTCTATGCAAGGACGCCATCCTGAGTCTCCATTTTGCCTCCATTCATTTTTTAGAGCTTAATTGTTAAGCACTTACTACCACCAGGAGAAGGGGATGACAGAGGACGAGATGGTTGGATGGCATCACCGACTCAGTGGACATGAGTTTGAGTAAACCCCGGGAGGTGGTGATGGACAGGGAGGCCTGGCGTGCTGCAGTCCATGGGGCCGCAGAGTCGGACACAACTGAGTGACTGAACTGACTGACTGATGCACCAGGCATGTTGTAGATAACATTTTGTTTTACCTTCAGATATGTTGTGGTCTACTGGGAGAAGCTGACTCACGAACAGTTACAGATATGCACAGATCTGTCGAGAGGGTTTAGGTTGTGAAGGGAAAGCATTCATAGATGGTGGGGGCAACGGGCTGAGGGGCCAGAGTGGGCTTCTGAGGCCAAGTAACATCTGAGCATAGTCTGAAAGAGAAGTACAGCTTCTTTTCAAAAGGTGGGCTAAGTGAGGATATTCTGACTGGAGGAGATAGAATATATAAGGCCCAGCTGTGTAAGATGGCAAGGATTGTGTGTGTGGGGGTGGTGTGGGAAAGTAACTATATAATTCTGCTTTGGCCGTGAGGTGTATGAGCTAGTATGAGACAACCATGGATGACGAACAGGCAGCTTTTGTACTAACGGGGCTCCCACCTCCTCTGACTTGGACCATCCCCAGCTTGTCCTTCCCTCCCTCATAACTAGCTCTTTCTCCTCTGCAAAGGCCAGACTTCTGCCTTCCCCATCCCAGACTTGCTGTCCATTACAGTCCTGTCTGTTTTCAGTCTAATTCACGCCCTTTGCAAAATTGTATTTTCAAAGTATCTGTGATTTTATAATGGAGGTTTTTTATTTGTAAACCTCAGTTAGATAATATCTAATAAATGTTCCCATGTGTAAAGAATAGCACAAAATAGTGTACAACTAGACTACACAGTTGGGTTGAGGTTTTCCCTATACTAGCTTAAATTCTAACCAGCTCTGACTTTCATGTCTTTTGAGTAATTCTGACTAGAGAAAAATGCATCCTTTGAAAATTGTCCAGTGGCATCTGTTTTGAAACAAGGGTAAGTCATGGCTACAGCATGTAGATTGGTGCACACACTCATCATCCACTTTCAGTTTGCCCTGTGTCCTCTGAGCTTTCAGTCTTGCCCTGTTTCTCTGAGCTTTAGCCAGGCAGGCCTTCTCACTCACTTGGCTAGCATCAGTAAAAATGAGCATCATACTTACAGGCTCCTTTATAAAAATGTCCTTGGACTCCAAGCTGGGCCCTTTTTTTTTTTTTTTTTGTGCTTGGACACAGACTTGACCTTTGAGCTTGAGGAAAGATTTAGCACTTCCGCTTCCCACCCTTGGCATTCCCAACCAGATAGCTTGCTCTCAGTGTCTGGCATTCCCTCTCCTGGCTACCCCAGGAAACCAGTCTCTGTCCCTGGGACACAGTGGCTGACATGCTTCCACACATGCTTCGTTCTACACAAGGGGAATTCTACAAGAATTCTACACAAGAGGAGTTTAGGAAAATCCTGTGCTGGCCTCTGACAGTGATCTCAGCTGTCTAGGTAGGAGGTGACTGTCCTTCGGTTGTCATGAACCCATTAGGAGAAAGATGATTAGTTCTGCCATCAACATTTCTTAAATGTTAGCATGCATCTCCAGGGCAGTGTGTTAAAATCTGGGTAACATCATCCCCAGGTTGCTGTTTCAGTAGCTTGAGGGTGGAACCTGAGCACATGCATTTACTATAAACTCCAAGTAATGGTGATGCTGCTTGTCTGTGTACCACAGTTTGAGTAATACTGTGCAGTACAATCTAGGTCAGTGATTCTCGTGTGGGAGGTAGGAACAATGATGAATTTGAATCACCTGGAGAGAGTTTTAAAAATGCACATGTCAGCTTAGCTTTCCTAATTATTTTGAGTTTTGGTATATTTCCTCAAATTGGACAAGGGCCTGAGAATGAGACTGGGGTTCTGGGCAAAAGCAACTGGCTTGTTCTACTCCTCTGCATCTATCATTCTCTCTCATTTCTACCATCATACCTGGAGCTTGGTTCAGCAGGTGCGGGATTGTTGGGAAAGAGAATATCTGTGTTCACTGTGGTCAAGTGGCCCTGGGTTCAAAGATACTACCGAGCATCCTGCTAGGTCCATGGATTGCAGGACCCTGGCCAGGGTGAAGGGAGGGTAAAATTTAAGGGGTTGCCAACAACCTCACTAATTAATACCATTAATATTTTAATGTAATATTTTAAAAATTAAAGTTTATACAAAAAGTCCATAATGAATAAAATATCAACATTTTAAATAGAGACAGAATCATCATTATTATTATGAACTGTCCCTTTCACCTCAGGTTCCAAGTATGGATTCTTTACATAAAATGTTGATCTTTTGTTTACTCTGGATTATTTTGCATTCCTTTTGAGTTTTTAAAAATCATTGCATTAAATCTATATCCTGATCATTGTTTTTTTGAAGCCCCCTGAAACTTTGTACCCTCCCTTGCTTCTTTCTATTCATCCCTGGTTGAATTTCAGAATCATCTGGAGAGTTTTAAAAGTATAGATACTCAGGTCCCTTTCCCAGATATTCTTATTTAATTAGGCAGGAAGTGAAGCCTAAACTTTGGTATGTATGGTGATGATTAAGAACCACTGAACTACACCGAAAAACTGCTGGTCTCTGGAGAGGAGGGGGTAGGGGTACATGGGAGTGCCAGGGAGGTGAAGTAAACTAGACGCAGGTAACCCGCCAAGCTGTGGAAAGGGTGACGACATCAGAAAACGCTGGCAACAGAACACTGGCATAGACTCTGGTTCCTGAGAGAAACTGTATAACTGTGCAGGTTGCTTGGTTTAGAAGAGCTGAGTGAGGTGCAGGCTATCGAGCTGAGACCCAGACGTAAAGACCTGGTCACTGGGTTCAGGAAGTAGCAAAAAGGTCAACTCAAGATTTGATGCTGAGTCATCTAGATACTGAGCTAAGTTTCCTTCTAAATTTCCTCTATTCAGGAATAAGCTTTATCACAGAGCCTGGAGTAGAAGAAGGCATTTGGCAAACTTGATAGAGAAGATGTCAAATTTATTTTGTCTGAAATTTATATATTAGCTAGAGAAGACTGTTAACTTTTGATCAACAAAGAAAAGTACTTTATGAAATGGGATTATGAGTTGTGTTTGTGCTCATTGAAAAAGGCAGAGAATCTGAAAGGCAAAAGTAAGTTGCACAGTAATAATGGGTATTTTTTTGTTTTTGCTGAAACTTTTTGGTTCAGCGGTGAAGAATCCTCTTGCAATGCAGGAGATGTAAGTTTGATCCCTGGGTCTGGAAGATTCTCTGGAGAAGGAAACAGCAACCCGCTCCAGTATTCTTCCTGGGAAATTCCATGGACAGAGGAGCCTGGTGGGATACAGTCCATGGGGTCACAAAAGAACTGGACATGACTGAGAGACTAAACCACTATCACAACAGCAATATGTATTTAAGGACCAGGCGCACTGTCTTTCTATTTCTCAACCATGTATCCTCTTATATTTCCTTCCCTAGTGTCCACATTTGTGGAGAAAGTAAGATCTTAGATTTAAAAATGAAGTACAGTAGAAATACAAACTAAAAAAAACACTAAAAATAAAAAATAGAAATAAACCTAAAAATATTCTTTTTAAAAGTAGAAACACATACAGACACATAGCTTCTTACCGTCTGCGGTCTACCATTTGTTACCTGGTGGAATGAAATGTGTTCAGGAAGAGTTAACATCAGTTACTAAAATTTCCCAAAGCATTATGGCCTACCCCAAAGACTGAAGAGTAAGAATTTTAATCAAAACTTCTAAGCTTGTAAATCAACTATACTTCAATAAAAATAAATTTAAAACTTCATATAATATAAAAAGTTATTGCAATTAAGTTTTTATAAAATTCCATTTTGTAAACTGAATATGGCTTACTCTGGCTGCTGGGAATTTCAAGTCCAAGTCTATATCTTTATATAAATAAAATGCTTTACCAATAAAATGTCTTTTTTTTTTTTTTTGCTAAGTCTGTCAACTTTGTATTTGACTTTCAGTTCCTCTTATTTATTATGTCAGACAAACAGATACAGACATATAACACTGCTTCCCAGCTATGTATATACCATTTAAAAAATCAATTTTATTGAGATGCAATTTACATAAAATAATTCACTTCAGCTGTAGAGTTTTATGAATTATAGCAAATACATAAAACCACCATAATTGAGATACAGAAAACATCATCACCACAAAGTGTTTCCTATGTTCCTTCCCATTCAGTTCTGTATCCTCCGAATAATTCTGAGTTCAGGTAAATGTAGCTCGGCACTCTATTTCTAGACTATATTTAACTTTCGAAGGGCTTTATGGAAGTGGAATTATACAGTATGTACTCTTATATACACATAAATCAGTGTAATGTTTTTTATACTTACCCATTTTGTTGCAGAAACAGTAGTTTGTTCCCTTTTATTGCTACAGTTTTCCATTGTATGGCTATATGAATATATCATATTTTATCCAATCACCTGTGGATATTTCAGTTGTTTTCAAGTTTTGATAATTATGAGCAAAACTTCTCTAAATAGCATGCAAATATAAGGTCTGTGAAAACATTTTGTCATTTTTCTTGGATAAGAATTACCAAATTCCAAGAGTGAAACTGTTGGGACATAAATGTAATAGATGTGTACATTTCTAAGAAATCACCAAAATGTCTTCCAAAATGATTACATCATTTGCATGTGATTTGCATGTTTTATTTTCATACAAACCTACATAAGGGCTACCTGTGAAAAATTCAAAGCTTCAAGAAAGTAACTGTATACATTTAGGGTGAACTCTGCTTTATGCATTGTGTTCCTCAGTATGCAGCAGAGAAAACATACCGACTATACTGAAAAGGCAGTTCGTGAACAATACAAATTCAGCATATAAATGAGTGAATTAATTTTCCCTAATTATTGACTTAAAATATAATTCATAGAACAGAAATGATGAGTAAATGGCATAATATATATCAAGCACTCAGTCCAGTACTTGGCACATACGAGTTTACTATATTTATTATTCTATAAACACGATGTGCTCATCGAAAATAAAACTGGTTTCATTAAATTTGCTAGAACACGACACACCACCTTTAAAATTTTTAAGTTATAAAATATGTCTTACTGAATCAAATGGGGTTTTTAGTGGCTAAGATATATTTCCATGGAGGCTCCTAGTACCATATTACTTTTATTCTTCTAAAACTGAGTAAATGTGAAATACAATATTAAATGCTTTCATGACTCTGTAATTAATGAATTAACAAAATGCAAGCATTTGCTCAATCACCATAATTATGTCTATAACAAATGAGAGAATTTTTAGAATCAAAATTCTTACTGATGCTTTGAAATTATAATGACTGTGATAAAGAACCTTGAAAAAAATGATTTGTTTTAATTGTTAGGAATTGTTGGCTTTACACAGTATGCAAAGATGCAAAGGAGGGCATGGAATACTGAAACTGTATATATAATAATTTTTTTCTAAAGAAAGGAAGACAGTAAGTAGTCAAGAATAAAATCTAGTCGCTTAATTACTAGGTTGCAGCGGCAGCTAGCTATTTGTTGTTACTGATGTAATCATCTGAGACCAGTGATGTGCAGAAGGGCAGAAGGGACCACATCTCCCTGCGGAAATGTTTCCTGACACTTCCACAGGTGGCCCCAACCCCTGGAGAAGTGGTGGATCTTGTTGGGAGTGATGGAGATAGGAAATAAGGGTTTGTTTGAAGGAGATAAGTGAGATCTGCCAAAAATCAAAAGCGTAATATCTTAGAGAATCAAAAGCCACCTCAATACTAGAACTGATTTTTTTTTTTTGAGAGGCATTAATGTGGAACAAATTTTCAGTTTATGAAGTCATCATAAGTCATCATAGCAATTTCCTCTAAGGTGAGACATTTCTGAAGTGTTTTATTATAATTTTCTTAAACCTTCCAGTCTTCTGGGAAATCCTTTTCAAAGAAGAATGGCAGGAAAGAAGTGTGGTGAATGGATTAAAAGGCAACAACATTACAGAGGGATTTCTCACCTTCACTGAAGAGGTGCCTTTGTCCATCCACCTGTTCATCCGTTCACACTTGTTAAATGTTCCCTTACTGAGTGCCAGTTATTTGACAGGCTCTCTGCCATAGAGACAGAAATGTGAATATGAAAAGCACAGAGGCGCTCCCAGCCTAGCAGGGGTGACTCATGCAAACTGCCAGCGATAATGCAGTGTGCTTGTGGTTGCTGTTGAGTCACTAAGTTGTGTGTGACTTTGTGAGCCCATGGACTGTAGCATGCCAGGCTTCCCTGCCCTTCACCCAGAGTTTGTTCAAACTCACGTCCACTGAGTTGATGATGCTGTCTAACCATCTCATCCTCTGCTGTCCGCTTCTCTTTTTGCCTTCAATCTTTTCCAGTATCAGTGTGTCAGCTGCTATAATTGAGCTATGCATGCATTTTAAAAGGTGGACAGTATTAGGAGTGACTAATTCTATGTGAAATGGTATGGCATAAATTCATAAGGAGAAATTCAATTCTCCTGGATTCAGATCCAGGAGAAAAAAAAAAAAGCTATAAACTGTTGATAAATAGCCCCTGACCAACAAGCTGGGATACAGGGAAGGTACCAAACATGGAGAGTTGTCAGTGGACAGCAGGAGGTACCACATTTCTCTCTGAGGTCATCTCATGGTGGACACTACTCTATTACACACACATGCTGTGCTTGACTCTAGAAGGTATGAGGTACATGGTGATAATATAAAATTCACATCTTACTGCGAGTCTGGGCCAAGAGTTTGAAAGCCACGCTGATGAAGAGGAGATGTGCAACTAGAGCATCCTAGCATCCCTGGGCAAAGGCACTAGCTTTGTAGACCTTCCAGCCTCTTGGCAATCACAGCCAGTGTTAATGTTCAGGTTACTTCTGAGTTTTAGCCAAATGATTTAGTCAGTTTAAGAATGAAAGAGGAAGGTAAGTGTATGCAAAAGAGTAAGATGTCAGTCTTCAAGGGCAAGCTTTTAGGGAGAGAAAATGAGATGTGCAGATTACAAAAAATTCAGTTAGTATCATATGCACAAAACACAGAGATTAAATCTTTACTGTGTACCTCCTTATTCTAAGCGTTGTGGGGAGCAAAGATAAAGAAAACAAGGTCCCATGTTCTCAAGTGGTTTATAGTCCAATGGGTGAGACAAGCAAACACAAATTACGAGTTAAAATATGACCTTGTAAGTTCAACAACAGAAATGTGAAGAAACACAGTGAGCTTCTCAGTTTTATACAAGAGTGGCCATCAGCTTGGCCTGGAAGATGAAGAAAGTTCATGGAGGAGTCAGTCCTGGACCTGAATCTCCAGAGCAGGAAGAGGAGAGAGGGTTTCAGCTGAGGCAAGAATGTGTCTAATAAAGTGAAGGGGTGGGAGGGTGGAGCATGTATACAGAACAATGGATTGTTCCACCTTACTTGCTACCATGTTTCCTAGTGATAAGAATGTCTTTGGGAATCAGCATTCTATTTTTTCTTTCCTACAACAATTGAAGACATGCTGAACCTTGCCAAAATAGCTGTATTCTCCTAGGCTGTATTGTGTATGTGTAATTGAATATTAATGCAGCTGGAAAAAGAAAATTTCTACAATATTATGCCTATCCCTAAACAATTCTGGCTGAATCGGCTTACCTAAGGGCTTAATGTACCTCAAAGATAGATCCTAAATTGATTGATCTTCTGCCTTCTGTGGGAGCTGCTACAGCAGAGACTTTCCTTGGTTTTGTTTCAGTTAGATAGGGCAAGTGTTTGCCTCCTCTCCAGGGCAGAACAAGCCCTGGGGTTATTTTCTTCCCATCCTCGACAGGCGGTTTTAACAACTTGTTTCAACAAGCAACATTAATTTCTGGCAAACCAGGTTCAGCTTAATATGTAGTGATCCAGTGTCATTTTTAAAAATAATTAGTTTCATGCTCAGAGGAGCAGATAGGCAAGGTGTGTGCGTAATGGAAAGGAAAGCCTGGAAAGAAGGAAAGAAAGAAAGCCCGCTCAGTTGTGTCCGACTCTTTGCGACTCCATGGACTGTTGCCTACCAGTCTCTTCCATCCATGGGATTTTCCAGGCAAGAATACTGGAGTGGGTTCCTTCTCCAGGGGATCTTCCCAACCCAGGGATTGAACTCAGGTCTCCTGTAGCCAGATGCTTTACCATCTGAGCCACCAGGAAAACCTGGAGTGTCTCAAAAATCAGCTGGATGATCCTGGACAATTTATTTCAATTCTCTGAGCCTCAGTTTCCTCATCTGTAAAATGAAGGTGTGGGAATAATTGACATGTTCTGATTTTAAATGTTTGATTTTGAGAGTATTTTAGATTCTTCTTGAGAATCAAAAGAAACGATGTTTAAGGTTCAGGTAGCCCAGAGTCTTATTACAGTCTCATTACAGTCTCCTATCCTGACATCCGGAGGGAACCAAAATGGAAAAAGTGGCTTTTCTCTCTGCAGTTGGATAAAGTTGTCCTCTGGACTCAGGCTGTGAAATGAGACCCTGTGCTAACTGCATTTACTGGCAGCCTACAAGGCTGCTCTATCTGGCTTACCTCAGCGTGGAAAATGTCTAGGTTCTTGTATATCACACTCAAGGCTACTTGCTAGCGGAGACTGCAGTGGCTAAGAGCTGCATAAGGGAACAGAGCAGAAAAACCCACGTGATGTCAAGGATTCGATTCTTGGGGACCTGTAAACCCACTATACACATGCAGATGAATCCCCTTGAGAGTAGAGAGTAATATCCCCTCTTTGGTGATAATCATTATATTTACTTTCTTTGCTTTCTCTTCTTGTGGCATGCATATTAATACAAGAGAAAACCAGAGCTCTGCTGATCTAATAATGTATATTTTAGGGATCTTTTGTTGAAAGTTCACCTCTTTTATACATTACCTCCTTGACTGTGGTTAAGGAAATGCCAAATCCTGCTCCTGTCCTGTTGCTATAGCGATTATGAGAGATAAAAGCCAGGAATGAAATATTCAGGTGCAATTTTTATCAAACTAATGTTTAAATTAAACAGGGATCTTAATTTATTTATTAAAATATTTGAAATCCAGTGAACAGAGGCTGAAGCACTGCTTTCCCAGTTACCTCTGCCTTTTCCTCCTGGATTGCTAGTTCACGCACACAGGTGCTTGCAGCGAGTGAACTCACTTGCATTTTCTTACTCTCAGGCGAGAACCACTGAGCCACAGTGAAGGCCGCTGAGTGACCGGATCAGCAGAAGGGACCATCGTTTTTCTTTTTGCACTAGTGATGGAGGCCATACAATTAATTTTAAATATTTAAAACTGCTTCTTTCCCTTCCCACTTGAGTTAGTCTCTCAGTTGTGCCCGACTCTATGTGATCCCATGGACTGCAGCTGACGAGGCTCCTCTGTCCATGGGATTTCTCTGGCAAGAATACATGGTTTGCCATTTCCTTCTCCAGGGGAACTTCCCAACCCAGGAATCAAACCCAGGTGCCCTGCACTGTAGGCAAATTCTTTGCCAACTGAGCTGTAGGGAAGCCCACTTAAACACTGGTTCAAACAGTTTTAAAGTCACAGTAACTACGCTTTGGAAACTTGATTTTGTTTCTAGCTCCATGCCCCCATCAAGCTTTGCTGATTGTGCCATGCTTATGTTTCTAGCCATATATTTCAGGGCAGAATAAGTGAACCTATTGGTGGTAGGTCAGAAATGTGGTCCTGTGTCAACTTCACACGCAGAAGCAAGACTGGAGAATGAAACAGATGGCAATAGGTAGCACGGAAGATTTGCTTGGACAGCAGGTTGTCACTTGGGTATGGCAGATTTGGAAATTCTTCCCCAACCCCTTGCTCCGTATCATGTAGATGGTTTTGGCTTTGGAGGCTATGCAACCTCTGTTGTAACTACTCACTTGTGTTGTCATAGCACGAAAGGCAATATATAAGTGACTATGCATGGCTGTGTTCCAATCAAACTTTTGCTTATGAATAATCAAAATAAATCTCATGTGACTCACATGTGAATTTCATGTGTCACAAAACATTATACTTTTGATTTTTTTCCCCAGACATTTAAAAACATAAAAACTATTTTTAGTTCATGGCCACTAAAATAACAGGCTGTGGGCTGATCTGGCCAGCAGGCTATTGTTTTCTGTCCCCTAGCATGGAATGTTAAGAGGGTGGAATCTGGGGTTAGATTGTCTTTGAATTCTAGACTCTTCCATTTTACCTGTTTTACCTTAAGTTATTAATTCCTCCCTGTCTTGATTTCTTCATGTGTACAGTGAAGTTGGTAATAGTACCTACTTGTGGAGTTCTTAAGGTTTAAATAGGGGATAGATAGAGAATGATTAGAATTGTTCTTTACACAGTAGGAGCTCACTGATAGGAGTAATTAGCATCCATATAGGACCTTGGGGAACTGGGCGAGATGCTCTAACCTGGTGGGACAGGAATGAAGCCAGTTGTAAGATCTGATATCCATGGAAAGAGCCAGCATGACTTCCGGTGAGAGTGCAATCATCCCTCCTCCTTTCTGCAGTCACCAAGGCAAGAAGGCTGCCTTTCACTCACCTGCCTGGCCACCATCTATGGCCCATTTATGATAAACGCTTCTCTGTGGAAACAGCTGTTGGTGCTTTGCATGCTGGCTCCTTCTGTCACATAAAATTTAATCATTTTTATTTGCCTTCCACAGCACTTTCTAAGTGTTGACACGGTCATTTCAGGACTGGTCTCATCATTTTTAGATATTATGATGGCCATTTTTTATACCTCATAAATCCAGAGAGGCAGGTTTTGCTGAACATTACACAGCTGTTGGGCGGCAGAGAGTGCCATCCCAGAGTTGTCCATGACAATACAGAGTTGTTTTTATGATGTTTGCCATGTCTCTCCTCATTTAACTGTTTCCATTTATTTCTGGTTCCTGATTCTTTAGGTAAGATTAGAGCTGAGGAATTTTTTGTTTTGAGAGGGAGGAATTTTTTTTTTTAATATCTAGAAGTTATCCTTCTGATGATTTTTCTTTTTTGATGATGGTTTTCAAGTTGTGAAAATCAGTTTTCCCCAGAGACCAAAACATAATGTGAATTTTTCAGTCCCTGAATTATGTCTGACTCTTTGCAACTTCATGGACTGCAGTACACCAGGCCTTCACTATCTCCTGGAGTTTGCCCAAGTTCATATCTATTGAATTGGTGATGCTATCCAACCATCTCATCCTCTGCCACCCTCTACTCCTTTTGCCTTCAAACCTTCTGAATTAACTTTATTTTGAAGACACAAGCCATAGAAGAAATGATGTACCTTAATATTCTAACTTAGGAAAATCCAGGTGTCAGTTGGAGAATTTCATCATGGAGACCACAGACAACACATTTTACTGTTTCTTAAAAATGGTGTCAGACATTTTCTGCGATTAATGCTTTTATGTGTGTGATTTATATGAAAATTTTCTTAGGGGGAATCTACTGTGTTGAAATTTGTTCTCTTTCAAAAAAATATTCATTCAAATGCAAACCTGGGTTCTGGAGTTAGTTCTAACCCTGGTCCCATCATTTACTACTTTGTGACTCTAAATGAGTTATTAATGCTCCCTTTGTTCAACTTTCTTCTCTGTAAAAAATAGGGGAGGGCAGTAATAGCCATGCCTATCTCACAGAATTGTAAAGAATAAAAGTCATAATTCATAAAAAGTCCTTAGAATGTGGCCTAGCACAAAATAAGAATTCAACAAATGTTAGCCCTTTTTCCTCTTTAATTAGTCATTAGGGAGTTCATTTGTCCCTGTTATGCTTAGACCTTGGCCCTGTTGACCTGAAAGAAATAGAGTGGCACATATTTTTCCAGCAAAGATGGGCTTATTCAAGATCAGCAGAGAACTGCAGTTCAGGGCCTGCAAGCATGGCAAGACACGAGCCAAGCACCCACAGGGTAAAGGAAAGAGCATGTTTTTATAGAGGGGAAATAGAAGTCGGGAGGGATTGACTGAGCTGTTGCCAGGAAAAAAGAGTCTTTCTTCTTCCTCTTGGGCTCTGCTATCCTCACAGAGTGCGGGAGCTCCCTCTTCTGGTCTCTCACCTCTATTTTACAGCGGTTTCTCTTTATTAATTTTTTATAGCCCCCTTTACTTACCTATCTGTGTGACCCTGGGCAATTTGCTGTACTCTGAATCTCAGACGTCTCATCTGTAACACAGAGATAATAAGTAATTACCTCATGTTGTTGGTGTGAAGAGGAAATGAGTTAATATACCTGAAGAATCTAAATCAAGATCTGACACAAAGGAATTGTTTAACAGTGTTGAAGTTAAGTGAAAAGTCACTCAGATGTGTCTGACTCTCCATGGAATTCTCCAGGCCAGAATAGCCAGGCCAGTGGGTAGCCATTCCCTTCTCCCGGGGATCTTCCCAATTCAGGGTTTGAACCCAGGTCTCCTGCATTGCGGGCAGATTCTTTACCAGCTGAGCCACAAGGGAAGCCCAAGAATGCTGGAGTGAGTAGCCTATTCCTTTTCCAGTGGATCTTCCTGACCCAGAAATCGAACTGGGGTCTCCTGCATTGCAGGTGGATTCTTTGCCAACTGAGCTATCGAAGTTTAACAGTATTAGGTCTTATCATATTTGTAATTTTATGCTTCTATTCATGTTCTGAAAGTCAAAATTTAATATTATGCCAGACACAAAAGTGCTCTTCACATCTTGTGCAACTTGCAGGACTCCTAGTGATTTTCCCTTGAACTCCCTACAGTGAGTTCATACTGAGTATCTCAAAAAAAATTTTAAGGAAATTTTCTCAATGCATCAGATTAACACTTTGAAACAGGAGAAAAAAGCAAATAATAGGAATAAAGGAAAAGTGACAGTTGAAATCCATTGCAAAAATACACTCCAAAATAGTCTTTCATCCAGGATTTGAAAGAATTCTGTTTTGTGCATTAATAAAGATTTCCCTTCAGTCTAATTCATGCGTATGATATGAGTGACTTTCAGGTACTGCTTGTACAATGCTCATCATCAGAAAGAAGTGTTATACCTGAGGCATATGCAGGGATGCCCCTTCCTGAAAGCAAATGTATCCTTTTGAAGAAGAGTGAAGGGAAGTCACACCAGCACATCCAGCCTGTCATCGTGTGCTGTGAGTGTGTAAACAGATGACCAAGAACCCACCTGAACTCTTCAAATCCTGGTCTACCTGAAAATAAAGAAAAATATTTCTGATCAATACTAATTTTTTTCCATAGCTATTCACAAGTCTGAATTCACATACTCGTGCAAAACCCCAAATGCAAATGAACATTTCGAGAGCACATGGACAGTTTTCTGGCCAGCACGCTTGATCGGTCTGCTGTCCTGGGCTCTTGTGAGTCCTGGAGCCCCAGGGACCCATCCACACTAGGGCTTTGTGGCTAGAGCAGATGGCAGTCTTGTTTCTACATGGTGCTTTGGGAATAACCACTCTGTTCTTAATGGAGAATAAAAAGAGAAAGAAATTCAGTAAAGGCTGTAATTAAATAATTTGAAGATCTTTAAAACTATTCAATAACTGATTCTACTTTTTCAATTTGTTCCCTCAAACTAAATCTGACCTGTCAAGCTGACTCAACTTTCTGTATATTGGATTATTGAAGGGGAGAAATAAAATCATTACAAAGCATAGCGCTTAGACTGCATAGTCACGAAGGCAAGCTAATGAGAAACTAGAGATTGCCTTAAATTTCTCAGTAATCACGGTTGCTACAGTCCATGGGGTTGCTAAGAATCACACAGTTTAGCAACTAAACAACAATAGCAACAAACTTTTGATTTGTCTTTAAAACAGGAATGCTAATTTAGAAACGCCTTGTTCTGCTCTTTCTTTACATTATTGAGATCCTGTTATTTTTAAAAGATGTAAGAGTAATTACAAAGGTGCTACATTTTTATTTTTACTAAAACAGGAAGTGCTTGGTTCAGATTTAACTGAATTGCTTAAGACTATTTTGTGAGGTGGAAACAGAAGTTTAATGTTTGTGCTTATTTGTTTACCATTACCATATTCCTCTTCTGGTTGTTCCCACGGATCTTACTCCCAACAGTTAAAATTACTCAACCCCCAACTGAAGCTTCAGCCCTGCCTTACCCTGAGATGTCGAGCTGTGTTTAGTTCCTCCTTTTGCTGGTGAGAAAACTTAAGACAAGGGGATGGTAAGAAACTCACCTAGGATTGTCTAGCGCATGTGGAGCGGAGCTTGATTTGAACTTGGGGGCTCTGTCCTCAGAGCCTGGGCTCTTAACCATATTCTCTGGGTCTTCCCAAGGCCTAACGTGGAGAACAGACTCATTCTTTGGGTCTTTCTTTAACAAAGCAGGACGGAAAAAGAAGCACGCATGAACGTGGTAAAACAAAACAAAACAAAACAAAAACCCCACGAAAATCAAGGAGTGAAGAAAAAGTGGTTCAATCTCTGTTGAATTCTGAAACATGAACTCCCAAAATGTTTGGAACTGTGGCAGCCACCACGCCTGCCTTCTGACCCCAAGGCACTTTGAAGGGATATGGCATTCCCTGGGATGCATAAATGCCACCACATTTGTGAGACACTAGTCTACGACACTGTAGTCACACTTCATATATAGTAATTAGCAGGGCTAAGTGACAAGCAAATTTTGACAAACCAACTTTCTTTCTCTCTCTTTCAAATGCCTGAGGGGATGGCAGAAAAGCAGATAGAACATTACATTGGTTTCATTAAGGTTATGCTTTGTCTGGTAAAACTTTCTTAATAATGATGACAAAAAATGTTTGATGAAGTGTTTTTGATCAGGTGGATGAATAATTATCTTTTGGGGGTGGGTAGTTCAAGCTCACATGCTGTGATATTAAATAGACACTAATTCTGTGACCAAAGTCAAGCTTGCATAGCTTCCTCTATTTCTGCAGGTCCTCAGAATTCTTACCAAATATTTCTTCTTAGAGCCCCTTCCTTTTATTAACTAGAAAAATGCCCTCTGGTAAACTAATGAACCCTGTACTCTCCAAAACTTCCATGGTGGGAAAGCTGTGGAGAGAATCGCCTGTTAACGCAGGAGATAAAAGAAATGTGGATTTGATCCCTGGGTCAGGAAGATCCCCTGGAGAAGGAAATGGCAATCCACTCCAGCATTCTTGCCTGGGAAATCCCATGGACAGAGGAGCCTGGCAAGCTATAGTTCTTGGGGTCACAAAGAATCAGACATGACTTAGTGACTAAACAACAGCAGCGAAACTCTCCACAGTCTGGTTCATACGATGGTTTCATGTGGATCTCGATATGCCAGCCCATCCACAGCCCTGTATGAATCAGTCTCCAGTTTCTATGCTGCCAGGCACCTGTGTTCCCACTGAGTCTAACACTTTGCACAACTTTCAAGTAATTAACATGCCATGAGTTTGATGGAAATATTTGGGTTTCTGTATTATCTCCACTGCTTCAGCTTAAGAGTTTGAGAACTTTCCTTGTAATAACCATATTGTAACTGTAGAGCTCCAAATGTCTTTGTCAAAAACTTTGAATGAAGTCACCTACCACAAAGTTAGCTGTTGTAAAGCCCACCATTATACTTGATAATATTCTCATCCCTAGGGAGGAAAACTATATCTAGTCTTGGTTAGTATGCTTTGTGTAAGGAGAATTTCTTCTTAGAAATTGTGGCAGACAATGCTGTTTGCTTCCCAATATTCATTTTCCCTTGAACAACATGCTTAGCTCTGGGCTATGATTCTCAACTTCAGTTGAAGCTCTGAGATACAAGTGGAAATGGCTTTTCAGAATTTCTAGGAAAGTTTCAAGAAAGCTGTAAGGGATCTGGGAGATAAGCTCTTTGAGTTTTATTTCTTCTTGAAAAGTAAGTGTGATGGTTGGAGATCTAGAAGCTTTCATGGGTCATAAAGTAACTTGGAAGATGCTAAGACTTATTGATAGAAAAAGCCTGGGTTTCTGATGACCATGGACAGACCAGTTCTAGACTTTTTGCTTTTTTGTGAGAAAGAAAGAAATTTTTATTTTGTTTAAGGCATTAATTTGTTTGTTTGCTTTGGTTAAAATTTGCAGACAAATGCATTTCTAACCAAGAGAGAAGTTAAGTGAATATCTAATTAAATTTTAAGTGGCGTGGTATAGCGAGAGGTTAATAGGAATTCAGAAGTACTGTCATTATCTTTATAAAAGAAGGAAACATCGTTTCTCAAGTTTCTAGTCTGAATTAGGGTGGATTGTTAATAACTGACAAAGTAGGACTGCAACTCAAAGTTGTCATGACCAACAAATTGGACAATATGAGAGTAAGTTTTGTAATGTCCCGGCTTGCCCAGGGTAAGCTATATTTCTCGATTCCCTTTTCTGTACATTTGTAGACTGGGTGGGCCACCAGAAAGAACCTGTAGGGTATGTGGAGGACAGGAGTGAAGCCGTCAATATTCTGTAATTTATACAATGTGTCACATTCTTGTGAGTTCGCGTCATCATTGTGAGGCAGCCGCTGGGCCAACAGCTACTCCCTGCCTCTGGATCTTTTTCAGTGTCTCTGAATCCTGGACCAGGCTTGTGCATTCAAGTCCATGATGAAAGGCCTAGATTTCTGCAGATACCCACACCATCAAGGTCAAAGGCAATAAGTAATGATACAGGTTTCAGTTCTTCTTTGTGGATTCCAGGTTATATTTATAGATTCCAACTTTTTGGGGTCTCCCACTTTATCTCCATCTTCCCTTCCTGACTGGGTAATGAGTGGACTTTGAGCTCTAACATCAGATGCAAAGACAGAAACCTTACAGGGACCACTTAATTTGCTCTCACAAATGTAGGTCAAGTCCCTCTGACAAATACCTTCATATTATGGGTTTCTCTAGTGGTCCTGTTTATATGATTGAATCTCAACTGATGAAGTGATATCAATATAATTAGTATCAGTACATTTCCAAAATAGCCTGAAATTTAAGAAAAATAAATAAATGAAAGGTAGGGCACGACTGAGCGACTTCACTTTCACTTTTCACTGTCATGCATTGGAGGGAAATGGCAACCCACTCCAGTATTCTTGCCTGGAGAATCCCAGGGACAGAAGAGCCTGGTGGGCTGCCATCTATGGGGTTGCATAGAGTCGGACATGACTGAAGCGACTTAGCAGCAGCAGCAGACCAATTAGAGATGAAACATGAAATATAGACTATAACTAGACACAAGCAGAAAAGGAGTCCTGAATGCCATTCTTGATTTCATTAGTTAATTCAACAAATATTTATTAGGTGACATATAAGTGTTCTAAATTAAAACAATGGGCAACATATTTGGTCCTTGCCAACTTGATACCTGTTCTGGGAACCTGTGATACTGCAATGAGCCTGACAAATATCCCTGTCCCCATGAAGCTTACATTCAAGTTGGTTGAAGCAACCAATAAACATATAAATAAATTAACTAAATATGCATATTTTGTGTCATAATAAGTGAAACAAAAAAACCAAGTAGAGGTAATAAGCCCTTCATTGCATGGTGGGTAGTAGCAAGGATTTAGAGATAATATGGGCCAAGTGCCTGACCCATGGTAGAGCTTTCATAAACTATAGTTTTTGTTGTTGGCCTTATTAGAATTGTGGCATTTCATGTACATATATAAAAGGCAATGGAACCCCACTCCAGTGTTCTTGCCGGGGAAAATCCCATGGACGGAGGAGCCTGGTGGGCTGCAGTCCATGGGGTCACTAGGAGTCCGACACAACTGAGCGACTTCACTTTCACTTTTCACTTTCATGCATTGGAGAAGGCAATGGCAATCCACTCCAGTGTTCTTGCCTGGAGAATCCTAGGGACGGGGAGCCTGGTGGGCTGCCGTCTCTGGGGTCGCACAGAGTTGGACATGACTGAAGCGACTTAGCAGCAGCAGTAGCAATATATATATATATATATATATATGTAATCTAAAAAATACAACAAACTAGTGAGTGACTATAACAAAAAGGAAGCAGAATTACAGATATAAAGAACAAACTAGTGGTGACTGGCGGGGAGAGAGGAGGAGGGAGAGGCAGACAGGAGGAGGGAGAGGCAGACAGGAGGAGGGAGGGGCAGACAGAGGCAGGTGAGTAAGAGGCACAAACCACTAGGTATACAACCAGCTGCAAGGATATGTGGTACAACCCAGGAATAGAGTCAATATTTTATAATGACTATAAATGGAGTACAATCTTTAACAATTGTGAAACACTGCATTATACACCTGTAACATATATATGTAACGCTGGACTGGAAGAAACATGAGCTGGAATCAAGATTGCCAGGAGAAATATCAATAACCTCAGATATGCAGATGACACCATCCTTATGGCAGAAAGTGAAGAGGAATGAAAAAGCCTCTTGATGAGAGTGAAAGAGGAGAGTGAAAACGTTGGCTTAAAGCTCAGCATTCAGAAAATGAAGATCATGGCATCCGGTCCCATCACTTCATAGGAAATAGATGGGGAAACAGTGTCAGACTTTATTTTGGGGGCTCCAAAATCACTGCAGATGGTGACTGCAGCCATGAAATTAAAAACGCTTACTCCTTGGAAGAAAAGTTATGACCAACCTAGATAGCACATTCAAAAGCAGAGACATTACTTTGCCGACTAAGGTCCGTCTAGCCAAGGCTATGGTTTTTCCTGTGGTCGTGTATGGATGTGAGAGTTGGACTGTGAAGAAGGCTGAGCACCGAAGAATTGATGCTTTTGAACTGTGGTGTTGGAGAAGACTCTTGAGAGTCCCTTGGACTGCAAGGAGATCCCCATCCATTCTGAAGGAGATCAACCCTGGGATTTCTTTGGAAGGAATGATGCTAAAGCTGAAACTCCAGTACTTTGGCCACCTCATGTGAAGAATTGACTCATTGGAAAAGACTCTGATGCTGGGAGGGATTGGGGGCAGGAGGAGAAGGGGATGATAGAGGATGAGAGGGCTGGATGGCATCACCGACTCGATGAATGTGAGTCTGAGTGAACTCGGGGAGTTGGTGATGGACAAGGAGGCCTGGCGTGCTGTGATTCATGGGGTCACAAAGAGTCAGACATGGCTGAGTGACTGAACGGAATGGAACATATAATATTGTATAGCACCTATACTTTAACTAAAAATTTTTAAAAAAGAAGCGGGAAGGTGTGATAAAAGTCCAGGGAAGGGGAGTCATTCGAACTCAGTAGTAACTTAATTCTCCTGTTGTTTAAAGGAGGACAGAGTAAAGGGATTTGGCCTCCAGAATATGAGGAATTTAAACAAAAAAGAAATAGTTCTCCTATTGGTACAATAGTAAAAGAAAAGCTTCCTTAATTAAGAGAACCAAACATGATAAAGCTGTCTGGAACGTGGCAAGAAGAGTGTACATGAGCAGACGGAGGAATGTCAGAACCTCCAGAGTTAAACCCAGGGGGTGGTGGTGCTGGTGGTGAAGCCGCTCAGTCGTGTCCGACTCTTTGCGACCCCGTGGACTGTAGCCTACCAGGCTCCTCCGTCCATGGGATTCTCCAGGCAAGAATACTGGAGTGGGTACATTGCCAAATCTGAATCCCCGAAGAGCCCTAATAAGAAATTTAAACAAGGTGAAAACTGACTGATTGAATCACTCTTTTTTTTTTTTTGGAGAGACTCAGCTCCAGGCCTGTATAACTTCATGATCTCCTGATTCTTAGATGATGCTTCTGCTGGTGTCTGGACTGGGCCACGAAGGAAATCAGGAAGGCAGCCTGAGTGTGGTGGGGCTCAGCTGAATCACGGCCCTGGGCAATGGAATAATATGTCAGACTGGACATGGGCACCAAGCTTTATACCTGCCTGTAGGCTTCCCTGAAGCCACTGCACCCTCCTCGGTAGTTGTCCCCATTTGCTCTTAATAAATAAATAAACAAGGTGGAAGAAAGGGAAAAGATCTAATTACTGTCTTGAGACACTTATTTTTCCAGTAAAGAAAACTCAGTGGTAGGTGCTATGTTGTTAAGAGAATTAAGGAAAATGTTCAGCAATTAATAAAACCAAATGAGATATGATGGGCTTCATTTCAGCAGGCTATGTTATAATGATAATTGCACTTTAAATAATTGTACAGAGCAAGAGGTCACTGATCATTCCCCATTGTGGTAAAAGTTGACTCTCACTGCAGAGCTAGAGAGGAAATGAGGGGAGGGTGGGAAAGCAGCGATGGCAGAGCCTGAGTGGAGCTGGGGGCTGCTGTCCTCAGTTGTCGCCACGACCGCAGATGATATTGTCAGGCGTCTGGGTGAGACATCCTCAGTTATACTCATGTTTTTCCTGAATTATGTGGAAACTAATTCTTCAGCTTTCTAATGGAGAAACTATTGATGTCCTGGTAATGTCTTTGAAGAAGACAAGCTATGGAAAGGGTGTGAAGCACTGAGGAATCAAATTATTAACTCAAATAGTCAGAATGGAAGACACTGAGATAGAGACAGAAGCTGTTTTCACTGACCCTGGTATGTAGCTGAGATGTCAAAAGTGCTGATGCTTAAATTGGGAAGAGAAGTTACTGAAGGCTAAACACATTAGAAACCTGGAAATGATTTGGGACTAAGGTTTTCAACAGGCAAACCTACTAAGCTTAGATTAGAACCTTTCCTTGAGTTAAAGGGAGAGACTAAGCATAGTATTCTTTAGAATAGCCTTGCTTGACCCTGTGACTCTGGGTCCCTACCCAAAAGCATTTATAATACCCAATACCCTCTTTGAGGGCAGCAACTACCTTTATTCCATAGCTTTTTCTTAGTGCCTAGAGCTGTGATTTACTGACAGTCATACGAATGGTAAAATATTGATAATTTTTAGAATACTTGCATTGTGCCAGGTATTGTTTTACACTCTTCTCCCATATCCAACCACGTGGTCCTCATAACAGTCCTATGTGGGAGGTGCGATTATTATTCCTTTTACAGATGCAGGGATATAGGCACGGTGAGGCTACGTAACAGGCTTAAGGTCATACAACTCATAAAGGGATGATCAGAAATCAGTTTTTAGACGCTTGGTGCCTACCAAGCATGTTATTCAGCTTATGGAAAAATGGTCATCCTAGAAAAACGTCTTTTATAAGTATATGTGAAATTCTCAATGGCAAGAGCAGGACTTAAAAACAATCTCTTCTAACTTATCCTTTTTGAGCTGAGAAGATATTTGTACTTCAAATGTTAAAAGGATAGTTTGGGGTCTCTCATGACGGAGTATTCTAATACCAGAAGAGATGTGAATTCTTACTACTGTATTGACTAAACATAAAATAAAGTTGCTTATAGATATGGTTAAATATGAAATATCTCTATGAAAGAACAAAACTTTCATGTATAACACTTCATTTTAACTTCTGAATTTTAGTAACCATCATGAATTCATAGGAGCATCATTTAGTACTAAATTTTAAGATAACATATATAAAATTTTCTTCATCAAGACTCTGTCTGTATAACCATTACTATATTTGACCTTCATAACAGCCCTAATATAATGAAGACCGATATTTCAGTTTCTTTTTATAAATGACAACGTTGCATGTTTGATTGACTTGCTGAAATCACAGGATGGGAGGTAAAACAGGATATTATTGGAAAGCTGCAATTCTGAGTCCAATGCCATTTTCACGGCACTTCATTTTCTAATGGTTTTAAAGACAATTGCAATACATCTCTTCAATATGAATGATGCAGAAATACCAACTGTCCCAATTTGTCTGGGATCAAGGAGTTCTGTGGGCATGGGCCTTTCAGTGCTTAAATCTAAAAAGTCTCCAAAAACTGAAACTACTGGGCTACCTTCTGTAAATCTAGTTTTTATATAATTCAGAAGAAACTGAAACAACAGTTGCTGGCTTTAATGGTCCTGTGTATTTCTAGGGGAAAAAAAGCCATGGAAAGATTAGCATACCATTAGGTGGGGTGTGACCCACTCCAGTGTTCTTGCCTGGAGAATCCCAGGGTCAGGGGAGCCTGGTGGGCTGCCGTCTATGGGGTTGCACAGAGTCAGACACGACTGAAGCGACTTAGCAGCAGCAGCAGCAGCAGCAGCAGGTGGGCTGTGATTAAAAGTGAATTAATAAATAAATAAGAATATCATCTACATTAAAATCTGGGAGAAAAACATGTGGCAAAGTGTGAATGCTCCTCTTTCAACTCATTCAAAACACATAATCATAAATGTAGGGGCATGGAAAAGCTTTGAGTAGAGGGAAGTTGGTGACCAGTGAGTGAAATGTTGTTCAGAGAACAAATCCATGTGGCCGTTCTGCCTCCTCACCCATTTTCTTGAAAAAAGTGATAATTTATTCTGTACATTATTCTTTTTGAAGGGAATTTTGTTGAGGTAGATTTTCCGTATAGTCAAAGCTTTTTGACTGTATGGTTTTTCAGTGGTTTCAAAGGTTTTTCCAGTAGTCAGGTATGGATGTGAGAATTGGACCATAAAGAAGTCTGAGTGCTGAAGAATCGATGTCTTTCAATAACTGGAAAAAGGGAGAGGCTAAAGGCAAACTTATTATAGCAATAGCTACATTCCTGTAGAAAGGTTCCTTACGATATTTGATATTCAAGATGAAGTGAGAGAATGTTCTCTGCCTTTGTGATTATATAAAGAGCTGTCGGTGCCATTTTTTCCTATAAAATGATGTTTAAAAATGAACCATTATAAACAGAGCGAGTATATTCATTCTGGATTTCTTCTGTTGGGAGTACTTTACATAGACTTTTCTACATAAACCGGTAATGCAAGACTTTTTCCCATGACAATGAAGTAGCCTCTTTATTCTGAAGGAAAGAATAATACTTATGTATGAGTACTAGAAATAAAGTGAAAATGTTAGTCACTCAGTCATGTCTGACTCTTTGCAACCCCATGGATTGTAGCTCACTAGGCTCCTCTGTCTATGGAATTCTCCAGGCAAGAATACTGGAGTGGGTTGCCATTTTCTTCTATAGGGGTCTTCCCAACCCAGGGATTGAACTGAGGTCTCCTGCATTGCAGGCAGATTCTTTATCATCTGAGCCACCAGGGCAGACTCAACTAGAAATAAAGTTGCTACATATTTCAAGCCATTAACTTCATGTTTTTAAATGCTTATATAGGACTTGAATTCTGTGGGTTTGCAAAACAAAACAAGTTTTGGAGTTGGACAGACTTGGATTCAAATTCTGGTTCCTCCTGGTTGTGTCACTGGTTAAGTTTTTGCCTTCATTTTCCTTATCAGCAAAATGAAGGTGATGAAACCAACCTGTCTAACTCAAAGAAGTTTGAGAGTTAAACTAAAATCATGAAACTAAAAAAATCTCATAGATAGTAGGCATATATTCATTCCATAGGCCTCTCATGAAGTTTCCTAAAAGTCTTACACTTTTCATGGCCTCAAAATAGAGCAAAACTGGTTAGTATTATTAGTAAGGAGAAGTCTGTCAAAGTTTCCTGTGCCTCTGAACTTAAATCTGTCTGCTACACAGACCACCAACTAGAATGTGCTGTTCCATCCTTGGACAGATTCTAATTTTCTAAAGAAAATGTTTTGCATTATAGGTTTCATTCAAATAGACTTTGATTCTAGTGCTACTTGCATGACTACCAGTCTAGCCAGACCCTATGATTTTTGCTTGATTCTTAAGAGTTAAGCAGGAAATATTCCCACACAAGCCCAGACCTGGCAGAGTTAAGATCCTGGCTAGTATGAATTAAGGCTGAGACATTAAAAAAAAATTTTACAGTTAAAATATGTTCTCATAGATTAAAATGAATAAATGTTGACTTTGACAGTTTATCTTCTTGCATGTTTTTCCACAGGTTGAACACATCCTGTCTGATCTTACAATAGTCACTGCCTTCATCCTGATGAGTGGCTGTTCCTGAGTTATGCACCCCGCGCACTGCGGAGCTGCAGGTTTCCGTTCTCCCATGGACTTGACAGACTGCTCAGGCCCGAGTGTGTGACTCAGCTATGGCAACCGCATGACCTTTCATGACGTACATTTTGCATTTTAGTACTCTTTCTAGTAGCATTTTATGTCCTTTGTTTCTTCCTTTTGCTCTGCTTTGATCTATATTATCTAAGTATTTTATGTAACTTTGCAAGCCATAGTCAATCTTTTCTGGAATGAGATTGTGTATAAATAGATTGGTAATCAGGAAGTAAGTGGGTAGGTTATTTCCCTAAAGTGCTAATATGTCCATTTGGTTCTCTCCTTGAAATACCTTATAAATAACACAGCAAAATAACTCCCAGCTTGCCACTTGATATATCTTATAATTTGAAGAGAAAGATTTAGTTATCTTAGTTGCTTGGATCCCTACACTATACAAAGAGATTGAAATAATTCTGCAACTGATCCTCTTTCTTTCCTAAAGTAAGCCTGTGATTTAAATACCAAATTTTCTTTTAAATATCAACAAGAAGGAACATTTATGGTCTATACTTTAAACATTCATTCACAATAATTTTATTTTGCTTCATAAAGGTGATGAGACTTGGTCGCACTTTAAAAAGTTATGCAAGTAAAACTAAAAAAATACATTTTTAAAATCCATGACGTATCTTATTCATTAATTAAACAGGTAATGTGTTGAGCAGTACATGTCAAATACTGCCTGCAGAACTGTGGATGCAGCAGTGAACAAGACAAAACTCTTCCCTGTGATGCTTTTAAGAACAGCTGTATCATAGTAGGGGCTCTATGAGCCAAGCTCAGCAACAAACAGAACAAATTTATAGTAACACTGTCTTATTGAGTTTGATCCATGAGCTTCAATACTAAACATATATAGTATTTTAAAAGAGATTAATACTTTTTAAAATACCATTAATAGTATTAATAGTATTTAATAGTATTTTACCTAACAGGAGAGAAATCATAGAACACTCATGTAGTTTTGAAGATAGAGTCTGATAGATCAAGAATTTGAAGTTGACAATATTGGCTTGAATTCCTTTTGAAAAGTCATAGGCCTGGAAATGGTGTCATGACGTTTTTCTTTAAGTGTGTGTGGGAGGAATTTATAGTTCTCTGGAGGGTAACTGTGAAAGAAGAATGAAAAATTAACACTGGTAGAAACCAGTACATCCTGGAGTGGGTCAAAGTTGAGGAAACACCTATAAGCAAGGAATAAAGATAAAACTTGGGGTTAACGTCTAGTCAACAAGAATTTGCCGGAGGTTAAAATAAGGCTGTGGTGTCAGAAATTGCTGACTGTTAAAAACCAAACCAAACCAAACCCTTGCACTTATTCCCACTCCATCTGCTGTTTTATGTCTTCTTCCCTTGTTTAAACCTGCTCTTCTGTCTGGAATTGTATTCTTGCCTGTCCTTCTAAACTCATCATCTTGTAAACGCATCTCATATCAGAACCTTCCCTGGTAACCTGGGTTGAATGAAATGCTCTTTATCAGTTCTCATACTATCCTGTACCTACTTCTATTGTTTCTTTCACCATATTACGTATGAAATTCTCCTTTGACGTGTCTGTAGCCCTCACTAGACTAAGAGGTTCTTTGATAGTCTGAACTACAACTTAGTTCATTCTTCATAGTGCCAACTACTTTAGGTGTTAAAGAAGATTTACTGAGTTAAACTGAATTGGATCAGGCAAGCAATAAAAATGTAGGGAACATGAAGACACTCTGTATACTATGGATCACATACTCAAATAGCCTCAGGCCTGACAGATAATACAAATAAACAAGCACAGTGTTCTGTCTAAGGGGAATGACTATTTAAATCCAGTTGCCGCCATGTAGGAGTACAGCCATTATGGCCATATTGCAGGTTTTGGAGAAACCGGAAGTCTCCATTTTTTAACATAAACATTCCTATCTTAGATCCTAGTGGCTATAAATTCAGTTTAAAGGGTAAAGAACCTACCCGCCAGTGCAGGAGATGTAAGAGACTTGGGTTTAATCCCTGAGTCATGAAGATCCCCTGAAGAAGGGAATGGCAACCCACTCCAGTATTCTTGCCTGGAGAATCCCATAGGCAGAGGAGCCCGGTGGGCTATAGTCCATAGGGTCACAAAGAGTCAGACACACCTGAAGCAACTTAGCACACAGTGCCTTATAAGATCACTATCTTATCAATTGCTGGATTGTTGGAAGGAGGTCTGAGGTCTCAGCAAAGGATCCAAGGAAGTGGGTAGGGAGGCACTAAGAGATTTTAGTAGCAGCTGTTTATTGCTCAATCTAGAAATATTAAATGGCACAAGGATAGAAGTTAAGAAAGGGATTATCTTAGTTTCAAAAAATACCTTGGTGGAATGTTTTGACAGAGTTTGGGTGCTCTTGTCAAGCAACAGAGGAAGAGATAGCTAAACTATTCTGTGTGAGAAATCAGCATGAAACTGAATTTGAGCTAAGGAAGAAATTAGAGGGCAGATGAAGAAAAAAGAGAACAAGGATGCGCAGAGTCATTGGCTGAAATCTGTGGGCAAGGGTGGTCACTGAAGCATGTCTGGTGGCACGGCAATAAAAGGACATCTGATTAGGGATGTGTAACATTAAAAATCTAAATTGGTTGTTGTACTAAAGTAGCATACGAAATGCCTTCTGAGAATAGTTTTGGGAGAAATAGTATAAAAGGAAGTAAGAATGTCTTGGATTTTATAGACAAGAGAGAAGAGAATAGTCACTGGAAGTAAGATGTGAGTGAGTCTGAGAACTCATAGGTGCAGAAATTCAGAGGTAGGCACCAGAGGAAATGTGAGCTTTCAAGGATCCCTTTGAATTTAGTATGTATAGGGGAAAGAGAATGCAACATTTTATAAACATTTAACTAAATATTAGAAAACAGCATAGTTCCAACTGACATTTGGATCCCATGTACCCAGAATGGATCATTTACATTATGCAGTGGTAGCTTCTATTTTAACCACCAATTCTTTCTAAGGATTGCTAGCATCTCTGTTGTCAGACATGGTTGAATCTGTCTCAGTCTTGCTTCTCAATGTCTTCTCCTGTGTCACTCTGCTCATTTCAAATTCTGTACTCCTCATATCCTCAGGCTCCCTGGTTCTTGTAGATTATATAGGTTCTTTGTTGCCGTTTGTGTTTACCTGCAGTCTAGCAGTTATGGTACATGGGCTTTCTAAGTTCATTGAAAGGTACTATCTGACTCATCTGTTGCTGCTACTATTCATATTTTTTTTAACTTTAATTTTCTCTTTCATATCTGTACATTCCACATGGTGCTAATACTGATGTAAACAGGATCTAATTCTGCCCTTTGAGGGGCAAATAACTAAGATCATGGGCTTTTGGGGCAGATTATCTGGATTAAAGATCTTGGTTCCACCACTTATATTAAGTTACTAGACATCTCTGTGCCTTGGTGCTCCTCTTCTATAATACATTTAATGGGATTCTTATTTTAAAAGGTTCTTAATTTTAGAATCATAGAATTCAATTAATTTTGATGATTGATTTATATCCCACTCTCATTACTACTCCATTCAAGGTCATTTTGAACCATTTCCCTAGGAGGAATACTCATGAAGTCAAGACAAGAAATATAAGACTGCTGCTGCTGCTGCTAAGTTGCTTCAGTCGTGTCCGACTCTGTGCAACCCCATAGACGGCAGCCCACCAGTCTCCCCCGTCCCTGGGATTCTCCAGGCAAGAACACTGGAGTGGGTTGCCATTTCCCTCTCCAATGCATGAAAATGGAAAGTGAAAGTGAAGTCGCTCAGTCGTGTCTGACTCTTAGCGACCCCATGGACTGCAGCCTACCAGGCTCCTCTGTCCATGGGGGCATTCTGTTAAATGTTTAACATAGAGCTTTTGGTTGGGGTAAGAGGTCTGGTGGCTGCTCTGTAGTGTCTGACAATTTCTACGATGTAAATTCTCCCATCATTCTTCCTATTCAGCTACCAGGCAAGCTTCTTTACTTTCAAGGAAAGTGTTAGTTGTTCAGTTGTGTCTGAGTCTTTGTGACCTCACGGACTGTAGCTGGTGAAAGGTTGTTGTTGAATCACGATGCCGGGATTCTTGGCCCCCGGAGGAGAAGAATTCAATCCGGGGCCAGAGACGAGGCTTGATCGCTCAGAGCTTTTGTGTAATAAAGTTTTATTAAAGTATAAAGGAGATAGAGAAAGCTTCTGACATAGGCATCAGAAGGGGTAGAAAGAGTACCCGCTTGTTAGTTTTAGCAATGAGTTTATATATCCTCCAACTAATCCAAAGAAGGTCTGGAGGTTGTAAAGACCTCACCAGACCTACTCCCATAATTTACATTTTAAGATAACAGAATTAGCCAGAAGGTTTAATCCAGAGACTGTCCTCAGGCAGAATACATTGTTATATAATCCTAAGGAATGTAGAGAAATAAGTTTGTCCTTTCTTCCTCCTTGAAAATTCCAGGCCCCTCTCTCCTTGGGGACCCCTAGACTTCTTATCAACCTGCCTAGGAAATGACTCCCTCACTGGTCAGGCTCCTCTGTCAGTAGAATTCTCTAGGCAAAAACAGTGGAGTGAGTAGACATTCCCTTCTCCAGGGGAGCTTACTGATACAGGGATCGAACCTGGATGACTTGCATTTCAGGCAGATTCTTTACAGTCTGAGCTGCCAAGGAAGCCTTTTTCCATGAATGAAAGACACTCAGTCGTGTCCGACTCTTCGTGACCCTGTGGACTATACAGTCCATGGAATTCTCCAGGCCAGAATACTGGAGGGGGTAGCTTTTCCCTTCTCCGGGGAATCTTCCCAACCCAGGGATCAAACCCAGGTCCCTCGCATCGCAGGCAGATTCTTTACCAGCTGAGCCACAAGGGAAGCCCAAAACTACTGGAGTGGGTAGTGTTTTCCTTCTCCAGAGTGTCTTCCTGACCCAGGAATCAAGCCCGGGTTTCCTGCATTGCAGATGGATTCTTTACCAACTGAGCAATCAGGGAAGCCCTGCTTCTGCTGTTATCACAGGGTGTGAGAGCTCCCTCTTCTGGTCTCCCAATACTACTTAATTGAGGTTTCTGTTGATTAATTTTGCATTATTAATATTTATATTAACTTTTCACAAATATGTATGTCATTTATAAAATGATATTTTATAATAAATTAATAGTTTTAAAAATAAAATTAGTAAATATTCACTGAACATTCTGTTCTGGCCACTAGGACAAGCAATACTCTAGGTACCAGGAAAATAGCATGAACAAAATAAACACAGATTTTCCAGTTCAATTCTTTCTCCATTCTGTTTCAGGGAAAGAAAATCATGCATTCTTTGACCCACCTTAAGAGAGGAGTATAGTAACTTTCAACAAGCTGCACAAACTTGCCTTAGCCCCACCATCAAAGCTACTCCTGAGCCTATTTCTCCTGCCTTCCAGATTTCCAGAGACAATATATCAGTCTTCCATATATCAGTCTGCTGCTGCTGCTAAGTCGCTTCAGTGTGTCCGACCCTGTGCGACCCCACAGATGGCAGCCCACCAGGCTCCACCATCCCTGGGATTCTTCAGGCAAGAACACTGGAGTGGGTTGCCATTTCCTTCTCCAATGCATGAAAGTGAAAAGTCAAAGTGAAGACACTCAGTAAGCGTCCGACTCTTTGTGACCCCATGGACTACAGCCTACCAGGCTCCTCCGTCCATGGGATTTTCCAGGCAAGAGTACTGGAGTGGGGTGCCATAGCAAAGGCTCTCTGAGTGTCCTTGTTGAACCCGTCTCCCTAATCATCTCTTGATCCCTGGACTTGTTTTGAGGGGCCTGGAGCCACCTGTCACTCTTACTTAAAGGAAGAAGGGCTGAGGCTCAAAAGGCGCATTTTGCTTAAGAAACCCCTCACAAAATCTTCTTTCTCACCTACGTGCTTTTGCACTCTCTTTCACTGTCTTTTTGTAAATAAGACTGTTTTTAGTGTTGTAAAGCCAGCTTTTATTTGGCTGTTTCCTACAAATCTCTGCATACAATCAGTCTCTTGAACTACCCAGTATTTCTGGCCTCCATGCTAAACCAGAATGCCTGGGTTTAAACTGGAAATCTGAGACCCATGGCAATGAGATACTGAACAAGCCTTTTTGTACCTCAGTTTCTTCATCTAAAGAATAGGGTATATAGAAGCTCTGCCTCACGTCTTTATTATGAGTTTTAAAATAGAACAGAGAATAGAACTGTAAGCCTTTGTTATATCTATAATCTTTTCCTATGTCTCATTTGAAACTTTCAAATTGGTATCTTGTTGCTTTATTCTGTTTCCCCTTAACCTTTTTATTCTCCTATCCTTAGATTGATTGGGATTCAAGTCCATCCAAGTCATTTATCCATACCTAAGCTTCTAGTGATGATGACATTCTCTCACACAAAAGATTTTCCCTCTTTCCTGCTCACTATGTACTATTCCTATAATTATGAAAAATGAGGCTTTTCATCAATTTTTTTCCTAAGCTGTCTGAAAAATCAACTTCTAAACTATTACCAAGCAAGCAAAGAGAGTATGGTAATCATTTTTCTTTTTAGTGGCAGCTGGAAATTAGGGTTTTCTGGGGGAGGAATTTAGCAGCAACTGTCAATGCTGGTTTTTTTTGTCTTTCAAGCAGGTAATTTTTCAGTGATAGTGAGTGACACTTTTTGAAGTTAGGGTAATTATTTCTTACGATGTTGATGATGGCTGTGAATAAGACTCCATTCTCAATTTGTGGTATACTCAAGGAAACACATCTTTATTTAATTGCTTTTCTCTGATTTTACAAGAGTTATAATAGTTGAACTCTGAGTTCACAATAAGATCACTGGAATCATAATTCAAATAATGTGAAATTGCACCACTGATTTCTTGATGCAAGGCCTCTTAAATAACAATGTAACAAAATTCAAGATTTTACCTACTTCAGATTTCAGCTGCCAGAAGGGTACTTTGCATTTTTCCTTACTGAAGGTCATAGGAGCTTTGAATATTCTCCAGTGGAGATCAAGCCAGATTATAATGCATAGAACTTTAGGTAGGTTTTGAGAGCAGAAAAATTCCCAACTATAAAAAAGTAGGAAAACAACTCCTCTATGGAATTGAAACCTCATCTATCTCAGCAGAAAAAGATTAAAGCTCTTTTTGGGAACCGGTTCTTCACATAGTAAAAATGATTAGCCAAAATATTTATTCTCGATTAGTTTTTATTAACCAAACAACTGGTTTTATGAATTCTTCTTTCCTTGCTTGTTTGAATTTAGTTGGTTGCTTAAATTATTCAAATCTATCAGTTGTTTTGCATTATGAGAACCAACAACTCCTGAGTGTATTCCATTAGATGCTGATCCAAGGGGATGTCCATTCATTCATTCAGTGTTTATTTATTGAGCACCTGCTATGTGCCGGGGATATATGTTGTGGATAAAGAAGCAGATAATCAACACAGAAAAGATCTATGATCACATCTAGCAGGGCAGATGTGAATTAAGCATATAAACAAATAATTCCACATTTTCATGTAGTGAATAGTATACTATGAAGAAAAAATAAGATGAGGTAAATAGGCTAAAGGACAGAGAAAAAAACTTACTGTTTTAAATATATTTTATATAGAAAGGTAAGAATTTTCTGAGAAAGTGATAGCTGAGTGGCAATCAGAATAGAGTAAGTGTGAAAGGCATAGAAATATTTGGGGAAGAATACTGCAAGCAGAACAATAGCAATGCAAAGGGTCCTAAGGCAAAAGAGTATCTGACATAGTCTAGCGAGAACAAGGTTTATAGTGTGGCCTGAGGAGGTGCATGCTAGACAGATATTGATAGAGGTGAGAGGCCAGATTGTGTAGGACCCTGGGCACCTCAGTCAGGACTCTGATTTCCATGCTGAGTTGATGTGAAGCCATTGGAGATGTTTGAGTGTGTGTATGAGACATAATTGGATTTATGCTTTAAAAAATATCCCTTGATTACTAAACGAAAATCATATGGTAGGTTTTGGAATGGGGGGTAGGATATTAATAGTATTTTTTAAAATATTTCAGTGGTCAAAAAGTTTTGGAAACACTACTTGAAACAAAAATTTAAAGGGTTTTTTTTTTTTAGGGCCTTAATATCTTGTGTATTTCAAATTGTGTGATGGAATATACAACATTCCAAACTTTAACCACAGAAATAGTTTTTTCAGGGAACTTTTTGAGATATTAGTGTTCAGAGACATCATGAAGGGTGAGGCTGATGCAGACATCACGAAATAAATCATCTCTCTTATGAGAAACATAAACACTCACAAATAGAGCTGAAAGAAGTTTTTTGTCAGAGTAACGCACAAGTTCTCCTGTGACCTTAATTCCTGACCCTGATGAGACTGTTTCCTGCTTTTAGCAAGGCATTGCTAGAGTAGGTTTTTCTTTTCTTTCCTTTTTGAGTTCCGTGCTGAGAATTAGGGCACTGAGTATAATTCTAAGTGCTTACACAGCCTTGGTCCATGTCTGTTAGTGTCCAGCTTTTGATCATGCACCCACGTTTCTCCATTCACTAAAGGAAGTGGTATGCAGCAGATTCTTATATCACTGGAAAGAGGGGTCAGGCTTCTTATGGAATGGCTTGTTTTTAATGGGCAGGAGAATCATGGATTTGTTGAGAGAAATGTTATGCCCTTTTGGGTAGAATGTCACCTCAGAGATAAAGTTAGTCACACTGGGAAGCACAGTCATTATTTTAAAAGTGGCTCTTAAGCTAATGGAAACACTATAGTCATGGAGACCTTCGATTTTTCTTACCTCCATGACACAGTATGTGTGTTTCTTAATTATCTATGGAAGCAAATTTAACACCCAGCTGTGTCGTTATTTGTCACATTTGAATGTCCTTGAATAGATACTGGCAAAATTTCAGCCAATTTTCCTTATGACTTTCTTAAAATATTTTTAAAGGTTAATTGTCAGATCTTTGGTGGGGAAAATCTTTCAAAAGGTTGAGTTTCCAACGTGAGTAATAGGTCTTTCTCCTATCTAAAAACATTTGATTCAGGAGGTGTGGGGGCTTCCAAGGAGACTCAGTGGGTAAAGAATTCACCTGCAATGCAGGAGATGAAGGAGACATGGGTTCGATCCCTGGGTCAGGAAGATCCCCTGGAGGACAGCAGGGCAACCCATTCCAGTATTCTTGCCTGGAGAAGCCCATGGACAGAGGAGACTGGCTGGCTACAGGGTCCCAAAGAGTTGGACATGACTGAAGTGACTTAGCCCACATGCACGCAAGGAGGTTTGGGGTTTGCTTTGTAGGAGGTTTGGTCACATGGAAAATGAAAAGGGAGATTAGACATACAAAAGAACAGAGTGAAATAACCCTCTCCTTAGGAGGACGGGGAGCCTAGAGCAAACAGGATGAACAGTATTATCCTGCACGGCTTTGAAATCAGGCAATCAGCCACTGAGACCTTGACTTTGCCACTTTCCAGGTGGGTTTTTGTTTTGAATTTTTAAAAAACAAAACAAAACATTTTGAGCCTCCATTTTCTCTTCTGATAAAGAGGTGGCGATTGCTCCTTGATGGGGCTGTTGTGTGGACAAGTCAAAATGATACATGTCAACTCATTTTTCTCTCTCCCTGGATGGAGTTTTGTTTTCAGCACTGTGCCAACTGTGAAGCAAAACTTCACTCTTTACATTCACTAGAAGGAAACCACTCCAAAATGTTAGTGGCCAGTGTGTATTTTACTAAAGATTTGGGGCTAAAGTTGAGGTGGGAATTCATGTGATACAGGATATAACATGTCACTCCAAAACGTATAGTTACTAGTTATCTTTTGCTCAGTGGGTATAGACTGCTAATTGTCACATTATACCCATTCTTCCCTTCTTATTTTAGCAACAGAAGCCTCCAACTTTTAGCTGAGAACATAGCTGTCTAGAAAGGGATTGCATAATTTTGGCCTCCCTTGCATCCACTGGTGACTAAGTAAACCAAGTCAGCTGTGTTTGGTATGAATAACAATGATACGTACAACTGCCAGGTCATCTTCTCAATAAAGTTTCTTGTCTTGGATGCTTTCCTATTTCCTGTGACCTAAAGAATACTGACAACTCAAACCACCTTAGAAACCACACATATTTGAACTGTTAAATGTTAGCAAAATAAACCATCTGATTTAGGCCACTATATTTGGAGGTCTTCAGGTTAGGCAACTTAACCTAATTCTCTTCTGTATTCTAATTATACATAGACCAGTTCTGAGCCTCAAATCTTTCTCTCTCATTATTCTCCAGGGCTTGACTTTCCAGGTTATAGTCTCCCTCTTCCTGGATCTGATGTTCCCATCTCACTCTCTCTCACTCCTTCTCATGCAGTTCAATTTAACTTTTTCTGTCCCCTTCAAACATCTGTCCCCAGGCATCATTTTTTTTTCTCTGTATACAAGGGCCCCACCAGTTACCAGGGTGTATTGTTTTGGAAAGTATAAGAGGATTATAAATCACAAATGATATCTTCCCATGTTATAAATGGAAAATCCACAAATAGAACCTGGCAGGTATCAGGTGCTCAGTGATTTCCCATTTAGGCCTTTGCCTCCTCCAGGAGTTGACACTAGTCCTGGGACAAACTGGGAAGATTTAAAAACCTACTGTGGTGTTATAAACCTGCTGCAGATTAAAACTGAGCCCTGGGAAACATCCAGATCAGTGGTAATCTAAGCCATGTTTAGACATCTTAGGAATGTTTTGGGTGAAAGAGAACTTCTGTGAATCCTAAACTTGGTTGATTATCTAAAGGTTAAAAAAGGTTTCCTACTACTGGAAAGTCAGATTCTATAGGTTTGCTTTGAGGTCAGGAAATTGGTGTTGTAAGCATCCATATCAGGTAATTTCTCTGTAGCCATTTAGCTGGTGGATGGACTATATCATTAGATATCATGAATCTAGGACTTTGCAAAAATTAAGGTAGTTCAGGAGAGGCAAATATCAGGTAATGTTCATTTCCATTAATCTCTCCCCCGCCAACTCTTAGCTTCCTTGATAATACCAGAAAAGATTAAAGTGATAATTCATCCATAGGATAAGGAATCTGAAATGTTTCCAAAGACTTCAAATGATGGGTCAGATATAACTCTCAAGTTCAGCTACATATGGCCAAGGAGTACAATGGGTTTTGAGCACATCTAAGTAAGCATCACAATTTGGCCTGATACACAACAGAAAGTGCCAATGAAAGACAAAGGGAGAATAATGGGAAATGGGAACACATCTGTTTGGAGGCCCAGCTACCTATATGCTAGCTTTGGCAAACCCTGTATACTCTGTCCTGCCAGTGAAGCTGCTGGCAAGGAAAGCTGAAACACTGACCTCATATGGCTGGGGTCAGCACCAGTGATGCCACTGTGTGTATTCGGCCTTCAAAACAGTTCTGGAGGTTGAGCTGGGGCTCAGCTTGGCAGCCCTGAGCCAAAGAGATCATTACCTATAATGGAAATTATGCATGTTTATTTTTGAGATGATTTATTTTGAAAATGTTCATGACCGAGAGCTCTAGCTCTTGGATACAGAAAATAAATTCGACATTTAACCTAAATGCGGTACCTTCAAACAGAAAAATGGGTGATAACATTTGAGTCTAAACATTATGTAGCAGATGCTAAAGGCCAGAAGAATGTGTTAAAGGGAAAAATGCTGGGAATCAGGGAATTGGAGACATGGAAGAGGTCTTTGGAGGCCCTCTTTCCCACCCTCTGCAAGGAGAGGGGAGCCTTCTGGGTTGTCTCCCACTGCTGACCCTCTCTCCCACAGTGAGGATAATAGGAGGAGGCATCAGAGGCTGCAGAGACAATGTTGAGAGGGCCTTCACCACAAGCCCAGGGACATGCGACTTTCATCTCTTTGTACATTTAATTTAAAGGAACATCAAGAGACATAATTTATAATGTAAAAGTCCAAGATTTAACTACATTTAACTTAATAGAAGCATTTATACAACCTTTTGGTTGCATAAATGCAACTTTTGGACGTAGTTGTATTGAACTGTCATGAGAACAAGGGCTATTATTCAAAAGGCTCATCCTCTAGATTAGCACATTGAATTATGCAATTTACTGAGATGTCCAGGCATGAATAAGAAATCACTCGCTCTTATTTTAACAGAAATACATTCTAGCACTTTGGATTATCTTCAGGGCCTCAAGTGTTTGGAGAATCCCAACACCTACCAAGAGACCTGTGCCAATTAAAAGATCTTATTAGCCCTCCTCCTTCTTTTTTTTTTTTTTTTTTGTGACAGAGTAGGTCTCAGGATGCGAGCAGGGGGAGGGAAAATGTCTTTATGTTCTACATGTCTTATGAGTATGTCTTCTGGATAATCCTATCATATAGACTTTCTCATCTTTATCTTATTCCTCTTGTTTTCCTGCTCTCCCTCACCTGATACTATATTTCTTATTCCCTAGCAAGTATCTAGTCAGTTCAGTTCAGTCGTTCAGTCGTGTCTGACTCTTTGTGACCCATGAATCACAGCACACCGGGCCTTCCTGTCCATCACCAACTCCCGGAGTTCACTCAAACTCACGTCCATCGAGTTGGTGATGCCATCCAGCCATCTCATCCTCTGTCGTCTCCTTCTCCTCCTGCTCCCAATCCCTCCCAGCACCAGAGTCTTTTCCAATGAGTCAACTCTTCACATGAGGTGGCCAAAGTACTGGAGTTTCAGCTTTAGCATTATTCCTTCCAAAGAACACCCAGGACCGAGCGCCTTTAGAATGGACTGGTTGGATCTCCTTGCAGTCCAAGGGACTCTCAAGAGTCTTCTCCAACACCACAGTTCAAAAGCATCAATTCTTCGGTGCTCAGCCTTCTTCACAGTCCAACTCTCACATCCATACATGACCACAGGAAAAACCATAGCCTTGACTAGACGGACCTTTGTTGGCAAAGTAATGTCTCTGCTTTTGAATATGCTATCTAGGTTGGTCATAGTTTTTCTTCCCAGGAGCAAGAGTCTTTTAATTTCATGGCTGCAGTCACCATCTGCAGTGATTTTGGAGCCCCCCAAAATAAAGTCTGACACTGTTTCCACTGTTTCACCATCTATTTGCCATGAAGTGATGGGACTGGATGCCATGAAACTAAGTTTCCAGTAGTAAAGGCTTATTGAACCCCTACTTTGTATCAGGTTTTATACTTGGTGAGTCACACACATACATTTAGTTAGTACTTTAAACACCTCTAAATGATATTATCCTCATTTTACAACTGAAGAAATTGTTACTCAGAAAGGATATTGACTTGATTAAAATAATGAAACTAGTTGATGTCAGAGCTGGAACTTGAATCTATGTATTCTAATTGCAATCTGGGGCTTCCCTTGTAGCTCAGCTGGTAAAGAATCCGCTGCAATGTGGGAGACCCCAGTTCAATTCCTGGGTCAGGAAGATCCCCTGGAGAAGGGATAGGCTACCCACTCCAATATTCTTGGACTTCCTGTATAGTTCTGCTAGTAAAGAATCCACCTGCAATGCAGGAGACCTGGATTTGATCCCTGGGTTGGGAAGAGCCCTTGGAGAAGGAAATGACAACCTACACCAGTATTCTTACCTGGAAAATCCCATGGATAGAGGAGCCTAGAAGGTTACAGTCCATGAGGTTGCAAAAATCAGACACGACTGAGCAACTTTCACTAACTCACTCAGTGGTATTTCCATTATGTTCTGCTGCTCCGCCAACATCGAAAGCAGACACTTGGAATTTAAGCACTTGAATTTTTGAACTAAATGAATCCCAGAGCTATCTGAATTCAACTTGATAGGATGTCATTTGGTGAAAGGATTGGGATACACAGACTGTAGAGTATAGTATAAATTCAAGTCTTTTTGTTTCATATCACTTAAAGAATTTTAAAAAGCAGAGACATTACTTTGCCAACAAAAGTCTGCATAGTCAAAGCTACAGTTTTTCCAGTAGTCATGTAGGGTGTGAGAGCTGAACCATAAAGAAGGGTGAGCACCAAAGAATTGATGCTCTCAAACTGTGGTGTTGGAGAAGACTCTTGAGAGTCCCTTGGACTGCAAGGAGATCAAACCAGTCAGTCCTAGAGGAAATCAGTCCTGAATATTCATTGGAAGGACTGATGTTGAAGCTGAAGCTCCAGTACTTTGGCCACCTGATGAGAAGATCTGACTCATTTGAAAAGACCTTGATGCTGGGAAAGATTGAAGGCAGGAGAAGGTGACGACAGAGGACAAGATGGTTGGGTGGGCATCACTTACTCAATGGACATGAGTTTGAACAAGCTCTGGGAGATGGTGATGGACAGGGAAGCCTGGCATGCTGCAGTCCATGGAGTAGCAAAGAGTTGGACGTGACTGAGCAACTAAACAACAAAGAGGGAAAAGAACTTCACTAAACAGAGCATGTTCAATTTCCCAGGGGGCAGTGACATGAAATAAAAACATTATCTTTACCAACCTGTACCCATGCTGATATGGTCTTAGAAATCCATGTTATGATATAACCTCTCAGTACAATAATATTACCACCAGTTATAAATTCATTTTGATGGGGAAAGAAATATTTAGTTGTAAAATCTACTACTGAGTTCTTGTTCTGACTCTTTAAAGCTATGTAGTTTAGGCAAATCTCAATATCTCAAAGCCATTGCTTAGAGTTACCTATAAAATGGGCATTTATAACACTAGGCAGGCCAATCTTCCTATCCATGTTCAGTGCTAGATTATACAGTCTTTGGACTGGGCTTCCCTGATAGCTCAGTTGGTAAAGGGTCTGCCTGCAATGCAGGAGATGCTAGTTTGATTCCTGGGTTGGGAAGATCTGCTGGAGAAGGGAAAGGCTACCCACTCCAGTATTATTGGGCTTCCCTTGTGGCCCAGCTGGTAATGAATCCTCCTCCAATATGGGAGACCTGGGTTCAATTCCTGGGGGCTGTGTGTCTGCATGTCTACCAGAGCACTTGACACCATAGAGAGACCCCTCTTCATTGAATTGATGTAGTTAAAATATGTTAATAAATATGAAAATAACTTGCAAACTATAAAGGGAGTTAAAAGGTTTTTTTAGTAAGATTTTACTCTAGAACAGCTTTAGATTTAAACCTGTGATGATAGTACACAGAGTTCCCATATACCTCCCTCTGTTACTATTAATGAACCAACTGATGAACCAGTACATGATAACCAACTAACATCTGTATGTTATTAGTATTTCCTTAGTTGTTTTGCTTTGCAATGTCCTTTTTCTTGTTTCCTGTTCTAGGATCTCACCCATGGTACTATAACATTTAGCCATTATGACTCTTTAGGCTCCTTTTGACTGAGACAGTTTTCAGACTTTGCTTATTTTTGATGACCTTGACAGCTTTAGTTGAGTATTTTGCAGAATGTCCCTCAATAGTGATTTCTCATTAAATTGGGGTTGTATGTTTTGGGGAGGAAGACTGAAGAGATAAAGTACCACCTTCATCACATCATATCAAGGGTATAGACTAACAACACGACTCATTCCTGTTGGTGTTAACCTCCACCACCTGGCTGATGTGGTGTATGTCAGGTTTTGCTGCCATAAAGTTACTCTTTTCATACTGTGTTCTTCAGAAGGAAGTCACTATGAGCAGCTGATACTTAAGTAGTTGGGTATTACGTTCCATGTCCTTGAGAGTAGAGTGCTGACAATTTATTTGGATTCTTCTTCATGGGAAATTTGTCTACTTGCTCCCACTTATTTATCTATTCAATCATTTATTTAAATCAATATAGACTGTGGATATTTATTTTATATTTGGGGCCATGATACAGTACTATTTTATTGTGTTGTTCAAATGTAATTAACTTTTCTATTAATATTATTATCAAGCAAAATCCATAGTGGACTACTATTCTGCTGAATTTTAGTAGGCTGTCAGAAAGCTAATTGTGGAGCTCAAGATTTGTGCCTATTTTGTTCACTTCTGTACCTAGTGCATGGCTTATGTGCCTTATTAATACTTTTAGAATTAAAATCTAAAATATAGTACTGAGTTACTGTCATCGATTATAAAGACCATGGGTAAACAGATCTGTTGTTTCAGGATTATATCAAGGATCATAGATGTTTGGTAGCCATTTAAACAATTTGCAGATTTATCATTGGATCCCTGAATGTCCTTTCCTTGCCCACACCACAATCTCGCATAATCACAGCTGGAGAAGAAAATGCTACTCTTTAATGAACTCCCACTGTGGGCGCCATAGAGAAACGCTAAGAAGGCTCATGCATTCCCTGACATTCTCTGTTAACATATGACCAGCATGGTTCTCCCCAGACAGGCTTTGAAGCAGAATGCAATCACATGGTGGAAATAATGAGCAGTCTGTAGAAGGAAGCAAAGTCCTGCTTCTTATCTGCCTGCAAAGCTCCCTCATCTATCACTTACAACCAGTCAGTTTGAATTTGGAGCAAGCGCCTTCATCTGTGTACCCTGCCATGCTCTGTTAGAGAATGAACCTTGAAGTTCCCACTGGTGCCAGCTAGAACAACAGAAGCATCAAGAGAAGTGGACTACACCCCGCTGGTGATGTTCCACAATGGATACTTGTCTGCAGCCAGGGACAACTCCAAGTTTTGGCTTTAATTTATAGCGTCTGGCAGTTTCTACTCCCAGGATCTTAGCCAAAGCCAAGCTCTCTCCCTCTGTCTGTCTTTATCCATCTCATTTCTCAGTTAATATTTTGAAGTATTCTTCATGAATCTCTAAATGAGCCTTTTGGAACTTGACTATAATCCTCCCAGCATCTGTTACACATTATTTCTAAATCATGATTTTGCCAAATTCTGGTTCTTTCTGGAGCAGAAAAATAAGGAGTTGAGTTCTAATTCTGTCATTCATGGGCCAGTCATTGAACCTCTTGAGCCAATTTCCTTATCTTTATGGGGGAATAAAGATACCTACCTGAACAAGATGCTTTTGTGAGGACCAGAACTGATTATATAAAAGTATTAGCCCATAGCAGGGGCCAAGTAAGTGGTAAACATTTGTTTATCTGAAAGTGTACAGGGAACTCTTTTTATGGTGTTAATATAATAATACCCCAATGAGAAAACCAAATGGGAAATATGTATTATAAAATGAGTCTTCAGGAATTATTCATATACCTTGTTGACAGCTGGTTGAGCAGGTCATTGTGCTGACTTGGCCAGTTTATTACTTGAAGGCCATTTCTCTGATGATGGTTGGGAATTTTCCAATTACTGAATTATTTGGGACAGAGGAAAATTGAACAAGTTGAACCAGGAACATGACTCACCCCAGATATGGTCAATAGTGGGAAAAACAGATTGGTTTTGGATTTCACCTTAAAGCCTGAAATGAATGAAAGCAGGCAGTAGAGGCATCAGTGGGTCTGTGCAAGGACAGACAGTAAGCCAGCAAAGCAAACCTGAGCTCAGGGAGCCATAAGAGAATATCAAACACAAGGAAGGAGCAAAGCCAAGACCCAGTCCAGTGGAGGTGAAAATTGGCCAGGAAACCAGGAGGAGGACTGAGGTCTTGGTATAAAAGGAGTGGTTAAGGATTTACTCCCATTCTAAACAGTTTCTCAAACAAGTTATCATTTTTAGGGGTGCATTTTATCAATTGCCTTTTTCCACACCACTGAACCTGCAAATCTACTCTGTTGGCTTGTTTTGCTCCTGCTCCTGAATAAAAGTTTAGATTGGTTCCACAGCTTCTGTGCTAAAGTGTGACATGAAGAGTGTTAATTCTTAAGATAAACTGTCCAATATAAACTAATGTTAGAATTTTAAACCTTCAGTTTAAAGCTTGTATACTCCACTCCAGCCCATCTGATGGGCTCAACTCTGGCTAGTGGGCTGCAGTGAGAAGGGAGCATGGTCAGCTGCTTCTCCTCCATTTCCCAAGACTACCTGGCTATCTTCTGCTCTCATTCACAATTCTGTGTCAAAGGCTGGAAGGGAAGAGGAGAAGCTGTAGCATGGAGGAGAAAAGGAGCAGGGGTGTTGAGGGCATAGTCTCATGCTGGAGGCCAGCGTGAGGAACTCTGCCCATGGCAAAGGTCATGAGGAAGGAGGCTTGGCATATGCAAAGGCGTGATCAAGCCTCAGGAAACCCCCTGTTCCCGAGCATCTACCCCCAAAATCAGAGTACTTTACGGGGAGCTCTCCCCCATAACCATTTCTCTTGGAGAAGGAGTTAACTTGCAGCTCCAGTTAATAAAAATTCCTGGGCATGACAAGAGTATTTCAACTTACAAACTCTGAAGTTTCTCTGGCCTGCCTGATCAGGTTCGTTTAACCGCATGTGATTGTTTACAACCCCCAACTGTGAGAGGCATGGGATGCTTTAAAACTTTCTCAATACAGACTCTTTTGAGAAGTTAGAAGATCATTAGTGGGTTGATTAGAAATTATATTGGTGAAGGGGTTTTTCATTTGTCGTGCCAATAATTACTGCTAATTCCCTGCCCTGGGTGTGACGAGGGTGTCTCAGGTCAAACCTCTCTGCTGACAGACTAGCTTGTGTGACAACCTCTCAACCATAAATAGCACAGAGTTTGGAGTATTAGCATAGGGCTTTTCTCATTTGATTGCTGCCACGCCTCCATATCCTTAGGCACCTGGGAATATATTAATCAATGTATTTGGAATATAGAAAAGGAAAAATAGTAGTTTTTGATGTTAGCAATACTAGACTTTTTGAGTTAATGAATTTTCTCTTTTTGTTATAGACCACTGTACTTTGTTATAAATCACTGTGTCCTTGCTATGCAAAAATGTAACCTTATCACTATCTTAAGACTAAATAGATTGTAAAGGGAACATTGGTGAAGGGTTTTCATTTGTTGGGCTGATGTTTGCTGCTAAATCTCCATATTCCCTGCCCTTATAATGAATATAACTAGCATATAGGAGAAATAAGTATTAACCTTTAAGCATATAAGAGAAATAAGTATTAACCTTTAAGATTAATCATATTAAACCTTAGGTTAAGTAAATTCCTTTCCTAGTTGTAACTCACCACACCCTTACCCTATAGGAATGCAACTTTATTTGGAGGGTGGCGCCAGATTTAAGAAAAAAATCACCCCTGGAAAAATAAGTTTTCTGGTTAACTGACCAGTATCAGAAAGGGCCATAAAATGTCAGCAGACCTCATGGCCAAAAGATGATGTAAAAACCCATAAGACCTTTGTATAATTTTATATGAAGCACCTGATTGTGACAAGGGTCAGGTCTGCTGACCCCCGCGTGACTCTGTATTCATCCCTATGTATAACAAAAGGTATAAAAACAAACCTTGAAAATAAAGAAATCGGATCAGTTTCTGGAAAGACTGATTCCCCCGTGTCGTTTCTTTCTTGCTCCTCGCTTCCCTGGCTGAATTCCCATCTGGTATGGGGGTACGCACCAAGCCTGCTAATTCTGCCTGGGCTGCTAAGATTGGACCAGGGAGGCCTCAGTGCCTCCTCTCCTTTGGGAGAGCGGAAAGATGCCTGTGGCCTACCTAGGTGGTGATTAGTATTCCACATAAACCAGTTATTCAGCCTCTTTTTCTCCACTAATTTTCCTACTACACTATTCATTTCTAATCTCCCTTTATATCTGTAATTAAATAGCTTTTTTTTTTTTTTCCTAGGATGCCTACTCCGTCCCCACCTTCGAATTACCCTGGATTCACTGGGGCTGGACCCCGGCAGTCTCACCCGTCACTTATGGCCTCCAGGATGTCAGCTACCTAATCTTTCTTTAGTGATTGGTACTTCTCTGAGTATTTGGTGTCCTCCTCCTTGTCCTCTGGGGATCTCCACAGCAGTTCCCTTGATGTAGGCAATTCCTCCACAGGCTGGCTGCTCTGCCTTGTAAGTGGATCAACACACCAATCCCCACCTTGTCCCTGCCCCTGGGAGTTACCAGGATATTCAAGCCCGGTTGCTGTCATAGGACTATTCACATCAGTCTTACCGATCCGGGAGGTGTAGACAGCTCTGAGAGAAGCCCATTTTACTGCAGCCTGGGTATCCCTGACCAGCCTTCCATCTTTAGGCTTTGATTTTTCTGGATACCTGGGGGCTAAGTCTTGGAGTGACTGCTTTGAATTTACCCTCACATGGCTTGAGAACGGCAGTGGCAGTGAAGTCAGGCAACAATCTCACAACTCTCCTTCAAAGAAATCATCTCCACAGCTCTTTAAATCAATCTCATCACACCCATTCCTTCCATACCCCCTGGATATAAGCAATGAGCTCAGCATCACCAAATTGGAGTCAGCATCTCTCGGAAGGTCAGGCATAGATGGTCAGGTGCTTATTGCTCATGGTGTCTGGATGTTGACCAACACTCAAAAACCACAGGGAAGTCACACCCAACATCTGGTTACCCAATTTCTAAATTCTTTAGAATTTTCCTGTCGTGCTGCCATCTTTGCATTTCCCTGTGGGGATTTTCAAGGGGGCTTGACAGCTTCTCACACAATCTAAACTTCTGAGAATTCATTATAGCTTCATAGTTAAAAGTACATGGCTATTTTTCATGTTCAGTTAATGAACCCTACCCTTTATTTCTTATCTAATACAAACTATTTAGATCTTTCTGTGCCATGCTTTCAATTTTTTTTTTTTGGCTATGCCATGCAGCATGCAGGATCTTAGTTCCCTGACCAGGGATCAAACCCATGTCCCCTGCAGTGGAAGCATGGTGTCTTAACCACTGGACCACCAGGGAAGTTCTGCTTTCAACATTTTTGAATGGGCATAGTACCTAACTCACTGGATTTTTGTGAAGATTAAACAAAACCCTGGTTGTCAAGTACTGACCACAGTGCTTCAAAAATTTTCACTTCATGAAATAGATCAACCTGTTTAAAAGAAGGCTCTTTTGTGAAAATCTGGGGAGAATTAAAGCAGGGTTCATTTTATGTACTGGAGGCTTTGGCTCCAGTAACCTTCTCTAGTAGAACAGAAGCAAAGTCATCTTGATGTATGTATGACTTAGATGCTATGCCTTGGTGAAAAATTAAATCAGAGATATTTTGACAGATCAATCTGCTTTATAGTGTTTGTGCATTTATATATCTTCCCAGGTGGCACAGTGGTTAAGAATCCACCTGCCAATGTAGGAGAGTAGCTTAGTGGGCTATAGTCCATGGGGTCGCAGAGTCAGACACGACTGAGCATGCACATATATTGAATACATATGCTGTGCTATGCTTAGTTGCTCAGTCATGTCCGACTCTTTGCCACACCAAGGACTGTAGCCCGCCAGGCTCCTCTGTCCTTGGGGATTCTCTAGGCAAGCATACTGGAGTGAGTTGCCATGCCCTCCTCCAGGGGGTCTTCCTGACCCAGGGATCAAACCCAGGTCTCCCACATTGCAGGAGGATTCTTTACCATCTGAGCCACAGGGAAGCCCATTTTGGTGGGGGGGTGGGGGCGGAATATATATATGTGTGTATATATATATATACACACACACATACACAAATACATATATAAAATTATATAATACAATTGTACACAAGATACATAATACTACAACCATATATGTCGTCCATGGGGTCTCAAAGAGTTGGACATGACTGAGTGACTGAACTGAACTGAACAACCATATATATGTGATATATATATGGCTTTAAATGATCAACTCTTGTCTCTCTACAGTTGATGAAGTGTTTGAAGGAATGATAATTACATGCCACAAGGCAGTCTCTCTGTGATCTAGTAGGAAATTATTTTGGGAAAACAAGGCTTGTGGTTAGATGCATCAGAGCTGAGAGCCTGAGGGAAAAGCTTCAGTGTTTACATTTCGATCACAGTTGCTGTACCAACTGTGAAATTTTTCTTCAGATTCAGTCTTTATCTTTTAAGAATATTTATGAGATTTTGCTAAATATACTGAAAAGTTTCACATACAATATTTCTAAAGAGGCCTCATCACTAAACCCTGTTGCGCTAACTTTAAGAGTCATGAACATAGCTTACTAAACTCTGTTTTAGGAAGGCTACAACATCCCCAGTAGGCCTCTGTACCAGCAGTTATACCTAAAATAACCTAAAGTGGACTTTGAAGTTCTTTTTAAGAATCCAGTTCTCAGCATTCATTTTTTTAATCTCCAGTTTTTGAGGTATTAGTCTAAACATATGGAAACCAGCTGCATTTAAGAACGGTCTAAAATAAGCTTAATTAGACCTGAATAACAGGCACCCAGTTGTGATTCAGTTGAGAAATTATATAGCTAACAGGTTAAAAGAGAGTTAATGAGTCCAAGTCAGTTCTTTGAGTGGAAACATTAACTACTGAATTCAATTTAGTATATTGTTGTAATCAGAAAAAGCATTAACATAGTAAAATTGGTCCAAATATCTTTTTACAGGCATATTTTGAGTTACCAAGTTCCTCCAGATGAACAGGATTTTAATGGGCAATGCCAGCACTCTAAAAGGAGCCCTTAAGGATAGGGACAATTGTGGGACTCAATTTACATGTGTATGAGATTCAGGATTTCAACTAAATATTGCAACACTAGCTTTTCTTGTAATACAGTTGAATTTCAATCCTTGTGAGTTATTTAAAACCAAGTAGTTAAAACACTTGTGTTTTTTGGTTGTTTTTTCAATATTTTCTTTTGACACCAGTTCTATTCTATGGGAGGTCTAGAGTTAGTCCTAGAAAAGACAGAACCTGGAGGAAACCACCTCTGTGCTCCCTCTTGCAACCTCCCTCATAGTATAAACTTGCTTTGTACAGAGGCAAGTGCTTAAAAATACCTCTGGAATTGGAAAAACAAGGAAGAAGTAAAAAAAAACATGAAAGGTGAGAGAGGAGGAACTTGGAAGAGGAATTTTCATCACCTTGACTGTGATGGGTACGTGGAAGGATGAGTAATAGCGTGGATGGATGGATAGATCTGCCTTTCTCCATATCCTGAAGTCTATCCCAACAGGTCAGGTAACACTTAGGATATGTCTTCTGATCAAAGAGTCTGGACACAACTGTCCTAATTAATCAGAGAAACAAAAGGAGCATGACTGTCCCTGGGGAAAAAAACAAAAGACCTGTTTAAGTTTAAAATCCTAGGCTATATGGGATTTGTGTGACTGTGAGAAAATTTACCAATATCTCTGAACTTCAATTGTATCCAGTATCAAGTGGGTAATTAATATTCATACATGATTTTTAGAATTCAACAAGAAAATATATACTAGAAATTTACAGATAAAGAGTAAATATTTGGGCACATCATGTATTATGCTCAGTAGTTCACAGGAGGTTTCTTCAATATAGAAGATACAGTGTAAGGTTCAAAGATAGGGATACCCGGGTTCAATAATCATTATAAACATTTTAGAAACATGTACAGGCTCTGTATCTTCTATGCAAATTTGTCTGTACCAAAAAAGTTCATCCAGCCCTGATGGCTACCAAATAATCAAATACAGTTATTCATTCAAAAATATGTATTGGATGTACTATTCTGTGCCAGACACTATGCCAGTTTCTATGTATTTAATTAATGCCCCTGTTCAGTCACTTCAGTCTTGCCCAGGCCAAGGTAAACTTACGTACAGGATTTATTCTGTCACAATTGTTTAAATGATACCAATTAAGACAAGTAGTTTCAAAATTCAAGCTTTGTTTGCACTTTCCAGATTAAATATGTGATGCAGCCAGGTATTAAAAAATAAGTATTGGTGGGAACTGTAGTGCACCAGGGAACTCAAATCAGACCTAAACACAGTCAAGTTCATATTAACTAGAAATAAACTCTCCTTCCCAAATAAAAAGATGGCAGCAGACTGAACTGGCCTGATGATTCTAAGTTCATGGTTTTCTGTCGTATGGTCAGTTATAGACTCTGTTTATGATAGAGAAGATTTTGTAAATTCTAACATGCTACTGCATTCTAACTTTTCTGTTTTTAATTGTTCTAGAACTGATAGATGGCAGAGATATCTAAAGATGAGAACTATGTAAGTCACCTCTTTTCAAGTTCCACTTCAAATCAGAGAAGAGAGAAGCCAGGAACAGGTTTGTCTCTAATTGAGGTTAGCAGGTAGAATTACACTCTTTTCAATAAAACTCATCAGAAACCCAGTAGGACGCCTGTTCTTAGCCACAGCATTGAGGCCTCTTGGCAGTGATATAAGGAAACAAATGATAAGTCACTTTTCTGGCCTGAATAACAGCAACATAGGATGGCCACCAGCCATTACTAAGAACCCACACACTTGTGGGCTGTGCCAGTTCTTGTGAAAAGCATGTCAAACACTTTGGTGGACAAAACAACCATTTGGAACTGTTTCCTTAGAGGAAAAAAACAAGTAGAATTTAATTTCTTGTTAGGTAATAGATTCTGTGCTAGTTGATAATAGCATCGACAGAGCTAGTAAAGGCAAACATACATAAAAACATCAATGCAATTCAAGGGCTAAGTGCATGTAATGACCTGATCAGAATAATATACATGTTTTTTTTGTTCAAGTAAAGCTTCCTATAAGAGGCAGGAATTCTCACTGTGGAATGTTAATACCATAATACTGCCTGTCCTGTTAATAAAAAGATTCCAATTTTTGGATACATTGTGTTCCTATGATGAAATATTTAGGACTTTTATGACTCCCAGTGACTTTTGGGAATTTCCACTGAATGTCCTGAAGATACCTCAAACTTTATATTCTGTATCTCTCTCATTTCCTATTCCAGTTAATGTCATTTTTAAGTATCCAGTCTCCCAAGCTACACACCTAGTCACAGTTTTATTTCTTCCCCACATACATCTAATTGGTCATAAACATTTACTTCATTGTTACAATTATTCATCAGAAATATATTCTGAATCTCAGCTATGTGCTCCATCCTCTTTACCACTTTTTAGGTCAGATTCTCATCACTTCACATTTGGAATTTTTGGAAAGCTTTTCCTTTTATTCCTAAGTACACATTGACAAATGGACTTTAAATATTGTGTAAACAGTTGTGATGGAATACTATAAATCACCCAAAATGTCAGGTGATAAAGGGAAAAAGCTTCTGAGTGCTGAAGCTGACCTAGCCCATTCAGTGAGGTTTTAGTGTTGCAAGAGGTTGGCCTGGAGCTCAAGAGAAGACTGTGATGGTATTGTTTTCTGTATCTACTGATTGAAATTCTCTGCAGGGAAGGGCTTTCCCTTTTCTCCCATTGATTTTTTTAATGGTTTCTTTTCGACGGTATGGGCTCATGGATTCTTATTTTTATTCAATTCAAAATTAATTTTATCCAATTTATAAGCTGCAACTCTAATGAGTTATTTTGACTCTTCAAGCTGGCACCTGTGTCCTTTGACACGTCTCCATCATTCTTTGAGCTGACTGAATCTTGGAGGACAGTGGGGAGAAAAACGAGTATACTTGTTTCCCTCTATTTTCTCTTGGCTGCTCGGTGGTGCTGGAGTGACTAAGGTGAAGGTGAAGGAAGGTGAAGTCGCTCAGTCGTGTCCGACTCTTTGCGACCCCGTGGACTGTAACCTACTAGGCTTCTCTGTCCGTGGGATTCTCCAGGCAAGAATACTGGAGTGGGTTGCCATTTCCTTCTCCAGGGGATCTTCCCAACCCAGGGATTGAACCCGGGTCTCCCACATCGGAGGCAGACGCTTTAACCTCTGAGCCACCAGGGAAGCCCGGGAGCGACTAAGATTCTCCAAAATCAGAGTTTCCGTCAACAGCCCTGTAAGAAACGCCGCGGGAAGAAAAAGCCACCTCTAGGGACCGTTAGTAAAAGGCCTTTATTGGGCGGTTGCTCTCGGGCAGAACTCCCAAGGACAGGCAAGCGAGGGAAGCGAGGGAGTCTGCGAGGTGGGGAGGGGGTGCGGGAAGGTTTTATAGTGAGGGCTGGCAGACAGACCAAGTGTTTCCCATGTAAGGCAACAGGTGCGGACCACAGCAGGGGTTGGTTGCCCATGGTCTTTTGGCATTTCCCGATTGGATCGGGGCTCCAAGGCCGGCCCGGGGGTCGGGTCCGTTCCCCTGGTTCCGGTTTGGTCATCAGCCACCCCTGGTGCTGACCGGATGCCCCCCTTTCTGGCCACGTTTCAGGCAGCTCGCCCTTTCATCCCGGCCTTTTTGATATAGGATAAGGGGCGCCGAATCTCTCTGGCTACTTCCTGCTGAACAGGGGCGATGAAGGGAAAGGGTTGTCGGGATGTTTTGGGCTGGCTCTTAGATTTGGTGGAGATCTTTCGGAGTGGACCCTGAGTACTGTTGTCGCAGCACCATCAGCTGAACCGCGTTGGGCCTTTGTCCCAGCTGGCACATGTTTAGGGTCACGTTTGACAAGTAGCTGAGGATATAAGGCTCAAAAGAAGAAGGGTTAGCACTACAAGGACAAATATGAAAATGGGCTTTCACCAACTGAACTTGAACCAGGAAGTAATCTCATCTAGAAGAGAGGGGAGCTGTCACCCAACCGGGAGATACTGTCTCTTACCTCAGTCAAAGTGTTAGAGACATTTTGGGAGAGATCTGGGATATATACACAGCACCCTGTCTTGATAATAGCGCAGGTCTCTCCTGGGCAGCTGTGAGAATGTCGAGGGCCATTTTGTTTTGTAGTCGACCTGGGTCACCACTAACAAGGAAATACAGTCCCTCCTGCTCTGGCTGCTTGCTGCCCAGGGCCCCATGGACGCTGGGGCCTCAGGGTGGGCTGGGGACTGGCCAGCTCTGGGTGAGTCGAGGGGCACTCATGGGCCACTATGAGGGCGTGACTGCCTGCACACGCCCAGCCCTTGGCCTGCTCCCACCTCTGTCCCTGTCAACACATCCTCGAACCCCCGCATCCAATCTATGCACCCTCATCCCTGCCTCTCGGGCCCATGGACCCCCTTCTGTCACCTGTTCCCTCCACCACTCCCTGCCACACCAGCGCTGGCTGCCTTTACTACGCCCCCGCTTACTGTCCCTGAAGGCCACCCTCTGTGGCCACGGCCCCTGGGCTTCTTCCGTACCCCTGAGGTCCTCCACTCACCCCCTGCAAGCTTGGCCAGTCTCCAACCCTGAGGGAGGACCGTCTAGGTGAGCTGAGTGGTCAATTGGATGTCAGGATCTGTCCAGGTGAGGTGAAAGCGAAGAGAAACTGGCAATCGGAATGAAGTGGAATAGTAAAGAAGGCATCTTTGAGGTCAATGACAGTGAAATGAGAAGTTTGAGGAGGAACTGAGGAAAGAAGAGTGTAAGGGTTAGGGACCAGCGGGTGTGCAGGATGAATCTAACTGACAAGACAGAGGTTGTGTCTGGAGAGGACATGAAGGTCGGCCGTCAATTCCCATAACCGAAATCTGAGAAGGATGCAAATGCCCCCAAAGGAAGGAAGAACCGAATAGGTAGCCCCGTATCAACCAGGAAGTTGATAAACTTACTCACTACCTGGAGCGTTACCCTGGGCTCGGCTTGGGTGATCGGGGTCCCGAGTCTGGGCGGCATCAGTCTTCGCCGAAGCTCAGCAGCTCCAAAGCCGGAGTAGGGCAGGAAGTCTCCCTGGGGCGCTCTGGTCCTGGCCCCTAGAGGTCGGGGCCCGAGAGGCCTGGGGACAGTCGCTGGCCCAATGTCCTCGTTGTTTGCACAACGGACACGGCTTGGATGGAGGGCGTGGGTTAGGGGCAGGCCTTAGCCCAGTGTCCTTTTGGCCGCACTTGAAACAAGCCCCCGGAGGGGCTGGGACCCGAACCCGCAGCCGGCCGCAGGGCTGCCACCAAGGCTTGGGTTTGTTGGTTAAAGAGACTTGCTTGCTGGTTGAGGAGGCTAGCCTGAATTCGGCCTTTCTTTAAGCCTTGCCTTTGGCTGGCCTCGGCTGCTTTCTCCCGGGCATTGTAAACTTTGAATGTCATTTTATCAGATCTCGGATAGGGGTTTGAGGACCATCTTCGGCCTTGGCCAGCTTTTTTGGATATCAGGAGCTGACTGAGAGATAAAACGGCTGGCCAAGGTGGCTGCCCCTACAGGGGACTCAGGGGACAGCCTAGTGTATTGAATGAGGGCCTCAGTAAGCCGATTGAGGAACATAGCTGGATTTTTATCAGGCCCCTGAGTCACCTCGTCTAGCTTAAGGAAATTTACAACCTTGTGAGAGGACACCTCTATCCCATCAAGAAGGCACTCTATCATATAGCCTACTCGCTGCTGGCCACCACCCCCTCCTGATAATTCCAGTCAGGGTCAACGTCAGGGACCGCCTGAGCCCCGGGGGTGTTCGGGAGAGGGATTGGCACTGTGCCTCTGATCGGCCTGAGCTTTGGCTGCCGTCCAGATGGCCGCCCTCTTCGGGGGTGGTGGAGGACCCCAGAATAACAGATGTCTTGCCAGGTTAAGCATAGGCACGGGTCAGGCCCGTGAACTGTTTGATATAGTGAGTGGGGTTGGAAGAGAAAGATCCCAGCTTGGTCTCAATCTGTGCCAGGTCCTGGAGAGAAAAGGGGACATAGACCTGGGCTAGGCCTTCAGCTCCAGCCACCTGCCGCAAGGGAAAGAGCGAGGCTGGGACAGAAGAAGGGGAGGCGGGGGTAGAAGAAGGAGGTTTTTGCAGACTGCTGTGAGAGCGAGTGTGGGAGCTAACCGGAGAAGGCGGAGGGGGGGGGGCCGCCGACGGAGGGAAGAGGGGGATACAAGATAGGGTTTAGGGCCAGCAGATCCAGGGCCGGCGGCAGAGTCTCGGAGGCAGAACGGAGATAGGAGGGGGAGGGTGAGGATAGAGAACCAGGGTCGGAGGAGGGGAAAGAATAGGGTTAACTGCCAGCTGGTTGGGGGTCGAGGGCGAGGCTGGGGCCGAGGTGGAAGGGAGGGGCCGTGGGAGAGGTATAGGGAGGAGGAGCCACCAAGTCCTCTGGAGAAACAGAGAAAGCAGAGGACTCAGAGACGGGAGGAGTTGGCTTGGAGCCACGTGGTGCAAGTGGGGGGGAGAGCACAACGCCCAAAAGCCTGTACATAGGGGACCTCAGACCATTTTCCCGTTTTCTGGCAGTAATTATCTAAGTCACGGAGGACATCAAAGTCCAATGTCCCTGTGGCTGGCCAGTGAGCCGTTATCTAGAGAATATTGAGGCCAGGCCTGTGAGCAGAAAAAGTAAGCTGTTTAGGGCGGACATGTCTCTTTAATCTTAAGGTCTGCAAATTAGCCAATAAGCATTTTAAAGGGGTTAAATCTTGGAGTTTGGGTTCGGGTTTGGAGACTGTCGATCCCATAGCGACCACCAACAGCGTAGGCAGACCCCGGTATCCAAACGCCTTTGGACACGCTGGGGGAAGCCGGAATGGGTCCAGGCAGCCGATCAGGGCGTCTCCTTCACGGTCTGCGGGACCGGAATGGGCCGAGCCGGAATGGGCCGGCCGGAATGGGTCCAGGCAGCCGGTCAGGACGTCTCCTTCACGGTCTGCGGGACCGGAATGGGCCGGAGCCGGAATGGGCCGAAGCCAGAATAGGTCGATCAGCTGATCAGGACGTCTCCTTCACGAACTGATGACCGGAAGGGGCCCAGTAAGTGCGCACCCGTTACAGGGCCCTAGGAAGTGGTCGCCAGGGAGTACAGACCTCAAAGCCGAAGGGACTTACCCCGCTTCCTGCCGTCCGGGAGGTTGGTCAGTCGCCTGGGTCCGGGGCTACCGCGGCGGTGGAGCTCGAGGGGACCTCAACGGCAAGTGCCGGAGGCCCTCACCTCGAGCCCCACGTTGGGCGCCAGATGTAAGAAAACGCCGCGGGAAGAAAAAGCCACCTCTAGGACCCGTTAGTAAAAGGCCTTTATTGGGCGGTTGCTCTCGGGCAGAACTCCCAAGGACAGGCAAGCGAGGGAAGCGAGGGAGTCTGCGAGGTGGGGAGGGGTGCGGGAAGGTTTTATAGTGAGGGCTGGCAGACAGACCAAGTGTTTCCCATGTAAGGCAACAGGTGCGGACCACAGCAGGGGTTGGTTGCCCATGGTCTTTTGGCATTTCCCGATTGGATCGGGGCTCCAAGGCCGGCCCCGGGGTCGGGTCCGTTCCTGGTTCCGGTTTGGTCATCAGCCACCCCTGGTGCTGACCGGATGCCCCCTTTCTGGCCACGTTTCAGGCAGCTCCGGGAGCGACTAAGATTCTCCAAAATCAGAGTTTCCGTCAACAGCCCCTCTTCAGTGATCCCAGCTCGCAACAGAGCTCTAACACCTTTTCCTTATTTGTCCCCTCAGGCCTATGAGCCGCAAGTGCTTCCAAATAGTTCCCCTGTGCCTCAGAATCATGTGTGGTTCCCTTCACCCTGGCACACCTCAGTCAGAAGGCCTCTCCCCAGTTCCCAGCTGGGTGCGCCATCTGTCGCCTGCTGGGACCCTGCCTGGTGAAGCGGTAGAGGGCAGGGAGTCAGTGTCCCGAGGTGACAGGGGACATCCTTACCCAACACAGAAGAGACGCCTGTGGTCTCGGGACAACTGTGGCGGGCTGCTGTGTCTGCTAGCTTTTAGTGTCAAGGCTATGGCTAATTTAATAAAATCGCCTTAGAAAGGTTTCCCATGCTTTTCTGGAAACTGAGTACTGTATGAATTTTATCATGATAAGTAGTTGCTCTCTGGAAAAAAAATCGTGATAAGTATTCGCCCTCAAGTATCTGGATTGAGTGTTTTTGGAAGCAATTTTTAAAAAGGTTTTAAATACTCATGTTTTTGTTATAGCCTCTTCCTCAATTTTTAGTCAAATTTTGTATATGTACTTTTCTTTCATAAATGATCATTTAAATAGAATTATTCAAATATATAAGCATGGGCAATATATAGTTCTTTTTCAACACACTCAAACATGTTGATCAGCTCCTCTATTTCAAGTAATGATATTATCTATATCTAGATTTTTCCTCTTTTTCCCATTTTTTGGCCATATTGTGTGATATGCAGGATCTTGGTTCCCCAACCATGGATTGGACCCATGCCCCATGAAATGGGAGCACGGTGTCTTAACCAGTGGACAGGCAGAGAAGTCCCCTTCCTCTTTTCACTGGGTTTCTTGATTTCTTGTATTTGAGGAAGTTTTACATCCTCTGGTTTTACATTAAGTTATTTGTCTGTTTTTATATTCCTTTATTCACATTCACATGGCTTCCCTAGTGGCTCAGAGGTTAAAGCCTGCCCACAGTGCAGGCGACCTGGGTTCTATCCCTGGGTCGGGAAGATCTCCTGGAGAAGGAAATGGCAACCCACTCCAGTATTCTTGCCTGGAGAATCCCATGGATGGAGGAGCCTGGTAGGCCACAGTCCACGGGGTCGCAGAGTTGGACATGACTGAGTGACTTCACTTTTACTTCATTCACATTTTATCTTTAAATTCTCCATAGTCTTGCTTTCTTCACTTTTTATTCTATTTCTTAATCTTCAAAATGACCACTATTTTCATTCACTTTTGTAAAAATTGCAAAACCTATTTGTTTCCAAAATCTAAAAAGCTATCATATAAAATAAAACACAAATAAGGCCAAAATCATGTGTAATCCCACCAGTGAAACTTAACATTTTAGTATATGACCTTTTAGTATAATTTTTCTGGTATGTCAATATAATTTGATTTGGGGTTTATTTTTAAAAAATTCAGAAAAGGTTGTACATGAATAGAATATTTATAACCTGCTCTCTTTCACTAATGGTAGAGTGGGAATAGGGGTCCATAATTATTTCAAAACAATTTTCATTATTTCAAAAAAATTTATGTATTTTCACACTTAATTCAATTTCTTATCTCTTATTATTAGTTATATTATTTTAAAAACTCACATATAAAAATAGCATTTCAGTAACTATCACTATCATATTTCACAGTTGGTATGTATTTTACACTTATTAACAAATTACTCCACTCTCAAAGAAGGTATGCAAAAGCCCATTCGACCCAACCTCATGAAGATGTTGTCCTTTTAAACTACAAGAATTTTAAACTTAACACTAATTAGTGGTAAAGTTGAACTTGATCTCAAGTGTAATATTCATTACAGTTTTCCTCCATTGACCTGTGTTCATGTGTTGTGCCCATTTTCCCTTTTAACATTGGTGCTCTATGTTTAGTGGAGGGTTAACTATTTCTCATATATGTTTCAAATATTTTTCTCAAGGCATTGTTTTTCTCTTTCATTTTATGTTGCTTTTGATGGAGTTTTTAAATTTTTTGATTGTTTCTTACTCTTCATTTTATTTTTTGCCTATATTGCGTATATTCTGTTTGTTCTGTTTCTGTGGAGGACTCTGACAAATATGTGCATTAAAAGACATGAAGATGAGTTCTCCTCTGCATTACTTTTAAATTAAAATTTATTTTTAATTGGGGGATAATTGCTTTACAATGTTGTGTTGGTTTCTTCCATATATCAACATGAATCAGCCATAGGCATACATATGTCCCGTCCCTCTTTAATCTCCCTTCCACCTTCCACCCTATCCCACCCCTTTACAGAGCATCGGGTTTGAGCCCTTGCTTCATACAACGAATTCCCACTGGCTATCTATTTTATATATGGCACTGTATTATGTTTTAATGCCACTCTCAATTCATCCCATCCACTTCCTTCCCCACTGTGTCCATAAGTCTGTTCTCTAAGTCTGCATCTCTATTGTTGCCCTGAAAATAGGTTCATCAGTTTCAACTAGATTCTAGATTCCATATACATGCACTAATATACAATATTTGTTTCTTTCTTTCTGACTTTACTTTGTATAACAGGCTCTAGTTTTATTCACGTATTAGGACTGACTCAGATATGTTCCTTTTTAAGGCTGAGTAATAGTCCTTTGTGTATATGTAGCACAACTTCTTTATCCATTCATCTGTCAGTGGACATCTAGGTTGTTTCCATGTCCTAGCTATTGTAAACAGTGCTGCTATGAGCATTGAGATACATGTGTCTTTCTCAATTATGGTTTTCTCAGGGTAAATGCCCAGTAGTGGAATTGCTGGATCATATGGTAGTTTTACTCCTACTTTTTTAAGGAATCACCATACCGTCTTCCATAGTGGCTGTATCAATTTACATTCCCACCAACCAACTGTGGAAGAGGATTCCCTTTTCTCCACACCCTCTCTAGCATTTATTGTTTCTAGACTTTGTGATGATGGCCATTCTGACCAGTGTGAGGTGATACCTCATTGTAGCTTTGATTTTCATTTCTCAAGATCCGTCTAGTCAAGGCTATGATTTTTGAGTGGTCATGTATGGATGTGAGAGTTGGACTGTGAAGAAGGCTGAGTACTGAAGAATTGATGTTTTTTTTTTTTTTTGAATTTTTTTTTTTTTTGAATTGATGCTTTTGAACTGTGGTGTTGGAGAAGACTCTTGAGAGTTCCTTGGATTGCAAGGAGATCCAACCAGTCCATTCTGAAGGAGATCAACCCTGGGATTTCTTTGGAAGGAATGATGCTAAAGCTGAAACTCCAGTACTTTGGCCACCTCATGCGAAGAGTTGACTCATTGGAAGACTCTGATGCTGGGAGGGATTGGGGGCAGGAGGAGAAGGGGACGACAGAGGATGAGATGGCTGGATGGCATCACCGACTCTATGCACGTGAGTCTGAGTGAACTCTGGGAGTTGGTGATGGACAGGGAGGCCTGGCGTGCTGCAGTTCGTGGGGTCGCAAGAGTCAGACACGACTGAGTGACTGAATTGAACTGAACTGAACTGAATAATTAGTAATGTTCTTCATGTGTTTATTAGCCATGTGTATGTCTTCTTTGGAGAAATGTCTAAGTCATCTTTACACTTTGTGATTGGGTTGTTTGTTTTTCTGATATTGAGCTGCATAAGCAGCTTGTATATTTTGGAGATTAATCATCTGTGAATTGTTTCATTTGCTTTTATTTTCTCCCAATCTGAGGGCTGTCTTTTCACCTTGTTTATAGTTGTGTTTGCTGTGCAATAAAGCTTTAAGTTTAATTAGGTCCCACTTGTTAATTTTTGTTTTTATTTTCATTATTATAGGAAGTGGGTCATAGAGGATCTTGCTGTGATTTATGTCAAGGAATATTCTGTCTATGTTTTCTTTTAAGAGTTTTATAGTTTCTGGTCTTACATATAGGTCTTTAATCCATTTAGAGTTTATCTTTGTGTATGGTGTTAGAAGTATTCTAATTTCATTCTTTTACATGTAGATGCCAGTTTTCCCAGGACCACTTATTGAAGAGACTATTTTTTCTTCATTGTATATTCTTGCCTCTTTGTCAAAGATAAGGTGCCCAGTAGGTGTGTGGGTTTTTCTCTAGTCTTTCTATCTTTTCCACTGGTCTATATTTCTGTTTTTGTTTCTCTGCATTACTTCAAAAACTTTATTGTATAATCTTTTAGATTTAGATCTACAGTTCCTCTAGAATTGACTTACTATTTTGTCTTTAAAAATTTCATATTAAATTAGTAAATATTCATATGATATAACAGATGGCATCTTTCTTTGTAGTGATTTGTAGTAAGTATCTAAAATGCTTCATTATTAAAAACCGGTTTCGTCTATTTGTTTGAAAGAACTATTTAAAAATTCTGTTAAGAGAGTATTATTGGATTTTAAAATTACTGAATTGTTTTTGAGATACTGAATTTTATTAAATAATATTTTAGCCTGTATTGAAATATCAAGAGTCTTATGATTTTCACTTACTTCTATATTACATTAATAAAAATTTTTAAGTTACCATTGCCATTTTTTGATTTATTATTTTCATCATAATTATCCTGCTAGATTTAATGTGAAGACTCTGATTAGCCTTTATTCTTATGTAAGATTACCTAGGGAATTTTTGAAATTAAGGACATATTCTATTAATCACAAAAAGAGGTAAAATAAGTGACTAAGTTCTCAATTAGTTTTTTTCTTCTGTAATAATCTATGATTATAAAGCCATAGGTTTTATCCTGAATATTGCTTTGGACACATCCCAAAGGACACTTTGGAAGTGTCCATTAGTGACATATTCTAAATGATCGATAATATACTGATCCAAGAATAATTTGAAATAGTGTTTAAAAATTTTAACTGTCTTTTATTTGGCCATTTATAGTTCAAGCAGTGCTTTGTGATTATAGAATGTTTTCACACTTTGGTTTTGGAATTGAGGTTATCTTTATGACTTACTGTTAATTATTGTTACTATCATGCTTTTTAGGAAAAATGTATATAGTCTTTGTGTTTTCAAAGTTAGATAATGGGTAAGTCAGTCATTACTTATAGTGTTCAAAATTGCATTATTCATTTATCAAGTTACTTGCCTACTTGATCAGTTAAGGTCTGAAGAAAATATATAAATTTTAATATTTTTGGTTGTGGAGAAAAGGGAATTCTCCTACATAGTTGGTGGGATTATATATTGGTTCAGTCACTATGGAGAACAGTATGGATGTTTCTTAAAAAAGTAGAGTTGCCATATGATCCAGCAATCCCACTCCTGAGGCCATATTTGGAAAAGATGAAAACTCTAATTCAAAAGATACATACACCTCACTCTTCAGTTCAGTTCAGTTCAGTGGCTCAGTCATGTCTGACTCTTTGCGACCCCATGAATCACAGCACGCCAGGCCTCCCTGTCCATCACCATCTCTCAGAGATCACTCAGACTCACGTCCATCGAGTCCATGATGCCATCCAACCATCTCATCCCCGGTCATCCCCTTCTCCTCCTGCCCCTAATCCCTCCCAGCATCAGAGTCTTTTCCAATGAGTCAACTCTTTGCATGAGGTGGCCAAAGTATTAAAGTTTCAGCTTTAGCATCATTCCTTCCAAAGAAATCCCAGGGTTGATCTCCTTCAGAATGGACTGGTTGGATCTCCTTGCAGTCCAAGGGACTCTCAAGAGTCTTCTCCAACACCACAGTTCAAAAGCATCAATTCTTCATACTCAGCCTTCTTCACAGTCCAATTCTCACATCCATACATGACCACAGGAAAAACCATAGCCTTGACTAGACAGACCTTAGTTGGCAAAGTAATGTCTCTGCTTTTGAATATGCTATCTAGGTTGGTCATAACTTTTCTTCCAAGGAGTAAGCGTCTTTTAATTTCATGGTTGTAGTCACCATCTGCAGTGATTTTGGAGCCCCCAAAATAAAGTCTGACACTGTTTCCACTGTTTCCCCATCTATTTCCCATGAAGTGATGGGACTGGATGCCATGACCAACGTTTTCTGAATGTTGAGCTTTAAGCTAACTTTTTCATTCCCCACTTTCACTTTCATCAAGAGGCTTTTTACTTCCTCTTCACTTTCTGCCATAAGGGTGGTGTCACCTGCATATCTGAGGTTACTGATATTTCTCCTGGCAATCTTGATTCCACCTTGTACTTCTTCCAGCCCAGCATTTCTCATGATGTACTCTGCATAGAAGTTAAATAAGCAGGGTGACAATATACAGCCTTAACAGACTCCTTTTCCTATTTGGAACTAGTCTGTTTTTCCATGTCCAGTTCTAACTGTTGCTTCCTGACCTGCATACAGATTTCTCAAGAGGCAGGTCAGGTGGTCTGATATTCCCATCTCTTTCAGAATTTTCCACAGTTTATTGTGATCCACACAGTCAAAGGCTTTGGCATAGTCAGTAAAGCAGAAATAGATGTTTTTCTGGAACTCTCTTGCTTTTTCCATGATCCAGCGGATGTTGGCAGTTTGATCTCTGGTTCCTCTGCCTTTTATAAAACCAGCTTGAACATCAGGGAGTTCACAGTTCACATATTGCTGAATCCTGGCTTGGAGAATTTTGAGCATTACTTTACTAGCATGTGAGATGAGTGCAATTGTGCGGTAGTTTGAGCATTCTTTGGCATTGCCTTTCTTTGGGATTGGAATGAAAACTGATCTTTTCTGTCTTTGTGCCAGTACCATACTGTCTTAATGATTGTGGCTTTGTAGTAGAGCCTGAAGTCAGGCAAGTTGATTCCTCCAGTTCCATCTCTTTCTCAAGATTGCTTTGGCTATTCGAGGCTTTTGTATTTCCATACAAATCTTGAGATTATTTGATCTAGTTATGTGAAAAACTGGTCAACCACTTGTAAAAGAATGAAACTAGACCCCTTTCTAACACCATACACAAAAATAAACTCAAAATGGATTAAGGATCTAAATGTAAGACCAGAAACTATAAAACTCCTAGAGGAGAACATAGGCAAAACACTCTCCGACATAAATCACAGTAGGATCCTCTATGATCCAACTCCCAGTATACTGGAAATAAAAGCAAAGATAAACAAATGGGATCTAATTAAAATTAAAAGCTTCTGCACAACAAAGGAAACTACAAGCAAGGTGAAAAGACAGCCTTCTGAATGGGAGAAAACAATAGCAAATGAAACAACTGACAAACAACTAATCTCAAAGTTACATAAGCAACTTATACAGCTCAACTCCAGAAAAATAAATGATCCAATAAAAAATGGGCCAAAGAACTAAATAGGCATTTCTCCAAAGAAGACATACGGATGGCTAACAAACACATGAAAAGATGCTCAACATCACTCATTATCAGAGAAATGCAAATCAAGACCACAATGAGGTACCATTTCACACCAGTCAAAATAGCTGCGATCCAAAAGTCTACAAGCAATAAATGCTGGAGAGGATGTGGAGAAAAGGGAACCCTCTTACACTGCTGGTGGGAATGCAAACTAGTACAGCCATTATGGAAAACAGTGTGGAGATTCCTTAAAAATTGCAAATAGAACTGCCTTATGACCCAGCAATCCCACTGCTGGGCATACACACTGAGGAAACCAGAAGTGAAAGAGACACATGTACCCCAATGTTCATTGCAGCGCTGTTTATAATAGCCAGGACATGGAAGCAACCTAGATGTCCATCAGCAGATGAATGGATAAGAAAGCTGTGGTACATATACACTATGGAATACTACTCAGCCCTTAAAAGAATAAATTTGACTCAGTTCTAATGAGATAGATGAAATTGGAACCAATTATACAGAGTGAAGTAAGCCAGAAAGAAAAACACCAATACAGTATACTGACACATATATATGGAATTTAGAAGACAGTAATGATGACCCTGTATGTGAGACAACCAAGAGACACAGAGGTATAGAGTGGACTTTTGGACTCTGAGGGAGAGGGAAAGGGTGGGATGGTTTGGGAGAATGGCAATGAAACATGTATATTTTCGTGTAAGAAACGAAGCGCCAATCTATGTTCAATGTAGGATGCAGGATGCATGGGGCTGATGCACAGGATGATTCAAGTAGAGGATGTGGGGTGGGAGGTGGGAGGGGCTTCGGCATTGGGAGATTGTGTCACCTATGGCTGATTCGTGTCAATGTATGGCAAAACAAATACAGTATTGTAATTTAAAATAAATAAATAAATAAATAACAAAAAAAGAAAATAAATAAAATATTTGAGTTAGGAAAAAAAAAAAAAGAAAGAAAACTGATCTTTTCCAGTCCTGTGGCCACTGCTGAGTTTTCCAAATTTGCTGGCATATTGAGTGCAGCACTTTCACAGCATCATCTTTCAGGATTTGAAATAGCTCAACTGGAATTCCATCACCTCCACTAGTACTAGTTTTGTTCATAATGATGCTTTCTAAGGCCCACTTGACTTCACATTCCAATATGTCTGACTCTAGATTAGTGATCACATCATCATGATTCTCTGGGTTGTGAAGATCTTTTTGTACAGTTCTTCCATGTATTCTTGCCACCTCTTCTTAATATCATCTGCTTCTGTTAGGTCCAGACCATTTCTGTCCTTTATCAAGCCCATCTTTGCATAAAATGTTCCCTTGGTATCTCTAATTTTCTTGAAGAGATCTCTAGTCTTTCCCATTCTGTTGTTTTCCTCTATTTCTTTGCATTGATCTCTGAAGAAGGCTTTCTTATCTCTTCTTGCTATTCTTTGGAACTCTGCATTCAGATGCTTATATATTTCCTTTTCTCCTTTGCTTTTTGCCTCTCTTCTTTTCACAGCAGCACTATTTACAAGAGCCAAGACATGGAAGCAAGCAAGCCTAAGTGTTCATCAACAGATGAATTGATAAAGAAGCTCTGGTATATATACACAATGGAATATTAGTCAGCCATCAAAAGAATGAAACAATGCCATTTGCAGCAATATGGATGGACCTAGAGATTACTATACTAAGAAAAGTCAGAAAAAGACAAATACCATATGATATTACTTAAATGTGGAATCTAAAATATGACATAAATGAACTTGGTTATGAAACAAAAACAGACTCATAACATAACTCATGCTACTAAAGAGGAAAGAGGGTGAGAGAGGGAAAAATTTGGAGTTTTGGAATAGCAGATATAGACTACTACATATAAAATATTATAGATAACCATAAGGTCCTGTGTTTAGCACAGGGAACTATATTCAATATGCTGTAGTAAGTCATAATGGAAAAGAATAATGAAAGAATATAAATACTAAAAGGATATGAAGTGTGTGTGTGTATATATATAGATACACACACACACACATATATATTTAGCTGAAGCAATTTGCTGTACACCAGAAACTAACACAACTTTGTAAATCAACTACACTTTAATAAAAAGTTATCTTTTGTTTATACTGACACTTTCTATTTAAATTCAGAACCAGTTTATCCTTAATCTCATCAATATTATTAACAATTTCATCTATCTCATTTTGGGGGTGCAGAAATTTATGTCCTAATATACTTATTTACTTGTTTTACCCCCAAATATACACACAAAAGCTTCAGAACAATAATAATGACACCACCCCATGAATATGGCCACCAGAAAAAGCTTAGTTTTTTTTTCTCAATTATATTTGTTCTTTGCTTATATTCTGCTAGGGATATACAGTTCAATGTGTGACTTTCAAAATCATTTGGAATGGTTCATCTCTGTGTGTTTATGCTACCAAATGGTTAGACAATTAGTTTTACTTGTTCAATTTCCTCTTTATTTTTAGGGAAATGTATGTAATGTTAAAAATAATTATGCATACTATCAAATGATGTCAAGCTAAAATCAACATAACAAGCTAGCATCTTTCACTGTTGATGTTATTGTCTTTCTTCTACAGTAAATATTAATAAAAAGATTATCAGCTTTTTCCATTTTAAAAATAAATTTTATGTGAATAGTACATATATATGTGTATAAAGTATATGTATATGTGCATCTATGTGTGTGCATACTATCCCTCCATCTTTTTAAGACAAATTGTACTCCATATGCACTTTTCATCACTTTGCTCTCGTCATGTAACATCACTTTTGCATTTTTACTTCTATTGTGATCTCCCGTGTATGACCGACAGTGAATTTTATAAAACTAATTTTTATTTTTCAAATTCAGGCCTTTCTTCAACTTAGGAGAATTTTCTTCTAAGAGGTATTTATATTTTTTTCTTGTGGGGTTCTATTAGGTTTTAAAATATATCTGTACTAGTATATACAGGGGAATTTCCATTCTCTGCCTCTCTCTCTCTCTCCTCACTTTTAAATCACGATTGAAAGAATTCTCTTCCTCTTTCTGGAAAGCATGAATCCCCAAAGATAGGTCTGCTTTTCCTCAGAGGTATTTATGCCCTTTCCTGGAGTAAATTCTGATACTGCTACTGAGAGAAACCAGTTGAGTGACTCCTACATATTCAGCAAATGTGGAAATACTCACATAGACACAAGAAGGAAAAACTAAGACACACAGATGTATAGCAAAAAATAAATAGTTCTCTTTTCTTACTTCTGGTGACAATATAAATCATAATTATTATCCATGAAGCAAAGACAAAGAGAAAATGGAAGACAGCCCAGGAACCCAAACACACAGTTGTTTGCAAGACTGAAAACCGACACCGTCTACAAAAGACAGGCTTACTGAATGGACATAGATTACTCACAAGAAACTTGTCTCCTGCCCAAGACTTTATTGCATAGTGAATGGAAGCAGTGCAACAGGTATTTGAAACTTTAAGATGTATAAAATGGATAGGCAACAAAGATATATTGTAGAGCCATTAGTTTGTAAAGACTTTAAATGGAATATGATCTGTAAAAATACTGAATCATATGTTGTACATCTGAAATCAATATTATACTGTAAATCAACTATCAGTTCAGTTTAGTTCAGTTGCTCAGTTGCGTCCAACTCTTTTCAACCCCATTGACTGCAGCACGCCAGGCCTCCCTGTCCATCACCAGCTCCTGGAGTTTACTCAAACTCATGTTCATTGATTGAGTCAGTGATGCCATCTGACCATCTCATCCTTTGTCATCCCCTTCTCCTCCCAAACTCAATCTTTCCCAGCATCAGGGTCTTTTCCAGTGAGTCAGCTCTTCACATCAGGTGGCCAAACTACTGGAGTTTCAGCTTCAACATCAGCCCTTCCAATGAATATTTAGGACTGATTTCCTTTAGGATGGACTGGTTGGATCTCCTTGCAGTCCAAGGGACTCTTAAGAATCTTCTCCAACACCACAGTTCAAAAGCATCGATTCTTCGGTGCTCAGCTTTCTTTATAGTCCAACTCTCATATCCATACATGACTACTGGAAACAACTCTCATATCCATACATGACTACTGGAAAAATCATAGCTTTGACTAGATGGACTTTTGTTGGAAAAGTAATGTCTCTGCTTTTTAATATGCTGTCTAGGTTGGTCATAACTTTTCTTCCAAGGAGTAAATGTCTTTTTATTTCATGGCTGCAGTCAACATCTGCAGTGATTTTGGAGCCCCCAAAATAAATTCTGCCACTGTTTCCATTGTTTCCCCATCTATTTGCCATGAAGTGATGGGACCAGATGCCATGATCAACTATACTTCAATTAAAAAAAAGAAATCTAAGGAATGCTTAGTATATATTAAACTTGTCACACATTTATTATCTATTAAGTATTCAGTCAGAGAAGATTAAAAACACTTCTCTTTTTTCTTTTGTAGGTACAGGAGGAAGGAAGGAAAGCTTGTATAACTTGGTCAAGGCCATAATGAAATCCTGTGACTTGGAGAATCTGAGAAAACATCTTTTTGAGCCTCATCTTGTGCTTTAACCACAAAGTAACACTAGATTCTTTATAAACTACAACTACTGGCAGTTCCATCGGTAATCCCAGCAACATTTTGGCAGAAATGTAATTCTTTCTTGAGGAGCTATCACTCTGAGTTTTATTTGCTCTTTTCCTTAGTGGAACGTTGGATCACATGAAGATAGCTGCATTGTAGCTTACTGATTTTAGTTTTCCTTGTCTAGATGCCTTCTCTTCTTTTTCCCTTTTCTCTAACAAAGTTTAAATGAAACTTAACATTTCCAAGCATAAATATGTACAACACTGACTTCTAAATGCTGATTTGCTAAAATAATTCCTTTCTAAATTATATGATCATTATGTAATGGAGTAGATATGGAGATAAAGACATAAAGAGTTTAATAAAGGCATATAAGACATATATCTTAGAGTTTATTTCACAGGATAACCTTATATGTGAAATTATTACATCAGGATGGCCCATTGGAACTGCATAACTCTTGATCAGGGAATATAATGTAATCTTGGGGCTGATGAAACTTAAGAGAACCCATAATCCCCTAAAATTGACCATAAAACTTTTGCATGTGTGTTGTTTTCTGGAGATAAGGTCCACGGAGCTCTTGAAAATTTCAAAGGGGCTTGTGGCCTCCTCCCTAACTTCCAGATGAGAACTAATCTATAGAAGAAAACTAAACATGTCATCAAAAATTTAAAATTTGCTATGGAAAAGTTGCTGTGTAGAGTCAAATATATTATTGTGAATTTCTATTTCTTATTTGAATGGTAATTGCCATTCTTTAAATGTCTATTGCTTTAAATATTTTATCTCCAAATCCTCATAGATTTCTCCAAGGTAGATATTATTCATCTCACTTTACAACTGGGAAATGATGTCTCCAAAAGTCTAAGGAACTTATACAGTAGATAACTGGTAGAAGCTCTCCTTGACTACAGATCCTGCATATATTTTATTTTATTTTTTTAATTCAAAAGGCAGTGACAGTTGGTCCTTGTTGGTTTTCCATTTTAAATATAGCAGTGTGTATATGTCTATCCCAAACTCCCTAACTATTCCTGACCTCTATCTTCCACCCTTTTTCACCTGTCTCAACACCGTAACTTCCTTCTCTAAGTCTGTTAGTCTGTCTCTATTTTATAAGTGTATAAGTTCATTTGTATAATTTCTTTTTAGATTACACAGATAAGGACCTACTGTATAGCACAAGGAATTCTCCTCAATGTTATGTGGCAGCCTGGATGGAAGGGGAGTGTGGGGCAGAATGGATACATATATAAGTATGACTGAATCCCTTTGCTGTCCACTTGAAGTTACTACAAGATTGTTATTTGCCTATATACTTCAATACAAAATACAAACTTCTTAAGAACAGGCAATGACATCTCTTGTTTTATTGAGCAAGAGATGTCTTACTTGCTTTACTGTGTGTCTTACTTGTTTTACTGTATCAGATCATAAGCTAAAAGCTTTTCAGTTGTTGGCTTTTAATTTTCATAAATAAGTAAGACGACAATCTTACTTATTTCATCTGTAAAATGACAATCACTCTTCTTAGTTAAGAGATGACTGCACTGAAACTAGTGAGTTCCCAACAACTTGAAACAGGCAGAACTGGGTTCAAATGTGAAAAACGGTAAACTGTTTGTTTCCTTTTATATACTCAATGACATGAAGTGAAGTGAAGTGAAAGTTGCTCAGTTGTGTTAGACACTTTGTGACGCCATGGACTGTACAGTCCATAGAATTCTCCAGGCCAGAATACTGGAGTGGGTAGCCATCCCCTTCTCTAGGGATCTTTCCAACCTAGAGATTGAACCCAGGTCTCCCACATTGCAGATGGATTCTTTACCAGCTGAGCCACCAGAGAAGCCCAAGAAGACTGGAGTGGGTAACCTATTACTTTTTCAGGGGATCTTCCAGACCCAGGAATCAAACCAGGGTCTCCTGCATTGCAGGTAGGTTCTTTACCACTGAGCTACCAGGGAAGCCCTATATACTTAATACCGTCTTCAAATTGCTTGCCTGGATGAGTTAGGAGTGTATTCAGATGCAAGTAACATAAACTTCCAGAGAGTATTTAAACAAATAAGGGGCTTCTCCTCTTGTAGCAGGAAGTCTGGAGAACAGCAGCTTGGTGCTGATGCAGTGGCTAGAGGATATTCATCAGTGAAGTGGGCTCATTCATTCTTCTCTTTCTATCATAATTACTATGCAGCTTCCATTCAGGAAAGACAGCAGCTTTATCTCCAGGCTTACATTCTTACTCAGCCCTCAGCCCAGAAGAAGGTGGAAATACAAAGAGAAAAGTGAAAAACGCTTTTCCTCAAGAGAATTAATTTGGGAACATCTTAGTAACTGCTGCTGCTACTGCTGCTGCTAAGTCGCTTCAGTCGTGTCCGACTCTGAGCGACCCCATAGACGGCAGCCCATCAGGCTCCCCCGTCCCTGGGATTCTCCAGGCAAGAACACTGGAGTGGGTTGCCATTTCCTTCTCCAATGCATGAAAGTGAAAAGTGAAAATGAAGTCGCTCAGTCGTGTCCGACTCTTAACAACCCCATGGACTGCAGCCCACTAGGCTCCTCTGTCCATGGGATTTTCCAGGCAAGAATCCTGGAGGGGGGTGCCATTGCCTTCTCCTACTGGCTAGTAATAGCTAGAAGCCAGGCTGGGAGATGATAGACTATGAGTTAGGTACACATTGTTGCCCTGTACTAAGTCTGGATCTATACGTAAAGAAGAGTAATGGAATTGGAAAGGAAACCAGAGGGTGTGCTAAATGACTCTTTCCTTTTTCGTCTTGTTGAAATTTTGGTGACCTTATTCAGCTTCATAGAGAAAACACTAGCTTAGAAGATGCAAGGTCTGAATGACAAAAACTGAGTAATTACTAAACCACAGGATCTCTTCTGGAATATTAGGATCCAGCTATAAACAAGGGATTAATAGATATGGTTCCTGATTTCATACATTTTCAGGCTTTGTGAGAAAAGTATTCAGAATGTACAGAAGCATAACGAGTGCTGCCAAAACAGAAATATTTTGTTGAAAATAAATGAACACTATGGGAACCTAACCTATTTTAAGTGGTAAAAAGATGAGACCTCAAAGATGAATAAGATTTTGTAAGTCTAGACCTAGGGGAAGACAAGAGGGTTTCAAGCAGAAGAAACAGTTTCTAAGAAACAGTTGTGGAAGAGGACAAAAATAGAATACACTGAATGCATGGAGAAAATGCAATGCATTAAAAAGCTGAAGGAAGGAGTCACAAGAAAAAGAGACAAGAGCTAGAGAGAAAGAAGTTAGATTATGAGGGGCTTCTGTGAGATGTTTAGGTTTCAGAGACTTAAACTAACGTCAATGAGAAGCCAAGGAAAGAATTTAAGTATGAGTGATACATGACTGAATATTTTAATCAATCACTCTGCCTGCCAGTAGACAGTGGAATGGAGGGAGATGACAGGCATGTTATTCCGTGATGAGAGTGTGAACACTTTGATTAGTGTGACCAGTGGCGCCGAAGAAAGTGGGTGGATTCCCGTGATATTGTAGGTGGCAGGATCTACCTGCTGGGGCCACGGATTGGATGTAAATGCTGAGGAATAAGGAGACTCCGGTTTGTGGCTTAAGTAACTGGATGACAACTATAAATTGCAAAGAATGACAGATTGGTAAGCTTGGAAGGGATCATTTAGTTCATCATCAATAATTTATAGATGAAAACTTGAAGCCAGAATGGGAAGAAACTTTCATAACAACTGTTTTTCAGTGATTGAATCAGATGAATTCTTTTACCAAAATTTATTGAGCACTTATGATTTCCTCCCCGACCCCAGGCTTCCCTGGTAGCTCAGTTGGTAAAGAATCTGCCTGAATGCAGGAGACTTGGGTTCAATTCCTGGGTCAGGAAGATCCTCTAGAGAAGGAAATGGCACACCACTCCAATATCCTTGCCTGGGAAAATCCCATGGACAGAGGGAGTCTGCAGTCCATGGAGTCTCAAAGAGTTGGGCATGACTGAACGAGTAACACTTAAGATTTTTCAGACCCTTTGCTTAGAACCTGAGAGTGCAGACAGAGCAATGAGATCTGGTTCCTGTTCAACCTTGCACAGTGCAAACCCAGGTTAATTTCAGCCCAAAGTATTTTCCATGCTGTTGTTTCTTCCTTCTCGAGCATTTATATAGAGTTATAATCTATAGTATTTTATCTATCTTTAAATTAATATCTTTTGGGAAAAATTATTTTACCACTTTAAATCTGCATAACTCTGCATAGTGTCACTTAAAATCTCACCAACACGTCTCCATATTGACTATGCAAATAGTCTTTTAAAACACTTACAACCTTTTGTGAATATTATTTTGATCTGCTAGTTATATAGGTCTATCTGCTCTATTATAGTTTAAAAGAGTTATAAGCATAATTATATCCAATGTCATTTGTATTCTCTCAGTGTTTAAGACAGTATAAATAACACTGGTTGAGGATTTAATTTTTAGGATTCAGGATACCAACTCCAAAGTTGTTATTCTGATTTTTGAATGCTTTATATGAAGGAGTTTAAAATTAAAACATTAAGTTTTTAAAATGTTTCATGAATATTTTAAAAACTAGATGTTCTAAAGTATGGATTTTATTTCATACTTTGGTGCTTATTCTGTTTATCTCTCATGCAATGTATTTCACCAGAAAACCAGGGAAAGGTTTCCTCAACAACCATAAAAATAGATAAGCACTTTTAATCTTGAGGTATGTGTTGCAACCAACAGTGATTTTTTTTTGAGTGTTATAATTGATTTTATGCCATAAAAATTTGTGTGCCTTCAATAAGGGAGTTTTCCTGGAAAATAAGTCCACAGAGCCCTTGCTGTCATATTACTTTACATTATATGCTATATTATTACAAGGGGTTGGTTTTAAAATGGCTTCAAAAGCAAATAGTGGACACTAAACCTAACTAAATGAGTTGTGGATCAAAAAAGAATGTGCGATTTCCTTTATTTTCAAATATAACTCTTTTTTTTTTTTTTTTTGGCATTCTACTTTAGAGTACACTTTAAAGGACTGATCTTAAATTGTATTTATAGCTTAATTTCGAACTTTTAACCAAAAACCTCCAACAGTAAGATTATACAATGATAGAATCACCTGCCTCTGGAGGTACTGAGTTCTGATCATTACATTAATTGAATGACAAGACTGAATTATTAGTATATAGTAATTATTAGTACATAGTAATGTAATAGTGTAGAATCCTGGTCAATAGTGCTCATAAAAAGAAATAGTAAAAGTGATGATGGTGAAGGTGATAGTAATAGTAGTAATATACAGTATTTATTATCATTATTATAATTACCTGAGATGGTCTATTGTAGAGGAGGTTCTACTGAAGAGAGGTTCGCTAAGATTTATATCTTTAAATAATGTAAATGAGTGTTAAGAACTTCTCAATCAATAGTTTCTTCTTTCTAGATTACTTGACTAGAACTTTAAATCAACGTTAATATATGAAACACTTTAGATAAAATCTTGTATTCCAGAGGAATTATCTTTTAAACTAATATTAGTAAATGCTATATACAGGATTAGTGCTGCAGTCATTCTGTAAGTTATACAAAGGCTGTCCCAGAGTTCAAGGCCCTGACCTCTCTGAGGGGTGATGGGACAGATTATTTCCTGGTGCTGTTTACACTTCTAGCAACAGGACAGAACTGGCTTTGTTCACTATACTATTTGAGTATATAGTTCCAGAATGGTATATAGAGATTAGATATATACACAAGAGATATACTGGTTACAGTAGGCTGAACTGTTATAATAAAATGTCCCCCAAGTTCAATAATTCAAACAACTTATGAGCTTAACTCTTTGTCATGCAGTCATGCTAGGGAAGGATGAGGTGATCAACAGGTAACCAAGCACCACCCAATCATTCAGGGAAGAGTTTTCTTCTGTGCTGTTTTTCCACCATCTTCTAGAGTAGTCATTGCGGCACGATCAAAATGGAGTTGCTGTCAAAACTACAATAAGGTATCACGTCACACCAGTTAGAGTGGCTATCATCAAAAGTCTGCAAATAATAAAGTCTGGAGAGGGTGTGGAGAAAAGGGAACCCTACGCTGCCGGTGGGAGTGTAAACTGGTATAGCCACTAGGAAGAACAGTACAGAGGTTCCTCAAAAAACTAAAAAGAGAGTTACCATATGATCCAGCAACCCCACATCTGGGCATACATCTGGAAAAGATGAAAACTTTAATACAAAAAGATACATACACCCTCACTGTTCATAGCAGCCCTATTTACAATGGCCAAGACACAGAAGCAACCTAAATGTCCATCAACAGATGGATAGATGAAGATGTGGTATATATATCCAATGAAATGTTACTCAGCCATAAAAAAGAATGAAAATAAGGCAATCAGGCACAAAAGAGTGGAACTAAAGATTATCATACTAAGTCAGATAAAGGACAAACATCATATAATATCACTTATCCCTGGTGGATCAGAGGTTAAAGCATCTGCCTTCGATGCAGGAGACCTGGGTTCGATCCCTGGGCTGGGAAGATCCCCTGGAGGAGGAAATGGCAATCCACTCCAGCATTCTTGCCTGGAGAATTCCATGGACAGAGCAGCCTAGTAGGTTACAGTCCATGGGGTCGCAAAGAGTCAGACATGACTGAGCGACTTCACCTCACCTCAAATGTGGAATCTAAGAAAATGGTACAAATGATTTTATTTACAAAACAGTAACAGACTCACAGACTTAGAGAATGAGTTTATGGTCAGTGGGGGGCGGAGGGAAGGAACAGAGCGGGAGGGAGGATAGTTAGGAAGTCTGGGATTGCTCTGTGCACACTGCACATTTAAAATGGATAACCAGCAAGGACCCACTGTATAGCAAAGGGAACTCTGCCCAGTATTATATAACAACCTAAACGGGACAAGAATTAGAAAAAGGATCAGTTCAGTTCAGTCACTCAGCCATGTCCGACTCTTTGGGACCCCATGCACTGCAGCACACCAGGCCTCCCTGATCATCACCAATTCCCAGAGTTCACCCAAACCCATGTCCATCGAGTCGGTGATGCCATCTAGCCATCTCATCCTCTGTCTTCCCCTTCTCCTCCTGCACCCAATCCCTCCCAGCATCAGGGTCTTTTCCAATGAGTCAACTCTTCACATGAGGTGGTGAAAGTACTGGAGTTTCAGCTTTAGCATCAGTCCTTCCAAAGAAAACCCAGGACTGATCTTTAGAATGGACTGGTTGGATCTCTTTGCAGTCCAAGGGACTAAAAGGATAGATACATGTATATGTATGATTGAATCACTTTACTGTACCCTTGAAACTAATACAACATTGTTAATCAACTATACTCTGATATAAAATATAAAGTTAAAAAAAGAAAGAACGAAAGTATCTCCACAGAGCTCACTAGCCCTTACCAACCAGATGAGGACAAAATAAGAAGTCTGTAACTCAGAAAAGGACCCTCACCAGACCCTGCACTCTCATCTGAGATGCCCAGCCTCCAGAACTGTAAGCAATAAATTTCTATTGTTTCTAAGCTCAAAACAAGACAAATGAAAAGCAAAGAAAAAAAATAAAACAGATTCACAAACACAGAAAACAAATGCATGGTTATCAAAGGGGAAAGAGGCAGGGAGGAATAAGCTAGGAGTTTGGGATTAACAGAGCCATGCTTCTATATATAAACTAGGTAAACAACAAGGTCATATTGTATGGCACAGGGAACTACAATAAATATCTTGCAATAACATATAATGGCTAAGAATCTGAAAATGAATATATATATATATATATATGTATGTGTGTGTATATGTATATATATAAACCTTAACTACTTTACTGTATATAAGAAACAAACATAACATTGTAAACCAACTATATTTCAATAAGAAATTGATAATAAAAAATGGAGCTGCTGATCCATCAGAGTTTCAGACAACGAGAAGGGCAAATAGGGGGTACACTCCCTTTTCGAAGACCACAGCCAGGAAATCACACTCATCGCTTTTGCTTTTACTGAAGCCGGCTTAACCACAAGCGAATCGGAGCAATACCCTGCTGTTGCGTGGCCACAGCCTGACAGTGCTGTTACAGTGGAGGAAGGGAGATCAGACTTTGTGGTCTGGACTGCTAGCAGTCTCTTCACAGAGGTCAGGCTTCTCTGCCAGCTATGTGATAGGATGCCTAAGAGACGAACCACAGTGGAGTCTTTGTCACGGATAGACAACTCTTTACTTGAATATCAGAATCATGTCTATTGTGTACACTTGTCAGAAATGTTCTTTCAAGGATGCTGAAAGGTGTCTGTTGCTCTGTCATGTCCAGTTCTTTGTGACCCCATGGGCTGTAGCCCACCAGGGTCCTCTGTCCTTAGGATTCTCCAAGCAGAATACTGGAGTGTGTTGCCATTCCCTTCTCCAGGGGATCTTCCTGATCCAGGGACTGAACCCAGGTTTCTCACATTGCAGGCAGATTCTTTACCATCTGAGCTACTAGGGAAGATGCTTGAAGGTAAAGGTATTGCTCAGACCTCTGGTCTCTGACGCTGATAATTTCTTTAAAAAAGGTGAAATTTTGCTGAAGCTGGGTGGGGCTTTAGAATCAGGAGAGACCCAGAGGTCTGTAAATATTTCCTTTTAAAGGTTTAGCTTATTTGTTTACATTATTTCTAAATTGATGTAAAAGCCACTAGCATAAAACAAACTGGCACATTAAGAAAGGAGCTTCTCAGCTCCAGCACTGTCTGACTCTGACCTGACACTGTTAGCTGCTAAGGAAAGGTATACAATAGATGCTGTATTTGCCCCTGATTCTAAAAAGAGGCCACCTTGTTGCTAGTAAGTCCTTTGGAAATTTTATTTTCTTGGTAATTTTATTTTACATAATGTGAGATACGTGTATGTGGACTCCAGCCACAAATCAGTCTATCAGCTACCTACTACATATACATTATTTTTAAACTCTATTTTATTCTTTTAAAATATTATTCTGAGAAAGGGAATATAGGCTATGTCCAAGGTGATCTATGAAACAAAGCAAAATGGAACCAAGAAATCTTGAATGAGACAAAAAGATGAGGAAATGTATAGATTTAGCTTCAAATGAGGGCTTTCTTTCTTCTAATTATTAAATAGAATTTGCATTGAACTTTCATAAATTTACTTGTGTTGTTGCAGTCTTTTCAAATCTGTTGTAATTCCTACTCCTGAAGTCCCACAGTATTACATTATTCTAGAACTGCTGGACTCAGTTTCTAGAAGAAGCAAAATTGTCTAAAGACTTTGAAATATTTAAATCATAGAGATCTGTTACATGTATATTCTTTAAAATAAGGTGGTATCAGGGAATTTTAACTTAATTGCTCATCTTAAAACAATAAAAATAGCCCAATATCTATTTCATAATAGTACAATAAGAATAGAAGGCTCTTTGCTAGAGAGCATGAAATGAAAAGCATCACATATTATATTAAAACTCCAAAAATCCAGTCATTTCCAACAATGATTTGTGCCAAATCTTTATTGCTTAATTATTCATTAAGGTGTCTGTTTAATAGATACATTTCTGGAACAGAAATTTTAATTTATAATTTAATAGGAAGGTATGGGAGAATTTCTGTTTTTATCATAAATTTTTATTTGACTTTTTATCTGTCAAATGTTTTCCATGATAAGCAATCAGTAGGAAAGCAGTCAGCTTTCCTACAGCTCAGAGTTGTAAGAAAGAGAGACACTTTGTAGTATGCATCCTATAAAACATAGGATTTTGGTATATTTAGTTTCTGCATTATGTTCTAGCTATTTCCTACTTTAGTCTGCCCCGCTCCTTTCAGTTCAATCATGAGGCATCCCTAAACACAGGGCAAAGTCTTCACCGATCTCACAACATAAGATTCCCCTTGCTTGTAAATCCTGATTGCCTGGCTTACTGCTGCATATGGGCAGTTCAAGTGGCAGCGCTGAGGGCAACTGTCAGTCACATCCATGAGATGATGAAGGAACTGAACCCATCAGTTCAGTTCAGGGGAACTGTGTGCAGTCTGGGCTGTGGCACATGTATCAGTATTGGCTCATTGATATGTAGACTACTATTAGAATCACAATAGAAAATTCAGGAACTGGATGTCAAAAAAGGAGAGAGAGAGAGCAAGCGAGCGAGAGACTGCTGCTGTATCAGCTGTTTTGTAAGCTAGATTTACACTGTGAGAAAATGCACTGCATGTATTTCTTTCCTGAAATATAGAAATGTTTCCAGCACTGATAAAAAGCTTCTTAACTTTCTTTTCATTTCTCACAGTTGACAGTGTGATTTGAGACAATCACCTAGAACTTGAATTGTGGGTCATAATACTTGCGACTGGATTTCCATTAGCTATTGTTGAATGCAACTCTAGTCTTTTAAAAAATCTATCAATACTGAAAAAGAATTGCCAGACATTACCCAGACTTGTATTATAATTTTTATGAGAATATCATAGGTGGCCAAATTGTTTTAAGAAGTTATTTTTCTTTGCCCCAGTGGGCTAGAGAGTTTGAGATGTCTCTCATTAGTGAATGATAAATCCATTTTGACCTTGTGGAAGGCTAGTGCCAAAGCATAAGGTAAAGCTCCATATTTCAAAGTCTATACTTTGCTCAACAACACAACCACAAAATATATTGCAAATGATAAACCATATGAAATGACAGTGTCAGTACTTATTTGGCCATTTTCATTCCAGTCTAGATGGTACAAAACACTGAAATTCATTATTATTGCAGACAATTCAATTTCTTTCAGAAGACCTTCAGGGAACTGAGTAAGATTTAAATGGTATGTATGTATCATGGTTTCAGCTCATTTAAAAGATTTGTTTATACCACCTTAGTCAGAATATAGAAAATTAGAAATGAACAAATGTGCTTCATTTCTCTTTTTAGGAATTACAACTAAGATCTAATACAAATAATTGTTCATTTAGTCTCAAACTTTCCCTCAGTAGAGAAACTCACTTTTATCAGCAATATTTTGTTTAAATATATTGATTTATTAAGCTTTATCTCATTTGCTAAGTCAAGTCAGTCATGTCCGACTCTGTGCAGCCCCATAGACGGCAGCACCAAGCTCTCCCGTCCCTGGGATTCTCCAGGCAAGAACACTGGAGTGGGTTGCCATGTCCTTCTCCAATGCATGAAAGTGAAAAGTGAAAGTGAAGTTGCTCAGTCATGTCCTACTCAGTGACTCCATGGACTGCAGCCCACCAGGCTCCTTCGTCCGTGGGATTTTCCAGGCAAGAGTACTGGGGTGGGTTGCCATTGCCTTCTCCATTATAAGAATCAAAATTATACTGAAGATATTAGCAGGATATAATCTGAGTTTCTATACATATTTTGTTAGAGTTAATTGTATAAATTGATTTTACTGATAGAGTAAACAAGTACAAGAGAGAACTTTCCAGGGAAACTAAGCATTTATGTTTCATGTTCTTCTTTAATATTGAACTTCAAAATCATATTTTGTTAAAATTAAACTATCTTCTTTTTGCTCAGAGTAAAACCAGAGATCAAATTGCCAACATCTGCTGGATCATGGAAAAAGCAATAGAGGTCCAGAAAAACATCTATTTCCGCTTTTAACTATGCCAAAGCCTTTGACTGTGTGGATCACAATAAACTGTGGACAATTCTGAAAGAGATGGGAATACCAGACCACCTGACCTGCTTCTTGAGAAATCTGTATGCAGGTCAGGAAGCAACAGTTAGAACTGGACATGGAACAACAGACTGGTTCCAAATAGGAAAAGGAGTACGTCAAGGCTGTATGTTGTCATCCTGCTTATTTAACTTCTATGCAGAGTACATCATGAGAAACACTGGGCTGGAACAAACACAAGCTGGAATCAAGATTGCTGGGAGAAATATCAATAACCTCAGATATGCAGATGACACCACCCTTATGGCAGAAAGCGAAGAGGAGCTACAAAGGCTCTTGATGAAAGTGAAAGAGAAGAGTGAAAAAGTTGGCTTAAAGCTCAACATTCAGAAAACAAAGATCACGGCATCCGGTCCCATCACTTCATGGGAAATAGATGGGGAAACAGTGGAAAAAGTGTCAGATTTTACTTTTTTGGGCTCCAAAATCACTGCAGATGGTGACTGCAGCCATGAAATTAGAAGACATTTACTCCTTGGAAGAAAAGTTATGACCAACCTAGATAGCATATTCAAAAGCAGAGACATTACTTTGCCGACTAAGGTCTGTCTAGTCAAGGCTATGGTTTTTCCTGTGGTCATGTATGGATGTGAGAGTTGGACTGTGAAGAAGGCTGAGCGCTGAAGAATTGATGCTTTTGAACTGTGGTGTTGGAGAAGACTCTTGAGAGTCCCTTGGACTGCAAGGAGATCCAACTAGTTCATTCTGAAGGAGATCAGCCCTGGGATTTCTTTGGAAGGAATGATGCTAAAGCTGAAACTCCAGTACTTTGGCCGCGTCATGTGAAGAGTTGACTCATTGGAAAAGACTCTGATGCTGAGGTTGGGGGGGATTGGGGGCAGAAGGAGAAGGGGATGATAGAGGATGAGATGGCTGGATGGCATCACTGACTCGACGGACATGAGTCTGAGTGAACTCCGAGAGATGGTAATGAACAAGAGGGCTGGCGTGCTGTGATTCATAGGGTCGCAAGGAGTCGGACACGACTGAGTGACTGAACTGAACTGAACTGAACTGAACTGAATGTGGATAAAGTTCTAATTTTTGAAGAGTGATGAGATCACTTTTGTTTAGAAAATATATGTGAACTAAAAATAGCAAATCTTCTGCAGCCACCTAAAAGCGAATATTTCACAAGTTCTTCATTAGATACATATGTACATTTTACACTAGAATTTTAATAGCTTGGATTGAAGTTATGATAGGGGCAAAAAGCAGTGAAATTTCATTTAAAGACAAATTATGTGTATGTGTGTGTTTTCTTATGACCTTATGACCTTCTTCTGCTGACTATAGGACATAATTTGTGTTGGTAGTCACTGTTCATTTTTGACTAGGTCTAGCTGTCTATGGGGTCGCACAGAGTAAGACATGCCTGAAGCGACTTAGCAGCACCAGCAGCAGCAGAATAAGAATATGTTGTGCATGACTGAGCAATGCTATTATCCTAAACCAATAAATAAGTTTCAATATGCTCCTTACAGTTTGTTTCTATAAGTCACATTAATAAAAGGCACAAGGATATTATGAAAAGTTTTACCATGTAAGACTGCAAATTAAATGTCAAATTTTAATATTTAAAGTTGCTAAACTCTATTCATATATTTAGAACTTGGAACTTGCTTATACTGTAATAATTAAGTTAAATTTAGGACTAGCTGTAACTGTATTTTTCAATAGCACAGAGAAACATTTTTCAAAAGAAGTTAAATTTTAGTCGTTAGTCCTTTTATCACATCATTCAAGAAGGGCATGGTGGGAGATTTGTTGGTTATTTCTCAGAAGACATCTTTGAGGTAGGTCAGTTCAGTTCAGTTCAGTTGCTCAGTCATCTCCGACTCTTTGCGACCCCGTGAATCGCAGCACGCCAGGCCTCCCTGTCCATCACCAACTCCTGGAGTTCACCCAAACTCATGTGCATCAAGTCGGTGATGCCATCCAACCATCTTATCCTCTGTTGTCCCCTTCTCCTCCTGCCCTCAATCCTTCCCAGCATCAGGGTCTTTTCCAATGAATCAACTCTTCGCATGATGTGGCCAAAGTACTGGAGTTTCAGCCTCAACACCAGTCCTTCCAATGAACACTCAGGACTGATCTCCTTTAAGATGGACTGGTTGGATCTCCTTGCAGTCCGAGGGACTCTCAAGAGTCTTCTCCAACACCGCAGTTCAAAGCATCAATTCTTCGGTGCTCAGCTTTCTTCACAGTCTAACTCTCACATCCATACATGACCACTGGAAAAACCATAGCCTTGACTAGACGGAACTTTGTTGGCAAAAAAAAAAAATAATAATAATAATATTTACCTCCCCTTCTACCTCACTGCTGAGCTAAATTTGGAACACTCTCCGTGTGGCCAATGGGCTGGGAGAGTTTCAGGGAGAAAACAGTCGACTTGGTTCTTCAAAGCTGGTGAGCATAGGAGACAGGATCTCAAGCAGTGAAGTAGAAGGGGAGGTAAATACTTTTTTTTTTCTTGTAAATGGAGAAATGTGGAATGAGTTTCCAAAGCTCCTTTGGGATCAGAAGCGCACAAAGCCCACTGCATCTTGACTCATCTATCTTGTAAAACAGGACATCTCCACTCTCCTCAACTGCAGGGTCTGAGAAGTTACTAGGACAGTAACACTTCCCCCCCATACTTGGACCCTTGATTTGCTTACTCTTTTCTTTGCACTCTTACTATCTGACTTTGGCAAGGGAGAGAAAACCTATTTGCAAAGGGATTTTATTACTTTAGGACTGATAGCTGTAGACAGTGATAGAGTTTCAGAGTTATTCATTTCCTGATTTCTTAGGATAGGTTTTCAACTAAGTACAAAACTTAGTCTGGGTAGGCTTACATCTATGTAGTCTGACAAATCCAACTCACTCTATTATTGATGATGATGATGATTAATTATCCCAGAATAATTCTGTTGCTCCCCTTTTGCTCTGTCTATATATAGCAAGTAAATGGGAGCTAAATGGGAGCTAAGGGTTCTTCCTCCCTGGGGACCAGATAGCAACCAGGCAAAGACAAAGGTCCATCCTTCTTCAGGTTCTGTTTGAGTCAGGTATTTATGCCTCCGAGAGTATATACTTATGGTTCTTAAACTGTAACTTTTAAGGAAAGAGTTCATTAAAAAATAACAGAAGGAAAACAAATAGGTTGCTCATGGAATTTTTGTTTATAGTTCAATTAAAGATACACATTTAATTGCAGAGACTTTTAAAAATACATATTTTGATTAATTTATTCACTGGTCATTTTTCCCAAGATGGTTCTATTGTTAAGCTGTTTAGAGAGCTAGGTTCCTCCTCACGCTATCTTAAAATCCTTTGGGGCTTAATTTGTTGCACTCTCTCCATAGGCACCATTTTCCACTATTGATGCTGCCCTTATACTTGGTTATCATCTCTTTGAGCACCTCTTGTCTGTGTTTTAGAAAAAAGCTTCTTAAGTCTCTCTTTGAGTACCTTACAAATCAGAGTCTATTACTAGCAGGATTTGTTGCACTTAGTAAAAAGCCTAGTTATTTCCCAATTTTCTCTCTTAAAACCAAGCTACTGATGCTGTTTATCCTTTAAGTGTTATATATCCTCCTCCCCTTTATCTGACTGAGATGACTTTGGACTAAATATCTCAGTTTTGTAGTCTTGGATTCTTTTCTAACTTGTTCCTGGTGGGAGGACTTATTATATTCCTCTCAATTGGGCAGTAATATTGATTTACAAGTGGTGTCCCCCAGATGGAGAGATGGCCTTAGGAAACAAAGCAAAGACCTCTTGATGGCACTTGAGGATTTTTCTCTAAGCTTTTGGGAAATGACTGTACATTGAAAAGAGCAATGACAGAAGTTCCATCCTTGCACCACAATCCATTACATTATATAGAATTTCAAAATTATTCAGCTATACCTAGAAGTTGAGAAATGTTACTCATTCTTTCAAAATGCAATCCATCTTCTGCCTGCCGCTAGCAAAACAGTCTGAGACCTATGTTTTTGTGGGTTTTTATGTATGTATGCATATATATGTGTTCTTTTTTCTCATGATTACAACACCTTTAATTTTGCTTTGAGGATCTTTCTTTCCCGACCACCAATAGTGTGGGTGAAACCACAGTCAAGGACTCTGGTGTCTCCGTGGGGCCAATGCGCTGGGAGAGTTTCAGGGAGAAAACAGTCGACTTGGTTCTTCAAAGCTGGTGAGCATAGGCGATAGGATCTCAAGGAAAGGATTTCTCCCTCCAGGCTGCATGAGCTCAGAGCTCTCTTCGGGTTCTCTCCCCGAATCCACTCTCGTCTGCCCTTGACGAGCGCTGCTTTGGAGCTGGTTACTGTCCTCTACATGTCTTCTGAGTGCCTCTTGTGAGTAAGTTTGTTGTTGTCTACAGTTCACCTGCATCCCCATCTTCTTCCTGCTCCATAGCTGAAAGCATTACTGCCAGTGCATCAGCTGGGCCAACCGATCTTCTGTCCCCTTGCTCTTTCAGGATAGGTGGTCAGCACAGGCTAGAGTTGAAGAGCTAGCTGGTTAGGCGTGAAGAGCGGGCACATTCTAGGTCTTGGAACTGATTCATCCTGTTGCATGAGTTTCATATGCTGAATCTTCTTTATTTCCATTCAAAATTCTCTCTGGACACATGCTTCTCTTCTGGTATGAACTCTAAAGTAAGAACCACAGGGTCACACAAACCTGAGAACTTTGCTCAGTTCTTCCTACTCATGACTGTGCTATCACTGCATTATTAATCAAAGGTTGCTCAGTCAGCATTCCCTCCTAGCAACCTTGGGTATAACACAATCTGACACTTTAAGGGCACGTCAAAGAAAAAGGTGTTCTTTGTTTTATTGGTCTACCTATCAAAGGCACACTATCAAAGGCACCTTAATCATATCTTAATCAACAGCTATGTCTTTGATACATAATTTTAAAAAACCCTTTCTAATACATTTTATGTTTTATTTTTCCTTTGTAGTAAAAGGATTTTTCAATGAATTAACCTATCCACTATTTTGAAATAACACCTATGGTAGTTTATTTTGTCTTTTGAACTGTCCACCATTTCTTTGGGGAACCACTTTCTCCCTTTCTCAGTCCCTGGGATTCTACCCAGGTTGATACCACCCTTAGCAGCTGAAGTCCAAAATGAGCCAGCTTTGGCCATCAGGGAGTCAACTTGCTGTTAGGTTCAGGGATAGCCATATGATAAAAACCTAGCAAATCACTGTAAATCTGAGGAATTTGGCTTGAGGGAAAGTAGCACTCTTATCTAACTGGTGTTCTCTAAGCTGGTAGGCTATCAGCCGGAGGCTTCTAGTCATCATCTTAGCCATGCCTTGTGGTAAGCCTGCAAAGAAAGTTCACATGTAGCAGAGCAGAGATGGAAGGTCCTGAGGAGAAAAAACTTAAGGACAAAATTTGAAGCCACAATACAATTAAGTTTTAAGGCTTATCACTTCTTCATCCCCAGACTTGTAGGCCAATATTTTATTAAACTAGCAGACAAGAAGAAAATATTATTAACTTTATTAGAGAGTCAGTCTAAGAAACTCAGTAGGTATTGCTTCTCCCAAAGAAATACAGTATGGGTTTTGGGGGTTTTTTGTTTGCTGTTTTTCTTTCTATTTTTTATGCTGTCTACAGCCTTTTAATTTAATGGGAAATCATTATACCTTCTTTATACAGTATTTAGTGTTAGGTTTTCAAATATGTGAAATAGAAAAAATACTGTAATTCAAGACTGCCATCCTGCTTAACCTCATTTTTGTAACTTTTCTTTCAGATTATCACCTGTGTGTGAGATCTTCCTTACTGGACCAAGACAGTTTCCATCCTTTTATAAAGAGAGGAAATTTAGATCCAAAGAATGTTCCAGATCTGCTGTAGGTTCGTGAGACCTTGCTCTGTTGTGCTGTTTTAAGTCATATATTTATTCATGTGAGCACACACCACAAGAGTCTTCTGTCGTAATACCCATGTATGTCCTGGGTTCCTTTACTTATCTATCATGTGATTTTAGGAGTATAGTGAAGGTAGTTTGCTCAAATGTGTGTCTGCTCTCACCAGCTCTGCTTCAGGATCTAATATCCCAACAAGATAGGGTCATTCTAGTGGCTTGGAACTCTCTGTCTTCTGCTGTGTCCTAGGAAACATGCAAGGATCAGCTGTAATAAAAGGACTCACTAATCAGCCATCAATATGGCTTGGATTAATACATGAGATTATTTTTCTACTGTAGCCCACTTCTCTGATGGCTCAGATCGTAAAGAATCTGCCTGCAATGCAGGAGACCCAGGTTCGATCTCTGTTGGGAGGATCCCCTGGTAGAGAGCACATGCTTTTGAGGGGGAGGTCAAAAGGTAGGTAAGTTTGGAAAGTATCAGAGCACTGGTTTAAGTGGCATAATTGTGTTTTAATGAGTTCAGGATAGAACATCTTGAAAAAGGCAGCTCTTTGCGAGTAGAAGAACTGAAGCTGGATTTTAAAAATTTAGTTTTACACATTGATATCACCTGCCACATACCCACTCCAGTACTCTTGCTTGGAAAATCCCATGCACGAAGGAGCCTGATGGGTTGCAGTCCATGGGGTTGTGAAGAGTCGGACACGACTGAGTGACTTCACTTTCACTTTTCACTTTCATGCCTTGGAGAAGGAAATGGCAACCCACTCCAGTGTTCTTGCCTGGAGAATCCCAGGGACGGGGGGAGCCTGGTGGGCTGCCGTCTCTGGGGTCGCACAGAGTCGGACATGACTGAAGCGACTTAGCAGCAGCAGCTACATACCCAATGTACATAACATTACTGAATCTCAGTTTCATAATTTATAAAATATAAATAGCCATATGTTCACCAGACTTGTGTTATGAGAAATAAGTGAAGACATAAGACATTTGGTATATGTAAGCATTTAGGAATTATTGAGAAAAAAATAAAGCAAAATGGTATGTTAGAAAAAATAAGGTTTATGGAGCTATGTAAAACAGAATTCATATTCACAACCTAGTAGCTGAGTGACCTTAGATTTGTGCTTCAGTTTCCATATTTGATTAACAAAGAACAATAAATAGTTATTACAATGATTAAAGGAGGTGATACACATTCAGCATCTAGCATAGCGTCTACTTCTTGATATGACTCCCACTGAAGTTGCATCAACTTGAATTTCACTGGAAACCCAGAGCACAAGTGGCTTTTTAAAAATCAAAATGTAAATTTCAACTAAATCTTCCAGTAATACTGGTGAAGTAAAATTGTGTGTAGGAAGTAATTGACTCTGTGTCTGTCCCTGTGATCCCCTAAGGTTAATCAGTACATACTTAAATTTACAGAATTGAGTTTATTTGGTTGCCAGGCAATCTGCCTTACACAAGCTGTAATTCAAGACAACTTTTTCTTCTTGTGTTTTTGCTTCTTTGCTTTTGTTTGATCTACTGAAATGTAATGCTAAATCATACCACTCAGAAGTCACTTTTAAGAGAAGAATATGCCTTAATTTCTGTTTAAGGTAATTCCAGGTTGACACACAGGCTTGTAAGGTGGTTTGGAATTCCCATATTTATCCATTAAAACAATATTAGCCAAGGTGATTAGGTCTCTAGGTTAGCCAGAATTAAAAAAAAAAAATCAATACAACCTACAAAGTCCTTGAGCTGTAGGATTAATAATAGAGTCTGAGGGCTGCATTCTGGAGAGAAAATACCATGACCCCTTGGAGACAGGGTCATCTAGGACACGTCCTAGGTCATCTAAGACAGGGTCATCTAGAACAAGTGAAGTTTGCTTTTGGCCCATTCATATTTTCCATTCACTCTCCTCAAAGACTGCTTAGTTTTTCATTTCCCAGGCCTCATACTCATGCTACCTTTTAATACAATACTCTATATAATTCTACTAAATTTCCATTCCTCCCACTAAAGTCATCATGCTTTAGAATAATTCACCTTTCCTTCATCTTCAGTTCAAACTCTTGTTCCCTCAGTGCTACTAGTCTCAACTAGGGGGACACAAGATGATCAAATTAATTTGTGTAAAGTAATTTATCTACAGTTTCATCACCTAAAAGTTCTTTAAGAGGACTATCATTCTACCAAATTAACACCTAATTGGTGGAATTTCAGGACATACGATAGATAAAGTCAAAACAAAAGGCAAGCTGTGTGTCTCCTAAGGACGTTCAGGTTCGAGGTTGGAGGGACCATAGGAAGTACAAGTTGAAGATGAAAACCAGTCTTAATTCTCTTGGTCAAGACTTGCACCCAGGTGCTGAGTGACTTAGATGGGAGACACATTCTTCTAATTTTTATGAAGGTGCAGTGAGGTCTCACAGTGGCCTTATGTGTGAGCAAGCTAATTTGGGACAAAGGATAGACCGTCCAGAGGCCAGCTGTGGACTGCAGAGCATAACCCAAGCATTCCACTTTTGCTTTATCCATATAAAATCTTTCAATATTCCAATTTCTTTTTCTCTCTGGAATGTTCTCTTGCCTCAAACTTCTAGATCTTTTCACCCTATTCCCTTTATTGGGATCTCTTTCACACATTGCTTTATCTGACTAAATTCTGTTCAGTTTTCAAATTAAATGTCATGCTGCCACATCTGGATTGTCTTGTCCAGGTCCTTCAACTGTTATTAACTACACTCAGCCAAGACTGGGTTTGGGGCTACCACCAGGAAATCTAGGAGCTTTATTACTTTTCCTTCTAATTATTATTATTTGTTTTCCTAGAACAACTGGAAGCCTTGTGAGGGAAGGGCCCACTCTTTTCTCACAGCGGTATCCTCAGCACCTACTGTATCAGAGGTACCAAGGAATACTTGGTGAATGAATATTTTTGCCATTGAATTTATACTTTTAGATCTACAAGTCTGTGCAGGAACACCATTACCATCTGGATATGAGGCAATGTATTAGTATCACCCATTCCAGTGTTCTTGCCTGGAGAATCCCAGGGACGGGGGAGCCTGGTGGGCTGCCGTCTATGGGGTCGCACAGAGTCGGACACGACTGAAGCAACTTAGCAGCAGCATTAGTATCTAATCATGATTAGATAATGCTCTGATTCAGTCACGTTAGTGAAAGGCTATGTTTATTTCAAATCATTTAGTCCTGAATCTCCAAAATCATTTAATGTGAAAAACACATGAAAAGATAAAAGAATTAAAGGTCATGTAGTTTGGAGGTAGCAGTTGACTTGGGCAGGGAAAAAAAAAAAAAAAAGGTAAGTCACCTGGTAAGGATTGGGGTGGGGCATGAAACAGGAGAGTATACTCCCTCCCTGCCCTTACACGCTGGCATCTTTGGTGTGTGACCAACGCTTGGGGGTGAGCTGTTACCAAAGACCTAATCTCACTTTCACTCTTTTACTTCTCTTCTCTGGTTACAACATACTTGGAACTAGCAAAGTTGTAGCAACCCAAAAGGCAGAAAGCCAGTCTGAGCTATTCAAAGCAAACTTTGAATGCCTTTATCCTAATAGGAAACCAGCAATTACAATGAAGATATTTATAGATGAGAACGGCATATATCTGGAAGTCTAATGTGTCTTTTACACTGTGTTCTTCCCTCTAAATGGAGAGGCCAGGATCACAGTGTTCAACCTTTGGCTTTATAGTTCCAGAAAAGACAGATCCAAGAAAGATAAATCATCCAATTTAATTCACTTTTTTTTTCACCCTAAGAAAAGAGGAATCTGTCTGTATAGCTTCTTCGGATTGTGAAGAACCCCCAGGGTTCAGCAAGAAACACTGAGATTTCACTTAAAACCCCAAACTTTTCTTTCTTAAGGTGTCCAACTGCTAAGCACCACAAGACAGCTTATTTGTATGTTAGCACGGGCTGTGACTCGAGTCTGTAACTACAATCATCATTACATGCATTTCCGGTGGTTGCATCCTATTGGTGTTTTGTAGGGGCAGTTATACGGTAATTTCCCATGTATTCATAGATGCTTTCACACCAGTATGACTTTCCTGGGGCTGCAAGGCAGAGAGGGATTTTCTTTCAATGCCTAAGGACCTCCTGGCAGAGGAAACAAAATGAAAACAGAGCATTACCTGTTTTCCTTGGTGGCACCAATTTTAAAGCAGCGTTATTTTAAAACAAAGAAACAGATGGAGAAGTTAAAAGAAAATGAATCCTACATTTGCAGTTTGGTAAAGCACTTGCGGGGTAATTGCTCGGCTCTGAGTGATTTGAGGTGGGAAATGGGATGCAGATTTAATGAAATCCAGTCTAAGGCATCATTAGCAGAAGCCCAGAATGGCAATAGTAGAGGGTTATTTTCATGCCTTTTGATTTCACTAGCTTGGCCTCTGAAATGACTGGAATTTCTTTAGTCCAAGACTATGGGGTACATCCTGTCCCATTACAACAGCATCCAGGGACACCAATTTGCAAGAACACAGAGGCAAATCAATGGCTGGGAACCTAATGCCTTTCTGGGACTAAAGGTCAGCCTGTTCCAACACAGATGGGTTGGCTGAGATGGCTGTAATGTTCCCCTCAGAGCAGCTAAACTTTAGATAGATTTCTTCCTACCATAGCCCCCTGATCTTCCTTTCCTTAGAGCATTTACTTTAGAAACTTGCAATCATAAATTCTTTGAAATATATGAAAGCCTTCCCCCAACCTCTTGCCAGGTTTAAACCCAGGAATGTCTTTCTCAAGGATCAAGAAATAATCTCTTTGAAAAGTGTTAATAAACACTGACAGAAACAGTACCCCAGCTCCCAGCTCTGAGGCAGGATAGGAACCTAACTTCAGTGGAGACCAATTAGTAAACACAGATGGCCTAATAACGGAGACATTTGCAAACTCAAGAATAACCTATTGTGCTGATCCCACTGATAAACCTTCCTAGTCCTACAGTATTTTCCATTCACTCAACCAAGGGCTTAAAAATTCTGCCTTTTTTGAGGGAGTTGAGTTGAATCTCTCTTCCTTGTGTCGGGGGTGTTTGTAATTTCCTTGGTTCTGTCTCGCCACAGAAGCGATGGACAGACCAGTGCTACAGCTCCAGGTTATAGCACAGTCTCATTCGGCAAGCAAAGGAAAATACATTTGAGAGGTGTGAGGGCAGGCCGATCCAAAAGATGCTAAGAGAAGAGAAGCCCCTGTGCCAATTTTGGCTCCTCTTAAAAAAAAAAAAGAAAAGAAGAATTTATTTATTTTAATTGGAGGCTAATTACTTTACAATATTGTAGTGGTTTTTGCCATACATTGACATGAATCAGCCATGGGTGTACATGTGTTCCCCATCCTGAATGCCCTTCCCGCCTTCCTCCCCATCCCATCCCTCAGGTCACCCCAGGGCACCAGCCCTGAACACCCTACCTCATGCATCAAACCTGGACTGGCGATCAATTTCACATATGGTAATATACATGTTTCAATGCTATTCTCTCAAATCATCCCACCCTCGCCTTCTCTCACAGAGTCCAAAAGTCTGTTCTTTACATCTGTGTCTCTTTTGCTGTCTCGCATATAGGGTCATTGTTACCTCTTTCTAAACTCCATATATATGTGTTAATATACTGTTTTGGTGTTTTCTTTCTGACTTACTTCACTCTGTATAATAAGCTCCAGTTTCATCCACCCCATTAGAACTGATTCAAATGCATTCTTTTTAATGGCTGAGTAATACTCCATTGTGTATATGTACCACAGCTTTCTTATCCACTCATCTGCCAATGGACATCTAGGTGGCTTCCATGTCCTGGCTATTGTAAATAGTGCTGCGATGAAATTGGGGTACATATGTCTCTTTCAATTCTGGTTTCTTCAGTGCGTCTGTCCAGCAGTGGGATTGCTGGGTTGTATGGCAGTTCTATTTCCAGTTTTTAAGGATTCTCCACATTGTTCTCCATAGTGGCTGTACTAGTTTGCATTCCCACTGACAGTGTAAGAGAGTCCCCCTTTTTCCATGCCCTCTCCAGCATTTATTATTTGTAGACTTTTTGATAGCAGCCATTCTGACTAGCGTGAGATGGTATCTCATTGTGGTTTTGATTTGCATATCTCTGATTGTTGAGACCTGACAGAAGCCATGACAAGCTTCAAGGACTAAAGTAGCCAGAGCTACAGTCACAGAAAAAGCTGGGTCACTGCCCAGAAGGAGCTGAGATCATCATCCCCCTGACCTTGAGACTCAGCCAGTCAGCATACTCCCCACAGCCTGGTTAGAGCTAGCCCAGATAACATGAAAAGTCCCTTAAGTGAGCCTGTGCAAAATTTAGCCAATTAATAGACACCAAGAACCCCTTGCAACCAATCCACCTTTGCCAACTCCCTGTCTTTGTTCTAAGTCTATAAATACTGCTGTAGTTCAGGGCTTGGGGCCCTCTTGCCTTACTCCACTGTGTTGGATGTGGCAGAGTGCCCTAACTCGAGTTAGCAATAAACTCCCTTCTTGCCTTTGCACTGCTGTGGTGGACTTGTTCTCTCAGTCTATTCGGAGACTTGGACTCGGAGCATAACATGATAATAAGTGACGTTGAGCATCTTTTCATGTGTTTGTTAGCCATCTGTATGTCTTCTTTGGAGAATTGTCTGTGTAGTTCTTTGGCCCATTTTTTGATTGGGTTGTTTATTTTTCTGGAATTGAGCTGGTGAAAAGACAGCCTTCAGAATGGGAGAAAATAAGAGCAAACAAAGCAACTGACAAAGGATTAATCTCAAAAATATACAAGCAGCTCCCGTGGCTCCTCTTTTTTTTTTTTATTTTTTTCATCTCCCCCTGAGCCAGCCCTATGTAAACTGGGCTAGCCAGGAGGGCTGTTTGTTTTATAGGAGGTCCTCACTTGAGGCTCGGATCTTCCTTTGTTCTATTTTAATGGGTTTTCCCTTCTTTGTCTTTTAGCAACCACCATTCTGGACTCCTTTTTCCTATTTTAACCACCTGACACTTATATCAATAGTCTTGAATAAAGCTTTTCTTTCCTATTTAACTTTGTCTAGTACAATTTTATTTCGAAAGGGTCTAGTACAAAAATATGGTGGTGAGTAGGTCATCTTGAGTAGGTCATTTACCAAAGTGGGTGCATTCATTTGCTGGGCTGCCATAACAAAATGTCAAAATAGAATCTTACAGTTCCAGAGCTGGAAGTCTAAGATCAAGGTATTAGCAGGGTTAGTTTTGAGATAAGCTGGGATCTGGGACCCTTTACCAGAGTGTTTGCACCTGGACAGACGTCTCCTGGAGCAACAGCATACAAAGAAACTGTAAAGAACTGCACGTATGTGTAGTGGGCAGTTACATACACAGTGAAAAGGCCACAAACCAGCTGCTACTCCTGAGATGCTGGGAGTGAAAGCAGGTACTGCCCATGGTCCCTGCACACAGCTCCACCAAGGGGTGGGCAGATCACCTAAGCTACTCTTCCTGCAGACCACTCCTGTTGTTACCACAGGCAAAGAACGAGCTCGCCCCTCCTCTGGGAGGGAGCAGGGCACCTGTCACTTGTTTTTGCACCTTTGTGCTGCAGCCCCCAATCAAGTCTGGTGTGAATTTCTTATCTGGCCTCTCATCACTTTTTTGATTAAACAGTCCAAGGACCCAGTTCGGGAACAGTGTTTCCTGAAGACCTCTCTCCCTGTCTTGTAGATGGCCTCCTTCTCCCGGTGTTTTCAGATGGTGAGCCCTGTGTGCCTGTGCATCCCTTATTTTCCCTTGTGTGACTAAACTTCATTTTCTTAGAAGGATACCAGTCAAACTGGATTAGAAACGGCCTCATTTTAACTTAACCACATCTTAAAAGGCCTTATATCTCCAAACACCATCACAGTTTGAAGCACTGGAGATTAGGGCCTCAGCATACAAATTTGTAAGGACACAATTCAGCCCATAGCACTGGAACTCTATTTCTATTGCTCCTTCTGAGAGGAAATGACATCTAAAAACTGCTTTCTGTCCAATGGCTCCAATCATTTTGTGAAAACTTTTCCTCAGGATAACGACCATGCGTATCATATTAGTTTCCTATCCTTAGTACCAAAAGAATAGTAGGAGAATATTCAATGCTTGCCAAATAACTAATATGGAGAGGGCAGTGGGGAGGGGAAGGCAGAGCTACTCAACAGGGAACATGGTTTTGGAAGATGAAGATACCTGTTACACAAGTTGAACTTTTGTTTCATTCCATTACATATCACCTTCAAGTGCCAATCAGTGTATCACTTTTAAAAATTCTCTAATTGTGTTGGAACTGACATAGTTATATTACTTTTTATTGCAATGCAAATAAAACAAATATCAACATTGACTATAATGACAATTTTGATAACTCTCCTTTGGCACTTCTCTTTGAACAGGCCATCATCCACACACACATAAACTGCCTTCTAAAAGACCCTGCCTAAGGCCACCCCAGTTTTTTGAAAGTGTTCAGAAGACAGAAAGTAAAGCTGAGAAGTTCCTTTTACAAGTCCACATAAAATCTCTAGTATTATCTCAAACCAAATTTCACTTTGTATTAGGAAATTCCAGAAATAATCTGAACAGAATAATTCCACTAATACAAATATGTACTCGTGAAAGCTGTGCTATGTTCTGTGACATCTGACTGCGAATTTAAAAGATTGATAAGACTGTGAGCCCATGTGTCTCATTAGTAGTCCCTTGTCTGCCAAAAATTCATCAGTATTCTCTAAGATAAAAATATACAAACATAAGCAGACGCATTTATCAATTGAGGCTGAAAACTCCTTTCAGAATGAGAACATTGTCCTTGGGCAAGGCAAGGTTAAAAGCCAATTTTTCAAGCTATTGGACTAGCAGGTAAGTAAGTGGAGTATGTACTTGGCTAGTTACAGGGAAGCTTTGCTGTTCCAATAAATTTTTGAATAGCATGTGTAAAGATGGATTTGTTTCCCATCTGAATTCATTCTTGTGCACAATGTATGTACGTATTTTTGTGGAATTTTTTCTAACTTTATTGAGAGATGCATTTTTAGGCTTATTGAAAGTGATTTTACAGATAGGTTTGTTTTCCCCCAGAACTCTGCAACTGTGGCCATACATACTCATTACTTAACTTTCCTGACCTCAGAGCGTACAGTATTGATTCTGCCTATCTACACAATTCAGGTCACCAGACCCCTGCTTTTATTCTTTTTGTGTGATTTTTCTGAGGGTCTTCATTTCTTCCAAAATATTTCCAGTCTCTCAAATCCTGACACAGGTCATTGACTTTTGTTTCCCTCATTATTTTTAGCTTTAATCTCATTCTTTCTTCCTTCTCTGCACATCCATGTTTTAGGGGATTATTTCCTCACACAAATTATAATAATAATGCCATTTCAATTCACTTGGTATTTAGTATGTACCAAGAATTAAGTACATTGTATGGATTGATTAATTTAGTCTTCACAACAACGTTATGAGGTCACTGCTGCTGACTGTTATCACATTTTCAGTTTAGGACTCAGAGGCACAAAAAGGGTAAGTCACTTGCTTAAGAACACATATCCAGGTAATAGTAAAACCAGGATTTAAACCTAGGTAGTCTAGCTCCAGAGTCTGTGACTAGCATGAGCAGTAGAAAGATAAGTAGAAATGATGTATGATAATCCCACAGAAACTAGCAATCCTCCGTGTATTTTTTTTCTCTCTCTGTCTGTCTCTGGGCAATGAAGATCCAGTATAAGACTGCATAGTCCCAAGACTTACATGAAACTGTTACATGAGTGAGATTTTAGGGGTGAAGATGCTAAAAAAAAATACAATGCCTTTAGCTGCTCAGCAAAAGAGTGAAACAGCTTGTTTAGAGTTCATTCAAGAAAAGACCCTAGATTCGAAATCATAAGCCTATTTGGTGACAAATGGTACTGAGAAGAAGATTTGGATGGCCAGGCTATTCTTTTAAAGTAAATACCTATCTTCAGAAATTTTTAGCCATACTTTCCTTTGGGACCAGTTTCTCAAAGTAGACCTACCTTAAGATCGTCTCAGGCAAACTCCTTTTCAGCACACAGATGCCACTGAATACTGCAGCCTCCTCCTTTCAGAGACAAAAAGTAGGGGCTTCAGAGAAGGGTGGTACAGTTGTGCCTCGAATTGTCTGCACACACTGGATCAGAATCATAAATGCAGTGAACTGCAAATAGGAAAAAGCAAATGCAGGGAAAGCTAAGATCAGATTGTTAGCATCATGTATGTTTCAATCTAATTTTTAAAAAGATCTTTTGGTACTTTCATTGCTATACAAACTATGATTATATAAGTTTATTTTAAATTAATTTTTAGAATTCCTTATACATATACACACCTATGCAGTTTTACATAAATGCTTAAATGTGATCCTTACATATTCTTTCACTTTCTGCTTTGTTTTCTAAGTACCAGCATTTTTCTTCTCCTCTTTGTCTCCATTATGTTTCCTATTCTACTCAAACTCTTACACTTCTAATTTCCTCCATGATTTAAAAATAATATGCAAATATACACATTCATATATATGAATATACATATGCACATAATGATAACTCTACATATAAATATACACACATATTATGGATATACAGTCAAATATATGTACATTTATCTATATATAAATAGATATATATGCATAATTATCATTTATAGATATATATATGTATATCATTTTCCTCCTGTCAAAGTCTACCTCTTAGGTTATCAGTGCTAATTCCATCATTCTCTTATATCCCTATTTGGGCTTCCCTGATATCTCAGTTGGTAAAGAATCTGCCTGCAATGCAGGAGACCTCAGTTCGATTCCTGGGTTGGGAAGATCCCCTGGAGAAGGGATAGGCTACCCACTCCAGTATTCTTGGGCTTCCCTTGTGGCTCATCTGGTAAAGAATCCACCTGCAATGCAAGAGACCTGGGTTTGACCTTTGGGTTGGGAAGATCCCCTGGAGAAGGGAAAGGCTACCCACTCCAGTATTCTGTCCTAGAGAATTCCATGGACTATATAGACCATGGGATCACAGAGTCAGAACATGACTGAGTGACTTTCACTTATCCCTATTTAACGGGTAGCCACCCATTACCCAACAGTTGAAAGTTTGTCTCAGGCTCTCAGCTCTGTAAGACTTCATATGTTCTCTGTCCTCCCACTTCCACCATGCTCTCTGGAACTTCAAGTCCATAACAAAGTCCACTGTCTTCCCTTTCTCTTCTTTGATTCTTTGCTTCGCCTGTGTATCAGTTTCCTATGGCTGCTGTAATAAAGCACTACAGACTCAGTGACTGAAACACAGACATTTATTCTCTCAATTCTCAAGCCCAGAAATCTGAAATCTATGTCACTGGGCTGAAATTAAAGGGTTAACAGGACTGTGTCCACTCCAGAGGTTCTAGGGGAGGATCTGTTCCTTGCATCTTACAGCTTCTGATGGCTGCTGGCACTCCCGGACTTGTCACATCACTCCAGATTTCAAAGGAAGCATCTTCAACTCTCTTTGATCCATTACCATAACACCCTCTCTTGGCATCTTCTATCTGTTAAATCTCCCTCTGCCTCTCACTCTTATTAGGATACCAGTGATTGCAACTAGGCCCCCACATGGATAACTCCCCACCTCAAGATTCTTAATTATATTTGCAGAAACCTCCCCCCCCCCACCAGTTTAGGTAACATTTACAGATTCCAGCATTAGGAACTGATGTCTTTGGAGGCCACTGTTCAGTCAATTACCATCTGCTTGCTCTGTCTCAGACTAATTCTTCCCTAATGAAACTGCTTCTTCTGAAGCACTCTCAAAGGAGGCAGGGTTTTGTTTATTTTAATCTCCCACAGCTCAGAAGTGAGGTAACTGAGGAACTCCTTGTTCCTCATCAACATCACTGTCCCTGTCTCCTTCCAAAGAAACGCTGTCTTTAAAGCACATTCTATCATATGAAACCATCCACTCCCCTCCTGGTGGCATCATCTCCAGACTGCCAAGCCGTTCCTGAAGATTGTCACACAGCTGGCACTCACTCCTCCCAGGTGATTCAGTGTCCATGTAAACTGAGCTTATTTCTCCATCTTTTAACCTCCTCTCTGACGATTGTGACACTTCATCCTATCTCAGTTTTTCAGTTCTATGATTGTCTTTAGAGCTTGTCAATCATAATAAAAAAAAAAGCTACTTCCCTTTCGTGATCTTTAAGTGCACCACTCTCCGACCACTGCCACCTATCTTTTCAGCTCATTCCCTTTAATACCCAAACTCCAAAAAAGCTTTGATCTATTTGGGACCTATAGTTTCTTGATCCCATCGCCTTTCTTTATTCATCATCCCTTTTATGTCATAGGTCCCCCATTCCAGGGCCAATATTTGTGTTACCCTGCCTGATGCTGAAGTTGAAGTTCCAATACTTTGACCACCTAATGCGAAGTACTGACACACTGGAAAAACCCTGACGCTGGGAAAGATCGAGGGCTGGAGGAGAAGGGGATGACAGAGGATGAGATGGCTGGATGGCATCACCGACGTGATGGACGTGAATTTGGGTAAGCTCTGGGAGTTGGTGATGGACAGGGAGGGCTGGCGTGCTGCAGTCCTTGGGGTTTACCGGGCAGTGATGCTGCACTGTTTACGTTCAATACTACCTACCCCAGATGTGTACCTGGGCTGCTGAGTGTGGCTGGAGAGAAATCACGGTGCTCACCTTAAATGTATAACCTCAATAAGAACATTAATGCTGACAGGAAATCCTACTGCATTTCTGTACTCCTTCCCGCTACTGCTCTCCTAGATAATTATTCCTTACCTTTTCCTCTCTCTTCAAACTTCCAATAGTTTCTTTCATGTTCATTCTCAGCTGATGACCTTGATTCTGTCTTTCACTGTGCAAATACAAGGAATTGGAGGATGTCTTCCAAACACACATCTCCTCATCTGCCAACACCCAACATCTGTACCTATACTCTACCTTCCTCTTTGTTTATGATACAGGAACCATTTACACACTTTTTAGGACCATCCCCCTCCACCTGTGTACTAAAATCCATTTGCACATATTTTTTTCTTAAAACATCAGTCTAGCAATTATTTCCTCATTCTTCCATCAACAATTTTCCTCTACGAGATTGTTTTCATTAGCATACAACCATTCTGAAACAATTACCATCTTAAAAATCAACACAAAGCACTCCTTACCAGTTACTGCTATATTACTGTATTACCCTTTCTCTTCTTAAATCAAAACTCTCTTGCAAGATTTGACCATAGATGTCTCTGATATCCCCAGTTTTCCCATTCTGTCTTGAACCCTCTCCAATCAGGCTTCCATCCCCATTTCAATAAGAAATCTTGAAAAGACTATAAATGCATGAATTACTTCCATGTTACTAAAGCCAGTGTTTCCATTCTACTCTATCCAGCAGTAATTGTTGCCACTCCTCTTCTTGAACCACTTTCTTTATCTGGTTTCCTGGAAACTGTGCTCTTGTTTCTCTTCTTACTGCATTTACTAATCATTCTTCCTCAGTCAGCCTTGTTGACTGCTCCCAACCCCTAAGGTTTGCCTTTGACTGGTCATGATTCTATGCCCAATGCACAGAATCAAATACTATAAAGATATATATATATATATAGCATTTTGTTTTTGTTCTATTAAAGTATTAAAATATTCACAATTTTCTATATATTGCTATTTTAATGAAACAACACTTCAGGGAAATCCCTCTAAGTCAGTTAGTATAGCTCTAATTCATTCTTTTTAATGTGTGGATCATATTCTGTGGTATAGATATGAAATAGCTTATTAAACCATTTCCATATTTTGGGTACTTCTTTGTATGCAGCTTCCTTATATCTAATTTCTTCAACTTTAAAATGGGAATGATAATTATTTTTATCTCACTGGGTAGTTGTGAATATTAAATGAGTTAGAAGAATGCCCAGCACAGAGTATGACTTGATAAGTATTATCTGTGTTCTTAATAGTTGTAGTAAATATTTGTTAAAATTTAGTTCTAAAGTCATTCTAAGAAGCTACTATCACTCTGATATTAAAACTAGACAATGACACTACCAAAAAAGAAAATTACAGGTCAATGTCTTTGATGAAGACAGATGCAAAAATCCTCAACAAAGTATTAGCACACTGAATCCAACAACATATGAAAAAGATCATACACCGTGGTCAAGTTGGATTCATCCCAGAGTCACAAGGATGGTCCATCATATACAAATCAGTGTGATATCAACCACATCAACAAAAGGAAAGACAGAAACCATACGATCATCTCAATAGATGTAGAAAAAGCATCAGATAAAATTCAACATCCATTCATGATAAAAACTCTCATCAAAGTGGATATAAAGGGAACACATCTCAACACAGTAAAAGCCATTTATGACAAACCCACAGCCAACATAATACTCTACAGTGAAAAGCTAAAAGACTTCCTGCTAAATTCTGGAACAAGGTAGGCTGTCCACTCTCACAACTTCTATTCAGCATGGTATTGGAGGTCCCAGTCACAGTAATCAGACAAGAAAAAAAAAAAAAAAAGTATCTAAACTGGAAAGAAAGAGGTAAAATTATCATTTTACGCAGATGACATGATGCTATATATGTGCATACTTAGTCACTCAGTCATGTTCTACTCTTTGCAACCATTTGGACTGTAGCCTGCCAGGCTCTTCTGTCTATGGAATTTTTCAGGCAGGAATACTGGAGTGGGTTGCCATTTCCTACTCCAGGGGAGCTTTTGGACCCAGAGACTGAAACTGTGTCTCTTCTGTCTCCTGTTTTGCAGGAAGATTGTTTACCTGCTGAGCTATCTATCTATCTATCTATATATATATATATATATAAACCCTACAGATTCCACGTTCCCACAAAAATTATTAGAGCTAACGAGCAAATTCGCCAATGCAAGATTACCATACAGAAATTTTTTTACATGAACAATGAAACATCAGAAACAGAAAGTTTAAAAATAAATCCCTTTTAAATTCATGTAAAAAAAAATACTTGGGAATAAACCTGACCAAGGAAATAAAAGACTTATATGCCAAGGACTATAAAATATTGATTAAAAAATTGAAGATGATTCAAAGAAATGGAAAGATATCCCCCAAGTTCTTGGACTGGAAGAATTAACATTGCTAAAATTTCCATATTACCCAAAGAAATCTACAGGGTTAATATGACCACTATCAAATTACCCATGACATATTTCATAGAGCTAGAATAAATAATCCTAAAATTTATATCAAACCATGAAAGACCCAGAATTGCCAAAGAAATCCTGAGGAAAAACAACAAAGTTGGAGGCACTCACCCAGACTTTCACAATACCCTAAAGTTATAGTAGTCAAACCCATGTGGTATTGTCACAAAAACAGACATAGGAACAGAACAGAGAACCCACACACCTATGGTCAACTAATTTTCATCAAATGAGGCAAGAATACAACGGAGAAAACACAGTCTCTTCAATAAGGTTGCTGGGAAAACTGGATAACTACATGTAAAAGAATGAAATTAAAATATACTTTAGTACTATACCAAAAACACACAAAAACTTAAAATGGGTTAAATGCCGAAATGTAAGTTGGTGTTGTTCAATCATTGATCCCATGGACCATAGCACACCAGGCTCCTCTAAATATAAGACCGGATGCTATAAAACTCCTAGAGGGAAGTATAAGCAGCACACTCTTTGACATAAATTGCAGCAATATTTTTTGGTTCTGTCTCCTAGGATAATGGAAACAAAAGTAAAAACAAACAAATGGGACCTAATTAAACCTAAAAGCTTTTGCATAGTAAAGGAAACCATAAACACAATGAAAGACAAGCTATGGACCGGGAGAAAATATTTGCAAATGATATGACTGACAAGGGATTCACTTTCAAAATACACAAAGAGCTTATATCTCTCAATTAAAAAAAATAAAATAAAAATGGGCAAAAGACCTAAATAGACAATTCTCCAAAGAAAATACACAGATGGCCAGTAGGCACAGGAAAAGATGCTCAATATCACTAATTATTAGAGAAACACAAATCAAAACTACAATGAGGTATCATAACACGCTGGCCACAATAGCCATAATCAAAGTCTACAAATAATAAAGTCTGTGGAGGATGTGGAGAAAAGAGAACCCTCCTACCCTTTTGATGGTAATGTAAATTGGTAGAGCCACTATGGAGAATAGTATGAAGGTTCCTTAAAAGCTGAAAAGAGAGTTGCCATATGATCCAGCAATCCCACTCCTGAGTATATACCCAGAAAAGACAAAAACTCTAATTTGAAAAGATATATGCACCCCAGTGTTCATAAGCAGCCCTGCTACAATAGCCGAGACATGCAGGCAACCTAAATATCATAAACAGATGAATGGCTAAAGAAGATATGGCATATATATATATCAAGAAATATATATATTGTATATCAAGTAGTAACAAGTAATATATATTTGATCATGTGATAATCAATATCAAATAAAAAAGAATACAATAATGCATTCGTAGCAACAAGAATCAGTTCAGTTCAGTTGCTCAGTTGTGTCCGACTCTTTGCGACCCCATGAATCACAGCACGCCAGGCTTCCCTGTTCATCACCAACTCCCGGAGTTCACTCAGACTTATGTCTGTCGAGTCGGTGATGCCATCCAACCATCTCATCCTCTCTTGTCTCCTTCTCCTCCTGCCCCCAATCCCTCCCTGCATCACAGTCTTTTCGAATGAGTCAACTCTTCACATGATGTGGCCAAAGTACTGGAGTTTCAGCTTTAGCATCATTCCTTCCAAAGAAATCCCAGGGCTGATCTCCTTCAGAATGGACTGGTTGGATCTTCTTGCAGTCCAAGGGACTCTCAAGAGTCTTCTCCAACACTACAGTTCAAAAGCATCAATTCTTCAGCGCTCAGCCTTCTTCACAGTCCAACTCTCACATCCATACATGACCACTGGAAAAACCATAGCCTTGACTAGATGGACCTTTGTTGGTGAAGTAATGTCTCTGTAGACCTAGATATTATCATACCTAAGGGACGTATGTCAAAGACACATATCAAATATGTCACTTAAGAATCTAAAAAAATAATACAAATGAACTTATTTACAAATCAGAAAGAAACTCACAGACACAGAAAACAAATTTATGGTTACCAAAGGGGAAAGAGTAGGGGTAGAATAAATTAGGTATTTGGATTAGGATTACTACTCCAGGGGAGTAGTATCTCTATAAAATAGATAAACAATAAGGACCTATTTTACAGCACAGGGAACTATATTTAATATCTTGTAACAACCTATAATGGAAAAGAATCTGCATCTCTTTGCTGTATACTTGAAACTAATATAACCTTGTAAATCAACTATACTTCAATTAAAAAAGAAAGAAATCCTCAATACTTACATTAACTTCAAATGCAGTTATGTTGTATTAAGGAAGAAAAATTAACAGACTGGACTATTATATATGTTTAACAAACTAAAATATCTCCTATATTGAAAAGGGATTTATAAATGTGTAACTGTCATTTTGGTCATTTGCTATTGCTATAAAATTTCTAAATGTCTTTTTACTGTGGTTTCTTAGTAATTCTGATGATGCCCAATGCAAATATGTTTCTGTTCCCAATGACATTTTAATAATTTCTTCAAGGAATTGTTGAAATATTTAACAATAGTAAATTAACTAAACATATTTTTCCTTTCCTTTAAGAAAAATAGTTAGCTGTCTTTTTATTAAATTTTTACTGGGATTTCTTTGGAAGGAATGATGCTACTCTGGCCACCTCCTGAGAAGAGTTGACTCATTGGGAAAAACTCAGATGCTGGGAGGGACTGGGGGCAGGAGGAGAAGGGGACGACAGAGGATGAGATGGCTGGATGGCATCACCGACTCGATGGACATGAGTTTGGGTGAACTCTGGGAGTTGGTGATGGACAGGGAGGCCTGGCGTGCTGTGATTCATGGGGTCGCAAAGAGTCGGACACGACTGAGCTACTGAACTGAACTGAACTGAGTCAAGAAAAGGCATAAAGTTTTGACCTTAAACTGTTTTCCTTATAAATCTACTGCTCTGTGTCAGCATTACTAGATTTTCTAGGCAAGAGTACTGGAGTGGGGTGCCATTTCCTTCTCCAAGATGGAGTGTTCAGTTCAGTTCAGTCAGTTCAGTCGCTCAGTCGTATCTGACTCTTTGTGAGATGGAGTGTTAATTAGCTTCATATATCTGAACTACTGGGGGGCAGTATCAAGAACTGCACATCAGTATTTCTCCTGGACACCCAACCCGCAAGCACAAAGGAAGGTCCCCTCTATCTGAAGAAAGGGAAATTACAGAAAAATGTTTAAAATTTTTTTCACCCTATCACTCTCATATTTGTCGTCATGGTTCAGTATGATCTCGCTGAAAAGAAACATTGGGAAATTCTCCTTTTATTTCTTCTAGGATTTACCCAGCAGTCATGACATTCATTTGTCCATCTCTTCAGTCATTCATTTATTTATTCAACAAGTATTTAGGGAGTGCCTGGTGTGTCCTAGCCATTGTTCTAAGAACTGAGGAAAGAATATATGGAAAACAAAGAAAAGCAAAAAGCATTGCTAAAAACAAAGTTCCTCTTTTCTTCCTTTGAGGAAATGTATATCCTGGTGGGGATTTCAAGCAATAAACAAGTAGGTAAATAAATCCATAATATAATACCCAGAAGTCATAGATGCTATACTTATCCAGAAAAAGCCATGCTGAGGAGGTACCTCCTTTGGGCAGGGACTTAAATAAAGGGAGACAGGGAGCCAGTGCTGTGAAGGCCTGGAGGAAGAGTTCAGAGTACAGGCAGAGGACACCAAATTACAAATGTGCTTGAGACGCCTGAAAACTACCAAGAAGGTCAGTGAGGCTGAGCAGTGAGCATGGGAAAGAACTCTGGGGGTTACAGTCAGAGGAAAGTTGGGAGGGGCCGCAGGTAGATCCTGTGGTATCTTGTAGCTCAGAGTAAGAATTTTGGATTTCACATATGAAACAAAGACACTGGAGAGTTGAGAACAGGTAGACACATATATTTACATTTTAAAAGGATATTATAGTTTCCTTTACCAATGTCATTATTTTTTCCATCCTTCCATTTACCGGACCTCAACCAGAACTTGGGGAAAACTGAAAACTTGCTCCGCTCTTAGTTGAGGTACTGTGATGGTATTAAACATGTCCATCCATGGGGAGGAATTGGTTAGGTGCCTCTGGAGCCACTTAAAAACTCCCAGAAAAGATTAGCTGAGTCTTGTTGACTCCTTTCCAAGAAAATGAAAATTAGAACTCTGGCTTCAACTTGCGTGAAGGTTTAGGCCACAATCATATGAAAGGCTTTAATTCAATCTTTTTTTTTGTTCGATAATTCCATAAATGCACATTGAATGTCTGTCCTGTGCTATCACTATGCTAATCACTGGAGATACAAACATACATGAGACTATCAAGGTTTTATCCTCACAGAGCTCTTAGTCTACTGATTTACAGATGACTAGGGCATGCTGCTCCAGGACAAAAGTAGCTAGAAGACCCCTCTAGTTTCAGAGAGTACCATTTTACATTAAAGTATTACACTAACTGAAGCCTCAAATAGTTATGCATTTGCTAGACTTCTATACTTTTAGCAATGAGACATTTGGATTTATAATTATCACTGAATAAATACTTTGTTGTGTGTTCTTGGTAGTAGTACCATCCTCAGGCAAAAGGCAATTTCAATTAATTTCACCCTTCTAAGTGAAGGCACTTTGCCTTTGCACACGGGCTATTCACTTATTATGTCTTTAATAATCTAAGACTTTAAAAATAACTTACTAAAATTGAGCAAAGACAAAAAGGCAATCATGTCTTATGAAGTGAAATATATACAATGGAACTAAAATCTCTCTCTTCTTAGAAGAGAGCCGACAGAGATTTGGGATGTAAAATCAATCATCTTCTCTCTACTTGAGGAAACTATTGTAAGGGTTTATGAAAAAGCTAAGAAACATCTTTCATGGCTTTATGTAGGCATAAATGGATTCAGAACGTGACCAAACCATGTTATTCAGTAAATGAACTTCTTAATAAACCCACAAGCATTTGCTGAGAATCTACACAGAGAACTAAGACTGTTGATTCTTTCTTAGGATGCCTGGAGGGCTGACTTTGGCTCTTGGCCAAGGAAAGGGCAGTGGGATTTATGATGTGCCTGAGGACGGCTAAGCTGGTTTGTTTATGGATGGCTTTCCCCTATGTGATGGTAAACTTTACGTGTCAACTTGACTGGGCCAAGGGGGTGCCCGGGTAAGCTAATAAAACATTATTTCTGGATTTGTCTATAAGGATAGAAGGGATTAGCATTTGGAGCAGCAGACTGAGTACAGATTTGCCCTCACCAATGCCCACGAGCATCAGCTTTTATCATCTAATACTTAGGGTCTGAGTAGAACAAGAAAGGAAAAAAGTCTATTTGCTTTCTCTGCTTAAGCCAAAACGGCTTTTTCTTGCCCTTGGACATTAGCGCTCCTGGTTGCCTGTTCTTTGGACTAATACTGGGACTTATACCATCAGTCCCCAGACTCTCAGGCCTTCAAGCTTAGACTTAATTATACTCCTGGTATTCCTGATTCACCACCTTGTAGACAGCAGATCTGCAAGATTTTTAGGTATATATAAGCCCTCCTCATATATATATATAGTATAAAATATATAGACACGTGTGTGTGCTAAGTTGCTTCAACGGTGTCCAAATCTTTGTCACCCCATGGACTGTAGCCAGGAAGACTCCTTTAACTATGGGAATCTCCAGGCAAGAATACTGGAGTGGGTTGCCATGTCCTCCTCCAGGGAATCTTCCCAACCCAGGGATCAAACCTGAGTGTCCTACTTTGCAGGCAGAAACTTTACTGCTGAGCCACCTGGGAAGACATACATATATAGAATATGTATTTATCTGTAATACATATGTATAGACATACATGTGTGTATATGAGGAGTTTAATTATATACTATCTATGTATATACATGAGGAGATTATTATAGGAACTGGCTCATGTGTATATAAACCATTGTGTATGTGTGTTAGCTGCTTAGTCGTGTCCAGCTCTTTGCAACCCCATGGACTGTAGCCTGCCAGGCTTCTCTGTATTTATATATCCCGTTGGTTCTGCTTCTCTGAAGAACTCTAACTTATCAGTCGACAGCCAACTTTGGCTATGTGACCAGCAGAACATAGGAAGGATAGGAATCCTTTCAAAAATCTGAACTTGTGGAATCTTTGCTGAATATTTACACAGTGAAAACATTTAACAAGTTCAGATTTTTGAAAGGATTCATATCCTTTCTTGTGCTCTGACTTTTCAGAGTATACTCACCTAAGACTTTTATTTAAAGGCAAACACAAGTGGGAAAACTACAAATAATAAAGAAATGCGCAGATCTTAATTTAGCTTGATGAATTTACGTATGTACACACCCTTGAGATGGCTGGACGGCATCACTGATGCAATGGAACTGAACCTGGGCAAACTTTGGGAGACCGTGAGGGACAGAGAGGCCTGGCGTGCTGCACTCCACGAGGCTGCAGAGTCAGACACAACTGGGTGACTGAACAACAGCAACAATACCCTTATTACCACTCCCCCAAATCAAAATTGACAAATTTTGATGACTCCAGAATATTCTACCTACTCCAGAGGAAACCACTAGGAACCACTAGGAACCAATATAGATTAGCTTCACTTCTTTATGAACTTCATAGAAAAAGAATCACTTAACATATAGTCTTTTTTTCTGTTTTCCTTCACTAAGCATATCGCTGAAATTTATTCATGTTGTTATATGTCCTAGTAGCTCTTCTTTTTCTTTTATTCCATTGAAAGAATATATTGCAAATTATTTAACCATTCTTAAGCTGATGAACACTTGGATTGTTTCCAACTGGGAGCTATTAAAGATAAAAATACTCTGAATTTTTGTGTGTGAACATGAGCACTTGCCCCTCCTGGGTATACGTATATGCAGCACTGTAATTGTTGGGTCATACATCATTTAACACAATTAGAAAATATCAAGTACTTTTCTGATGCCTATGTAACATTTTGTTCTGACATCAGCAACAATTTTTAATGCTCTACAACCTCATCAGCTCTCCTCAGCAATCTTTTTTTTTTAAATTGAAGCATAGTTAATTTGGCAAATCTTCTAATTTCAGTAAATTTGGGGGTTTATAGAACTTCCCTGGTGGCTCAGACAGTAAAGCGTCTATCTACATTGCGGGAGACCGGGGTTCAAGCCCTGGGTAGGGAAGACCCCCTGGAGAAGGAAATGGCAATCCACTCCAGCACTATTGCCTGGAAAATCTCATGGACAGAGGAGCCTGGTAGGCTACAGTCTATGGGGTCACAAAGAGTCGGACATGACTGAGCAACTTCACTTCACTAGAGTGATATCTCTTTGTAATATATTGTATAAGCCTCTTCTCCTGCCTGCATAGCATCTTCAGTTTGTGCAGTGTCTATTGTCCTGTTTTTGTGTTAAATACTTTTCTTCTGTAGCACCTAAGCTGGTCAGTCCATCCAGTGAAATTTTTATTTTAGTTACTTATATTCTTTAGTACTAGACTCTCCACTCTATTTCTTCTTAATAGCTTGAGTTTCTCAGTTGAAATTCCCAATTTGTTTCCTCATTATATTCATGTTTTCCTTTACTGCTGTAAACGTACTCATAATAGGAATTTAAGAGTCACTTCACTATTTGCTAATTTGATCGTCTCTGTCACTTTTTACTCCTTTTCTTTGATCTTTCGCATGTCAAGAGTTACATTTTCCTTCCTCTAGCAAATTTTATTGTGTGTTGGACATTATGTATTCTATGTTGCTGAATGCCTGAAATTTTCAGCTTTCTAACTTTCATACAGATTAGACTGATCCCTTTGAGCCCCATCTTTAAGTTTTTTAGGGTAAATCTAGAACAGCCTTTACTCAAAGACTAGATAAACTCTATTCCCAAGGCCTGGATTTCATGAGTTTTCTATTAAAAGTGTAGGGTTCAATTATGATTCCCCACACTATAACCCCAATATCTAGTCTATCTAATACTCCCCAGCCCTATACTGTATTACTTCTAGCGGTTATTTGACTTATAACTCTTTGGTAGTTGTTCTTCCCCCAGTTATTCACTTTTTCTAGTGTTGAACACACCTTTGAATGCACAGTTTAATATTTAGGCAAAGACTCATGGGAATCCCTCTGCAGATTTGTGGATTTCCTTCTCAGTATCACTTGCTATCAATGGTAATCTCCTTTACAAATTCTAGCTTACTTAGCAGTGTCAAAATTCAAATTTTGTCTCCATCGTTCAGTGATGCTGTACTCAGTTAAGGCTTCTTTCAGGGCCTCAATCTAAACGCTACCTTGAAGCAGAAATCCAGGGTAATGGCAGGGTTCACCTTGTTAATTCCTCTTCTCTCAGGAGTTACAGACCTGTACTGTCATCTAACATCTGAAGTGAAGTGAAAGTTGCTCAGTCATGTCTGACTCTTTGCAACCCCATGGACTATACAGTTCATGGAATTTTCCAGGCCAAAATACTGAATGGGTAGCCATTTCCTTCTCCAGGGGATTTTCCCAATCCAGGGATTGAAACCAGGTCCCCATTTTAAATATATTTTGTCCAGTTTTAGAGTTACTTGGTAGTTTAATACCAGTTACTCCCATATTATAGAATCAAGAATATCTCTGTGTTGAGCGTCTTTTTATATGCTAACTGGTTACATATATAACATTTTATTGACATACCTGTTCAAGTACTTTTTTCTTTTTCATGTTTTTCTTATTGATTTTTAGGATCTTTATGTATTCTGGATACATACAATTCTTTTGTCAGTTAGATGTATTGTAATAATTTTCCCCCAGTCTGTGTTTTCCCTTTTAACTTTGTTAATTGCAAGTCAACTTGTACCATCAGAAAATATCAGGGTGGGTGATCAGAAGTCCAAGGCAAGTTGTCTCAAAAAACAGAGTGATTTCTCATCCAGTTTCTAGATCGTAGGCAGGTTTTAACTTATAACTCATTGACTGAAAAAAGGCTGGGTTCCTAGGAAGGAGGAACCACAGTGAATGCACAAGATAATGATTAACCCAGTTTTTCCCCAAAGGTACTTAATGCCATTTACTCAGATTAGTATACACTAAAGAAAGGGAACTAACCAAACATTTTGAAGACTGTTAGATCACTTTGATACCAGAAGATCCAAAGCATCATCATGTTCCCTTCCTACCCTCTGGTTACAGTGAGAACGTATAGTAGCCATGTGATAAATGAGGTTTTATCTAAGGTTTGTCTCAGTCAGTCCACTGGCATCACAGGTGTGCCTGGTGATCATTTCTGCAGTTCCACAATATTTATTTAGGATGGAAATACTTGGTAGTTGGCGCATTCCCCATACTGAGTATTTGACCTGTGGATTACATCATAGAGGGTATGGCCAAGGGAAGCATCTAAGGCTTTATCTCCTGTAATCAAGATAATAAATACTATATCAGGGAGGAGAAGGATGGCATATGTTTGTTCCATCTCTTAGAGTGGTGCTCCCTATCACATGTCCATTTAATTCTCCAGTCTGGCCCATGAAGAAACTAGATCAACTCTAGACTACTGAAAGACCAACCAATGAATAAAACCTGCATACAGCTGTATGAGCTGTTATTTCGATAGCGCAGATTAATATAGCCTGAGGCACTTGCATCATTCCTATCAAAGAGGAGGATCAGAAAGAGCTGGTATTCTGATGGAACAGAAAACAGTACAGAGCTATAACTTTGAAACTGCACTAGCTTAACTTTTCTGCTCCCTATCATAAGACAGGTCTTCTCTGGTGGCTTAGTCAGTAAGGAATCCACCTGCAATGGAAGACTTGGGTTTGATCTCTGGATTGGGAAGATCCCCTGGAGGAGGGCATGGCAACCCACTGCAGTATTCTTGCCTGGAGAATCTCCATGGACAGAAGATCCTGGCAGACTACAGTCCATGTGGTCAGAAAGAGTTGGACATGCTGAGTGACTAAGCACAGCATCATAAGATAGTCTAAAGAGATCTGGATCATCTAGACATCCTACTAGAACGTCCCAGGTGTGGAACATGCTGCCACCAGAGTCTGAAGGACCCTATCAGGGTTTGTTAGGAAAGCGCAGTACAAATCTGTCCTTTGATTTGGATAGGATGAATCAGAATGCCCCTGACCACTGTACCCTTGAAAACTTTTACTGATGTGCCAGGCCTATAGATGTCTGCAGAGTTTATCCTTCCAGTGTCTGGGTCTCATGTGTTTTACCAAGCCATCTAAAGCTTTATCTGCTTCTTGTGTATCTGACCTAGTTATCGTGGTGGCTTTAATACAGTCAGGTCTATACGGCACACATGGCAAGATTTCTTTCACCTCAGCCTGAACCTCCTGCAGAACCTTTCCCATAGTTTTGGCTGGCAGTCATCCATGAGGATGTACTTAGCACATGATATCACCTTGATCAACTATATAGACAATGTTTTGCTTAGTCGTGAAGTTGAGCAGGTTAACTGTAAGATGGAAGTGATACATCCAGGACTGAGCAGGAGTGGAATTAGAGGGCACAAAAAATGTGTATAAGCAGGTAGTACAGATTCTCATGTTATTCAGCACTGATGCACTAGCAGCCTTCTTTCAACTCATACTTAAGGTCTTATAGAGTACCTTTAGTGACCAGCTAATGGAGGAAGAGAAGTCTGAGTTCTTGACAGATGAATCACTTTGGTATTTGGATGCAAGCCTACAATATACAATGACTGTCCTCAAGGCTTAATCAGAGGTGACCCTGCAAGATATAGGAGAGGATGACCCTCTTGAAGGACAGTGCATGGATAGGTTATTCACTTTGTTGGACAGAGAACTTACCCAACATTAGGAGATTAACAGAAAGTGGGTCATGGACAGTGAAAATGTCATTGCTGGTTGATCATAGGTATGGAAAGAGAAAAATTGGAAATTTGAAGATAAGGAAGTCTGAGATAAAGGCATATAGATGGTCATATGGGAATGGGCGCAAAAGTGGATTGATTTATTTGTCACATGTTAATGCTCACCAGAAAGTAACCACTATGGAAAGTATACTAAATGACCAAGTAAACAAAATTACTTAGGCAGGGCTGAAACTAGCATAGAGCAGGTGAGGTAATAGGATCCAAAAACACAAGGAGACACTCACTTTTTTTCTGTAACTCTGCACTGACCAGTTCTTGAGTGCATGCCTTCTTAAATTTTGTGCCCCAGGCACTTCACTTAATCCCTCTAGTCAACAGGATGTAAGACTTTGCCATTGTCTGCATGAATGGATTAGTCACAGTAGCTATAAATGAGCTTGACAACATAGGCTCCAATTTACCAAGGCTGATCTAACCACTAGAAACACTACAGATCTCTTCAAGAAAATTAGAGATACCAAGGGAACATTTCATGCAAAGATGGGCTCGAAAAAGGACAAAAATTGTATGGACCTAACAGAAGCAGAAGATATTAAGAAGAGGTGGCAAGAATACACAGAAGAACTGTACAAAAATATCTTCATGACCAAGATAATCACGATGGTATGATCACTCACCTAAAGCTAGACATCCTAGAAAGTGAAGTCAAGTGGGCCTTAGAAAGCATCACTACAAACAAAGCTAGTGGAGGTGATAGAACTCCAGTTGAGCTATTTCAGCTCCTGCAAGATGATGCTGTGAAAGTGCTGCACTCAATAGGCCAGCAAATTTGGAAAACTCAGCAGTGACCACAGGACTGGAAAAGGTCAGTTTCATTCCAATCCCAAAGAAAGGCACTGGCAAAGAATGCTCAAACTACTGCATGACTGCACTCATCTCAAATGCTAGTAAAGTAATGCTCAAAATTCTCCAAGCCAGGCTTCAGCAATATGTGAACTGTGAACTTCCAGATGTTCAAGCTGGTTTTAGAAAAGGCAGAGGAACCAGAGATCAAATTGCCAACATTGGCTGGATCATGGAAAAAGCAAGAGAGTTCCAGAAAAACATCTATTTCTGCTTTATTGACTATGCCAAAGCCTTTGACTGTGTGGATCACAATAAACTGTGGAAAATTCTGAAAGAGATGGGAATACCAGACCACCTAACCTGCCTCTTGAGAAGTCTGTATTCAGGTCAGGAAGCAACAGTTAGAACTGGACATGGAACAACAGACTGGTTCCAAACAGGAAAAGGAGTACGTCAAGGCTGTATGTTGTCACCCTGCTTATTTAACTTATATGCAGAGTTCTACATCATGAGAAATGCTGGGCTGCAAGAAGCACAAGCTGGAATCAAGACTGATGGATTGACAGATGAATCACTTTGGTATTTGGATGCAAGAAAATTGGAGAAATAGCAATAACCTCAGATATGCATGTAACACCACCCTTATGGCAGAAAGTGAAGAGGAACTAAAAAGCCTCTTGATGAAAGTGAAAGTAGAAAGTGAAAAAGTTGGCTTAAAGCTCAACATTCAGAAAACGAAGATCATGGCATCCGGTCCCATCACTTCATGGGAAATAGATGGAGAAACAATGGAAACAGTGTCAGGCTTTATTTTGGGGGCTCCAAAATCACTGCAGATGGTGACTGCAGCCATGAAATTAAAAGATGCTTACTCCTTGGAAGGAAAGTTATGACCAACCTAGATAGCATATTCAAAACCAGAGACATTACTTTGCCAACAAAGTAATTGTCTAGTCAAGGCTATGGTTTTCCAGTGGTCATGTATGGATGTGAGAATTGGACTGTGAAGAAAGCTGAATGCTGAAGAATTGATGCTTTTAAAATGTGGTGTTGGAGAAGTCCCTTGGACTGCAAGGAGATCCAACCAGTCCATTCTAAAGGAGATCAGTCCTGGGTGTTCTTTGGAAGGACTGATGCTAAAGCTGAAACTCCAATACTTTGGCCACCTCACGTGAAGAGCTGACTCATTGAAAAAGACCCTGATGCTGGGAGGGATTGGGGGCAGGTGGAGAAGAGGACCACAGAGGATGAGATGGCTGAATGCATCAATGACTCAATGGACATGAGTTTGGGTGAACTCCGGGAGTTGGTGATGGACAGGGAGGCCTGGCATGCTGCAGTTCATGGGGTCAGAAAGAGTCGGACACGACTGAGAGACTGAACTGAACTGATCTAACCACTGCTGCTGTGTTTCTAGCCTGCTAGCCAGAGAGACCAATAGTAAGTCTCTGGTATGGCATCATCCCTCAAGTCGACCAGTGGGCCACTTGGTGGTGACTCTGTTGAGCTCCTTCCATCTTGGAAGAGCCAAAGATTCTTTTAAGCAGGGATCAGCACACAGCATAGGTAGAGGTTTGCATTTTCAGCCTACAGAGCCTCAGCCAACACTATTCTCTGAAGCTATATGACATGTCTAATCTGCCAGCACAGGATCTCATGAGAATAGGAATTAATTTTAGAGAAAAAGAGGTATGGAAGTGGATCCATGATAATACAATCTACTGGTTATATAACATTCTGCACCACCCAGAAGCTGCTACCTTGGAAATGGTCTTACAGAGGCATAACTTAAGTTCTAGTTTAGAGGTGATACTCTTTCTGGGATGGGACACCATCCTCCAGGTCACTGTATATACCTTAAGTCAAAGAACTTTATATGGAACCATGTCTTCCATAGGAAGAATATGGTGGTTAAAGAATTAAGGTGCAGAAGCAGGAGTTGCTCTACTTATCATCATTTCCATGTTCCCAATGACTAATGGTAGGAATTTGTGCCTCTGTCCTGACAATTCTGCACTCTTTTAGGTTTATAATTCTGGTCCCTTAAGGGAAAATCGGAGAAGGCAATGGCACCCCATTCCAGTACTCTTGCCTGGAAAAATCACATGGACGGAGGAGCCTGGTAGGCTGCAGTCCATGGGATCGCTAAGAGTCGGACACGGCTGAGCGACTTCACTTTCACTTTTCACTTTCATGCCTTGGAGAAGGAAATGGCAACCCACTCCAGTGTTCTTGCCTGGAGAATCCCAGGGGCGGGGTAGCCTGGTAGGCTGCTGCCTATGGGGTCGCACAGAGTCAGACACGACTAAAGTGACTTAGCAGCAGCAGCAAGGGAGAATACTTTGGTGAAGAGGCAGAGAAGAGTTATGATTGATACCTGGGCATTTCAGACTTCTTGGGTCTGAAGGTCATCAAACAAAAGAGAGAGTCACCATCTTGGCAAGCATGTTTGACTCTGATCAGCAGCAGGAGAAACGACTGCTATTACTTTGGAGGAATATTGTTGACACTTAGTAATCCATTTGGGCACACTTGGTACTTCCTTGTCCAATTTTGATGGAGAATGACAATTCTCAGGCAAACTCAGTCTGAAAAGTACACGGTAGCCAGCCAAGACTGCCAGATGTGCTGAGTATAAGGGAAATTTGAAATGGGAAGTAAAAGAAAAAGACATCTTAGTTGAGACCCTTAGAGCAGCTGCAGCTGCAGGATTAATAGCCAGCACCATTGCCTTTCCTTTTCTAAGTTTTCCTGAGGAAGAGAGGCTCACCAGAATGCTGGAGGAGCTGCTTTCTGAACATGTGCAAAGGAGTGGATGAACATAACATGGTGATGCACTTTCTGGTTCCCTCTTCAAGGAAGGACTTGTTCATTCAGCTACTGTGAGGACTGCTGGAAGATAGCTTAGAGTTGTCAGTCTCTTCGGGGATAGCTTCAGCTGCACAGAACTGTGTCCCAAGGATTACTGATCGAGGCAGTGGTACAAAGGGCCAGCCTATTTAGCCCAAACAGAATAAATCTAAATAGGTGGCAAAAGCTATCTTTGGGCCAACATGATTTCATTTGCTCAATTTTGCTTCTTTCCTGTATCTGCCAAAGGAGTTGAGGAGTTGATCCCAAGGAAGCCTTCCCACCACTGAAATTATCTATTTCTGACACTTACCTATTGCTTGAAATGGAAAAATCAATTAATTACAATAACTAGTTGATGTTTTCTATTGATTTCATAAAATCAATGTTAAAGTTTTGGAAGATCATTCCATCCTATTGTGAATGCTATTTTAAATTCAGTTAAGGAGTTCACCATTAAAGTTATTTGTTTTGTGGGGAAAAATATGAATACAAATTTTGGTAGAGCATAGCATCATGGTAGAAAATATTAATGCTCATTAAGAAACTCATAACACAGAAATATACTTGAAATTCATTGTATTATATGCTTAACTGAGGGGGGTGGCAAATTTGTGTCTTGCAAAAATGCCAGATAGTAAACATTTTAGACTTTGTAGGCTACATACTTTTTTACACAGTTACTCAACTCTGCTATTTAGTGCAAAAGCAGCCATAGAAAATCTATAAACAAAAAACATGGCTACATTCCAATAAAATTATATTTATAAAAACAGGCGGAGTTCCAGATTTGGTCAGAGGGCTGTAGTTTGCCAACCTCTGTCTTAATTCATTAGTATCCAAACAAGTTCTAAAATTTTATCAATCAAAATAGAACTTCTGCTTAAAATTTAAAAATGCGTTTATATAAACCAGTAAGAGTACTGATGCTAAAAGTTTTATTTTAATGAAACTAAAGTCTAATGCAACAAAGTATAATAACATGCCTTATAATATTCTCTCCTTGTACAGAGTATCAATCTTATTTTATGTGTGTGTGTGTTTTTTTTTTTTTTTGAGAATGGGAGTTTTTGCTTTATTTTACTATCACTGAACATTTATTTATTATTTTTTTGACTTTTTTTTTGAATTTACTTATTTTTTTAAATTACAGTACTATATTTGTTTTGCCATACATTGACACGAATCAGCCATAGGTGAACACAATCTCCCAATGCCGAGGCCCCTCCCACCTCCCATCCCACATCCTCTACTTGAATCATCCTGTGCATCAGGATGTGTTATAACATCTGATGTTATGTGTTTTAACATCTGAATAACTTTTGCATATTAATTTGTGTCCTGCAATGGCTTCTCTAAATTCTAACTGCATTTTGTTCCAAATTAGTTAGAAAATTTGACCAACATGTTCACAAATGGAGTGCCAAAAAGTGCAGTGTCCAAAGCTCTTAGTGTGTTACAATTATTGAAAACAGCCTGTGAACAGTAAGACAGGGAAATTTATCCTTGAAAAAGAAACTGAATAAATTAACCTTTTATAGCTCAATGTGTAAGATTTACTTTTGAATTTGAAAAATTGCACTTTTGAGTATTTCAACTTGAAAGAATCTTTTGATGGAACTCCTATTTTTAATCATATAAATATATATACATATAGGTATACATATATAGCATCAAAATGAAACTGAGAAATCCTGCTATTTTACGTCATATGTGTTTTGTGAAACATTCAAGAGAATTATAAATATTCAGTAGTAACAATTTACTTCTCAGGTTTTATCCTATAAGAATATTTGTTGAAGAAAGATACTCTAAATGGAGGAAAAAAGACAGCATCTATGAAAACATCTGGGCTTAAGTATTTACACATTTAAAAAACAACAGAATTTTTTCCACTCAATAGAATTTTTCTAAGCAAAATGGAGCACTAGCAGAGATTTTCCTCAATTAAAACTTTATGTTTTAAAGAGAAGAGATAAGAATATCACATTCATTAATCCAAAATGAAAATTTTAAATATAGGCATTTCATTTAAAAATGAAAATAATTATACCATATTGAAAAATTTTTTTTCCAGAAAGTATCATTAACAGTATTAAAAATGGGCACAGATAAATTGACTAAGCTACATGAATATGTATACAATATAATCACTATAAAAGAAATTTTTAAAATTTTATTTTACATTATATTTTATGTACATTTTTAAAAATTCTTATTTTAAAGAAATTTAAAAGTTTTATTTTAGAAAAAATGGAATTTTTGAAAGTAGTTTTGAATAGAAATATTTTGCTTGGTCATGGTATTTAATTCTTTTAGCATGCTGCTGAATTCAGTTAGCTGATATTTTGTTGAGGATTTACTTTCTATGTTCATAAGGGACACTGATACATAGTTTCTTATAGTGTCTTTGTTTGCCTGTATCAGTGATTTTAATACCCTTTTTGTGAAGTATCTGTTCAGGTCTTTTGCCCATTAAAAAAAAAATTTGCATCTTTCCTGTTTGTTTTGCTTTGTATGAATTATTTATGCATCCTGTATACAAGTCCCTTCCTTGTCAAATATATATATTATAAATCACTGATACTAATCTAAGAGTTTCCCATAATGTGAATATTGAAATGTAAGACCAGAAACTATAAAACTCTTAAAAGGAAACATAGGCAAAGCACTGTATGACATGAATCATAGCAAGATCCTCTATGATCCACCTCCTAGAATAATGTAAATAAAACCAAAAATAAACAAGTGGGACCTAATTAAACTTAAAAGCTTTTGCACAGCAAAGGAAACTATAACCAAGTGAAAAGACAATCCTCCAAATCAGAGAAAATAACAGCAAATTAAACAACTGACAAAGGGTTAATACCCAAAATATACAAGCAGCACATACAACTCGATACCAGAAAAAGGAACAACCCAATAAAAAACGGGCAAACGGCCTAAACAGACATTTCTCCAAAGAAGATAAACATACAGATGATTAACAAAAACATGAAGAGATGCTCAACGTCACTCATTATTAGAGAAATGCAAATAAAAACTACAATGAGAAATCATGTCACACCAGTCAGAATGGCCATAATCAAAAAATCCACAAACAAATACTGGAGAGGGTGTGGAGAAAAAGGAACCCTTTTGCACTGCTAGTGGGAATGTCGACTGATACAGCCAATATGGAAGACAGTATGGAGACGCCTTAAAAACTAGGAATGAAACCACTATACAACCCAGAAATATCACTTCTAGGCAAATACACTGAGGCAACCAAAACGAAAAAGACTCATGTACCCTCATGTTCACTGCAGCACTATTTATGATAGCTAGGACCTGAAAGCAACCTAGATGGCCAGTGACAGATGAATCGATAAAGAAGCTGTGTTACATATATACAATGGAATACTACTCAGCCATAAAAACGGATGAATTTGAGTCATTTCTAATGAGATGAATGAACCTAGAGCTGTATTATACAGAGTGAGGTAAGTCAGAAAGAGAAAAAAAATTTTTTTAATTCCATTTATATGGAATCTAGAAATATGGTACCAATGAATCTATTCATAGGCCAGCAATGGAGACACAGATATAGAGAAGAGACTTGTGGACAAGCGCAAGGGGAGAGGAAGGAGGAGGTGAGATAAATGGAGAGAGGAGCATGGAAGTGTATACACTAACATATGGAAAACAGATAGCCAATGGAAATTTGCTGTATGACTCAGAGAACTCAGACTGGGGCTCTGTAACAACCTAGAGGGGGTGGGAAAGGGTGGGCGGTGGGAGGGAGGTTCCAGAGGCAGGGGACATATGTACACCTACAGCTAATTCATGGTGATGTATGGCAGATATCAAGCCAATACTGTAAAGCAATCATCAGTCAATCAGAAATAAATTTCAAAAATAACTTGAAAAAATAAAAATTCACTACTCAAAAAAGAGAAACAATGCTGAAATTTTGCCAAACCTGAGGAAGGATATGTATAGTCCCATACATGAATTTATAGAACTTGGGCACAATTCAAAATCAAAACTGATTTTTCTGTATCATCTTTTAGATGAGTAAATGTTATTATTATTATCATCTCTGGGGTCTTTTTGGCAATCTAAGTCTACTTTTCATACTTGTCATTTTACTAATCATACTTACCATGAAGGAAACTTTGTTCTTCTAACTCTCTTAAGGTAAATGATTAATGATTCAGCTGCTGAACCTCACAATGAATTCATTATATGTTTTGGGTGTGGATTTAACAGAATCACTTCATCAAAGCCCTCTCTAATCCTTAAAGGCAGAAGCTAGCCCTCTGTTCCCTTTTTTGCATCATCATGTACGTACTTCTTTTTGTAATTATCACTTGACTTTACTTATTTTTTTTTAATCCCTCTAAATTGTGAGATCCTTAAAAACAAGTAATCTTGTCTTGTTACTATGACTGCTGTAATCATAGTCTTATCCTAGTCTGAGTCATGTACATAGGCATCCAACATGTGTTTTTTCCATGAAGGATAAGATTAAGGAATGAATAAATAATGAACAGTCTGCTCCACACAATTTCATAGGCTGTAAAACCATGGGAACCTTTAAAGATCTAATATCCAGTTAGAAGAGTCTCAAAAGACTGAATTTATTACTAAAATCATACACCATCATCACAGGCAAGGACCAAACAATATAGCTTTTAACAAAGAAATAAACAATGTAAACCTCCCTTTATAGTAACTTCATGAGTAAACATTTAGTGATTCATAAATTACACACACATAGACATGCACAAACATATACACAGTGTGGAGAGAGAGAGAATGAAGTCGCTCAGTCGTGTCCAACTCTTTGTGACCCCACGGACTGTAGTCTAGCAGGCTCCTCCATCAGTGGAATTTTCCAAGCAAGAGAACTGGAGTGGGTTGCCATTTCCTTCTCCAGGGGATCTTCCGGACCTAGCGTTCAAACCTGGGTCTCCCGCATTGCGGGTAGACACTTTACCATCTGAGCCACCAGGAAGATACATAGTGTGTAAGGGATATTTGAATCCTTATTAGGGATTTCTTGGGAAACCTGAGAAAGTGAGTAATTTTCCCTCTGACATGGGGTAAAGTGTATATGAAAGAGAGGTGAGTGAGATGCTGATAGAGGGAAGAAGGTGACAGAGACAAAGATAGAAAACAGAGACATAGACAAGACTTAGGCTTTTTTTCTTGCACATGTGATTCTAATAAATCAGTGGTTAGTAAAACACATGTTTGTAGAGAAATCTTAAAAAAAACCCACCATATTTTCTATCTGCTTCAAACTAATACAACAAACAGATGTGCAGTTTTATTATTCTAAGAGACAGATGTTATCTTCAAAACATCTCTCTTACTAATCATAATAGTCATTAAATTCCCATAATGATCTCCACTACTTGTACTGTTCTGGCTAAAAATGGATCATAAAATAAATATAATTTACAATGTAGGATAATAGGGTTGACTGTTCAGTTTAACAAGCATCAAGTTAATGAAATGAAGAGCATGAATGTCACCTCTTCACAAACCCAGTAAAATGGCTTCTTATGATGCTTTGAAGCTTCTGTTCCTTGTGCTGTAGTCAAATCAAATCTACATATATCAAATTCATTTATTCCTCCTAGTATTAATCTCTCACATCCTCCTGCTCTTCTTCCTATCTCTCCATTTTCCTTTCCCTTTTCTCTATCACTTATTCTCTCTTATAAACTAGGTACAGTTTTAGACCAAGGGCTTACAACAAAAAATAGAAACATTTTGTTTTCAATGTGCTCAGAGTCTAGCTAAAGAGAAGTTCACTAAACAATCATTACCATGTAGGTTGAAATGCTCCTATAGTAATATATTCAGGTAAGTAAACAAAAAATTGACCTGAGGGTAGGATTAAGAAAGCCTCACAAAGGGAATTCTCCTTAATCTTTGTCTTAACAGAAGGGCTTTGAGTGACACGTCTCTAGATACTTCATTACTATCTTTCTAGCGTATATTAGAGGGCCCTTAAATATACCTTATACACCAAACAATTGAATGAATTAATTTTTAGTTAGAGAATATGGTAAGTGCATAATGAGCCAAAAATGATAAAGAAAACATAAAAACATTTGATTTTTAAAAATGATGACGTTATAAGTAATTTTCCTGTGGGCTTTTTAAAAATGAAATTTATTGGTTATTTGTGGGAGAAAAATATTTTGCTTTCTTTTTTTTAAAGTCTTACCTGTTTATTAATTTTCATTCTATTTTTTTCTTGTAGTTGTTTATCAAAAATATTTTCCAAGTTGCTACAAAGTCTTCACATTTTTTTTACAAGTGGATGTGTACTTTGGGTCCCTTCCTCACTTACCTAACCATTATTTTTTACTTATCAATATTATGACTGAATAAGGAAAGTCATTATCAGTAGATTTCCATTTCTGGGATGGGGGAGGAGAAGTAGTGCAGTTGTCCTCAATATCTGTGGGTTTCACGTCAGCAAATTCAACCAATTATGGATGGAAAATAATTGAAAAAATTATAGAAATTTTCAAAAAGCAAAATTTGAACTTGCCATATACCAATAACTATTTACATAACATTCATCTTGTGTTTACAACTATTTACATAGCATTTACATTGATTGATAAGTAATCTAGGGATGATTTAAAATATGCAGAATGATGTGCATAGGTTATATGTAAATACTATGCCATTTAATATAAGAGACTTGAGCATCCACAGATTTCCGAATCCCTGGGAATCCTGAATCAATCCTCTATGAACACCAAGGGATGATTATGTGTACAGTTCACTGTGGCTTTCACTTACACATGTCCAGGAAGCCATGTCTGATTTGCACCCTCTCAATTTTCTTGAGGGTCACGAAGTACTATGAAAAGCTTTGAAAAAAAAGATATTATGTACCTTGAATAATCTCCCCAACCCAAATCACATTTAGGTCAAGAGTTCTTTAATTAGGAGCAATAGTAGCACCATAATAACCACTGAAATTGTAAAAATTTCATGAACAGAAACATCAACTACATAGAGTCAGGAGACCAGAAAGGGGAGCTCTCACAGCCTGTGATGATAGCAGAGCCCAACAGGAAGAAAGAAGACTCCTCTTCTTTCCTGGCAGAGACAGCAATTGAAAAGACATGGACTCTGCTTACTCTAATTTTTTCTCTTCTGTAAAAGAGTTCTTTTTCCCTAGCTGTTTAGGGATTTGCATGTGGCTTCTGGTTCCCTGCCTGGAATGCCGGAGATGTTGGTTTGATCCCTGAGTTGGGAGGATCCCCTGGAGAAGGAAATGGCAACCCGCTCCAGTCTTCTTGCCTGGAGATTTCCATGGACAGAGGATCCTGGTGGTCTACAGTCTATGGGGGTCTCAAAGAGTCAGACATGACTGAGCAATTAATACACTTTCACTCCCACAGTTGCAGACCCCAAAATGAAATTTTTTTGCTGATCCTGAATAAACTCATATTTTTGCTGGAGAAATATCTGGCAGTCTATTTACATCAACATTTTGGTGGTCCATACAGGGATCCAGAGAAGACCCCTGATGGCTCCAGGAATGATGAATATAGAAGTATGGTACCCACACTGAGCTCATTGTTGCTTACTGCTTTTCTTGAAAACCCCTCAGTTTGAGGGTATGTCTTTCTCCTGGATTTGAGCTTCTGCCCTTTTATATTTTTAAGCTCCCCAGGTTTTAATCAGAATCTATTTTAAGGTTTCACTCTTTCTGGTTAAAGCCTTGCTCTGTATGAGACTATTCATTTGGCACTTCAGTCTAATTTGAAATCAGACTGTTCCAACTGGAATTGGTTCAGCCTTTGACCCATGCCTTTGAGAACAGAGGCTGTTTAATCAGAACCACGCCAGTTTAGCCTTCAGTTTATCCCTCAGGAATAGGGGTTCTTCTATAGAAACTGAGCTAAGAAGCTTTTGGTTTGACTCTTCCAGGACTAAGCTATTTTCTTAGAACTGCCTGATATTAATTAGGCCTGCAGACTGGTTGAGATATTTGAAGTGTTTAAGCTGTTTGAATTTTAAGCTATTTGAGCTGTTCAGGCTATTTAAGTCGAGCTGTAAGCTGTCTGAGCTGTTTAGGCTGTTAAAAAATTATTCTTTTAATTTAGAGATAAAATTCTGAGAAATGGGATCCTAGCTATCCAAATATTTTGAGGGCACCACCTCTACAGGGACTCCAACCATTCTATGTTTACAAACCACAGTTCTTTCTCATATATATTTCTGACTAAACAGGCTGACCTGATCAAAGGCAACTTGGCATATTAATGGCTATTATGGAGAACTTTGAAATCCTCAAACTTGCTTTTCTTAAAACCAAATTGGACCACCATAGCCCTAAAATTTCCAAAGCTGAATAAAATGCCTATTTTGATTGGTATTTTGAGATTTCAATGCTATTAGAAACCTAGAAGTGCCTCTCTGAGAAAATAAGATTTTAAGATTAAGTGAGACAGACAGTTAGAGAAATATAAAAGGGCTCCTGAAGCCCTGTTTGCTCTTCCTTGGCTTTTTGGCTCAGGCCCGGCCTCTGTGCCATCTCACTTTTTCTTTCTATGCCTCCTATGCACTGTAGCCTCAGTTCCCCATCCTCATTCTCACCGAATGGCTTTTTCTCCGAAACTCTCCTCACTCCCTTTTCCTCTGAACTTATCAAAACCTGTCTCTTTAAAATTAAGCCTTCTGAGGATCCAGAGGCTAAACCCTTAATTTTTTATAATTCCTGAACTGAAGAAAGCGATAGTCAAAAATTGTGCCAAAGTAACTGAAGATTCTCATTGATTTGCTGAGGAATTTAATATAATCATTCAAACTTATGAACCCGGTTTTTCTGACTTGTATCACCTAGTTCTTATGTGTATGAAGGCCAGGCCCAGCATTGGATGAAAACTAATTGGAGAAATCATGAAAGGTTTCTAGAATTAGAACTGGGAGACCAGCTCAGGATCTGCAATTGCTAGGTGACTTCATCAACCAGTTCCTGGGGCTTTACCAAAATCTGTTGATTGGAACAAAATTAATGCTTTAATAAAAATCTGTTAAGCCTGTTCATGACTGTTACAACTGACTTCAGATTATTTTTAAAGAAGTTTCTGGTCTTCCTTTAGATGTTAAGGAAATTCTTAACTCTTTGTTTGTTAATGGTCTGAAAGTTAAGTCGCTCAGTTGTGTCCGACTCTTTGCGACCCCAGGGACTGTAGCCCACCAGGCTCCTCTGTCCATGGGATTCTCCAGGCAAGAGTATGGGAGTGGGTTGCCATTTCCTTCTCCAGGGGATCTTTCCGACCCAGGGATGGAACCCAGATCTCCTGTATTACAGGACCTTTTCCTTACGGTGAAAAAGATCATAAGGGAATGGGAAACTATGTCTACTCCAGATTTAGTCAGTCCAGCAAGCCAGCTCTCTTGCTTTCTGTTAATAGATGAGTCACCTAAAGGAAGACCGCTAACACTCTTAATGGTCAACTCCAGTTAATAAAGATCCTTAACAAACCAAAGTCTTCCCAGTTTCTGCTATTATTGCAAAGAGCTAAGGCATTGGAAAGACGCTGTTACAAATTTAAGCACTTCAGGAAGCTTCAGCCCTCTAACCAGTCTTTCTAACATCCCCACAATTCCCAATCCTGGGGAGCTGAGGAGTTATGGGGGATCTTCCTAACCTCTCTCTTGATCAGCCTGGAGAAATATTCTCTTCCAGTATTGACACTAAGGCTGCACTTTCGGTGCTCAGCCCAGCTACTGTAAGGCAGCACCTGCGCTGGAGTACTAAAACAGTTTCAAGAGTGGGGATCTCTAACGAAACTCAAGGGTTCCTGTCTCTGAACCTATTCACTTTTAGTCCAGTTGAGACATGCACACCTTTTTTTCCCCCTTAGTACTTTTGCCTCTATCCATTTATTAAGCCAAGACTTCTTAGGGTAGAATCATGCTGGAATTTTTTCCCAAAAGAGGGAAATAATTTTAGAATTTAAACAGCAGACATCAAAGTAACCAACCAGGTAAATTAAATGACTCTTTGACATCTTTTGTTTCATTTCTGACAGTACTAGAGATGATCCTGAAAACATTGACTATTATGTCCCTGTTGAATCAGCCACCACTGTCCTTAAAGGCAAAATCTCCAACTGATATTGGTAAAATTCACAGCACAACTCCCATTACATTTCTAATAGATCCCTCAAAATCTCTTTCCAGAATTAATCCATACTTTATACATAAAGCAGACCCTAGAGGTATAATGCCCATAATACAAGACTACAAAGCTCAAGGCCTCATTATCTTTTGTAACAGTCCCTATAATACTATTTCACCAGTCAGAAAACCTAACAGCTGAAAATAAAAATTTGTCTAGGACCTCTGAGCAATAAATATTGTCATCTCTTGACACCCTGTTCTTTCTAACCTTCATAAGTCACCAACACCCATTCCCACCAGATCCAAATTTTTTACTGTAATTGACTTATGCAGTGCATTCTTTAATATTCCAGCTGATGAAGCTAGCCAATACTCTTTTGCTTTCACTGGGGAATATAAACAATGCCCTGGACACTAATGCCTCAGGGTCTTACCTAGAGTCATTCTTACATATCACAAATCCTGCAAGTTGGTCTGGATGATATAAAGTTCCAGCGGGTTCTACTTTGTTGCAAATTGTGGATAATTTGCTTTACTCTTTTTACAAGCCTCCTCACAGGAAGACAGCACCTACTTGCTAAAGCTTTCAGCCTTAAAAGGGCATGAGGTTGCCAAGGAAAAATTGCAGTTTGATCTGATTATCAGAACAAGGGCTGCACTTTGGTCCAGTCAGACTTTAGGGTGTCTTAAGTTTCCCAAACCTAAAACTAAGCACCAACCGAGAACTTTTCTTGGGCTAGTTATTGCCAAAATGGATTTCAAATTTCTCTCTTATGGCCAAACCCATGTGTGTTTACTAAAGAGCAACATCATTGATGCTTCTGAACTGTGGTGTTGGAGAAGACTCTTGAGAGTCCCTTGGACTGCAGAGAGATCCAACTATTCCATTCTGAAGGCGATCAAACCTGGGATTTCTTTGGAAGGAATGATGCTAAAACTGAAACTCCAGTACTTTGGCCACTTCATGCGAAGAGTTGATTCTTGGAAAAGACTCTGATGCTGGGAGGGATTGGGGGCAGGAGGAGAAGGGGACGAGCGAGGATGAGATGGCATCACTGACTCAATGGACGTGAGTCTGAGTGAACTCCGGGAATTGGTGATGGACAGGGAGGCCTGGTGTGCTGCGATTCATGGGGTCACAAAGAGTCAGACACGACTGAGTGACTGAACTGAACTGAACATCACTGACCCAGTTTTATTGGGTGGACTAAATGGCATAGCCTTCAAAGCCTCAAAGGAGGGTTTGATGAACCCATCTGCCCTTGGACATCCCAGTTATCAGATTCCTTTTTGTATATGAAAAGGTAGAGGATGTTCTTGGGATACTGTCTCAAAAACATGGGGACCACATTTGACCCATAGGTTATTATAGCCAGTAGCTGGATCCTGTGACCTGAAGATACTCCTCCTGTCTTAGACATATTACTGCCACTGCCCTTTTGGTCAAGGACACTGAGAAAATCATTGTGAGATTCCCTTGAGGCATTCTGCACTTCACACAGAAGTTCTGAATTCTCATCGCAGACCCTGTCTGGAACTTCACATCATCTGGAAATCTGAAAGTAAAGAGTTCCTAGAACTGAAACAGATGACATCTAATGAGATAGACTAGGACTACTGAAAGTTTGTCAGAGAACCTTTGATCAGGACATAATGTTTCCAATGATTGCCAATATCAATGATCTTGATAACACATGGACTTTAGATAAAAAGCATCTGAGAGTTCTCTCTCCTATCCCCTTCTAGTTACTTGAATATGATCTCAGCAGATTTCCAAAATGTGTCCTTTCCCTCTGACAGGATGCACCACACCCAGGGAAAGCTCTTTCCTATCATTTAGGGACAAAAAGTCAATGAAACTGGAAAAACCAGGTTAATGGATGCTTTCAGAGATAGATCTTGATCAAAAGGGAAGTGAAAACAAAATTAATATACTTAATTGGACTTCCCTGGTGGCTCAGACAGTAAAGCGTCTGTCTACAATGTGGGAGACTCGGGTTCAATCCCTGGGTTGGGAAGATCCCCTGGAGAAGGAAATGGCAATCCACTCCAGTACTATTGCCTGGAAAATCCCATGGACAGAAGAGCCTGGTAGGCTACAGTCCATGGGGTCGTAAAGAGTCAGACACAACTGAGCCACTTCACTTCACTTCACATACTTAATTGGAGTCTGGAGACCAGAACAGGGAGCACTCATGCCCTGTGATGATAGCTGAGTCTAATAGGAATAAAAATAGATTCCTTTCTGACAACACCCTTATGGCAGAAGGTAAAGAGGAACTAAAAGCCTCTTGATGAAAGTGAAAGTAGAAAGTGAAAAAGTTGGCTTAAAGCTCAGCATTCAGAAAACAAAGATCATGGCATCTGGTCCCATCACTTCATGGGAAATAGATGGGGAAACAGTGGAAACAGTGTCAGACTTTATTTTGAGGGGCTCCAAAAGCACTGCAGATGGTGATTGCAGTCATGAAATTAAACGACTCTTACTTCTTGGAAGAAAAGTTATGACCAACCTAGATAGCATATTCAAAAGCAGAGACATTACTTTGCCGACTAAGGTCCATCTAGTCAAGGCTATGGTTTTCCCTGTGGTCAGGTATGGATGTGAGAGCTAGACTGTGAAGAAGGCTGAGCGCTGAAGAATTGATGCTTTTGAACTGTGGTGTTGGGGAAGACTCTTGAGAGTCCCTTGGAGTGGAAGGAGATCCAACCAGTCCATTCTGAAGGAGATCAGCCCTGGGATTTCTTTGGAAGGAATGATGCTAAAGCTGAAACTCCAGTACTTTGGCCACTTCATGCAAAGAGTTGACTAATTGGAAAAAACTCTGATGCTGGGAGGGATTGAGGGCAGGAGGAGAAGGGGACGACAGAGGATGAGATGGCTGGATGGCATCTCTGACTCAATGGACGTGAGTATGAGTGAACTCTAGGAGATTGTGATGGACAGGGAGGCCTGGCGTGCTGCGATTCATGGGGTCACAAAGAGTCAGACATGACTGAGTGACTGAACTGAACTGACCTGGCAACAACTCATCCAATGAAAAGTGTGGAACATCTTATCTCATCTTCTCTTCTCTCCAAACTGGGGTTTCATTTCATTGGATTTCCTGGTTCCCAGGCATTTGGACTCAGACTGAATGGCAATGCAGACTCAGACATGCAGATGGCAATGTAGGACTTCTCAGCCTCCTCCATTCATGCGAGTCAGTTTCTATAGGTTTTGTTTCTCAGGAGAACCTTGACTTAGAGGCTTACAAAGAAGATGGTGATTTTGGAATAAGAATCGGGGGGCTGGCAAACAAAAACTCTGGTGGGTACATGAGAGATTCTAGAAAATCTATGTGCAATAAGTGATGGAGGTCAATTAGTAGAAATTTAGTCAAATCAGATGCAGGGGAAAAGCAGAGAGAACAGAAGGAGCCCAGAGCTCTGATGCGGCAGAAGTAAGGGCAGACAGAGGGGAAGGGAAGGGAGATGGAGGCTCCATGGAACTGCAAGTGCTCATATACAGACTGGTTGCTCCAGTCACTATCGGTTAGAAAGAGGTTTATTTTTCTCTTAGTTACATAATATAGAAAATGAAAATGATAACCAATAAAATCTTATACAATCAGAGTCTCAGAACTTCTGAGTTGAGATTCATATCTAATAATACTCTGATTGGTGACCTAAGTTTTGAGCTGAGCAAAGGACTGTAGATAGGTACGTTAGGTGCTTTTCTCCATTTACAAAGTGGCTCTACTGCTTCGCAGTAGTTTACTTGGGCAAGTCTTTGACATCTCTTTTTCCGTTGTTGACTCTCGGAATGGGGAGTCACTTCCTCTATAAATCTCTCCTCTGCTCTCATTTGATGGGTATTTCTCTTATATTTTCTTATCACAATCCATATTTCAATTATAACAGTATTTATTACACTGTATTAGCTTACTTGTCTGTATTTCATTGTCTTTTAGGGGTGCATTAGTTTCCTAGGGCTATCACTGTACAGTACACAAACTAGGTGGCTTAACACAACAGAAAATTTATTATCTCATAGTTCTGGAGGCTAGAAGTTTAAATGTATTTATTTATTTACTTTTTGACCTTACGTCACAGCATGTGGGATCTCAGTTCCCCAACCAGGGATTGAAAACCTGCCCCCTGCAGTAGAAGTGTGGAGTCTTAACCAGTGGACAACCAGGGAAGTCCTGAGGTTTAAAATCAAGGCATCAGCTGAGTTCTCTGAAACCTATATAGGGGTGAATCTTGCCGTGCCATTTGTAGCTTCTGATGTTTGCCAGAGACATCAGACTTGGACACAGAGGGGGAAGGACTTGTGGACACAGAGCGGGAAGGAGAGGGCAGGATGAATTGAAAGAGTAGCACTGACATATATATGCTACCGTGTGTTAAATAGATAGCTAGTGGGAAGGTCAGTCATGTATGGATGTGAAAGTTGGACCATAAAGAAAGCTGAGTACTGAAGAACTGATGCTTTCAAACTGTGGTGCTGGAGATCAAACCAGTCAATCCTAAAGGAAATCAGCCCTGAAAATTCATTTGAAGGATTGATGCTGAAACTGAAGCTCCAATATTTTGGCCACCTGATGCGAAGACTCGACTCATTGGAAAAGACCCTGATGCTGGGAAAGACTGAGGGCAAGAGGGGAAGGGGGCAACATGATGAGATGGTTTGATGGCATCACTGACTCAGTGGACATGAGTTTGAGCAAGCTCTAGGAGATGGTGATGGACTGGGAATCCTGGCATGCTGCAGTTCAAGGGATCACAAAGAACCAGACACAACTTAGGCACTGAAAAAAACAACAGTGGAAAGCTGGTGTATAACACAGGGAGCCCACTCCAGCACTCTGTGATTACCTGGGATGGTGATTGGGAGGGGGGCTCAAGAAGGAGGGGGGCTTATAAAAAGTGAAAGTCGCTCAGTTGTGTCTTACTCTTTGCGACCCCATGGCCTATATAGTCCATGGAATATTCCAAGCCTGAATACTGGAGTGAGTAGCCATTCCCTTCTCCAGGGAAGATCTTCCCAATGCAGAGATCACACCCAGGTCTCCCACATTGCAGGTGGATTCTTTACCAGCTGAGCCACAAGGGAAGCCCAAGAATACAGGAGTGGGTAGCCTATCCCTTCTCCAGTGAATCTTCCTGACTCAGGAATCAAACTGGGGTCTCGGATGGATTCTTTATCAGCTGAGATACCATATACAGATACAGATATCTATATCTATCTATCTATATATATATATTATGGCTGATTCACATTGTTGTACAGCAGAAACCAACACGACACTGTAAAAAAAAAATACCCTCCAATTAAAAAATAATAACAAAAAAAAGAAACCCTTTACATTCCATGACTTGAAGATGAAGATGCATCATTTTAATCTCATCCTCTGTTGCCACATGACCATCTTTTCCCTGTCTCTCTCTCCTTTTCTTATAAAAGGACATCAGTCATATTGCATTAAGCACCCACCCTACTTCAGTATGACCTCATCTTCTTAACTGTTGTGTCTGCAATGAGTCTATTTCCAAATAAGTTCACATTCTAAAGTACTGGGAACTACACCCCCTTTCTTGGGGGTGGACGGGCACAATTCAACTCATAACAGAGGACAAGGATTCTGTCCACTTCATCTTGTTTACATTTGTATCCTTAGCAGTTATCCCATTGCTAAGCATATAGAATATGTTCTATTAAAATTTTGATGCATAAATGAATGTATGAATAGCAAAATAAATTTGTACTAAGAAATCACATTCCATTCTTGAAGTAAAGAAATTCATGTAGAGAGGGTAGAAAATTCTAAGGCCCTTCAAACTTCACAGTTCTGTGATTCTTTAGTCTCAACACTGGTTTGGTTTCAGCTATTTAGAAAAGGTCTATGAATAGAAATTGCGGACCGATTACATATATGTAAGTCCCAAATAGACAAGATGTATTTAAGTACCAAAAAGGGAATCCTAGTACATAAAATTGTATGTCTATTATGTGAATTTTCAGGGGACTTCAGGGGTCTTTGCCCTGGGATCTTAAGTTGACTTGTATTGAGGCTAGTTGGGAGAGGGCCAAAGAATCCATCCGAGTTGTAAGACTGACATCTTCTGGTTAGCACTGGAGAGTGCAGAAAGATTGAAACAGAAATAAATGGAGCCATTCTAGGTTTAACTGTTAAACATTGGAGAGGTAAAAAATTTATATATATATATAAATAATAGAAAGACATTCACAGGTACACAAACGCATTTTTTAGAGAGAGACAGTGAACATATAGCTCATAGATTTTGTGGAGTTCATCAGAATTGATTTTGGTCTTAAAGAAGAAAGTAAGGGAAAAATATTACACAAATGAAGAGACTATTCAGGGTCTGAGCATGAGGAAATAGATTGAACACAAATATTCCTGATGCAAGACTAATGCTCTGGAACTCTTATAGGAGATGTGGGAAAACTATGAGAGTCTCTTTGTCAACTGGACTTGTTTTGCTGCGATCCCGAGGCAGAGGTGTGGTTGGATATGAGAGATCTGACTAGGAGTTCCCATTTGTATTTTCTGCCATGTATGACTGGATCCCTTGCCCTGATTTCAGGAATACCATTGGGATAAATAGTCTTTCCTTTTTGAGACATGTGTGTCCTTTCTTACCATCTAACTTATTCCCCAGTTTGTTCTCCATCTCTCCACACTGTTTCATTTTTCTTTCATGATGCTGCAGTGCAGAGTGCATTTCAGAGCACAGAGGTGTCTTGAGTGTCCCTGATGCCTCTGTGATAGCCACATCATTCCTGTTTCTCTCGATTCTGAAAGGAGGACAGGAAGAGAGAGAGAGAGAGAGCATATGGAACTCATCAGTCATTTAAACTATTGAGAATCGTTCATAGGTTGGGGGTGAGAGATGGAGGGGTCACAAAGTGATCATCATGATGGACTGGGTTTGTATATCCTTGGAGCAGTGGAGATGGATTCAAGTAAAAAACTGGAAAGAATGAATAATTATCTAGTCATTATTGTGGCAAGTGCTTCTAAGGACCTACAGGGTACTAGAAAAGTAATAATAGGGAGTTCTGATCTAATTTAAATGGAAAGAAATATTTTCTAGACATAGAACATTTAAGCTGATATAAAATGAATAAGTGTACTTTAGCTAAAGGAAAGGCAGCATTAAAAACAGAGACAAAAGCATGTATTAAAGTACTTATACAAGAATAGCAAACAACAAGAATCCTCTTATAGCTCTGTGTGCCAGGCACAAATTGATAATTTCATATATATTATTTGATCCTCATAACAAAAGTGTCAAGCAGGTACATTCTTACATCCATATTATAGATGAGAAACTAAGTACTTTGTCTAAGATCACAGAGCTAGTAAATGGCCAAGTGAGAACTGAACACAGACAGTCCAGCTCAAGAATCTGGATGCATAAAGAGTGGAGAAAGGCTGCAGTGGCTGGAACTTGAAGGAGGAATAAGAAGGGACTAGGTCCTGTTGGGCCTTATGGCTATGTTTAAAGAGTTTGGCTTTTATTCTAATAGTGGTTGAACACTGTTGACAGATAACTAAGTGGGGATGTAGCGAGGTGGATCTTGCTTTTTTCTAAAGTCAGTCTGACTGCATTATGGACAGAGAACTTGACTGGCTCCCTCTGAGATTAGCAGGAGAAAAATACCTTTTCTAATTGTGTCCATGTTTGTTATACTCTGCAGAAACAACATTGTTATTTAACAGTCAACACTATAGCATAAGAGAATAAAGTGTTTGCACATATTGCTGACACAGGAAGGGTTATATAGTGTTTTTTGTTGCAGGGCTGCACCCCACAGGCCTACAAGGCCTATACTTGCTTAGCTTCATGCTGGAGAAAGAGGCTGGATTTAGCTACAGAGACATCAGAGATTAATGGGTGGGGGCGCTTACGTGTCTGCAGCGAGGTCCTGGAGCAACACCCACTGTGTGCGGCAGAGGGCAAGCAGGACATGGCGGCTGTCTCCTCTTTTTCCAGAGATTGCTGGTTATAGGAGGAAGTGACATCAGGTGGGCTCGTTAGCTACCAGGAAACCACCAGAGGGGCATGGCTCTCCCCACTCCTTTGATGAGAACAGTCATCAGCTGGGGCCTGGGGGCAAGTGCTTAGGAAGGTTAGTCAGGAGCATAGCGTGTAGGTGAAGCAGGCATTGGTCCGGCCGGACATGTACAGATAACAAGAGGCAGCCATGTTTTTGGGTGGCCTGACTATACATTCGTGCAAAAGACATTGACTATTATATATGAAAGAAATGGAAAAAAATATGTCATCTGCATGCCCATGCGTACAATGCATGTGTGCTATGTCAGTTCAGATGCGTCCAATTCTTTGCGATTCTACAGACTGTATGTAGCCCGCCAGGCTCCTCTGTTCATGGAATTCTCCAGGCAGGAATACTGGAATGGGTTGCCATGCCCTCTTCCATGGTATCTTCCTGACCCAGGGATCGAACCTGTGTCCCTCGTGTCTCCTACATTGGCAGGCAGGATTTTTACCACTAGTGCCACCTGGGTTGCCCTCAGAGCACAATATTAACACTTATAATGTAATAACACATGCTAGGGTCATACTTTGTTGTTGCTATTCAGCTGCAGTTCAGCATCAGTCCTTCCAGTTAAAATTCAGCATTGATTTCCTTGAGGACTGACTGGTTTGATCTCTTTGTAGTCCAAGGGATTCTCAAGAGTCTTCTCCAACACTGCAATTCAGAACGTAAGTTCTTTGGCTCTCAGCCTTCTTTGTGGTCCAACTCTCACATCTCTACATAACCAATGGAAAAACCATAGCTTTGACTAGAAGGACCTTTGTCAGCAAAGTGATGTCTCTGCTTTTTAAGACATTGTCTAGGTTTGTCATAGCTTTCTTTCCAAGGAGCAAGTGTCTTTTAATTTCATGGCTGCCAGTCATCATCTGCAGTGATTTTGCAGCCCAAGAAAATAAAATCTGTCACTGCTTCCAATTTTCCCCCTTCCATTTGCCATGAAGTCATAGACTGAATGCCATGATCTTAGTTTTTTGAATATTGAATTTCAAGCCAGCTTTTTCATTCTCCTTTCACCCTCATCAAGAAGCTCTTCAGTTCCTCTTTACTTTCTGCCATTAGAGTGTGTCATATCTGAGGTTGTTGATATTTCTCCCAGCAATCTTGATTTTCCAGTTTGTGATTAATCCAACCTGGCATTTCACATGATGTACTCTGCATAGAAGACAAACACTCAAGGTGACACTATACAGCCTTGTCATACTCCTTTCTCAGTTTTGAACCAGTCCATTGTTCCTTGTCTGGTTCTAGCTGTTGCTTTTTGATCCACATACAAGTTTCTTAGGGGACAGGTAAAGTGGTCTTGTATTTCCGTCTCTTAAGAATTTTCCACAGTTTGTTGTCATCCACACAGTCAAAGGCTTTAGCATAGTCAATGAAGCAGAAGTAGATGTTTTTTCTGGGATCTCCTTGTTTTCTCTATGATCCAAAGAATGTTGGCAATTTGATCTCTGATTCCTCTACCTTTTCTAAACCTAGCTTGTACATCTGGACGTTCTTATTCAAGGGTTACTAAAGCCTAACTTGAAGGATTTTGAGCATAACTTTACCAGCTTACGAAATGAGCGTAATTGTGTGGTGGTTTGAACATTCTTTGGCATTGCCATTTTTGGGGATTGGAATTAAAATTGACCTTTTCTAGTCCTATGGCTGCTGCTGAGTTTTCCAAATTTACTGACACACTATACAATGCATAAAAGAAAAAATTTATTTGTGATTGTAGTTTCCTGATAATTCCTGTATGCAAATGTAAGGCAAACAATTTGAGATATGATTTGCAAGGAAAGATGGATGTCTCATATCCAAGGATTCAATGAACTTGATGATTTTGAACCTCATTTCCTCAATCTAGGAAGTTGATTGAATGTTACAGGTAACACTAGCCCACATACAAAGCTTTTAAAAAGTTTAGAAGCAGTAGAATCTCTGTAACAGTTCTTCAACTATCACTTAATTGAAGATTTGGTTATGTACAGTTACCCTAGCAGAAACACAAACTTCTTAAAAGTAGGTACCATGTCATATAACTCTTCTTTTCCATACTATCTGATTTAATACTTTACCCTTGTACCTGAAAAAAAAAAGTGTGAATGAATGAATGAGTGGTGAATTAACAAATGAATAAAAAATGTTGTCAAGTGATTGAAGCTACATTTTATTTTCTTTAGGTATGCACATAGATTTCTATGGATATTCAGCAAACATAGCTTGAGGCTTGTTAGTCCTCAGTTCACAGTGAACGCAAATCCTTGCTATATTTATAATCTGTTTCACAGTGGACTAGAGAAGGTAAAAATACAAAACTCACTTTCTGCAGAAAGAGGTCTGAATGCTGTAGTACATAAAGGATGTGCAGGATAGAGTTTGCTGAGCATTGAAAATCAGTAGTTAATTCCTAACAGGCATTTCCAAAATTTTTTGAAAGTTGGATTTTATTTGTCAAACATTTTATTACGGTTAAATTTAGTCAAGAGGAACCCACTGTGTATAACTGGGAGACCAATGAAAAACAAGAGGATTACAGACATGGCATCTTATAAGTAGCCCTAACACCTAATCAAGTATCTTTAAAAGGATATATCCAGCAGTCTTAAGTTTCATTTTGAAAATATCATTATGGAAAAACTTATATTTTAAATTATTTGATAAAAAAACATATGTTTATACTTCAAAGTGTTAAAAAGTAAGCTGCTGCATTGTAGCTGAGTTTATTTCTTCTTTATTTTTATTTCCTTCTTCACGAATTGGAAGATGTTCATTTTTTAAAATCATAGCTAAACAGATTTTTCAGCTTAAATTTTCTTGTAGCATCTAGAATGAAGTCTCATAAACAAGGTCAAATATCACTAATAAAAAATGAGGATTATTTTGCTTACTACTCAGAAGGCCTTAGTCTATAATTCTCTACATTAAAATCATTTAAAAAGTAACCCAATAGTAGAAAAGTTCAGGAGGGGGTTAGTGGTGTGTCCAGTGAAGAGAAGAAGTGACAGGTGTTGCCATGACTACACTCCACATGGACCTATTTCTAGCCCACCTTGTGCATTTATGCAGTGATCAGGAACAATCGAAACTATCAGCATAGGAATTCTCCACTTCTGGAAACATGGAGCTACACTTGCCACCAACCACCTGCTCCCATGTTAATTAAAATGAAAAGTTGTGTGATGTTAAGAGAGGAGAGAGCTGCTGTTATGGTTTTACAAATATCTAATGTTTTTGTTTGGTGCTTTGCAGTCTGTGATAGTTAAATTTATGTATCAAGTTGACTTGGCTAAGAGAAACGAAGGTAACTGGTAAGACATAATTTCTGGGCATGTTTGGTGGGGAGTGTTTCCAGAAGAGATTAGCATTTGAACTGGTAAACAGAGTAAAGATTTTTTCATTTCTAAAGGTATAATTAGTTACTGTGTGCCAAAACCTATATTAGATGAATATTTCATGCAAAGATGGGTACAATAAAGGATAGAAATGGTATGGACCTAAGAGAAGCAGAGATATTCAGAAGAGGTGGGAAGAATACACAGAAGAACTATATAAAAAGATCTTCACCTAGAGCCAGGCATCCTGGAATGTGAAGTCAAGTGGGCTTAGGAAGTAAAGCTAGTGGAGGTGATGGAATTCCCACTTGAGCTATTTCAAATCCTAAAAGATGATGCTGTGAAAGTGCTGCACTCAATATGCCAGCAAATTTGGAAAACTCAGCAGTAGCCACAGGACTGGAAAAAGGTTCTACTTTCATTCCAGTCAAAAGACGGACAATGCCCCCAAGTGAGGCTTAAACCATACATCAACAGTGAACTTTCAGATGTTCAAGCTGGATTTAGAAAAGGCAGAGCAACCAGAGATCAAATTGCCAACATCTTCTGGGTCATCAAAAAAGCAAGAAAGTTCCATAAAAACATCTATATCTGCTTTATTGACTATGCCAAAATCTTTGACTGTGTGGATCACAGTAAACTGTGGAAAATTCTTCAAGAGATGGCAATACCAGACCACCTTACCTGTCTCCAGAGAAATCTGTATGCAGGTCAAGAAGCAACAGTTAGAACTCGACATGAAACAACAGACTGGTTCCAAATTGGGAAAGGAGTATGTCAAAGCTGTATATTGTCACCCTGCGTGCTTAACTAATATGCAGAGTTCAGTTCAATTGAGTTCAGTTCAGTTACTCAGTTTTGTCTGACTCTTTGTGACCCCATGGACTGTAGCACTCCAGGCCTTCCTGTCTATCACCAACTAACTCCTAGAGTCTTCTCAAACTCATGTCCATTGAGTCGTGATGCCATACAACCACCTCATCCTCTGTCATCCCTGTCTTCTTCCACCTTCAATCTTTCCCAGCATCAGGGTCTTTTCCAGTGAGTCAGTTCTTCACATCAGGTGGCCAGAGTATTGGAGTTTCAACTTCAGCATCAATCCTTCCAATGAATTTCAGGGCTGATTTCCTCTAGGATGGAATGGTTGGAACTCCTTGCTGTCCAGGGGACCCTCAAGAGTCTTCTCCAACACCATAGTTTAAAAGAATCAATTCTTAAGTGCTCAGCTTTCTTTATAGTCCAACTCTCACATCCATACATGACTACAGGAAAAACCATAGCCTTGACTGGACAGACCTTTGTTGGCAAAGTAATGTCTCTGCTTTTTAATATACTGTCTAGATGATTGGTCATAACTTTCCTTCCAAGGAGCAAGAGTCTTTTAATTTCATGGCTGCAGTCACCTTTTTCAGTGATTTTGGAGCCCCCATAATGCTTAGTTTTCTGAATGTTGAGCTTTAAGTCAACTTTTTTGCTCTCCTCTTTCACTTTCATCAAAAGTCTCTTTAGTTCTTCTTCACTTTCTGCCATAAGGGTGATGTCATCTGCATATCTGAGGTTATTGATATTTCTCCCGGCAATCTTGATTCCAGCTTGTGTTTCTTCTAGCTCAGTGTTTCTCATGATGTACTCTGCATATAAGTTAAATAAGCTGGGTGACAATATACAACCTTGACGTACTCCTTTTCCTATTTGGAACCAGTCTGTTGTTCCATGTCCAGTTCTAACTGTTGCTTCCTGACCTGCATATAGGTTTCTCAAGAGGCAAGTCAGGTTTTCTGGTATTCCCATCTTTTCCAGAATTTTCCACAGTTTGTGGTGATCCACACAGTCAAAAGCTTTGGCATAGTCAATAAAGCAGAAATAGATGACCGGTCTAATCACATGGACCACGGCCTTATCTAACTCAATGAAACTATGAGCTGTGTTGTGTAGGGCCACCCAAGGCAGATGGGTCATGGTGGAGAGTTCTGAAAAAATGTGGTCCACTGGAGAAGGGAATATGCAGAGTACATCATGTAAAGTGCCAAGATGGATGAAGCACAAGCTTGAATGAAGATTGCTGAGAGAAATATCAATAACCTCAGATACACAGATTACACCACGTTTATAGCAGAAAGTGAAGAAGAAGTAAATAACTTCTTGATGAAAGTGAAAGAGGAGAGTAAAAAGCTGGTTTAAACTCAACATTCAAAACACTAAGATCAAGGCATCTGGTCCCATCACTTCATGGCAAATGAATGGGAAAACAATGAAAACAGTGACAGAATTTAGTTTTTTTGTGTGGTGGTGGTGGGGCTCCAAAATCATGGCAGATGGTGACTTCAGCCATGAAATTAAAAGACTCTTGGTCCTTGTAAGAAAGCCATGACCAACCTAGACAGCATATTAAAAAGCAGAGATATTATTTTGCTGACAAATATCTGGCTAGTCAAAGCTATGGTTTTTCCAGTAGTTATGTATGGATGTGGGAGTTGACTATAAAGAAAGCTAAGCACCAAACAATTGATGCTTTTGAACTATGGTGTTGGCAAAGACTCTTGAGAGTCCCTTGGACTGCGAGGAGATCAAACCAGTCAATCCTAAAGGAAATCAGCCCTGAATATTGATGAAAAGGACTGATGCTGAAGCTGAAACTCCAATATTTTGGCCACCTGATGTGAAGAGCTGACTCATTAGAAAAGACCCTGACGCCAGGAAAGATTTAAGACAGGAGGATAAGGGGACGACAGAGAATGAGATGTTTGGATGGCATCAAACATCTCGATGGACATGAGTTTGAATAAGCTCTAGGAGTTGGTGATGGACAGGGAAGCCTGGTGTGCTGCAGTCCAAGGGGTTGCAAAGAGTAGGACATGACTGAGCGATTGAACTGGTACTTGGTCTTTAAATTACACATGAACCCTAAAAAAACCCCAAGAATTACAATTCACTTTTATTAGATGACACTCAGGCTCAGTGGATATGGGTTAGTCATCAAACACTGTTTTGGTTTGATTCTAAAGACCATGATTTTCTCTCTACAAAAGGAGATCTATAGAGCTCTAGGGTGAATCTCTTCCTCCATGAAACTATCTGCTCATTCAGGACAGGGATTTAGCCTAAGTCTTTTGGCTTATGATTGTATCCCCAGTGCCTACAACACTGTTTAGGTTATTAATTTTTTCTCACTATTTGAATGATGATGAGGACAAGATGATGAATATTCCTTGAAAAAAGAAAAGTATCTCTAGATGGATTGAAATCATAATAAAATCTCTAATTTGTGATTGCCTCTATAGATCTACTCTCCACTTGACTGTTGGGGGAGGTTGGTTTGGGAGGACTGCATCAAGGATCTCCCTTGCCTTCCTGTTCGGGTTTGTGTCAGCCAATGGGCAGCTCTGGCAGGAGATCAGCAGCTGATGGGAAGAGAAGCCAGAGTAATAACTGTACTGGTTTCCTCCTTTGAGGGCATCTTTATTTGGCTGCATCTTTCCAACTTGGATCATGGCTCCTATAAGGGAATCCACTATGTTCCAAATTCCAGCAACTGCTTCTTCCCCCATCTCCTTAGACCTGGGGGTGGCAGGAGCTCCCCAGTGTTGTCATTCATTGTTTGCTTTTACTCCACTTTCATATTTATAAATAGCTATTTTATTAAACTCTTCAATTTCTTATTTGAGCATGGCATCTATTCTATCCCAGGAATCTGAATTATTTATTAAAGTTCATTTGTCCACTTACATGGGCTTCCTAGGATCTCCTGGAAGAAATTTCCTGGAGAATTTCATGGACAGAAGAGCCTGGCAGGCTACAGTTTATATGGTTGCAAAGAGTCAGACATGACCAAAGCGACTTAGCATGTACACACATCCACTTATATATTTATTGAAGTCAAATTCTATATGTGTTATATATGTTTCTGGGGGAAATGGTTCTCAGAAAGCTAACTTATCTCTTCTAGTTAGATAATATTGTTTCCCCTTCTCCTACATGTCACTATCCAGGTAAACAAATATGGGTTGTTAAAAAGCTCTTTTTGTTTGTTTGTTTGTTTGTTTTGCTTGTGCTCAGCTATGTACAGTTTTTTTTTTTTTTTTTAATATGCTATGTAACACTGGGTGGAAGACAGTCTCCTTCCTCTAAAAGCCAGTTTTTTCATATTCTTGGAAATCTGGTATATATTTTACAGCACATAATTTAGACAGGTCACATTTCAAGTGTTTGAAATCCATGTTGACTAGAGGCTGCTGAATTGGATTGTGTAGCTTTGCAGCCTTGACAGAGCATTCTCTGTCATCTGTTTTGTTCAAGATTCTGCCCTTACTGTCTTTATCTGTTTACATACTCCCTGCCTCAGAGAGGCAAAGAATTATCTATACTGATGATTCCAAATATTATATCTCTATCTAGAATGTTTATGGGTACTATATAGTAAATATAACTCAAAGTAGTCTTCCACTGTACCCAAGAAAGTGGCTTCTGCAATCTACAGATTTAACTCAAGCCTTACCCATGACATTTTTCACAGAATTAGGTCAAATAATCCTAAAATTTATATGGAACCACAAAAGACCCAGAATTGCAAAGGGAATTCTGAGGGAAAAGAGAAAAGCTAGAGACATAACCTTCCCAGACTTCAGACAATTCTACGAAGCTACAGTAACCAAAGCAGCATGATATTGGCACAAAAACAGGCATATGGAACAATGGACGAGAATAGAGAACCCAGAAACAAACCCTACACACCCATAGCCAGTGAATCTTGGACAAAGGAGGCAAGAATATATAAAGGAGAAAAGACAATTTCTTCAATTAGTGGTCTTGGGAAAACTGGCTAGCTACATGGAAAGGAGTGAAATTAGAACATCTCTAACACTGTATACAAAAATAAACTTAAAATATGTTAAAGACTTAAATGTAAGACCAGATGCTATAAAACTCCTAGAGGAAAACACAGGAAGAACATTCTGATACAAAGCCCAGCGATGTTTTGGCTCTGTCTCTTAGAGTAATGGAAATAAAAGCAAAACAAATGGGACCTAATCAAACTTAAAAGCTTTTGCACAGCAAAGGAACCATAAACAAAGTGAAAATACAACCTACAGAATGAGAGAAAATATTTTCAAATGATGTGACTGACAAGGGATTAATTTCTAAAACATAGAAACAGCTTATTAGTGCAGTATTAAAAATAAATAACCTAATCAAAGAACGAACAGAAAACTTATATAGATTTTTCCCCCAAAGAAGACATACACATGGCAAACTGGCACATGAAAAGATGCTTAATGTTGCTAATTATTACAGAAGTGCAAATCAAAACTATAATGAGGTATCGCTTCACTCTGGTCAGAATGGCCATCATCAAAAAGTCTACAAATAGCAAATGCTGGAAGGGTGTGGAGAAAAGAAAAGAGCAAAAACGTTTCTACACTGTTGGTGGGAATGTAAATTAGTGCAGCCACTATGGAGAACAGTGTGAAGGTTCCTTAAAAACTAACAGTGGAGTTACCATATGATCCAGCAATCCTATTCCTGGGCATGTATCTGAAAAAGAAATATTTTATAAACTTTAATTTTAAAAGATACATGTACTCTAATGTTCCTAGCAGCAATATTTCAATAGCCAAGACATGGAAGCAACCTAAATATCCATTGACAGATGAATGGATAAAGAAGATGTGGTGTTATATGGACTATGGAATATTACTCAACCATAAAAATGAAATAATGCCATTTGCATCAACATGGATGGACCAAGAGATTATAATATTAAATTAAGTCATACAGTGACAGACAAATATCATATGATATCACTTATTTGTGGATCAAATAAGTTCACTTGTATCACTTTTTAGATTATTACAAAACAGAAATAAACTCAGATACATAGGAAACAAGCTTACGGTTACCAAAAGGGAAGGCATTAAAAGAAAGAAAAAAAGAAAGTGGCTTCCTATTCGCTTTATCATCTCTAGTATTGACATAGTATCCAGTCACCAAGGCTTAAGAGTTCAGATTCTCCCATATCCTCTTTCTATTCAACCAACTGTTTCTTTATCCTATGACTGTGTTTCTAGAATAAAATCCTCCTTGTACAATTGACCCTTGAACAACCTGAGTTTGAACTGCACAAGTCCAGTTATAAGTAGGCATTTTCAACAGCAAATATTATAGTACTACAAGACACCATTTGTGGCTTGTTGAATCTGAGGATGTAGAGAAATTGAAGATGGAGGGCCAACTCTAAACTATATTCGAATTAACCCTGTAGTTGTTTAAGGGTCAATGGCATTTCTATTTTGGACCCTTTGAGGATTGTGCTATTTAATACATTTAGTTTTTTAAGGTACAGTCCTTATCTACTTATACATTCTTAGTAATATTCTAAGGATCTATATTTCTTACTAAAGGAAAATAGAAATGTTTTAGTTTGGAATTCAAGGTGCTTTACAATATTGTTCCTATATCTCCATTCTTACCTCCTAGTACTTTCTTGTATGTGACCTGTGTGAACCTGTAAAAACAAAGTCATGTTGCTGGAACATTCTTTGCAGTTTTTCTCCCTTTATGTCTTTTTACTATTTAATTCTTTACTTAAAATCCGTTGCCACCTGTCTCAATCTTTCCCACTCTCCTAGGCCTAGTACAAAAGACACTTGTATCAACTGTCCATATACTCTTTGTCTTTTCTCTTAGAAGAAAATACTAAATGTTTTCTCTCCCTCCTTGGAATATACAATTGATCTTATTTCACCTCTTTTATAGTGCTGGCTGACTTTTGCCTTGTAGTGTATTTATTGTAGTATATTACTCCTTCATTTCTTCTAGTTTGTAAGTTTCTTTGGGGGTTATGTTACACATGGCACACCATGGAGATAGACATGGTCGTTCAGACTAAGGTTTTGGAGAGCAAAGGGGTCCAAGTTGGCACCATGAAATACAACATTTGAGGATTAGGTGAAGGATAAGAGTCAAGAATTCTTAGTTGTGTAATAAATAAGTGTCTTCCTCCTCAAGCCTCTTCAAATCTAAGCATATTTGGCATTCCTCCAGTGTGCTCATTAGTTTAATTAAATCACTTTTAGTTTTTGTTTAATTGTTAGATGCTAGAACAAGAATGTCTAATATAGCTTTCCCTTGCTGTGGCAGATACATACTGCTAGAAATATGTTTTAATTACTTTTATCATTTGGGAGAGGCAGCTGGTCAGAGCAATCAGCAGTGTGGCACAAAGACCTTGGGTCTAGGAATTTGGGTTAATTTAGCTCTTCTACTTACTAGTTGGATGATATGAGAAAAATTGTTAAACTCCTATGAAATGGCATCTGGTTTCTCAAATGAGAGTAAATACATTTGCTTTTATGAGAAGTATGTGAAACAGAGAATATATAGAATATGACCACTGTGGGGCCATAATTATTAATAGCTTGGCCAGAGCCAGATGTGGGTAATTCAGATCTATTCATCTCTGCTTCTCATGTACCTGGCATTTAGAAAGTACCCAGAGCTGCCAAATCAATGAAGGAATAAAGTGAGGGAAACTCTCAAATCTTCTTGGAGAAAGAGGGATTTGAAGGTGCCTTCTCACAAGGCACCTTCTTGGAGGTGGTGCCTTCATAGGAGTAGGGGAACTTGACGATAACAATATAATGATAAATAAGGGAACAAGGGAAAAAAGAAGAAAGTATGGAAGGAGATGGGAAAAGGTCAGAGAAGGGAAGCATGGCATACTCAATATTTCTAAGCTGGGAAAACGATGTTGAATGTGTGTGTGTGTGTGTGTTTGTATGTGTGCATACAAGCATCTTGGTTATGTGCACAAGAGAAGTATCAGTGCACTGCTACTTATCAAGGAGTCCTCTTCCTTTCATTTTACATCTGTCTGTAAGGTGTGCATGGTTAGATTGGCACAAACAAACAAGCCAACGTTATCCCCTAGAACCGTACACTGAGACAAACCAAGTAACATTAGAGTGGGTTTCTGGAGTTCTTTCTAGAAACTAGTTTATATTAAAAAAAAAAACCCTCTTGATAATGATGATTGTTTTATTCTTTTGTGTTATGTTTTATGTTTTTCAAATTAATTTTTAATGGGTCTCTTACGTGCTATATGAAATATATTTTAAAACTGAGAAAGTGAATTTTGCTATATTCCTGGCAAATAAATATTTCTGGTAGTAAAGGGAGGTATTTGGTAGGGGCAGACTTTGAATCTACTGATAAATTAGAAAATGATAAAGGAAGAATGCAGTTTATTTTGTAGCCAGAGGCTAATGAAACACTTTTGCAAATCAGTTATTAAATAAATGATTCTTTTAAAAATAAAACTCTAGAAATGCAACATTTGGTCTGTGCACAATGTGTAATCTTTTCAGGACATCTTTATACAATCTTGTTTTTAAGGCTTCTTAGAAGGAAAAATATGTTTAGTTGAAATGATAAGTACTTTTTAAACTACAGTGTTTAGGATGTATAATTTAACTTAAATAGAAAATGTTTAAATGCATCTCATGATATCTTTTAACAATTGTACATTTGCAATATAATTATCCTTCCTATTTGTATAAAATAAAAGAAAATGAAATTCAATATTAAATTCTTTAAGGAATACAGTTATAGTGGCAGGTCAAGATGTTAAATTCTAATAATAAGAAAACCATAAAATTCTGTACATCTACCAAATACAAAATGTAATTAAATTTATATCTGTATGTGTAGTTAATGGAAATTTATTTTTAGCTCGAGAAATTAAATATGCAAATAGAATAGAGTCCCTGAACTCCTACTTTACTTGAATAAATCTTCCTGAAAAATGTAATCCAAGCAGAGAAGAAATATCAAAAACAAAAAGAAACAAAAGTACAGAGGAAAATCAGATGACATTCAATCAGTAAGAGTAAATGGGGAAAAACAAAAATTTCACATGTATTGAATGCCAACTGGGAGCTGATACTGTGATGATTGTTTTGCATACGCTGTTATATTTAACCTTCAGAACAATCCACTGAAGTAAGTATTGTAAACATTTACAGACAAGATCATATAGGTGGTATATAACGCTTCTGGGATTCAAACTGGAATATCTCACTCCAAAGCCTGGAACTGTTACTGCTGGGGTCCAGCCCCAGTGGATCCAGGGTAATCGAAGCAGGGACAGAGTCAGTGTCCTAGGAATTACTTGCTTAATTAAAGATATAGAGGGAGATTAGAAAGAAATAGTGTAGTAGGAAATATTAGTGGAGAAAAAGAGGCGGAATAACTTGGTTTACATGGGATACCAATAAAGCTTCGAGACAAGAAACTTGCACCACCTACGTAGGCCACCAGGGCCCGCTTGAATATCGGAGAGTGCCCCGCCTTGGGCTCCCTCTCGCGTGGAACTTAAATGCCAGGGCAAAATTAGCAGGCTTGGCGAGCACCCACGTTCCAGATGGGAATTCAGCCAGAAAAACGGGAAACAAGAAAGAACAACACAGGGGAATCAGTCTTTCCAGAAACTGATCCGAATTCTTTATTTTTAGGTTTGTTTATATACCTTTTGTTACACATACAGACAAATGTAAATTTTAAAGTCATGCAGGAGTCAGCAGTCCTGACCTTTATCAAAATCAGGTACTTTATATAAAAGTATACATAAAGGTCGTAGGGGTTTTATATCATCTGGCCATGAGGCCTGCTGACATTTTACAACACTTTCTGATAACCAAAAACATTTTCCAGGGATGATTTTTCTTAATCCAGGCACCACCCTACGAAGGTACCAGATAAAGTTGCATTCCTATAGGGTGAGGCTGTAGTGGGTTACAACTAAGAAAGGAATTTATTTAACCTAAGGTTAACATATTAATTTTAAAGGTTAATACTTATTTCTCCTACATGCTAGTTGTATTCATTATAAGGGCAGGGAATATGGAGAATTAGCAGCAAACATCAGCCTAACAAATGAAAACCCTTCACCAATGTTCCCCTTAAGATCTATTTAGTCTTAAGATAGTGATAAAGTTACATTTTTACATAGCAAGGACACAGTGATTTATAAAAAGCACAGTGATCTATAACAAAGAGAAAATTCATTAACTCAGAAAGTCTAGTATTGCTAACATCAAAACCCACTATATTTCTTTTACTATATTCCAAATACATTAATATATTTCCAGGTGCCTAAGGATACGGAGGCCTGGTGGCAATCATTGACTCAACAATGAGAAAAGCCCTATGCTACTTAAGATTTTCAAAATACTCCAAACTCTCTGTGTTGTTTATGGTTGAGAGGTAGTAATCATGTGCTTAGTGGCAGGAGTGCGGATAATCCTGTCACACAAGCTAGTCTGCCAGCAGAGAGGTTTGACCTGAGACACCCTTGTCACACCCAGGAATTTTTATCGACTGGAGCTGCAAGTTTACTCCTCCGAGAGAATGGTGGGGAACAGCCCCCCATAAAGTCAGAGGTATAGGTGAGAGCATGAAACAGTAAAGTAGGTAGACTCTGGTTTGGGGGGTAGATGCTCGGGAACAGGGGGTTTCATGAGGCTTGATCCAGTATTTGCGTATGCCGAAGCCTCCTTCCTCATGACCTTTGCCATGGGTGGAGTTCCTCATGCTGGCTCCTGGCATGTTATATAGACTTAGATATGCATGATGATTAAAATAATGTGAAGAATATTTTGAGGATGGGATGAAATTATATGAAGAATACTTTGAGGAGTTACAAAAATTTTCCAAGTCAATAAAGCAAAGGACATATTTTGCTATTAGTTTCTTATAGCCCTGTAACAACTCCAATTACATGTGTTATCATATTTATGTATATTAATTAACACATTTGTTCATGCTATGGTCAGTGTTTATAGAATGCACACTATGTTTGACACTGTATTAGTAACCAGCAGCATCAAATGTCATATGATTTTTCTCTGTACTTTTGTTTCTTTTTGTTTTTGATATTTCTTCTCAGCATCAAAGAACCCTCAGGGAGCGTAAGTTCTAGTAGGGGAAACAAACAATAGCAGATTTTGGTAATCAGTAGGTAGAACCACACAAAAATTGCCATATTGGTTGAATATTGAAATTTCATGTGGCTCAATCTAAAAATCGAAATATTTAAGTACGTTTGGAAAGTGTGTCTGCAGACATTCAGGGCATGTATTTCTGTTAATGGTACACTCATACATATTCTCTTTGGGATCAGGTGTGCACTGGTATCCACAGAGAGCAGTTAGTGTGTGGAGGCTTTTATGTATCACAATAAATCTGATCAACTTCTTGTGAATTACCCAACCTTTGGTTTAGCTTTCTACTAAACTCTCAGGAGATATTTGGCAACATCTGAAGACATTTTCTTTTCTTGGGGTGGGGGAGTTCCCTGGTGGCTCAGATGGTAAAGAATCTGCCTGCAATTCAAGAGACCTGGGTTTGATCCCTGGATTGGGAAAATCCCCTGGAGAAGGGAATGGCAACCCACTCGAGGATTCTTGCCTAGAGAATTCCTAGACAGAGGAGCCTAGCAGGCTTGACATTTTTGGCTGTAAAAACTATGGAAGTAGTGCTGAGTACATCCCTAAGTAGAGACCAGGGATGCTGTTAAACATTCTAAAATGTCCAGGATGGGGTCTTAGTTCCCATAGCAGGGACTGAAAACACGCCTCCTGAACTGGAAGGCAAGATTTTCAATCACTGGACCACCAGGGAAATCCCTAAACAAATTTATTTTGCAAGAAAGTGTCAAAAGGTTGGTGGGGGAGGGATAAATTAGGAGGCTAGGACTTATACACACTGCTATAAAGGAAATAAATAATCAATAAGAACCTACTGTCTAGCACAAAGAATGCTACTCAATATTCTGTAATAACTTATATGGGAAAAGGATCTGAAAAAGAAAGGATATATGTATTGTCTTTGTGTTACTTGCTCAGTTGTGTCTGACTTTGTGTGACCATGTGTGTTTGGTGTTTGTCCATATGTGACCACATGAACTCAAGCCCACCAGGCTCTTCTGTCCGTGGAATTCTCCAGGCAAGAATACTGGAGTGGGATGTCATTCCCTTCTCCAGGGGATCTTCCTGACCCAGGGATTTAACCTAGGTCTCCTGCATTGTAGGCAGATTCTTTGCTGTTTGAGCCAGCAAGGAAGCCTGAATATATGTAAATGTGTAACTAAATTGCTTGCTGTACACCTGAAACTAATACAACATTTTAAATTAATTTTACTCAAATATAAAGGTTTTTTTTTTTTTCAGTTCAGTTCAGTCGCTCAGTCGTGTCCGACTCTTCGTGACCCCATGAATTTCAGCATGCCAGGCCTCCCTGTCCATCACCAACTCCTGGAGTTCCCTCAGACTCATGTCCATCGAGTCAGTGATGCCATCCAACCATCTCATCCTCTGTTGTCCCCTTCTCCTCCTGCCCCCAATCCCTCCCAGCATCAAAGTCTTTTCCAATGAGTCAACTCTTCGCATGAGGTGGCCAAAGTACTGGAGTTTCAGCTTTAGCATCATTCCTTCCAAAGAAATCCCAGGGCTGATCTCCTTTAGAATGGACTGGTTGGAACTCCTTGCAATCCAAGGGACTCTCAAGAGTCTTCTCCAACACCATAGTTCAAAAGCATCAATTCTTCGGCGCTCAGCCTTCTTCACAGTCCAACTCTCACATCCATACCTGACCACAGGAAAAACCATAGCCTTGACTAGACGGACCTTAGTCGGCAAAGTAATGTCTCTGCTTTTGAATATACTATCTAGGTTGGTCATAACTTTTCTTCCAAGAAGTAAACGTCTTTTAATTTCATGGCTGCAGTCACCATCTGCAGTGATTTTGGAGCCCCCAAAATAAAGTCTGACACTGTTTCCACTGTTTCTCCATCTATTTCCCATGTAGTGATGGGACCGGCTGCCATGATCTTTGTTTTCTGAAAGTTGAGCTTTAAACCAACTTTTTGCTTTCCTCTTTCACTTTCATCAAGAGGCTCTTTAGTTCTTCTTCACTTTCTGCCATAAGGGTGGTATCATCTGCATATCTGAGGTTATTGATATTTCTCCTGGCAGTCTTGATTCCAGCTTGTGTTTCTTCTAGTCCAGCATTTCTCATGATGTACTCTGCATATAAGTTAAATAAACAGGGTGACAATATATAGCCTTGACGTACTCCTTTTCCTATTTGGAACCAGTCTGTTGTTCCAGTCTAGGATAGTGACTCCCCATTGCCATGCCTCACATACACACAAGAGTTATCCAGCAAAAAATGACAATAGAATTTCTTGAGAAATTCTGCTCTGAACACAAAGAGGAACAGGGCAAAGGTAATTGGGAAAAAAACTGTAGAATTATGTTTCCCAAATCTTAAAGATTAGCTTTCCCAAAACACTCATTGAAGATGGATAAGATACTCAAAACTTAATGATGAAAATGGACAGGAGTAAAAGTTGTAAGGAACCTTAGGAAAATAAAGCTCTAAGTTATGCAACACTAAACAAATTTATTATCAATGACTTCTCACAAATCACAAGCTAATGATCATGGATTCTGTAAGCAATTTCTTTTCATCCTTCCTTGCTCACTGGATAACCCATCTCTGAGATTTCCATCAGATGATTTTAAATTGATTCTCCTTTCTATAAATAATATGTACACTGAAGTATTTTAATCTTCTGTATCAGGTCTTCTGTTTTTATGGTTGTTGTTGGGAGGGCCTTGGATATGCAAAGGATTAATCAGTTATTGAAAACTGTTATTGATTTATTTTCAATATTTGTCTCCATCTCCCGTCTTAACCATTCTTTCTTTACCACTTAGGTCAACTTTAATACACTAGTATCGAAAACAATATATAGTATTTTTATATGTTTTTAATTTATAGAAATTGAATTGTATTATACTCCTCATTCTGCTTCTTCACCTTTAGAATCAGAGTTACGTTTTAGACATCTAGTTTTAGTGATGTGTAGAATTCATTCATTCTCTTGACTGCTGACTGCATTTCTGACATTTTATCTCCCCTTTGCCCAATTTAGGGCCAAATTGCTAACGTGGAAACATCGCAGAGATGCAGAGTCTTGCCCTGTCTCTTTCTGCATCAGTGTAAAAGACTCTTTGGAGTACATTGCCAAGAATGTAGTAGCTATTTCATTTCCTGCTGCCAGAATAGCTGCATTTTTTACACTTTCAGCAATGCAAGAAGGTTCTCATTTGCCTTGACATTTCTTTAATTGTTCACTTTCCCACAATCTAAATAGTCACTTTACACCTTTTTTTCTCTCCTCAAATTTCCAACTTCCTGCCTTCAGGAGGAAGTGAGGGAGCAGGCTGCAAAACCCTACCTGTGAGCTGAGAACCAGCGCTGGAGCTAAAGTGGCTGGCGTGGAGTGGGAGAGCCGGATGGTGACAGGTAATGAGGTCAGAGAGGTACTGGGAACCACAGCCTCTGGGGCCCCATGGGTTAGTGTAGTAGATACTCTGAGGCCTGCTCTCAGCCTCCTTTAACAGGCACAGGCACTGCTACGAGGGCTCAGCTGACAGAAGCCAAATGTGGAGGGAGGTCGACCCCCTTGCACACAGACAATGGACAATGTGATATATGAGTATTTCCAAAGCTGATCTCCTTGCCTTAAGAGGGACTCGCTCTGTGATCCATTTGGGCAACAGAGTTCTGTGGCTTTGGCTCCGGCCAAGGTGGACTTTGCCTGAGATTATATCCTTTCTCAACTCCCTTTTTCCATTCTGCTTCACTCTCATCCAGGCTGCACCAGGAATGACACCTTCAGCACGTCACTTTTCCAGGAACCTTCATCTCAGGCTCTGCCTTTAGAGAACCCAAACCACTGACAAGTCAGTCCCTGTAAGGACTTTGGCTTTTAGTCTGTTAGTGAAATGGGAGCCATTGCAGTGTTTGAGAAGTGACCTCTTTGGCTTGTATCTAGAAGCACTCTTCTCTCACTAGTCCTGAGATGAGACTTTGAGACAGAAAAGGGGGAAAAGCAGAGTAAAGGAGGTTTTTATAGCAACTCATGTAAGAGATGGTGGTGGCTTGGTAGTAATAAAGGCAGTGAGAGGCAACTGCTGGATAGTCTGGGGGATAATCTGAAGCAATACCACATGGAATATCGTGTAAAATATGGGTATTAACTGTATAGCATAATAATGCACTCAGGACCAGTTGATTATGTGGTCTGTTTTCTGAGGAACAGTCTTTGAACTTCATTCTCCATAGAAACTGTACTTAATTAGCCATCTGTTTGATTCAGATTCACTGTCTCTTCACTATAAAGTTATGGCAACTTTAAAAAGGGTTACATTGGGATCAATTTCTTTTATTGAGATCAGCTACAAAATACTTGTCAATTTTAAAAGCCTGTACTAAGTAATCTAAAGACCCAGTCACAGATCACTGAGAGGAAATATCTTGCCAACGAGTCTATCTAAACCAGTGATGTTTTCTGCATTTTTTTTGGAAATAGATTTGCACCTCAGTGGGTATTTTACCTTCCATGTGCTTTATCCCCCAAATATACTTCCCTAAAGAGTAATTTTCTGCTCTTGTCCAGACCCCATGGCTTCTACTATAGACCCAGTTTGACATGAAGGTTCTTGAGTCAGATAACCTTCAGTTGCAAACAACTGGGAGAAGTGTGTGGGTTTAGATTTGATCAGAGTGTTTAATTTCCTACATTGTATAGCTGGTGGCTCAAAGGGTAAAGAATCTGGCTCCAGTGTAGGGGACCTGGGTTCAATCCCTGGATTGGGAAGATCCCCGGAGGAGGGCATGGCAACCCACTCTAGCATTCTTGCCTGGAGAATCCCCATATACAAAGGAGCCTGGTGGGCTACAGCCATGGGGTCACAAAGAGTCAGACATGACTGAGTGACTAAGCACAGCACATAGAGAAGAAATTTAGGCACAAATCCTGCCTGCATCTATAAACAGAGAATTTCTGTTATTCTGTCAAGGCCCAAGGTAGACAACAAGTCACTTCTCCACTAGTAAGACCATTCTCATTTTTAGTTTGATTTCTTCCTTGACTCTGCATTCAACATTTCACCTACTGAATGTGAGAAATAAAGATTTAGGATGAATTTTTATCCTTCTAAAAGTATAACACTTATTAATAACATCAGGTCCCCATCTGTCTTTTAAAGGGAGTAAAGAAACAGAGTTAACTCAAACAATATCATGTAAGGGAAAGGAATATATACTTTTCTTGCTAACATGTTTCCAGGTAAGTTGAGAAGATGAAACTTTTGCAACTGAACTCTCAGAAACTTTCATTTCCTTAGGATTATACACCTTCTATTTTGCAACCTGTTTCACCAAAATAATCAAACTTAAGTTCTAAGAAAGAAACTCATATTGGCATATTTATATTTTGTTATTTTCACAGAATTACTGCAATTTAATTTCAGTAAGTGAATTGCCATTGCTAGGTCAATAAAATATGTTTGCTATTCAAATAATAAATTTTTAGAATTTAGAATTAGAATTCTAGAATTCTAATTCTTAGAATTCTACTCAGATCTCTGGAGGAACTATTAATCAAATATAAAAATGCAATGACTGCTACATTTCAAATCCCTATCTTGTTTATTAAGTATGTACATAATAACCAACACTTCATGACTCACAAGTAGGCACCTAATAAATATTTTTAAAATGGTGATACATGTTTTGAGGAAATTTAGATTATTTTAGTAACAGTTATTTTCTTTTACCTCCCTTGTGTGCTAAGTCACTTCAGTCATGTCTGACTCTTTGAACACCATGGACTGTAGCCTACCAGGCTCCTCTGACTATGGGATTCTCTAGGCAAGAATACTGGAGTGGGTTGCCATGACTTTCTCCAGGGGATCTTCCCCGACCAAGGCATCAAATCCACATCTCACATATCTTCTACACTGGCAGGTGGGTTCTTTACCTCTATACCACTGTCAATGTGCAATATCATAACTTAGTGAGACAATAAATATGATGGAGAGAAAATGCTAATAACTTAAAAAAGAAAACCATAAAGTAAATCTATGCTTACAGGACAATATTTTATTTGTTGTTGTTATACAGTTTACTATGTCCTTGAATTCCACCAATTAAATGTTAATTTGGGAGAATGATTGTCCTCTTCTTGTTGTTTATTCACTAAATCATGCCCAATTCTTTGTGACCCCATGGATGGTAGCATGCCAGGCTCTCTTGCCCTTCACTTCCTCCTGAAGTTTGCTCAAATTCACATCTATTAAATCAGTGATGCTGTCTAACCATCTCATCCTCTGCAGCCCACTTCTCTTCCTGCCCTCAATCTTTCCCAGTATCAAGGTCTTTTCCAATGAGTTGGTTCTTCCCATCAGGTGGCCAGAGTATTGGAGTGTCAGCTTCAGCAGCAGTCCTTCCAATGAATATCCAGGGTTGATCTCCTTTAGGATTGACTGGTTGGATCTCCTTGCAGGCCAAGGGCCTCTCAAGAGTCTTCTCCAGTACCACATCAAAAGCATCAATTCTTCAGTGCTCTGCCTTCTTTATGGACCTACTCTCACATCCGTATGTGATTGCTGGAAAAAGCATAGTTTTGACAATACAGACCTCTGTCAGCAAAGTGGTGTCTCTGCATTCCAATGCATTGTTCACATTTATCATAGCTTTCCTTCCAAGGAGCAGATGTCTTTTAATTTCATGGCTGCTTTCACTGTCTGCAGTGATTTTGGATTCCAGGGAAATAACTGTGTACTTTAATGAATGTATTATTATGATCTCTTTGGGTTATGGTATTTTACTAATTGGAATCATACTTTTATAGTTTAAATTCACTTTAAATACTGATTTAAATTATAGATTACAATGGTATTTCCTGAATTTGTATTTTGTGAAAAATTGAGGACAAAATTGCATTAATTTGTAAGCATAAACCTTATATATTTAATAATCTCTTGAAATAATTTTTGATGTACCAGTTAATTGTCTTGGTTAGTTAGGTAGAATAATTGCTATAGAAATGACAAATTATTACTGGCTTAATTCCATAAATTTATATGGACAGAGGAGCCTGGTGGGCCGACAGTCCCTGGGGTCTCAAAGAGCTGGACACGGCTGAGCAACTGAGCACCAGCACCAGGTAGAAAAGTGTGTAGATTCTGAAGGCTCACAAAGTATTCACAAAGTGATCATATCTATTTAATCACCTCCCAGATCAAGAAATAGATTATCATCAGCTTCCCCTAAAACCCAGTTATGCCCCATCCCAATCACAGTCCCCTCTTTCCTACGCAAATATTGCCACCAACTCTTAATCCTGATGCCGTAGATGATAGTTTTGCCATTAAAGAATACTGAAATATAGCATACATACAGAAAAGCATATAAATCACATAGAAAGCTATGAATTTTCACAAAATAGAAGCACTTATGTAGTCAACACTCAGATTAAGTTAACAGAAAAAACAAAGCAAAACAAAACATTGCCAGGATCCCCAAAGTCCCCACTATTGTAGCTTGTAACATCTCTTCCTGAATTTTATATAGATGGAATCATAATAACAGACATTTCTTTGTGTCTCCCTTCCTCATTTCAATATTATTTTTGAGAGTCACTCATGTTTCTGCATGTAGCTATGGTTTATTTTCATTTCTGTATGCATTTTACTAATAATCTGAAATGTATTTGTCCTTTTTGTTATTAGTGGGCATCAGGGTTAGTGTCTATTTCAGTTCAGTTCAGTTCAGTTGCTCAGTCGTGTCCAACTCTTCATGACCCCATGAATCGCAGCACACCAGGCCTCCCTGTTCATCACCAACTCCCAGAGTTCACTCAGACTCATGTTCATCAAGTCAGTGATGGCATCCAGCCATCCCCTCCTCTGTCGTCCCCTTCTCCTCCTGCCCTCAATCCCTCCCAGCATCAGAGTCTTTTCCATTGAGTCAGCTCTTCACATGAAGTGGCCAAAGTACTGGAGTTTCAGCTTTAGCATCATTCCTTCCAAAGAAATCCCAGGACTGATCTCCTTCAGAGTGGACTGGTTGGATCTCCTTGCAGTCCAAGGGACTCTCAAGAGTCTTCTCCAACACCACAGTTCAAAAACATCAATTCTTCGGTGCTCAGCCTTCTTCACAGTCCAGCTCTCACATCCATACATGACTACTGTAAAAACCATAGCCTTGACTAGATGGACTTTAGTCGGCAAAGTAATGTCTCTGCTTTTGAATATGCTGTCTAGGTTGGTCATAACTTTTCTTCCAAGGAGTAAGTGTCTTTTAATTTCATGGCTGCAATCACCATCTGCAGTAATTTTGGAGCCCCCAGAATAAAGTCTGACACTGTTTCCACTGTTTCCCCATCTATTTCCCACAAAGTGATGGGACCGGATGCCAAGATCTTCATTTTCTGAATGTTGAGCTTTAAGTCAACTTTTTCACTCTCCTCTTTCACTTTCTCCCATAAGGGTGGTGTCATCTGCATATCTGAGGTTATTGACATTTTTCCCGGCAATCTTGATTCCAGCTAGTGTCTATTTGGGCTACTATTAATAATGCTTGCTTCTTTCTGTTTTTCACAGTTCCACAGTTAACCCTGTAAAGTGTTGATTGATGCTTTGTCTGTTAGGAGAGTATACTTTTAGAAGTCAGACTGATTGCAACCTCTCCTTTGCCAGAACAATTCAACTAAACAACTTGAAGGAAAGATGGGGCTTCCCTTGTGGCTCAGCAGTAAAGGATCTGCTTGCAATGCAGGAACTGCAGGAGATGCTAGTTTGAACCCTAGGTCATGAAGATCAACTGGAGGCTGGCTTGACAACCCACTCCAGTATCCTTGCTTGAAGAATTCCATGGACAGAGGAACCTGTAGGCTATAGTCCATGGGGTCCCAAAGAGTTGGACATGATGGAAGTGACTTAGCACACAGCATGCAAATATCTCTTTGGTTCAAAAGAAGCTTCCAAATTCATAGTCACTGAAGCTGTGCTTTTATAACTCTAGTTGTATCTCCTTTGTAACATTATTCCTCTTGGATATTGGGTTGATAATTGGATCTACCTTCTAAGATAAAAAGCTTAAGGACTTTAGAACAAATGGATGTGACTATGGCAGATGAATATGGTTGGCATTTTCAGTACAGGTCTTCCTTGACTTATAATGGGGTTACATCGGGATAGATCTACTGTAAGTTGAAAGTATCATTAGTAGAAAATAATAAACCTCACCTACCAAATACCATAGCTAAGCCTGCTGCTGCTGCTAAGTCACTTCAGTCGTGTCCGACTCTGTGCGACCCCATAGACGGCAGCTCACCAGGCTCTCCTGTCCCTGGGATTCTCCAGGCAAGAACACTGGAGTGGGTTGCCATTTCCTTCTCCAATGAATGAAAGTGAAAAGTGAAAGGGAAGTCGCTCAGTTGTGTCCTATCCTCAGCGACTCCATGGACTGCAGCCTACCAGGCTCTTCCATCCATGGGATTTTCCAGGCAAGAGTACTGGAGTGGGATGCCATCGCCTAGCCTACCTTAAATGTACTCAGAACACTTCCCAGCCTACAGTTGGGCAAAATCATATAGTGCAAAAAGTATTTTATAATTAACTGTCAAATATCTCATGTAATTTATTGAATACTGTACTGAAAGTGAAAAGCAGAGTGGTTGTAAATGCATTAGTTATTTACACTCATGGTCATGTGTATAAAGAAATACTTGGGTCCGATCAATCACCTAGCATCACCAGAGAGTATTGCTAGCTAGGGGAAAAGATAAATATTCAAAATTCAAGGTACATTTCATACTGAATTTATATACTTTTTGCACCATCATAAAGTCTAAAACTCTTTAGGTCAAACCAGCATAAGTCAAGGACAATCTGTATAAAGGTCTTTTAAAAAATTACTGTTGTTACCCTAATGACTTACCTTTGTTCCAGAGATTTAAACCTACATGCTTAAATCTATGCTTAAATTTGTTTTCTAAGAGTCAGTCCCTTTGGCCAGTCAGTATCTTTTACAGGGGATGGTATGTGTGACAACTGGAAAATGTTGGATTAAAAAAATAAAACAAAAAAACACTAACTAAACTGAGAAATGTATTAATCAAACTTTCATATTTAAAAAGAAATTACTGACACCTTCTAACATTTGGTTTAAAAATACAGCCAATATCTTAGATCAAATTCTAAATAGAAATGGTAATTATTAGAATGATGGGTTTATAAATTCACATAATCTTAATTTTTTTCTAGCCAATAAAGGCTGGACAAAGTGCTCTTATAGACAAAGAATGCTGAAAGTATTCTCTAGGTAATCAAACTCAATACTTTTGATTGTTTAAGACATTAAAACAGTACTTAAAAGAATGATATTCTGATATTTAATCTCTATCATCAAGAAATATAGGAAGGTTCACAGTAAAACTCAGGTTAAACAAAGTGGTATCAGGTAGTAAAATAGCAAAGTAGAAATTTTAAGATATTAGACTTTATTTTCTAAATTGACAACTGCTTATAAAATGTAAGTTGTAATTGTGTTTACTAAGGAACATAAATATTGAACTAGGATTATAATCTCAGTAATAATAAACAAAGGAAAACTATCGAGCATTTACATTACAATGGAAATGGAAGTACTGTAGTTAAAGACCAAGTTGAGAAAATTTCCTTTAGGATTAAACCTCGCGAGTGTGGCAAGCACGTCTAGTAACCCCGTGGCACTTTCCCCACACATCTCTTTTCCTAATAGAATCGGTTTGTCTAAAGTAGCAACAAGATTGTTAACGACACAGTTAATAGCTCAGCCTCCTTTGCAACTACGGGATATATGTTTTTTTGGTCAATGAGATGCAGATTATGTCCCTATGAAAAGCTTCCTTTTCTTGTTCAGAAGGACAAAGTCTACTCAGAAAGGCCCATGACTTTTTCCTTCCTCCTTTTTGCCTGGACTGTGACTATTATAGCTTGGAGTTAAAACACCCATCTTGTGATCATGAGGCCAAAAGTATAAGGGTAAAGGGCTACACACACGGGATCACAGACAGATCAGAAAGGTGAAAAGATCTTGGGTGCCTGATGATACTGCGGGTAAATAAAGAATATCTCAAAGAGATTCATTGAACAAGCTGCCAAATGACATCCCTCCACATTCACATTAAAGCAATTTGGTGATCTGGGTGTAGGGAATAAGGAAGAGGACAACAAGTCACAAAAACTTGGTTTTCTTGTTTGGTTGACTGAGTTACTTAGTATGGCATTAGAGGACAGGCACTATACTCTATTGTGTCTTGACTGATAGTTTTCTCATCATCTTCTTTTTTCCAACCAGTAGTAAGTTCTTCGGGGAGGAATCTTATGGTATCACTTTTTGTCATCAATCACTGTGAAGTTTAAGCATAAACCTCCGTTTATTTATGGAAACAGAAATATTTACTGAATAAAGAAAGAAATAGAAAGTAAATATAGTTTGGGACATAGTTTATGATTTGGGGGAATAGCCAATTTGGTACAGTACTAACATTAATAGTTAATAGTACTTAAGTACTTAAAGCATGCCAAAAATTATACTAAGAGTTTTATACGCTTTATTCTCCAAAAATAAAACAAAATATTATTACTTAATAGCATCGATTATACCCACTTTCAAGATGAGGAAACTGAGATAGCAAGAAGTTAATTAACTTGTCTGAAGTAGAACAGTCTGGATTCTAATTCAGCTGGTCTATTTCAAAACTCATACTGATCACGATTCTAAACTACCTCTCTTGGCTAAGGTAGGACACAGAAACTAGATATACATATACAGGATGCTTTTCCAAATAGAATTGGAATAAGGAAAATTTAACTCAGTCTCTGAACTAAGATGCCTGCAGGAAACTTGGACCAACTGTTATTAGGAAGCCTCACAAGAAAATTATGTTCACCAGAATCTAGCATCTGTCAGATGTCAAACATGCAGGTTGAAAGTTTAGATGTTGTTAGTTTCGCTTAGGGGCTTCCCTAATGGTTCAGATGGTGGAGAATCTGCCTGCAATGCAGGAGAGCTCTGTTCAATCCCTGGGTCAGGAAGATCCCCAGGAGAAGAGAATGGCTACCCACTCCAATGTTGTTGCCTGGAGAATTCCATGGATAGAGGAGCCTGGCAGGTAAACTTTGCTTAGGGAAGTTTACCCACACTAATTCATAAGAGACTAAATTATTCAAATGAGGATGCTAATTGACTCATTTGAAATGAGAAAAGTTGGAACAAGCACCCACCTAGACAAGTTGTGCTCTCAAACGATCCTTTAGTGTGTATGTGTGTGTGTGTTCAGTTGTGTCTCTCTCTTTGCAACCCTATGGACTGTAGCCTACCAGGTTCCTCTGTCCATGGAGAGGAACCTGGTGGGCTACAGCCCATGGAATTTTCCAGTCAAGAATACTGGAGTGGGTTGCCATTTCCTACTCCAATAAATGGTCCTTAGTGAGAATAAAATAAGAACAAAGGAAGTTAAACAAAATACGTGACTACCGAAAGGCGCTAGGATCTGTCGTGTTCCTATAGTGATAGACCTGTTGGGTGGCCCTGACTGAACATCTTGATCCTATGAATGAGCCAAGCCAGTTTCTGCATCTTTCACCCTTTTTATACTTTCTTTGGTGTCTGGTTTGAGTCCTTTTGGTTGACTTTTCTAGACTGAGCCCTTCTTTCTTTAGAGTTCAGCCAAAATTTGCTAACGTGATTATTTTTACCCTCATAGACATGTTTATTTATGGTTAAGTCTGAAGAGGCAACCTTATTTGCTTCTCCAAATCGTTTGTCTCTTCTTACCTCCCTTTCACTATACAACTCACTGATAGTCAAATGCTTCATTTTAGTCACAGTTCAGGAGACAGTATGCAAAACTTGCTACCTCTCCTTTACGATTACCACCTCCATCTGTCCTTTTGCTTCCCATCCCTTCTTTCACTTGCAGAACCCTGATCATTTTCTGTTGTCTGTCCTCTCTTATGCAGTTTCACTCTTAACTTCACCAACTCGTAAACATGATCAAAATTTTAACCATAAAAAAGGCCTCAATTCCATGTTCCCTTTAAAAAGAGCAAAGAGCTCTCCTTCATCCCATGGCTCCTTTAAATACTGTCGAACCTCCTCTAATGCATAGCCAACATGTTTGACAGATCTGCCTCCACTGTTTCCACTTTCTTACATCTGTGATTTGCCAATTCACAGCAATCTGGCTTTGGCTCCCACTGCTTCAATAAATATACTTTGGCACACATCCCTATAGAATTCCACTTGTCAAATTCAGTGATTTTTTTTTTTCTTTACGTTACATCTTACTTGACCTCATCAACATTTGGCATTCTTAAATACTTCCTTTGTGAAGCCCTCTTCTCTGTTGCCCCGTGACACCACATCTCCAAGTATTCTTTCTACGTTTTCTTCCTAGTTTATTTTTTTTATTATTGAATCTGTTTATTCTATTCTAATTTCGTCACTTGTCCCAAGAGTGTCCTTTATAGTAGAAGGAAATTTATGTTCACACATTAATCTTCTCTAAGCTGAAATAGTTCCTGAGTTATATTTTGTATTTCATGACATTACTGACATTGCTACTGTTAGAGTACAGAACTTTTTTTTTAAATTTTAATTTTTACTTTATTCTACTTTACAATACTGTATTGGTTTTGCCATACATTGACATGAATCAGCCACAGGTGTACACGAGCTCCCAGTCCTGAAACCCTCTCCCACTTCTCACCCCATATCATCTCTCTGGATCATCCCGTGCACCAGCCCCAAGCATCCTGTATCCTGTATCAAACATAAACTGGCACTTTGTTTCTTACATGATAGTATACATGTTTCAATGCTATTCTCCCAAATCATCCCACCCTCTCTCTCTCCCACAGAGTCCAAAAGTCCGTTCTATACCTCTGTGTCTCTTTTGTTGTCTCACATACAGGGTCATCATCACTATCTTTCTAAATTCCATATATATGTGTCAGTATACTGTATTGGTGTTTTTCTTTCTGGCTTACTTCACTCTGTATAATCAGCTCGTTTCATCCATCTCATTAGAACTGATTTTTTTTTTTTTTTAAGAAAGTCCTTCCGTTTGGATTTGTCTGTTTCTTCATGATCAGACTCAGGTTCTGAACTTTTGGCAGGAATGCCATGGAAATGCTGTAGTGATCTTAAAGAAGCACATCAGGAGGTTCAGGGTGTGTGTCCAGTCCCATTCTAGGATGTTAACTTTGAACATATGGTGAAGGTGCCACCTGTCTGTCATTTTTCTCCAAACATCACTGTTCTTTTCCTCTGCATTACAAGGAGACTTTTTCTTTCATGCTCATTCCGAAGAGCACTACACAACAGCGTGTTATCGTCCTAGCTTATTTGGTGTGCTCTTTTTTTCTTTATCTCCCCCTTAAATACGTGTGTTCCTCAAGGCTTCATCACTGGCCCTTTGTAGTTCACTGTCTATGTATTCTGTCTCTGTGATTTTTTCCATTTCTGTAGCTTCAACCACCAATTCTGTCTCTCAACACAGATCTCTGTCAGGTTCCAAATGTGTATACTGAACTGTATATGGACATATTCACTAAAAAGCATCTCAGTATTACACTCACTCTTCTTGTTCACCATATTATTTGTCCAACCAAATTAAAGACCTGTGAATAATTCTAAACTTTTCTCCTATATTCCCACCCCTCATTAAATTAGTGGCAACAGTCAATCCTTTTAATTCTATTGCTATACTTTGCTAGATTTGACATTCTATTAGTCATAGGCAGAGAGGGAAGCCCTGTAAGTTTTCATTTTTATCTTATCACACATCCTTTCCATGTTGTTACAAAAGATTTTTATAAAAATCTCATAAAAGAGATTTTTAATACTTAATAGCATATTTTGTCCACAGACTTACTCTACTGACAGAAACTATCTTCCTTATCTTCTTTTGTTGGGAATGGGTATAATTCTTCTTAGGTAGAATCTAGAGGAAATAGTGGGGAGAACCAGGCAGAACTAACGACAGTCATTTCTTTCTCTTAAAAAAAAAAAAAAATATATATATATATATATAATTTATTTATATATTTGGCTGTGCCAGGCCTTAGCTGTGGCAAGTGGGATCTTCCATCTTCATTGAGGCATGCAAACCCTTAGCTGTGAAGCCCACATTTCTAAAGAAAAATGTAGGCATATTTATGGAGCCAGGATTAAAAACAATTTTGTGGTCACAACTCTATTAAGACTTTTGAACTTTTTCATTGACGTAGTGTTACCGGAGTTTGGTTCTCCAATTGGATAATTTAGTCCCCAAATCTCTTCTCTCAAAAATATAATTCCAGTTTAAGTAGTATCCACATTATCCTCTCAGCTATCACTCCAAGAGCTATCATGATTGATTCTGGAGCCACTTTTACCATTAGCCCAAGATTGGTACAGTCTTATTAGAACTGCATTGTGGGATCAGATGTAATATACTACTATTAATCTATACTAAACCAGGCTGTGTGCAGGAGAGCTCAAATTCTGAACAAGTCCCCCACTCACTTTTCCTTCTCCAAATTTGTGCTTAAAAGTTGTGACATTAAAGGGAATTAGAGCCTGACGTTTACTTAGGTATCTCAAACATTTATGAAAATCCAAGCCTGGGATTCATTAAATCTAATTAAAATAATTGATCCTTTTCCTCTTCTTTATATTCTTGAATACTTTCCTACCCTACCTTCCCAGAGTAATTTTCTCTACTATTACAGCCCCAAATCTCCACTATATTAGTACTTCTCATCTCTCTGACTTCCTATTGTTTGAACTGTGCCTTTCTTCTCAGCTCCCATGACAAAACCTTGGGAGAAGAGCTCTTATTTCACTGTGATTGCTTTTCTTCATGAAAGGAAATATGAAGAGATTTAGTCCTTGCTTGCTTCAGACATCAGGGGTGAAGATGAAGCTAAGAGAGAGAGAGTGTGTGTGTGTGTGTGTGTATACACACACCCTCAATCTTGTCTGACTGTTTGTGACCCCTTGGACTGTAGCCCACCAGGCTTCTCTGTCCATGGAATTCTCCAGGCAAGAATACTAGAGTAGGTAGCCATTCCCTTCTCCAGGGCATCTTCCTGATCCAGGGATAGATCCTGTGTCTCCTGCCTTGTGGGCAGATTCTTCACTGTCTGAGCCACCAGGGAAGCTAAGTGGGTGATGTCCAGATGTTCCACTGGTATTTGTAGGGGAGGCTGAGAAGTGCTGCAAGTTAAAATTTTGTACCTTCAATCAGCTTCTTATCCTGGCTTTCCAGTAAGTGTTAATGGAATCACAAGTATGTTTTCAGGAAAATAGAAGGGATCCAGGCTGGAAGAATTCTGTGGGGTCTTGCGGTGCTGATGAAAGACATTTACTGAGTGATTATGAGTTAAAGAGAATCTAGGTCTTATTATTCATGTCTCAGCATAACAATGATCTGAGGAACTAGAGATCTAGAATCATCCAAAGCTCAGGAGATGAAGGTCCAGGATAAGGAAACATTCTGGCTATGTCAGGAAGGAAAACCCAGGTGGTCTCCAAAATGGAACTTTATGAACTGGAGCAAAGGTTCTATTTATTTATCTTGTTAATTAGTTAGCTAGTTAACACTAAATATAGAATAGGTACCTTAATGAGAGGTTGACATAATTTCTCATCTACTCAATACAGCACTCCATGTATTCCTATTATGTATTAAGGCTCCGAGAGAATTAGTATCTTAAATTGAGTATCACAGCAAGAAAATGGCACCACAGGGATTTGAAGTTATGTCTGTCTGATTGCAAAACCAAGCTAAACCTTGTCTACCCGAGCATACACTGTTTCATCCTTGCCCCCCCTCAGATGCTTTCTTGACTATTAGGATGGAGTAAGGGGGTGAAAACCTAACTTAGCTACACGCTTTCATTTCTCTGTCCTCAGAATCTCTGGTATAAAATTTCTTTATTTCTTTTTAAAAAATTTTTGGTAAATCTTTTTCAATTTGTGGGCTTCCCTTGTGGCTCAGCTGGTAAAGAATCCGCCTGCAATGCGGGAGACCTGGGTTCGATCCTTGGGTTGGTTGGGAAGACCCCGTGGAGAAGGGAAAGGCTATCCACTCCAGTTTCCTGGCCTGGAGAATTCCAGGGACTGTATAGTCCACGGGATTGCAGAGTCGGACACAACTGAGTGACTTTCACTTTCACTCACTTTCAATTTTTAGATCATGAGAAAATAAAAATGACATAAATTTGAGGACAAAGTAAACATTTTAAAGTACTGAGATTTATAAGGTTGGAAGATATGACATACAAGAGAAGAAAGTGAATAAAAATCTCTAAATAACTTCTAATATTAATATGTCAGTGAATTGATGAAAGGACATAAAAGATAATTCATTTCTAATTTTTTAAAACAATTTTGCAAGCTTAAGTAATAAAATAAATAGTATCAGATACGGATACATTTTGATTCCTCGTTGGATTTAACTAAGATTGAAGAAAATCCTAGAAAATTCTAGATACTTGAATCATAGAATGTTCAAGTAGGCATATCCACATGATATCTAACTTACTATAAAATACTGGATATAGTTTGCTAAGAGCCTGCTCTAGAACCTGACCTCAGATTGGGACACTGAACATGTATTGATAACAATAATCAATACTGTAAGTTTTTAAGGACGATATTATTATCCTCATTTTTCAAATGAGGAAACAGGAACTCAAGTAACTTATCTTAGATGATGCAGATAAAAAGTGGCTTGGCTGTTAAGTTATGATTGTTTGGCTCCAAAGCTTTCCTCTGTGTGTGTGTGTGTGTGTGTATGTGTGTATGCACGCGCGCGTGTGCGTGTGTGTGTGCTCAGTTGTGTCCGACTTTTGTGACCCCATGAACTGTACCCTGCCAGGCTCCTCTGTCTACAGGATTTCCCAGGCAAAAGTACCGGAGTGGGCTGCCATGCCCTTCTCCAGGGGATCTTCCAACCCAGAGATTGAACCTGGGTCTCTTGTGTCTCCTGCATTGCAGGCATGTTCTTTACCAGTGGTGCCGTATTCTTTCTAGGCCAACCCTGTCCTAATGTAGAGGAGAACACGTACTCAGGTATCTCTAGAGTGGTCACATATTACATCTAACAAATCTCTACAAACAGATCAACACAATTTTTAAATTAACATGCAGCATATATATTTTTTAAACATTTTAACATTATTCAGGACTAGTTCTAATTATGAATATCTTGAGCAGAATTCTTGGGAATCGCATTACAATGTTGAGTCATCAAAGCATCAGAGTTAGAGAAAATCAAGATGAAAAATTATTTAAAATGTCTGTTCTTTTGAGACGGAGAACGCTGGTTCCTTTCTGAGAATAGTTAGTAGCTGCTGACACCAAGTGGTCACTCTATGTACTGCTCTTAGCAGTTTTGCCAAGCAGGAGACAAACTGGCCTATTAGGAGAAAGAAAAACAAGACCATAAAATAAATGCGTTTTGTGAGATACCTTATTTCATTTACCGTCATTAAACTATTTAAGAACTGGAAATCGTGGTTAGAGATACCAGTGGGTGATAATCAAATTCTTCATTTCTACTTTAAACCTTTATTCCCAGTTAGTTACTGGTGTTGACATGTGTGTCAGATTCTTGATGGTAAGCCAAGGGTTTGTACTATCCTTATCAAGCAAGCTTACCAGCACAATAACACGGATAGCTTGGTGATTAAGAAAATTGGCTCAGATGAGCTTGGGCCCATCCTTCTTCTTCAGCCTCCAACAACTGGACTGATAAGATCTCTTCTAGCCACAGTCCAGCACTTACAGCAGCATCTACAGGGCATCACCTATGTCATTTCAGCCACTTGTTGATGCTCCCACAGCTAGGTCCTGTCAATGCCTCTACAACCACAGCTAACGCCTTGAAACCTTCCTAGTGCCAAGAAATACCTTGTTCTTGAACTACAGATGCAGCAGAAGCTACGCTTTCTTACCCACAAAAGCCGGAAGCATGTTATTGTGTTTCAGGCAATGCTCAGTCTCTACTTTGCCAGCAAATGTCCGTCTAGTCAAGGCTATGGTTTTTCCAGTAGTCATGTACGGATGTGAGAGTTGGACTGTGAAGAAAGCTGCGCACCGAAGAATGGATGCTTTTGAACTGTGGTGTTGGAGAAGACTCTTGAGAGTCCCATGGACAGCAAGGAGATCCAACCAGTCCATCCTAAAGGAGATCAGTCCTGAATATTCATTGGAAGGACTGATGTTGAAGCTGAAACTCCAATACTTTGGCCACCTGATGCGAATAACTGACTCATTTGAAAAAACTCTGATTCTGGGAATGATTGAAGGTGGGAGGAGAAGGGGGCAACAGAGGATGAGATGGTTGGATGGCATCACTGACTCAATGGGCATGAGTTAGAGTAAACTCTGGGAGTTGGGGATGGACAGGAAGGCCTGTTGTGCTGCAGTCCATGGGGTCACAAAGAGTCGGACACGACTGAGTGACTGAACTGAACTGTCTCACAAACACCAGAGTGCTGCCTTCTACCCCAGTGTCTAACAGAATTTTGGATGAAACAGGCACTTGAAGTCCATCACCAGGCGTGTCTGCATTCCAGCAGTAAATATCACTTAGCTGTAAGTTACGCCTCTTTTAGACTCTTAAACCTATACTCCGGGTTTCAAAACTTAATCATTTGCTGTGGTAGTTTGTAATTACACAACTATTCTACAGATATAAGACATGGGCTATATACTTGTCTGGGAGCTAATCAAAATGTAAGGCAAAGCTCTTTACACTATTATATTATGAGTCTAATATTATGAGTCTAAATGTAATATTTCAATTATTTGACCTCGTTTCTATCAGGTGTGAATCAAGTCTGGAAACATTTTCTTTAGCATTAGAGGTTCAGGAAGCACACAAATACAGCTCATGTGGACATGGCTGACAAACCTTGAGTTAGATGACTATTAAGGAAGGGAAGAGATATAAACATTTTCATTTTAAAAATTATGTCACAGATAATGTTTTATTGCGTACACATTTTTTTCCACTGATAATAGTAAGCTTTGGAGTTACATATAGTTTTAAATGAAATTATACTTTTATATATTTTCCTCTGAAGGAAATCAGAACTCATCACATATATTTCAGATATGCTTCTTTTGCTAAAACTTTTCAAAAATGTCATATAAATATATTACAATGCCTTTACGTATAAAAGGAGGGTATTTATGAGTGCTTTCTTTATTGATTAATGTCATAAAGACTATTCATATAAGTGAGCTTTTATAAGTTCTAGGAAATCTAGTCAATCAATGACAAGAGTAACTCAAATGCATTACAACTATGAGTCATGATATTGATGTAAATGTTCTATATGGAACAGTCAGCACTGGGTTGAGTTATATTTTAATATTTCACAAATATTTGTTGAAAAGATGACCTTGGATTATGTTACATTCCAGGAAGAAATTCAAATAAGTTTGAATTTCGCTTTTCCTGGAAGAAGGCGCTTCATGTTACAGGATTATAAGAGAAAAAAGTAAGAAAACTTTATTTGAATACTTGAGACTTTTAAGATAAAAATGCACTCATGGTAGCGTATGGAAAGGGAAAATAGTAACTTTCCAGTGGAAAACCTGGGAGACACCAGCTTAACCAAATGATGAAGAGTAACATTAACATCACGCCACATGGATATCATGTCTCCCCTGCTAATATGTAAGAAAGGCTCCTCATCTCTGTGGAATTTTTTCCCAAAACCCAAAGCTCTGGTAAGAAAAATATCAGACAAACCTAAATTGAGGGACAATGCCTGACTACTTCCTCAAAACTGTCAAGGTTGTGAAAGATAGACTGAGAAATTGTCACAGAAGAGACCATGGGTTTATGACAACTAAATGCAATGTGATACCTTGGATTAGATCCTGGAACAGAAACAGAAAAACTGTTGAAAATCAAATAAATCTGTATTTCAGTGAGTAGTTTAAAAAAAAAAAAAAAAAAAACAACCCTGAGCCACAAAACAAATGAACAGCATGCTTGAAGTGGCTTTTTCAATGGCGATAGGTTATACTGCATTATTCACACTCTCTATGAAAATCCTGTGGAGAATTGTGACAATGTTGCTCAAATCAAAAGACTTTCTTGAAGCAGATAACTAGACCTCTGTTATAATCTTAACTCCTCTGTGATTGTCCATTTATATGAGTGTTGGAATAAGGACACTGTCACATATTTGAGAATTCCTGAGAAGCAGCAAGAGTGTAACTGAATAGTAGACCGTTATGATATAAAGGGGAGGGTGCTGGTATAATCTGGTAAGGAAATTAGTGCATTTGGCTTTTGGACATAATGAGGCTTAGGGTCCTAAGCCTGGAGCTGTATAGGGTCCTAAACCTGGTATAGATGACAGATTTGGGAGTCATCAGCCAGGAGTGTAGGTGGGTCTCCCAGCGCAAGTGAGGGTGGGGAGAAGACAACAGAGAGAATTCCTTTCAGCATACCTGTTTCTCTCATCAATATCATGTGCACACACTCACAAAATTCAGCTCAGTAAGTCAGCTGACATCATTTTTCCAGCCTAGGTGTCTACGAAATTTTTACCTTCAAGGGGCACTCTGCATTGAATTGATACCTGTAGTCACATAGAAATTTTAAATAATCATACACACTCCTAACTCTTTCAGCAAGCTAGAGATATTCCAGTCTAAATTTTATGTCACTCTTTGGCTGCAGTGCTCAATTTGACATGTGTTGCTACAAGTGGAATTAAAAAGAAAAAAAAAAATCCACAGACACATATAGGCCTTGAAATTGATCTGAGAGGGCCAAAATGAGAGAAGTTGTTTTGGCATCTATATCTGGAAGAAATCCCACTTTCTTTTTTAAAACTGTTTGGTAATTGTCAAATCATAAATTATTAAAATTCTGTATAAAATACATTCTTACGTTCCAGTCCATCCTAAAGAAGAAAGAAGATCCTTGAAGTCACAAGTGTTTGTCCACGTAAATTTTCCAGGTGTTCGAAAAGATTTTCCTGTAAATCATTTTAGATTTTTACAGGGACCTGGAGGCTTTAAATAAAACTTACTGGTGCCTTTTTAAAAGTCTAGATATGGGTTTTGTTGTTTACAGTGCACTCTTTTCTATGATCTCATTTTGTTTACATCCACCAAGGTTCCTGTAAGAGCTCTTTGAGGTGGCTCTGTGTTGTCCAGCTTGGAGGCCAGAGTGATTGGTCAATTGCTAGGAAGCTGGACTTTTGCCAACAGTGTCTAGGTCTGGAATTGCTATAATTTCCCACCAGGTATAATTTCTGAAGGTGAATTTGATATCAGGAAATGGAAGAGGTACAGAGAAAGATGTGGAAGAGAGATGGCATACCTGACAAAATGCTCCTCTTGATGAGATTGCAAGAGTGAAAAGGAAATTCTGTAGCTGATTAGCACTTCCCACCTCCAATTTGTGTTGGGCTGCAAATCTAATAATCATTACTGAAGTGTTGAAAAAAGCATCTGGAAAAATATTGTCTTGGGCATTTGGGAAAGAGAGATCTAGAAAAAGAAGATATTTTAGGAGAGGTCCAGTGTGATGGAATAAGCTGACCTGGAAAATAATTCAGGCACTGGCGTTTGACTTAAGATGAAGGAAAGAATGGCCTTAGAGGACAAATCTGGTCTCCAGAAGCTGACTGCCAATCCTCCCTGCAGTCCATCACCACTCTGCTCCTCCTGCTTAGGGCCCAGAGTTACCACTCTTGGGATCATACCTTCCCCCAGTCCCCACAGTAATGACTGTTGTTATTGCTTTTTCTATATCATATGACAAATACCTATTTCTGTGGTTAGTTCCAACATTGGACTATGAGCTTCTCTCATCCTGGTGCTGTCCATTCCTACAGCATTTATGTACCCTCATAGTGACCCTAGAAAGTGGCTAAAATTATCTTTTTATTTGTTTACACATTACCTCTGTTTACCTAATTGTAGATACCACTAGTGTCAAGATCATATCTCTTTGGTTCACGACTGTATTCCCAAGGCATAGAATAGTTTGGCATGCAGTAAGTGCCCAGCAAACATTGATTAAATGAAGAAAGGACATAGAATCATTAACCTCATTTCTTTTATGATTTTATGGCACATAATTGGCAAAGAAAGATTTGAAGCTAGTTCTGCCTGACTCCAAAGGTCATCCGTGCTTAACTTCTGTATTGATTAATGACCAAAACTCGCTCACTATCCCAAAGTCATCAACTAATCAATCAATATCAATCAGCCTCATAGAACACACAGGCACTTAGGCAGAGAAGAAGTTGGAACTGGTACAGCACACACTGTCATAACTTCCGTATCTCCACCCTGACAAATCCCAAGATCTGAAATGCTCAGAGCACTTAGGGCCTCCTCTTAATGGCCAATATTTCTTGAATGTTTAATAGGTACCAGAATTATTTTGAGAGTTCTTATAATTCTTACTACAAAGTCTGAACAAAATATTATTATTGATGATGCATCTGAACACAGAGCGTTTAAATAATTGGACTACCTCACATACTGAGAGGGATATGGCTAAGATCTGAACCCACACAATGTCTCTGATCCACCTTTAACCATGATATACTGCTTTCCTAAGAACTGGACATATTGATAGTGTCAGGGAGAATGGTTAGCAAATTAGCTAGCTGTGTTTGCAGGCACTAGCTTTTATTTTCAGTGCCCAAAACAATCCTGGAATTGTAGTGCTTGTTAAATATTTATAGAATTAATGAGTGAGTAAATCTGATTAGTTAATACTTTCTAAAGGCTTCCCATGTGGGGCGCTAGTGGTAAAGAACCCACCTGCAAAGAAGGAGGTGTAAGAGACAGGTCCAATCCCTGGGTCAGGAAGATCCCCTGGTGGAGGTATGGCAACCCATGCTGATATTCTTGCCTGGAGAATCCCATGGACAGAGGAGTCTGGCAGGCTATAGTCAGCAGGTCGCAAAGAGCTGGACATGACTGAAGTGCTTAGCATGCAATGCCTTCAAAGATGACTAACCTGAGGGTGGGATTCAGTGGAAATGCTGGAAGTCTTGAGCTGTGAACAATACTCAAGATACTGAGAGCTAAAGGGAGGCATTTAGAAGAGAGAGTGCTCAGCAGGCAGGAGAGGATGAGGGAGACTCTTCAAAAGGGTAAATGGTAAATAAAGGAGTTCAGAAGGATGATTGCAATATCCAGCTGCACTAATGATGTCTCTGTGATGAACATTTATAAATTCTTCTAGGACCAATCACCAGTGAATCCAACTTTCTTTTGTTCTTCTGTCCCTGACAATTGTGACAACTGATCTCCTTCAAGGCAACTTCCCATGACAACAGTGTTAATTGGCTATACTGCAATATAAAATAAAAAGTTTCCTTGTGGAAAAAAAAAAAGATGCTGAGCATATAATTTACTGTTCACACATGACATGTAGTTGTCCTTTGAGTGTCCACGAGTCACTATGTTAAGTATATATAGCAATAGACCTGGCTTTAGAAGATGCATACCTTCAATTTGGCTGTTAACTGGAGAAAAGAAAGGAAAGGATGGTTGTGGGAAATATTAGGAATAAGATCTCCTCAACAGAACTTGTAAAGAAGGAAATGGCAACCCGCTCCAGTGTTCTTGCCTGGAGAATCCTGTGGACAGAGGAGCCTGGTGGGCTGCTGTCCATGGGGGTTTCACAGAGTTGGACATGACTGATGGGACTTAGCGGCAATAGAACTTGATGGGTGACAAGATATAAGTTGAGGGAAAATAAAGTCAATGAATTAGAATTAGCCCAAAAAGATGGTTAAAATTTGTAAAAGTCAAAAAGGAGATCTGTCTGAGCGAAGGGCAGTGGTAAGCAAAGATGATGAACTCAGTTTTAAAAATATTAGATGTTTAGAGATGAAATGACATCCCGAAATATCTAAATACTACTTAAAATATTGTAGAGTCCTTTCCATGGACATGATTGGGAAAAATCTGAGAGGTTTTATTCATCTAACCCTTATTTATGGATCCAGTGTTCCTTGCACTAGGCTAGAAGCTAGGGATACAAAGAAGAAGGATTAGATTTTCACTTCTCCAAGGAAAGCCCTGATAAACCCAAGCAACTGTAGAAAAAGACTTGGAAAAAAATTAGGGCACAACAAAGAAATTAATGGTCAAAGCTCAGTGGAAGAAGAAGAAAGAAGTTTCAGAAATGTGATGAATAATATGACCATTGAAGGATGCAAATAAGTCATTGTGTTAAGACAAATGTGCCAGACTACAGGTAAATTCAGGGAGAAGATGATGGCAAAATGGCAGTGGTAATCAGCCTCACCTAGGGAAAACAGGAGAGTCTCTGGTAATGCTACATTAGGGAAAAAAATAATTAAAGCTTTATTCACAGACATTTTTCTATTTTGTTCAATGCAGTATTCCCGGTAGTGAGTGTTATGCAAACATATGAGTTGAATCTTTATGTGTTGACTTGAAAATATTACCACAATTTTAAATTAAAAAAGCAAAGGATAGAAGATGTCAAGAACCATTGTCAAATTCTTTTAAGAATGGATTAGAGGCTTTGTTGGTCATTTACCATGTTACACAGCTTTCTTCATCTGAAAAGAAATGGACTTGCTAAACTATCAATAAAAGAGCATGATATAGTAAGATACAGGTTGTTCCACTTCCAAATGGTATTTATGCATAATATGACAAGGGGAATGAAATAGAACACAGAAACTTCTCTAGCCTACATATCTATCTTGCATTAAGTCATGAGGTGTTTGTACATGATTGTTGCTTAATACTGTCTCTATTACATATTAAAGGGAAACCTCCTGCTCAATTCTCCCACAAGAAAGTTTGTGATTGGCCAACATTACTATCAGTTCAGTTCAGTTCAATTCAGTCTCTCAGTTGTGTCCGACTCTTTGCGACCCCATGAATCGCAGCACGCCAGGCCTCCCTGTCCATCACCAACTCCTGGAGTTCACTCAGACTCACGTCCATCAAGTCCGTGATGCCATCCAGCCATCTCATCCTCTGTCGTCCCCTTCTCCTCCTGCCCCCCAATCCCTCCCAGCATCAGAGTTTTTTCCAATAAGTCAACTCTTTGCATGAGATGGCCAAAGTACTGGAGTTTCAGCTTTAGCATCATTCCTTCCAAAGAAATCCCAGGGCTGATCTCCTTCAGAATGGATTGGTTGGATCTCCTTGCAGTCCAAGGGACTCTCAAGAGTCTTCTCCAACACCACAGTTCAAAAGCATCAATTCCTCGGCGCTCAGCTTTCTTCACAGGCCAACTCTCACATCCATACATGATCCTAGGAAAAACCATAGCCTTGACTAGACGGACCTTAGTCGGCAAAGTAATGTCTCTGCTTTTGAATATGCTATCTAGGTTGGTCATAACTTTCTTCCAAGGAGTAAGCGTCTTTTAATTTCATGGCTGCAATCACCATCTGCAGTGATTTTGGAGCCCCCAAAATAAAGTCTGACACTGTTTCCACTGTTTCCCCATCTATTTGCCATGAAGTGATGGGACCAGTTATATCAGTTATCTGGAAATAAAAAGGAGTCAGTCACCTCAAAAGAGAGAACAGTTTAGATCCATGTGTTTAATTATAGAAAACTTATTTCTTCTTGTATCATAGACTTTGGGGGTTGGACAATAAAGGGTGATCTTCAAATCTTTAATATTGATTTTGAGATGCTGATTCTAAAATCTTTATGAAGGCTACAAGGCCAAGAAAAGCCAAGGCTTTCTTAAGGAAAAGGGCCATTCAAGGAGGGGGATTTTGTCTTTAGATGTTGTTTGTATAAATTTGTAATAACAAGGAGAGTGAAACATCTAGCACAGAAATAAGAGAATTCTATTACCAAAGTAATAGAATAGAGAGCTCAGAAACAGATCATTGTCTGTGAAAACTTGATAAATGCAGAGGCAGCATGTAGCCTCTGAGAAAAGGAAGATCTACGTAAATAATAATGGGAAAACATATTATCCATGAGGATTACTGTATTTTTAATTTCACACACTATGTAAGACTTAATTATTCCTCTAAAAATATAACAGAACCAAAATTTCCTTTGACCTATCTATCCCCAGTGTTAGCACTTACGCCCGCTATCCTGGGGTGATAAAAAGAACTAACATTTGTTTAATTTGAAATGGAAATTTGGCTAAGATATCATGAGACAAAAGGACATGTCAAAGGAGGTGTTCAACCATATGCAAAATTTATAAACATAGTATTAAGAAATAAGTTATATGACTCATCCCTTCATTCACGTCAATGGCATAACAGTATTCAGAGTTAGAATGGAGAGGTTTCTTTGGAGAATGCTGCCCTGAGGCCCAAGAAAAGGGAACTGAGAAGCTCAATATATGTCACATGCAATGCAAAGACCACAGTGGACGGGAATCTGAGGGATACTTGGAAAATCCAACAGCAACAGCTATCTTGCTTCTTTGACAATGTAAGGAGGAGAGGTCAGACAGGATACCCAGAATTTTCTGGGTGTAGGAAGTACATGTTTTTAAGGACCCAGTATGTGTCGCATGTAAGAGAGAGCTGTTCTGAAGTCATTATCTTCATTCCTATCAGGTTAACATGTGTGTGTTCAGTCATTTCTGACTTATTGCAACCCCATGGACTGTAGCCCACCAGGCTCCTCTGTCCGTGAGATTTCTCAGGCAAGTATATTGGAGTGGCTTAGTCATTTCCTCCTCCAAGGGATCTTTCCCACCCAGGGATCGAACCTAAGTCTTTTGCATCTCCTGCACTGACCGGCAGATTCTTTACTGCTGTGCCACCTGAGAAGCCCATCAGGTTAACAGACTTTATACAAAGAAGCAAGCTATATCTTTGGGCTGAAAAAAGCGTGAGCAACCAACAAGAGTAGGGGTGTGTTTGTTCTCATCAAGCGGGATCCTTTTAGGAGATTCCCAGAAAGGGTGTTTTCTGGAGAACAAATGTTAGTACCAACAAGAAAAAGATTCAGCTGTAAACACCTGCCAAGTCCAGCATGCACCGATACCAGACCAATGGGACAATACCATCCAATAGGAACTTCTCTGCACCTGGTTCATCGTCTCCCTTCCTCCACTGCTATTAGCAAGAAGAGATTAAAGTAGCAGGTTAATTGAGGGAAAAAAATTAAAAATTGACCACATGGTTACTTCCTCAAATATAGGCTTCCTTCCTGCCATAGAATTGAACTCAGAAAGGGAAGAGGGGGAGATATTTTAACTTTAAAGCAGGACTGAAATTTTGGCTATCACGTGGACTGACTGTGTTGATACAAGCTTGAGACTGCATTTTATTGTGAGAGAACTGTTTGTGTTCCTTAAACATTACTAGAGAAATTGTGGTGTCTGCTCTAATTTCCATGCTGAGACAGAAGAAAACTAGACCCAGAGAATGGATATAATGGGATGACGGGAGAAGCAAACAGCACGGCTGCATGTTTGTCCCACAGTTGATGCTATTAAATGTAATGATTAGAACTGATTTAACTCTAAAAATAATCCTATTGGAGAGGTTCTATTATTGTTCTCACTTAGTAGCAGAGGAGTCAGACTCAGTTTAAATAACTTTTACAGTAGATCCAAGAGTTAAATAATAGAACAGGATTGCTTCTTTATTCTTACAACAGGGGATGAAAGTGGCTTCAGAAAGGAGAGGGAGTCAAAAGAAAGTTTGGAGAGTACATGATGAAGGAGGATTTCCTGTCTTGAAGTAAGGTGTTATACTTGAACATAGATAGAAGGCAGAGTCTCTTCAGAGCATGAGAAAATACCTCCACTCTGAGTTGCCTAAAAAATCAAGTCAAGCACAAAGAGGTTTATTTACTCTTTCCTTGAGGTCAAAATTAGCCAAAAATGCAAGGAGAGGCATATATGCATGGTTCTTTATCATGACTTTCTTATGTGTTCCGTTGAATTAGTCACCTATTTCTACATTATATCATGCTTTTAGTTACCATTGCTTTACAGTATGTTTTCTGATTGGGTTGGGCAATTTCTATGTCTTTGATTTCCTTTTTTTAAGTTGGTATGGTTGTTTTTATACATTTATTCTTCCATGTAAATTTTAGAATGAATTTGCCATGAAAATGAAAGTGAAGTCGCTCAGTCGTGTCTGACTCGTAGCGACCCCATGGACTGCAGCCTACCAGGCTCCTCTGCCCATGGGGTTTTCCAGGCAAGAGTACTGGAGTGGCTAGACCATTAAAAATCCTGGTGGGATTTTAATTGTGATTACTGTATAGACTGAGAGTAAATTTACATTTTAGAATATTAATTCTACTTACCCATGAACAGACATCATTTCTATTAGTATCTCTTGAATGGCCTTCAGTAAAGTCTTACAGTTTTTCCCATAAAGGCCTTGAAATTTTCTTGATCAATTGATTACTAGGTTTTTATAGTTTTTGTTATAGTTTTAGGGCTTCTTTGGTGTCTCAGTCAGCAAAGAATCTGTCCGCAACGGAGGAGACTTGGGTTCAATCCATGGGTAGGGAAGCTCCCCTAGAAAAAGAAATGACAACCCACTCTAGTATTCTTGCCTGGAGAATTCTATGGACAGAGGAGACTGGTGGGCTACAGTCCAAGGGGTTGCAAAGAGTTAGACATGATTGAGCAATTAACACACTTAGTTAATACCTTCGAAAAGGCAATGGCACCCCACTCCAGTACTCTTGCCTGGAAAATCCCATGGACGGAGGAGCCTGGTGGGCTGCAGTCCATCAGGTCGCTAAGAGTTGGACACGACTGAGAGACTTCACTTTCACTTTTCATTTTCATGCATTGGAGAAGGAAATGGCAACCCATTCCAGTGTTCTTGCCTGGAGAGTCCCAGGGACAGGGGAGCCTGGTTGGCTGCCGTCTCTGGGGCCGCACAGAGTCGGACAAGGCTGAAGAGACTTAGCAGCAGCAGCAGCAGCAGCAGCAGCAGTTAATACTTTCTTCTAATACATCTTCCAGTACATTATGTTGGTAATGGAGGAACTACTGATTTTCATTCGATATTATAGTCTATATTTTATTCAGTGTTTTATATCTTATTTGGTTATCTAAGTGATTATCTTGTTAGTACTAACGATCTGTCATGACTCTTTACAGAGGCAGATATTTTTGGTGAAAAGGAGAGAAATGCGAACATAACTTTTTATCATGCAAAGGTGTAGATTTTCAGATGAACAAATTCTAAATACTGAATCAATATTTTAATATTATATTACTATTTTTTACTATTTTCTAATTAGTTTTATCTACTGGGTATGTGTGGGAGATGTGAAATAGGCATTTGCTAAGTTTCTGGCATTACCCACTTGCTAGGTTAGACATGTTGCATTCATGAGCTGGAAATCTTTATATTAATGCCCCCAGTGAAGAATCATTAACCATGTTTTACAGCTATAGAAAATGAGTTTCAAACAATTTAATTAACATGACCTATTGATTTGGTGTAAACTGAGCTGGCATTCTTTATTTTTACTGAAATGAAAAAAATGAAATTATATAAAAAGTACAGGGAGGGAGGAGGGAGGGGGTTCAGGATAGGGAACACGTGTACACCTGTGGCGGATATATGTTGATGTATGGCAAAATCAATACAATATTATAAAGTAATTAACCTCCAATTAAAATAAATAAATTTATATTTAAAATAAAAAATAAAAATATTTATATTAAAAACAAATTTAGCATTTGAATTGCATTTTTCAAAAGATTTAAAATATGCTTTTATTAACCTAAAGAACCCATTTAGACACAGAGACCACACTGAGTGAATAAAATAGGTAGTACTCTGGTTCAGGAGAAAAACTTTTTTTTAAATAAGGCTAGACCAATGTTCCTAGAAGCTTGTCTTCTAGACCATTTATGGAATTAAGTTGGAATAGAAGACTAAATCAGTTGCCATATAAGCACATTCTCTTCCAGATTCTAGAGAAGAGTTGAGTATTGCACATTGTGGCAGAGACTGCTAGAGGCCTACTTGGTTTTCTCCTTCCTGATAGAACTCTGGGGGAAAGTTCCCTGCTGACAAAGGGCATCTGCCAGCATCCTAGCGCACAGGAGAATTAAAGGAAAATCTTTGGGTGGGACTTATAGGCAGCTTACATTGCCCTCTCTCTTTCTCTTGCTCCTGATCTGCAACTGGGTTGCAGTGGTTGGAGATCAAGCAGAAATCTAGGTCAATGAGAAAATTATAAATGGAAATACAGGCTAAGATTGCCAGAGCAGGTAAAATAGGGGGCCCTGGTGACTGTGGGGTTGCCATATAGCCCCAGACCACCCACCTCTGAATTTCTTCTACACAAGAGAAAACGAACTTCTATCACGTATATGTCACTGTTTTTCTGAATTTCTAATATAGCTGCTGAATACAAATCCTGACACAAACATTATTTTAAAAAGATACTTTGAGACTATTTTAAAAAGATACTTTGAGACAAATATCAAATATATGTATATGTACACATATGCATGCTGTGTATATCTCACATATATACACTTATATGCATTTGTACACATGTATATTATATTGTACACATATACATTTGTACATATAATGTGTATATTCAGTAGATATGTATTTTATGCACACATACACATCCAATTCTGTAAGTCCTTTGAAATTGTTACATTGGACAAACTTAGTTATTCTATCATGGCTGCTGTGAATATTTGCTGTGCTGATTTCACAAGAGCTGCACAAGTTGTTGGTCATGTCTCCAGCAATATTCATTAAAAAAGGAAAAGGAAGACACAAAGAAATCAGTTTTATTTTCCATGTTGTACAGCATGGTTGGTGGGAATGGGAAATTACTAACATTTGTTTAGTGGAAAACTAAAGATCGCTATTCCGTTCTTTCTGTTTTTAAATTTGTGAATTAGAGATTTCAAATTATAATTTTTATAGAAGTGTAAACTAAGAGAAAAAATCAGCATGTAAATAAGGACTGATGGTAAACCAAGTCTTTGGCTGGTAATGCTTTATTTGTAAGGGTAGTATTAAAACTACCATCCCTTCTTCTTCCATCTGTCAGGCTATATTTTACTTGGATAATATCAGCACAATTATATCTTTAACAAAAGCTCCTTCAAAGAAAATTTCATTTAATTAGAAAAGAAGTGAAGAAGGCATGTCACACTTGGTGATATAAGGCCACTTCTGTCATCAGAGTGTGAAAATCATTTCTCCAGATGGCAGCTTCTTGCTTAGATGAGTTCATGATTCCCAACAGTTGGGTTGTTTTTTATTTTCCCTTTCTGAAGCATACTTACTTTCATTTATATGTGAGTGCTTAACTTGTAATTATGTGACTTTTTGACAAAAAAAATTCAAACACCACCTATTTCCAAGGTATTTTTCAAAACAAAATGTCATGTTCTTGAACTTCACCTCTTTTAGGATGACAAGTGATGATTAGCTACATTAAAAATGTAACTTAAAAAAAAAGCCCACATAATTCCATGTGATACAATTTGCCAGTTTAGTAAGATGTAAAAGTTGGTAGAAATAATATACCAGGTCTGCTAAGTCTTAATAAGCAATTTTTTTAGGTTAGTAGGCAATAGATACCTTCCATGCAGGTAGGATAAACAAATAAGAACATACTGGTAGTTAAAGAGTATTGCTTTATTATTAACCTTTAAAAATAACTCCTTTGTGGCAGAAATTATGCTGTGTGTTAGGGTAACAATGTTGAACAAAAGAGATTCCTGCCCTCAAACAGATAAGACAGTTATATGGTCATATATTTATAGTCCCATTGCTCTTTTTTTTTTTAATGCTTTATTCTACATTACAGTACTGTATTTGTTTTGCCATACATTGACATGAATCAGCCACAGGTGTACATGATCTCCCAATGCCAAAGCCCCTTCCCACCTCCCACCCCATAGCATCTCCCTGGATCATCCCGTGCACCAGCCCCAAGCATCCTGTATCCTGTATTTAACATAGACTGGCGCTTCGTTTCTTACATGATAGCATACATGTTTCAGTGCCATTCTCCCAAATCATCCCACCCTCTCCCTCTCCCTCAGAGTCCAGAAGTCCGTTCTATACCTCTGTGTCTCTTTTGTTGTCTCACATAGAGGGTCATCATTACTATCTTTCTAAATTCCATATATATGTGTCAGTATGCTGTATTGGTGTTTTTCTTTCTGGCTTACTTCACTCTGTATAATCGGCTCCAGTTTCATCCATCTCATTAGAACTGAGTCAAATTTATTCTTTTTAAGGGCTGAGTAATACTCCATTGTGTATATGTACCACAACTTTCTTATCCATTCATCTGCTGATGGACATCTAGGTTGTTTCCATGTCCTGGCTATTATAAACAGTGCTGCAATGAACATTGGGGTACATGTATCTCTTTCAAATCTGGTTTCCTTGATGTGTAAGGGAGATGGTCATAAGAGCATGTCTTAGAAAGACCTGATATATTCCAAGGGGTTAGAGAAGTCTTCTTCTGAGGAGTAATACTGAAATAAGATCTCAAGAATGACTGGAAGTTAACTGAACAAAACTGTGGAAAAACAGAAAGGAAATCAATGTGTCTGAAAGTCAGGAAGCAAATGAGAAAAAGATCCAGGATGTCTGCAGATGTCCCTTCAGTTCAGTTCAGTCGCTCAGTCGTGTCTGACTCTTTGCGACCTCGTGAATCACAGCACGCCAGGCCTCCCTGTCCATCACCAACTCCTGGAGTTCACTCAGACGTGAATCCATCAAGTCAGTGATGCCATCCAGCCATCTCATCCTCTGTCTTCCCCTTCTCCTCCTGCCCTCAATCCCTCCCAGTATCAAAGTCTTTTCCAATGAGTCAGCTCTTTGCATGAGGTGGCCAAAGTACTGGAGTTTCAGCTTTAGCATCATTCCTTTCAAAGAAATCCCAGGGCTGATCTCCTTCAGAATGGACTGGTTGGATCTCCTTACAGTCCGAAGGACTCTCAAGAGTCTTCTCCAACACCACAGTTCAAAAGCATCAATTCTTCAGCACTCAGCCTTCTTCACAGGCCAACTCTCACATCCATACATGACCACTGGAAAAACCATAGCCTTGACTAGACGGACCTTAGTCGGCAAAGTAATGTCTCTGCTTTTGAATATGCTATCTAGGCTGGTCATAACTTTCCTTCCAAGGAGCAAGCGTCTTCTAATTTCATGGCTGCAGTCACCATCTGCAGTGATTTTGGAGCCCCCCAAAATAAAGTCTGACACTGTTTCCACTGTTTCCCCATATATTTCCCATGAAGTGATGGGACCGGATGCCATGATCTTCATTTTCTGAATGTTGAGCTTTAAGCCTACTTTTTCACTCTCCTCTTTCACTTTCATCAAGAGGCTTTTAGTTCCTCTTCACTTTATGCCATAAGGGTGGTGTCATCTGCATATCTGAGGTTATTGAGATTTCTCCCGGCAATCTTGATTCCAGTTATTGATATTGCTCCCAGCAATCTTGATTCCAGCCTTTTAGATCTTGTTTAGGATTTTGGTCTTTATTCTAGGAATGCTAGAATGTTTTTAAAAATTTTAAGCAAGAAAGTGATATAATCAGATTTTGTATTTTAAATTATCACCATAGCTAGAGTATAGACCCTGCGCTGTATAAGAAATGAGTAGAAGTGGTTAAAGGTAGACTTAGTGAAAACATTGAGAAGGAACATTGATTTGAATTAAAGGAAATTAATCCCCAGTATTATATTTTATTCAGACAGACTTCCTGTCTCTCTAGATATAAAAACAAAGCTGTGTATATATGTAGACACATTATGGTATAGACAGGATAAAATCAAAGGAAATAGAGGAAAACAATATCAATAAAGAATGATAATTAAACCTCCCAACAGACTTATCGCAACACAGAGGTGTGAAGATAATGAAATATTTTTAAACTGTGGAACCAAGATAGTGATTACTACAGAACTCTATGGGACGTTGAACTGTTACTCAAGAATGAATGTAAACTAAAGATATTTTCAGATACACTATGAGAGATTTTACTACTAGCATGCACTTAGTGAAAGAGATACTAAACAAGATACATTTCAGGAAGAAATAATGAGCCAAGAATGAAGAAGTTGGATGCGAAAAGCAATTATAAGGAAAGTAATTGAGAAAGATATGAGTAAATTCAAGTAGCATAAAAAGTAATATTTAGATATTTAAAAACAAAATAATAATAGTTTTTAAGACAGAGAGGGGTGATCATATTTACATATTTACAGCATTGTAAGCTCCCTTTAAAGGAGGAAGGTAGAATTGTAGATAAAATTCAGACTTGGTTAGGTGAAGTTTATGTGTTAAAATTCTAAGGATCATCACTGAAGTGAAGTGAAGTGAAGTCACTCAGTCGTGTCCTATTCTTTGCCACCCCTTGGACTTGTAGCCCACTAGGCTTCCCCGCCCATGGGATTTTCCAGGCAAGGATACTGGAGTGGGTTGCCATTTCCTTCTCCAAGAGATCTTCCTGACCCAGGATTGAACCCAGGTCTCCCGCAATGTAGGCAGACGCTTTACCATCTGAGCCACCAGGGAAGTCTTAAGGATCATCATTAAAATAATAGAAATAATATGGGTAACCTCCCAAATGTTGCTAAGGCAAAAGGAAGAAACACAAACCTTGATAAATGTTAACAGAAAGTAGAAAAGAAGATTAAAACATTTTTTAGTAAATAGGAAACACAATACAAAACAAAAAATTAAATATACAAATAATCACAAAACATAGAAATGATATACCGATTATTGACATCTTTTCTCTCTGGGTCTCCAGCACTTCCACTTTAACTTACATGAAAGGTTTATCATTGGAATGAGTGGTTTTAGTGGGAGGCCTGGCTCAACTTTGTGGAGCTGGCACTTCAACTTTTTAAGATAGTGAATTTAGGAAGACTTGGATATGCTTCTAGTTAAAAGGCTTCCATATTCATTGGCAAAGAGTGAAATCTATATTTTTTTCATATAGTTTAGATTTAAATGAGATTATATTGGTTTCCTATAATTTCGCACAGAGTAAAGCATTTTTAAAACATATGGGCATAATTTCACAGTTGCTTATCCTCAGAGAGACTTCTTTGCAGAACAGAGATAATTGACCTGATCTTACAGAATCTTTCTAAATATATCCAAGTGGAGTCAGCATGCAAGCCTTCCACATTCCCTGAGGAGCTACATCTGCTCAAGTGGCTCCTGCACCAGATGGGTGAGTGTGCAGAGATCCTTAGCGGCTTCATGGTACTTTTATGAACTTCCTATTCATCTGCAATCTAATCAGTCAGAAAGGTAATCAACCCCAAAGTATCTGCTTATTTACATTGCTCCATTTTGAAGTAAGAGATCCCCAAATTCTATTTTGGCTCACATGCTATGATCAGGCCTATAGGTCAGTTGAAACCAATCTTGCCTCTCAGGCCAGATTTTGGTACATTATCTGAAAAGTATCTTCCTGACCAAATACGAAAGAGATCAGGTGCCTCTGAGACTCAAGTTAGGTGGCAGCAACCTAGCATAATTATATCATCTCTTTTTGTTAAAGTTTATAGAAAACAAGAACTAAGAGGAGGAAAAAGAGTAGCTGTTTTGGACAATGCCTGGTTATGTTCTGGTGCTCATGATGGTGGCTGTGGCTCCCAGTCTTGCATGCCCTGGATACCGTGTAACTTCACTGTTCTTGCTACCCTATAGGGAGAACTCCTGTCAGCCCTGAACGTAATCTGTGCATGACCTGTCTTTGTGTTCCTGAAAACTGCAGTCAAGAAAGAATCCCAGGGTAGGGATATCAGTCAGGGAATCCCAGGGAGGGGGACCTGAATATTGGCAACTCAAGTTAAAGCAGATTTTAAAATGCCAGATGCTGCAGCAGGTGTCTCCAGGTCATCAGCATCAGACCAAGACAAGCTTAACGTGAAACTAAAGATCTAACCTTTCTTATCTCCAACCAAGATGGAGCTAGGGAAACTTCATAATGGGCTTGTTTCAGGAACAAATGGAGTTTCGAAGTAAAGAGCTAATGTAGAATATACCCAGAATATACTTTCAGATGTGGTTTTCTCTAATGCTCTATTGAGAGAATTTCAATATTCTTCTACATTACTTTGCCTCTTTTCATAGCACTGACAAAGTTTCTAAACAAGTTTTTTTCTCCAAGTTGTTAGAAATGAGTCATAAAATAAATGACTTGTGTTTGACTGTCAAGCATTTCTAGCACAAAGCATTAGCACTAAATGAAATCCTAACATTTCCTATGGGTGGGAATGTGTCAGATGCCTTCGGCTTTTAGATTAAACTAGAGTCAATTTCAATTTGGTATGTTTCATCACACATAGAGCAGGTTTATTCAGAAACTATCCAGCATGTGTCAAGGTGTTATCTGACAGAAAATTCACCCTGTGTTTTAGAATAAATACAGGTGAATCACTTCCCTCCTCTATCTCTTCAAAACAAATTTATTTTGTTGAACGTCTTGGGAATTCAGCCCAGAATGAGAGAACACAGAATGTTATAACTGAAAAAGAGGAAAAAACAGAACAAAACAAAACAAAAACCTGAATAGATCAGCTAACCTAATCCTTTAGCTTTACAAGGGGAGGAAACCAAAGACCCAGATGAAAAGTTTCTCTTTGGGTCACAAAAAGCAGGTAGCTTAAAATACTGATTTCCTGAAGCCCTTCTAGTGATGTTTGAGCCATAAAATGATCCTCCTGCTGTCAATAGCATTAAAAATTTTCTCTCTACTCACACTGAAGATGTATATTCCCCATAAAAAGAGAATTGCCATGATATTTTCTTTGCTTCAGAAATGTTTTCCAGGCTTCTTCTCCTACTTTACCCCTTCATATCAGGTTTCTGTCTATGGATTTCTAGAAGTCTGTCTGCTTGACTCAGCTGGATGGCCTGTCCTGGCTTTGGGTTAAGTCTTTCCTAAAGGCGACCTTCCCCTTGGACTCTCCCATCTCAGTCTAAGCTGTTTCAGCACTGAAAACACACCCCAGATACTGCACGTTTTCCGGTGCTTGAATTTGGTGCCTGCTCCTAGACTCAGATCAGCCTAAAGTCCCAGGATAATCTGAGAAGTCTTAGAAATCTTCACAGCACTTGATGAGCCATCTAAAACCAATATTCTTTCCCTAACGGAATAGTAATACAAGTTCTCTGTAGTAAATTTAGAATATGAAGAATTTCAAAATGAAGCAAAAACCATCCGTATTTTTCATCACCCACTCATAAATAGTTTTGGTTTATTTATTGATTCATTTAAGCATGTATTCATTCATTTATTTATTGATTCAATATGTCTTCATTAAGCACTCCTTATATGATACGACCTGTTCTAAAGCTTCAAGATAGAGCAAAGAAAGAAAAGTCCCTGCTTGTGGAATTTACAGTCTAGAGATCTGGAGAGTGAACAAGAAATTATAATACAGGGTAGTGAGTAAGAGGGAAAGAAGAGTGCTGCAAGATTACCTAAGAATAGTACCCATTCCCAGGGGGCGCTAGTGGTAAAGAACTCTCCTGTCAATGCATGAGAGTAAGAGATGCAGATTTGATCCCTGGGTTAGAAAGATTCCCCTGGAGAAGAAAATGGCAACCCACTCAGAATTCTTGCCTGGAGAATCCCAAGGACAGAAGAACCTGGTGGGCTATGGTCCACAGGCTCGCAAAGAATCAAGCAAGACTGAAGCGACTTAGCGCGCACACACACAGAGTACCTGTGTGGATTCAAGGAAGGCTCCCCCAATGAAATCATGTGTCATAGGTGAGACCTGAGGAAGTATATGATTTAATCAAATAAAAGAAGGGCAGGGTGGATGGAGGACTGTTTCAGGCAGAAGATACAGCCTTGACAAAGACTACAAGGTAAAAGAGAAGAGTATGTGTGAATAACTAAAGGAAATTCAACATGGTGGAAGTCTGGAACAGGAGGCAGTTAGTGGAAAAGGGGTAGGTGAGTGAAAAATACTGGCGCAAAGTCCTGCAGAGCCTTAGAAACCCAGAGTGGAATTTGGCCTTAGTTCTAAGAACGAAGGTATGCTCTTAAAGTTTTGAGCAGGGGAGTGACATGATCCAATCTGTTCCAAAAGAATAATTTTGGCTACAATGTGGAGGATGGATGAGATGAGGAGAAATCCAGAAGCAGAGATGCCATTTTAGAGACGTTTGCATAATTTAGGCAAAAGACAACTGTGGTCTAGAAAGGACGTCAGGTTTGTGAGGATGGAAAGCAAAGCACAGACTTCAGAAATGTTTAGGCAGTAAAATCGACTTCACTCTGTATTTCAACCCAAGGGTCAATTTTCTCTTCCATGTCACACTGCCTTTCTCATGACTGAAAACTTCAGGTCTCAACTTAATGTCATCTTCTCAGAGAGGATATTCCTGACCATCCTACTTAAAATGTCTCCCATCATTGTCAGAACATCAATTTTATTCCTTCACAGAATTATGAAAATTTTTAATGATTTTATTTCTTTTCAATGACATAATTAGTGCGTCTTTCCCACTAGACAAGGAGCAGCTACATGGATGCAGGTACTATTTTGATTTTAGATCCATAAAGGCCCTTTGGACCTTCCACATAGGTGATAGGGGTCTGGATTCAAATATATGTCAACATATTTTTTTCTCCATCCTGTAAGTTCTCAATTATTAAATAGGACCAACTTGAGATAATTGTACATTCTCCTGTAACAGGATCCCATTTTATTTTCTCCTTATATCAGGTTAATGGATAGAATTTGTGTATCATTATGTTTGTCTGGTCTACTTCTGCTAGATATAGAAGAGGATATAAACTGAGATGTGAAGTTGAGTATAATCTATGTGAAAATATGTTCAGGTTTATGGACAGATGCTATACATCATAAGATACCAATAGCTCTCTAAAGCTAAAATAATATCTGCAAAGTTAAATTGAGTATAACAGTTTCCCTGGCAGTATCTTTAAGTTCATCTTCTTGGACCATGGTTTGCTGTGATGATGAGAGGTGATGCTTATACATAAAAATAGTATTCACTTTTTCAATGTGAAAAGTGTATGTGTGTTTGTGTGTGAGTGTATGTGTGCACACACACGCATGTTTAAATGCATGAGTTCAATAAAGTTTTACAAGGTTCTTAAACCAATTTGGTCTCTCTGCTCTTATATGACCCTTAGGACTCAAAAAAAAAGTAGGGTGACAAAATAAAGGGGACTCTTGATAGATTTGAAATGTTTCTTCTAAGTTACTGTATTCTTGCTGGGCTTTTCATTCACTTCGATTTTTGAAAGAACTGGAGATGTACAAAAACTTTGCATATCAAGGTCAATATGAGTGTAAGTGAATCTTTGAGATCATCAGAACCTGGAAGCAATGTGGGAGTGAGATGGAATCCAGTAACAAGCCACCTCCCAACCCACAGCATTGCTGCCACCCTCCCTAACAGTTGGAATGAAGCTGTGACACCAGCTGCCTCTTTTGGAAAGGGAGAGAGGAGGATTTTGAATTCTCTGTGGTGAAACTTAGAGCTTTCAGGCTAAAATCCTTTTCTCCTCCCACTCCTTTCCCTTTTAGGAAGCTTGTGGCTGACCACCTGGTGTTCTGAATCATTAATTCATGGACGACATTCTATCAGGAATAACATGGAGTAGACACCCTGGCAACTGCCAGTGAAACCCTTCCAACTCCCTTTCACTTTAATTCATTTCACTAATTATTAATTGTACACCTACAATCATACCCAGCCTGGTGATAGGCAATGAGGCTTTCAAATGAAGAAAGCGTAGAATTCTTACCCTGGAGATTTAAATTTTTCATTTAATGCTGGATTCATTTTAGGATGAGCTGATAAAATATTATATGAAACAGAAAATTTTCCAAAATTTACATAAGTTTTTCAAAGCACTATAGGAGTAAAAAAAATGAGGAAAAAATAGCTTCAGTGCTTAAGTATTTTACTAAGCAAGAGGTACTATACATGTATAGACGCTGGGTGCTTTTCACATGTCATCTCACTGAATTCTCAAAGCTACCTTAAGAGAAAAATAGGAAAATTCCCACATGAGACAAGTGAAAATAGAAGTCTTAAAACTGGTTAACTAATCTTCTCACAATAGTTGATCCTTCAGTGAAAGAATTAGGAGTCCAAGGTCTATTAGGATAGGTGCAAATGTCCACGTGACTGTAATAGGCAAGGCAATCGGGAGGTTTAGAGAAACCACGAGGGACTCCAGGTAGAACAGACTGTCAGTTGTCTGAGTCTGAAGCATGTGTCAAAGTGGCAAGAAAAATGAAGAATATCAAAAGGCAGGTGAGATGGGTATAGAAAACCAAGAGACAAACAGGTGCAGGAGTACATAATCTGAAACTCAGATTAAATGGTTAAAAATGCAGATTCTATGGGGACTGAGGGAACACAATGACGATGAATGTAAGCAAATCACCACTAACAGGACTTTCCCTACAACCTAGTTCTGGTTTCTGATGGTTCCTAGGTGATGGAAACCTATTCCAGGCAACTGGGGACAGATGAGTCAGAGATGGGGCTTCTGGAGTTAGGAATATTAACATCTTTGATGAACCATTATTTTCCAGTTTGAAATTTCTGTAACTGTAAGAATTTTCTTTTAGCTTATATTTTTTCATGAAGCCTTGAAATAAAGAATTTTCATCATATTTCCCAATTATGTGTGTGTGTGTGTGTGTGTGTGTGTGTTAGTTGCACAGTCGCGTGTGACTCTTTGTGACCCATGGACTATATCCTGCCAGGCTCCTCTGTCCATGGAATTCTCCAGGCAAGAATACTGGAGTGGGTGGCCATTTCCTCTCCAGGGGATCTTCCCGACCCAGGGATCGAACCTGGGTCTCTCAGTTATAAAGTTTAAGTAACTGGCAAAAAAGCAAATGATAGTCTCCTCAGGTTATTGAAACTAAATATTTTGTATTTTCACTTTGTGCAGACATCCTGGGACTAAACATGTTTTTCAAAATGTCATGGTTACCAAACAAGAAAATCCGCAGCACAATTGCTTAGCTCCACAGAGAACTGTATGATTAGGAATTTCCTCCTTGCATATGTAAGGATATCCTTACATAATATCTTCTACAGAATACGTTGGTGAGGTTTTATAGTTATTCTCCTAATACAATTTTCTCTGTGTTCTTGCGTGCATTTAGAACAGAAGTTTCAATCTGGCAAAGATCTCACCATCAAAAGAAATGCCTCTCTAATTAAGGTCATCATATTCTGTTTAGTAATTAGAATCAGAAGAACAGGATGTACTAAGAATTCTTGAATGATCACTGCAAGTACTGTGAAGTATTGTACTATCTGCCAGTCACCGGAGGGCTCAGTGTCCTAGGTCACTGTGTAGGAAACCAAAACGGATTCAAGCGCATTGCCACTTAACTGAAGCATATAACTGGGTTCTAAACATGTAACAATTAGTTGGCCATGAAAATAATCACATCACAGACAACCTTAAACACATTTGAAACTGTTATGCCCTTAGATAACTGTACTGATTTTTCCTGGAAAGAAGTAAACATTTATTCTTTTTTATTTGAGATTCTTTTTTATTTGGAAATAATCAGAGCATTTTTTTTTTAATTCCAAGAAGGAAATTATGTAAAGCAACAATACTGAGGAAAAGGATTTGAATTTCCTCTAATTTTATATTTTAGAGACCCTTATCCTAATTCTTTATTTTAATATATCCTGCTATAATAGTTGCAGTGCAATTGCCCTTTTCTCCTAACTGATTCTATATTGATGACTGAGGAAATATCTAAGTTACTGATTCTCAAGTTATAGAGCAAAACAAGAATCACACAAATAACTAATTTAAACTGTAAATTCTCCTAGTTATTCTGATGTAGGTAGGCCACAAAATACATATTGAGTTCTTTTATTAGTATTAAAAATTTGTTTTGCTCAAAGCAATGTCAAATTTTTCATCCCCTTCATGAGATATGATATGGTAGAAACAGTGCTGTGTTCAGACCCAAACCAAGGTTCCATCTACTTCATCATCAATGAATTAAATGACTCAGGAGACATTTATTTCACCTTTAAAATGAAGTTGCCTTATATACCATTTTATCTCTATAAAGTCTACACTATGATTGATTATATAGCCTCTATATTTCTTTACCCCAATACTATTAATTATATGCTAGTATTTGCACAAATATTGATATTATTAACAATTTATTGAAAAATGTAGTCACTTTAAAAAATTAGTGAAAGTGAAGTCACTCAGTCGTGTCTGACTCTTTGCAATCCCGTGGACACCAGGCTCCTCCATCCACGGGATTTTCTAGGCAAGAGTACTGGAGTGGGTTGCCATTTCCTTCTCCAGGGAATCCCCAACCCAGGGATCGAACCCAGGTCTCCTGCATTGTGGACAGATGTTTTACCGTCTGAGCCACCAGGGAAGTCCTAACATGGGTATAAATAAAATATTGAAGTATTGAGAAAGAACTAGACCAATTTCATTATAATTTTGCTTGTAAGTAAAAATAAAACATTAGAACTGATTCAAATTTATTCTTTTTAAGGGCTGAGTAATACTCCATTGTGTATATGGACCACAGCTTTCTTATCCATTCATCTGCTGATGGACATCTAGGTTGCTTCCATGTCCTGGCTATTATAAACAGTGCTGCAATGAACATTGGGGTACATGTGTCTCTTTCAATTCTGGTTTCCTTGGTGTGTATGCCCAGCAGTGGGATTGCTGGGTCATAAGGCAGTTCTATTTGCAATTTTTAAGGAATCTCCACACTGTTTTCCATAGTGGCTGTACTAGTTTGCATTCCCACCAACAGTGTAAGAGGGTTCCCTTTTCTCCACATCCTCTCCAGCATTTATTGCTTGTAGACTTTTGGATCACAGCCATTCTGACTGGTGTGAAATGGTACCTCACTGTGGTCTTGATTTGCATTTCTCTGATAATGAGTGATGTTCTAATGAGATGGATGAAACGAGCCGATTATACAGAGTGAAGTAAGCCAGAAAGAAAAACACCAATACAGTATACTGACACATATATATAGAATTTAGAAAGATAGTAATGATGACCCTGTATGTGAGACAACAAAAGAGACACAGATGTATAGAACGGACTTTGGACTCTGTGGGAGAGGGAGAGGGTGGGATGATTTGGGAGAATGGCATTGAAACATGTATACTATCATGTAAGAAACGAAGCACCAGTTTATGTTTGATACAGGATACAGGAGAGATGATATGGTGTGAGAGGTGGGAGGGGTTTCAGGATTGGGAGCTCATGTACACCTGTGGCTGATTCATGTCAATGTATGGCAAAACCAGTACAGTATTGTAAAGTAGAATAAAGTAAAAATCAAACTTAAAAAAAAAAAAAGAAAAGAAAACATTAATAATAATAAAAAATGAAGTTACCAAAGCAACAATCTATGTTCTGAGAGTAAATGAGATAATAGCTGTAAACCACCTAATGCCTATGACATGAAATGTACTCAATAAAAGCTTGATTTATTCTTGTTCTTCTTCTTTTTTTTTTTCCTTGACATCTCAGCGCAAAATGTAACCAGGTGAGCTGGGTTGTCTCTTATCAACTCAGCGCCATCCTTACTCTTTCCAAGGCTGGGAACTACATCTCTGCAAGCCCTTTCCCTGTGTGGTTCTAGTTTCAGTTCAGTTCAGTCACTCAGTTGTGTCTGACTCTTTGCAGCCCCATGGAGTGCAGCATGCCAGGCTTCCCTGTGCTTTACTAACTGCTAGAGCTTTCTCAAACTCACGTCCATTGAGTTGGTGATGCCATCCAATGATTCTAGCTTAGAGGTTGCTAATGAGGGAAACTGAGATTTGGAAGGCAAAAGTAAAAGGGAAGACATATTTTCAAAAAGCACGTTGGTGAGGCATGGTAGCTTTCTACAGGTATCTCTGTGGCTGCCTCTTCTGGGTCATGGGGACCACAAGCAATGGTTTCTCAGACTCCTGTGTGAGCTCCAGCTTCTCCACCCTCTCTAGTGTTTAAGACTGTTTCCCAGTCCTCTAGTCTACCACATTTGTGTAAACCTAATTCCTATATTAATTTTCTTATTCCAGTGATACTTATAGTGTATCTATAAGTACACTATAAATAAGTGATACTTATTTCTCTACCCAAACTGACTGATATACCAAAGTACCCTGACACATACTCTAATGTTATTCTTTGCAACTAATATTTTTTCTAACAAACACTTATTTGATATAGGGTACCCCCAATGTACATTCCAATTCTCTTTAAGTATTCACAGGGAAACACATCTATTTTGGAAAAGCCTGGTTGTGTTTCATGTTTAACATGTAGGTCTCCAGCATTACACTTCATGAAAGCTAAGTGTTGGGTATGCCAGATTAATGACCTCTGGCCATACTGTCTAAGCCAGAACAAGCTTAAGGAGACTTCTGACCTAAAATTGTAAGTGAAGGTATTCAAAGAACAATTAACATAGGCATTTAAACTACTACTGGATGTTCAGTTCTATCATTTCAATCCAATTCTACATCAGTTTCTTATTTGCCATTCAGTACAGGACTTTGTTTTCAAGACTAGATTTAAAATCCAACCTAAATAAATCCAAACTTTATTTCCCAGATGGTGAATTCTTTGTCTTATAAAAACTCCCTGAAGGTAGGCTGAATGAGGCTTCTGTCTACCAGTTGGAGCGATTAGTTTCACTCTTTCAAGGCTAGATCTGACTGTAAGAGACATGACTCATTTCAAATCATAAAAGTGCTATTCTTTGTCAAACAGAAGTTATGATATGACCTATGGTCAGATTATGTAAAAGAATTTTATTATCCAATAACAATCATAGACACAAGATTGATAGCTCTTTTTATGCTATTCTGCTTTTGGTGTTTGCTTATTTAATTTGTTTTCATTTTAGCCTAAGAGACACCTAATTTATAGGATATCTGTTATTAGCCAGGAACATTATAAGATTAATCACTTGAGTTAGATATTTTTATCCTAATGTCATAGAGAGCAAAGTGAAGCTGAGAAAGATTAATAAACTTATTCAGGGTAATAAGTTAGAAGTAGCAGAATTAGTACCCAATATTTGATCTGTTTGATTCCATAATGGGTGTGCTTCTTATTCTTCAAGTTTGCTTCACACTATAGATCTTATTGTTAAAAAAAAATTATCCAGAAAAAGCATTTCTTGTGACCCACCAAGCCGAATAAAGAATAAAATTTAGTGTTCAGTTGCTGCCCTCTTTTATCTCCTTAGGAGATTTTATTGAAATTGAAGACCTATGTGACGAGGACCCTAGCTTCTATGCACGCACATCTTGCACAGCAGAGTCACAATAATTATTTTTTCTGCCAATCTACAGAAAGTTTGAACACTGCATGCCAGCGGGCACTCTTTGTAAGTGAGGCATCAGATGATTCCTGATACCAGTGTGACATTTGTCTATGTTTCAGCTAGACCATACTCATTTCACAGAGTTCTCCATGCCTTAGTTTTGGGCCCCTATAAATATTAAAATATCATTAAAAACTCTCAATAAATTTCCACGTTTACCTTGTGCTATGGTTTGAATAGACCATCCAGAGAGCAGTAACCCAGTAATGAATACATTGGTAGGAATGGTCTTACGATCATATGTGCGCATGCGTGATTAGTTGTTCAGTCATGTCCAGCTCTTTGTGACCTCATGGACTGTAGCCAGGCTCCTCTGTCCATGGGATTCTTCTCTCTCCATAGGATTCTCCAGATGAGAATACAGGAGTGGGTAGCCATTCCCTTCTCCAGGGGATCTTCCCGACCCAGGGATTGAACCCAGGTCTCCTGCATTGCAGGTGGGCCCCTTTCCATCTGAGCCACGAGGGACCATATGGGATGTGACAAACTCTCTGTCTGACCTCTACTCTCTTCCGGTAGAGAAATGGAAGATTGGGGTGGGGGGGTAGTAATGGGTCAAGGTCAACACCACAACACTTGAGAGGTAGAAATTCAATATGAGGAGCCCTTTTCTCACTTGAGAGTCATAGTCTTTGGCTCCATTTATGAAGGATCTCCTACTATGTGTCATACTGTAAGATAGGTCAGGGACTGGCTCTTCCTTGTAGTCTTGGAAAGCCTCGGGGTAGGGATGGGCAACTGAGTATGGTTATGCTATGCCTCTTGCCTCCTGAGTGGCACAATCTCAGAGGCTTAGAAAAGGGGAGATTTGGGTAAAGGGCCTAAGAGTCCAGAATTTACTCTAAGTCAGAGTTCCCAAATATCTATTTTTTATATATATATATTAATGGGAATTTCACAGTTAAGAGTGTGTAGAAGAGCATAACATCAGTTTTTAATATTTATAATATATAGCAGCATCTTAATGCTTTTGGAATATCTTAAGGAAGTCTCCTTACCTTTGTTCAGTAGTTTCTCAAGTATATTTGAGCACTGAACATTATTTTTAATTGTTTTTTTTTTTAAATTTGTAATAGTGTTCAATGGGACACTCACTTTGGGAAGCTGTGGTCTAGGTGTTAGACTAAAGGGTCTCAAGGTTAGGCAGCAAGGGTCTCAAGACATAAGCTAGGACCACATGGAGATCTGGGTCCAATATACTGCTGTAACGCGTGCGCGTGCATGCGCGCACACACACACACACACACACACACACACGCACACACACTGTGGATCAGTTTATACTCCTTTTCTCACAAAACTGATAATACAGATCTTTCACTACAAAAGAGCAAATTTTTTCCATTCATTTTGGCAAACTGGCATCTTGGGCTGTGTAGGCTTGCCTAATGCCAGAGGAATACAATAAAAGTGGTACATCTATCTTCCAGCTGCTGATTCTGTTTTGAAGATAAATCAATTCTAACTGGGTTGAATCTATTTTATGCTTTAAATTTTGTTCATTTGTTGCCTTTTGTTATATTCAGTCACATCTTGGAAAAACATTGATTTTTCCTTTTTTTTTTTTTGGCCTAGTTTTCTTGTCTTCTGCAATATTAGCTTAAATTTTTTTTTAGAGGGGCAGGGACTAGAGAGTATTTTCTCTTGGAATAGTCTCCATCTCAAGCAGGCAGTGTTTGGATTGTCCTTCAATGCATGAAGTGTTCATCCTGGGCATAATTGACGGATCTTTTCTGACAACTAGTAGCATGGCTTTGTTAGACTGAGAATTTTCTATTACAGATAAAGAGGAATGTTTGATTAAAAATCATACACAGATATTAGATGCCTGGGTAAGCCCTTATCAAAAAGTTTTCTTCTAAAATAATTGGAGATAAATCTTCTTTGAAAATACCGAAATATAGTTATTTAAACAAATAAGTGAGTTTTCTCTATTTTATGTAAAGTGAATAGTGTGTCTAAGTCTTGGTAAGAGTGCAGTCCAGCTATGCCTGTTACTTATTGGAATAGACAGTAAAGTGTATTTTCTTGCATGAAGAGAGAAAAAGCAAATAAATATTGGTGGTCCTAAAATGAAATATCTTCAGAACTGAGAGAAAAACACTATGTCCTCTGCAAGCTTATCTAGTAAAGCACGTGCACAATCTAAGTGACCCGACAATGGTGGGAGCTGAGGAAACAGGTGATACTAAAGTCTCTTGGCACCAGATTTGCCTGTCAGCCTTTGTAGCCAAAGGGAACTGCAGCCTATTCAGATACAGGAAACACAATGCTAGACTAATCACAATCAGCTGTTATTTTCAGATTGAAGCAATATAACTTCAAGTGCATGTGGTTTTATGTATAAGTAGATGCTATACATTGCTATACTAAGAAGATGAGGGTCTTGAAAAGAAGAAACAAAAACCAGTCTCCATGCAGGTAAAGGGTCTTGATTCTGAACGGAAGCACTCTATCTCCTTGACAAGTTGCCCTATAGTGGGAAGGAGTGCTTCATGTTACCTTAGCTCTGAGAGACTCTTAAAGATCACTTAAATCCCTTTCTTCTGTTTCTATTTTGGCCAGGCAAAACTTTGATTTTACACTGGCTACCCACATGGCTCACCTACAGAAAGACTGCACATCTTTGCAGACAAGAACATTCCCGCCAATTTTGAATGAGCTGTCTCTCTTATGGCAAGTCATCCTTGGGTAATAGGAAAAAAAATATATTCTTCTTATATTTGCAAAATGGAAGCCTCCATTCCTCAAACAAGGCCAATTCAATCTAGTATTGTTTCTAAAACCACTAAGTGAGTAGGTTTTAGAACTTCATGGAGCGATCATAAGTTTTGAAAAATTATCGTTTTAAATCTCAATGTACATTTTCCCTTCCAAAAAGTGGACAATAATAATTTTCATCACAAAATAGCTGTTTTCTAACAGTTTAATACACTAATCATTGATATTATATCTGATTATCAAACACACTTCCTTCTCCGTAGGCAATATTACTCTATATTAGTAAAATTCTCCACAATAATACCCTTTACTGAAATTAATTATAAGCCAAGGCCCCCAAATTACTTTATTTATTCCCAGAATTTTCTCTGTCCTATAATTTGTAATTTTCACAAGTAATTGAAATTATATGTCACACTCCATGTAAATAATTATACATATATATGTGTAGAGAAATATATTTTCCTAATTCTTTCACTACTAAAGAAGCAAAATACACAAGAATTTTGGTAACTTGGAAGTGATTAATGAGAAGGAGGAAGGAAAATGCTTTGGTCCAATATAAAAAGTGTTAAGTTCTGTTAGACAATCTCTATTGTTCTTCCATTTGGCTTAAAATGCATCAATATGAAAAAAAGCAACATGAATACAAAAAGAAAGATATGTCAAAAACAAAAGATGTAGAGATGAGAGTAGAACACTGATACTATTAATCATTGGTTAAAACATTTCAAGCAAAGCCGCAAAATAAAATGAAAGAAGCTACTGCAATAGGTAAGTATATCCATCAATTAATCCAGCCCCCCACCATCACCACCAATTCTAATACTATTTCCTTCATACACAACTCTTAGAATGGGGATGCATATTCCTAAGAGAATTATACTTATGAGATCCTGAATAGAGGGCATGATAGTGGGATGGGGGTGAACAAGACAAGTCAGAGAGATTTTAAAAAGTAGACTAGATAAGACTTGGTGAAGAACTGGATACCGGGGGAGGAGTCTGGAATAACTTCCAGGATACTCAGTGCCTTTAGAGATAGTCTTAAAGAAAAAGAACAAGCAGACCTCAGTGGGAAATGATTGATTCATTCTTAAAAACAGATTTATTGATATATAATTCATCTACCATACAATTCCTATATTTTAAGTGTAAAATCTGTGGTTTTTAATATTTTCAGAGATATGTGCAAACATTAACACAGTCAATTTTAGAATATTTTATCAAAAAAGAACCTTCATACATGGTATCTATCACTCCCTTATATACCTTTCTTTTCTTTATGACCCCAAACAACAACTAACCTTTCTATCTCAGTAGATCTAGACTTTCATATGAATAGAACCACATACTGCGTGGTCTTTTGTGAGTAGCTTCTTTCACTTAATATAATGTTATCAAGGTTCACCCACATTGTAGCATGTATCAGTTCTTCATTCTTTTTACGGCCAAATAATAGTCCATTATATGGATATACCAATTTGGTTATCCATTTGTTCCTTGGTAAAAATTTGGTTGGTTTCCACCTTTGACTATTATGAATAAAAACATAAATGGCTATAAACATTTGTGTACATGTAAAGAGCCTCTTGATGAGGCTGAAAGAAGAGAGTTAGCCACCAGTCCCATCACTTCATAACAAGTAGAAAGGGAAAAAGTGGAAGAAGTAACAGATTTTATTTTCTTTGGCTCCAAAATCACCATGGAATGGATGGTGACTGTAGTCATGAAATTAAAAGATGCTTTCTCCTCGAAAGGAAAGCTATGACTAACCTAGACAGCATATTAAAAACCAGAGACATCATTTTACTGACAAAGTCTATCTAGTCAAAGCTATGGTTTTTCAAGTTGTCATATACTGATGTGAAAGTTGGTCTATAAAGAAGGTTGAGTGCCGAAGAACTGATGCTTTTGAATTATGGTGCTGGAGAAGACTCTTTAGAGTTCCTTGGACTGCAAGGATATCAAACCAGTCAATAATAAAGGAAATCAACCCTGAATATTCATTGGAAGGGCTGATTCTGAATCTGAAGCTCCAATACTTTGGCCACCTGATGCAAAGAGCCTACTCATTGGAAAAGACCCTGATGCTGGGAAAGATTGAAGGCAAAAGGAGAAGGGGGTGGAGAGGATGAGATGGTTAGATGGCATCACTGGGTCAATCGACATGAATTTCAGCAAACTCTAGGAGATAGTGAAGGACAGGGGAGCTCGGTGTGTTGTAGTCCATGGGGTTGCAAAGAGTCAGACACAACTTAGTAACTGAACAACAACAACAAGTTTCTGTGTAGATATATGTTTTTATTTCTTTGGGGTATATACCTAGGAGTCAAGAGGCTTTATATGGTTGTATTTAAATTTTACTTTTTCTCAGTTTCATTGTGGAACAGATTAGAAGAGCTCCTCATGCTTCATGGTGGACTGATTGATTTAATTTTGAATATGCAGAGTTTGGGATGCTTAATATTTATCTAGGTGGAGAGCTTGAGCAAGCAGAAAGAAATATGGAACTTGTAGTCAAGGAACAGACTTAGGTGGATATGTAGATTTGAAGGTTGACCTTCAAATAGTGGTAAAGCTAATGGTAGAATGATAGAATGGTAGAGTAGCAGAATTAGAAAAGGGTCAAGATCAGAACCTAAAAAGTGTTAACACTGAAAGGACTTGGTGAAGGAATCTGAGAGGAGCTGGTTTAGAGAAGTAAAAGCAAAGCTAAGAAAGTGTTTTCTAAAGAAGAAAAGACTCAGGAAAGGCTTTCAAACAGAAAACTGTCAGAAGTACCAGAACAAAGAATAATAAAATCAGAGCTAAAATGTTTCAAGATGTAAAAACCATTACACTTCTAAAAATGTAAGATTTTCAAGTGTGAAATATATTACAAGATTGACACGTTATTGAATTTGACAATTAGAAAGACACTGGTGAATTCTGCCAGAGTGGTTGGGGTGTCCTGTGGGTGGTGAAACCAGATTGCAGAGGGTGGATTTATAAGGAAGTGGCATTGAGGGGTGTAAACTGTTAGGAGTTTGATTGAGGCTGATGTCCTAAACCTGTCATTTACCTGTGACTCTCCAAGATTCAGGCCATTACTGTATGGCCAGGCACAAAGACCAGGCATCAAGATGGTGATCTCAGTGTAGGCTTCATTCATCTGATTTGTTAACACTTTGAGAGTAGGAATGAGAGGAGTCTCAGGTCTTCTTAAATGTCCATAAGACCTACAGTGAGAAATACAGTGCAGTCAACTGCCTTTTTGGGGAACACAACAATTACAAGCATAATTAACATGGATCAAAGCAAACCAGATTTGTGTACTTTACCAGGGAGAAGTGAGTAGGGAGAAGGTGAAGGCTAAAAGTGAAGGTGTCAAGGAAGAGGCAGATTCTGAAAATTCAAACAACAATAATAAGAGGCCTAAGCTCCTGCAGAAGATGGGTAGGGATTTAGACAGTTTGTATATAAGGAATCAGGGCTTCACTGCTGGCTCCGTGGTAAAGAACTCACCTGCCGATGCAGGAGACACGGGTTAGAGCCCTGGTCTGGGAAGATCCCCTAGAGAAGGAAATGGCTACCCTAGTATTCTTGCCTGGGAAAGCCCATGGTGGACAGAGGAGCCTGGCATACTGCCGTCCCTCGGGTTCCAAAGAGTTGGACATGACTGAGCGACTGAATAACAGCAACAACAGATACATGGAATCAGGAGACTAATGGCCTCAGTTTTCTCAAGATAGAGGAAGTAAGGTTGAATGCTGGGAGAAAGAGTGTAGAAGTGTGCTGGCAGCTGGAAGAGGGTGAAAAATGTGACTGTGAAGTTCAGTACATGCACAGGAGACTGGCATGACAAGCTAAGCCTTGCTTCATGCTCCTCGGTGCCCCGACAGGATAGAATTTGGGGCTGTAAAAACAATTGGCTTTGACTAGAATAAGAGTGTCACATATTTATGTTCACTTTCACTTTTCTACTGTACCTTTGAGAAAAGGTTTCCAAATACATATGTATTTGTGGAACAGTATGTAATGTTCAATAGTTTAATAGAATGAATAAAGAAAATGTTGACATTTTATAGAATTATTCGAATTAAAGAATGTCTCCTATTTTAAAACTGTCCTTCCTACTTTTGGAGGACAAAATGTCCATTCTTTACTAAAACTAGGAAACTGGATGATTATTTAAAAAATTTTGTCCTTATTTAGCAATAAAGCAGAAAAACATATATTTTCTAACATTTAATTTTTTTAGTCTGTAAAGTCCCCAAATCTCATCATCAGTGCTCTTGAGAATGTTTTCTGAACTGTGAGCATAATTAAGCAAATGAAAGAGGAGAATAAAAAATTATTTAGCAACTTGAATATTTTTAGGTCCTAAATAGGAATTAAGACCTAAGGAATTAACATAAGGAAAACCTAATCCTCGGGGGCACATGAACATTAAGGTTCAGAAGAGGGGTCGTTTAGGGATCCGTAATGACAATATCTCATTGTGAAACACTGCAGTGTCACTCTCAAATAGCTGCCATGGCAGAGACCATAGCTTATAATGTCATAGTCTATGTTGCCAAGGCAACAACACAGCCAGCAACAGAGGCTGACATTTTGAAACACACATGTGATTTCATTATTTACAAGCTATAGAGAGGAAAGCAGAGCCACTGTGGTGGCTTAGAAACATCTGTTCTAATACTGCCTACTTACTTTTAGAAAGTAGCACATTATCACAGGTACTCACACTCATAAAGAGGCATAAGAAGACTCATTCATTCATTCATTCATTCATTCAACAAGCATTTACCTACTGAGCATATCCCTAACGCTGGAAATGGGACATAGTCTTTGCTATTTTTGCTATATGCCTGATATATGTTATAATGAAACTATCACAGAGATCAATGTACAAGGTCTTAATCTGAGGGGGAAAGGTAGTGCTCAAACAAGCAAGAGGTTGTGATTCTTTCTCCCCCGTCTGTTGTCACGAACATTTGGATGGTGGTAATCTCTGCTACTGTTTCTTTTCATTCTTCCCTCAAATAGCGATTCTAGTGGGGAATTTATTTATCCTTCAAGATATTTTGTGAAAGAGGAACTTCTAATTGAATAATTTTGAAAAATGCAACAGAGCATATCTTGTTGCTACAGATTCACAGGAACATTTCTTGGTAGGGTGTCTCTCTAAGACTCTGTTATGTGGTGTTAGTCTTCCAACGGATACACTTTGGGAAAAGCTATCTGAGTGTCTATCATAAATTAAGATGATGGTGATACACTGGCAATAAGTGCATTAGTCATGGGCAATTGAAAGGCAGTAAGCAACATACATACCACGGCATCAACCAAAGGCTGCATTCATAATTTATGAATCCCAAAGATGTTATTCCACCTTTTATTACATCTTCCCGTCAGAAACAGGCAGCAGGCACCATGCGATATGAAAATGCTTCTCACAACATGCCTCGTTTATATATCATTTATGTACCTGCCTGATGAGCTCAAACTTAGTCATCTGAAAGCCAATCCTACTGGCTGTACTTAGGGGCATATTTAAATGGGTGAATGCAACACTCTTACTGGAGGCACTTATTTATTAAAGCATAGGCGCAAATCTAAATACGGGGTAGGATGGCAATGGTACAGATTTGCAGGGGGACAGGGAGGCATGGCTCAGTTGCTGACAGATTCCCCCTAAGATGGCTGTTAGCTAGTGATGTCTGCTCCGTGCCACTCCTGGCCTGAGATTTAGTGAGTAGCACCATGGTGCTGGCATGGCACTCAGGCTCATGCCCGGTTGAGTTATTGCTTTAGAAATAAAATCTCTCACTCTCAAACACCATGGAGGACACTGGGGTTCTTCTGTCTGCTTTTGTCATCAGTTTTATTCAGCTGGCACTGCCCTATTGCTACCTGGTCGTACAATTTAATTTGTGAGCGGAAGATAAATCATAGCTCTTATTCCCTACGGAGGGCAAGAGGACTGAAGGAGCCACGCTGAGCCCCTTGCTGCAGAGAGGCTGCAAAGGTGTTATTAGATGGAGACAGTGCATAATTCTGATGCTTTTTGCAGCATCAGTGAGCAAATTGTATTCGTGGGCAGGTGCTCCTGAATAGCACCATTGCCACGACTGTGTGTGGAGGATGAGGTCTGCGGGGAGGTTTGGCTCAAAGCCTTTCTCTGAGACAGCTTGGTGCAGGCACAGATGTCCCAAGCAGTAATGCGACAGAGCAGCCCTCATGCTGAGAAACACTGTATTGTCTGACTCTTTTCAACACCCTCTGCATATGTTCTTGTATTTTTATATCCATTTAGCTCTCACACTTCACTGATCTTTTAAATTTGTAAATTAACAAAAGAGACGTCTGTTTTGAGAGAATCTAAACTGGATTACATACTAAAAAGAGAAGGCTTCTATCTAAAGGATGCATGTGTGGGAAGAAGACCACCAGTTTTATCTGGGCTTCAGTTAAAATGCCAAATGGAGACTTTTTAAAATGCACATGAATATTCTTTTCTATGGTATTAGAAAGTTGAAATCTAGTAGTTAGCAGAAAGCAAAAAGCAAATGTTTGGGGGCCTTCTGTTTCTGAAATGAGGATTTTCCGAATAGTTTCAGTCATTCTAGTTTCATTCATTCCTTCTTTGCTATGCTGCATCAGATCTTTCGATATATGCTAAGATTACATCTTAAAAAGGACAAGACTGTATATAGTACATGGCATCTGATATAACTGGGTTTGAAACTGCTGCTTTCAGTGTGAGAACAATATGCTATTTCTTACCATTTCTAAATACCAGTTTCCTCAACAGGGTAATGGGGATCATAGTGAAACCTCTTAAAGTGAGAATACGTTTAAGAAAGTTGTGAAGAAAAACACTATATGTAAATATTTTATGTAGTATTTGGCATAGTACATGCTTCTCAAATAATATTTTTATTATTATCTTCTCTAAAAATGAATAATCTGTCAAAAACTTTAAAAGGTGAAATACTGACCTTATTTTCATGTATGTGTACTTGGGCCCTTGTATCTATGTGTTTTGGTTTTCAACTGAAAGTGAAGATATGTAGTATAAATCATCATACTTGTTTGAGCTACAATTTCTACCCCTTGTGTGATGAGAGATGATTTAGAATTAATGTAAACTTGGTTTTCAATAGTATTTGGATGCCACTAAAATGGTATGGAAAACAGTGAGAAAGAATTCTAGATTTATAGTTTTACTTTTGTTACCAAGTTACTGTAAAGTGAGAGTATTTGAAATAATGCAGATTTTTAGAGACTAATCAGAAAGTGCAAGTAACCCAGAAGCTTGGTGTGTAGAGGCATTCATATTCATTCATTCATGTATTTACTCACTTAATAAATATTAATATCACATCTTTCATGTTGCCTATGAGAGTTATTAGTTGTGAAAAACAGATGAGTAAGAGGCAAAAATCCTTGCCCTTCAGGAACTTGCCACCTTAGCAGAGAGACAAACAAGTAAAGTATGTACTATGAAAAGAATTTTAAGCACTTGACTCAGCCAATTTGATTTGCACAGCAAGTTAATATCTCTCCCCTATTGAAAGGAACTGGAGGTCTTAATTCATAAATATATAGCACCATCTTTGAAATTCTTGAATAATGGTTTTTCCTGTGGTCATGTATGGATGTGAGAGTTGGACTGTGAAGAAGGCTGAGTGCCCAAGAATTGATGCTTTTGAACTGTGGTGTTGGAGAAGACTCTTGAGAGTCCCTTGGACTGCAAGGAAACCCAACCAGTCTATCCTAAAGGAGATCAGCCCTGGGATTTCTTTGGAAGGAATGATGCTGAAGCTGAAACTTCAGTACTTTGGTCACCTCATGCAAAGAGTTGACTCATTGGAAAAGACTCTGATGCTGGGAGGGATTGGGGGCAGGAGGAGAAGGGGACGACTGAGGATGAGATGGCTGGATGGCATCACTCACTCGATGGACGTGAGTCTGAGTGAACTCCGGGAGATGGGGATGAACAGGGGAGGCCTGGCGTGCTGCGATTCATGGGACCACAGAGAGTCGGACATGACTGAGTGACTGAACTGAACTGAACTTTTACTTTTGCTTCATATATAGACTCTCTCTTGAAAATGCTCAAGATTGTATATTTCTTTAAGCATTTGTTAGCTTTTCATATTTTTCGTTTAGAACAATTTACAGTTCAGTTTATTACATGCCATCACACACATAGGAGAGAATACATAGAATTTAAATGTAAAATAAACATAGTTCAATTTAAAGAAGTTATCATAAAATGTTTATTTTCTATCAATATATGATATTAAGTAAAAGTAAATTTTACATGTTTTTGGTTTGATATAAAAAATGGATTTCAGGAGCTCAGCCCCAAGTGTAGTTGTGTTGATCAAAACAATTTTTTTCTCTCTTCTCCTTTATCCATCTCTCATTTCCTTCACTTATCTTTCATTCTCTCTCCTCCCTTTACACTGCTTTCTCTCTCTTCATGTCATTTTTTTCCCTAAACTTGCTTCACTAATCACATTTATAAAAATAGTCAAGTGTTTCTATTCTCCGAAGCAACAAATAGTCTTACATAGAATTAAGACCTAAACTTGGAAGTGCTGCTGCTGCTGCTAAGTCGCTTCAGTTGTGTCCGACTGTGTGACCCCATAGACAGCAGCCCACTAGGCTCCTCTGTCCCTGGGATCGTCCAGGCAAGAATAATGGAGTGGGTTGCCATTTCCTTCTCAAATGCATGAAACTGAAAAGTGAAAGTGAAGTTGCTCAGTCGTGCCCAACTCTTAGTAACCCCATGGACTGCAGCCTACCAGGCTCCTCCATCTATGTGATTTTCCAGGCAAGAGTACTGGAGTGGGACGCCATTGCCTTCTCCAGTAATGAACTTGGAAGTATCACTCATTTATTAATTGGCTTTAAAACTAAAAAAAAACAAACCCTATAAACATTTTCAGACAGAAGTTATTTCCAAAAATTACATGGAAGAAGAGCCACATGTGAGTGGAAAGGACACTGGTGCCTGGCTCTTCCTCTAAAATGTTATTTTTCTCAAGGAAGTTTCTTTACATCATGGGTTTCTACAATTATTATTGGTAAAATGAGGTGGTACATTGACTGTCTCACAATTTTGACTATCAGAAAACTTTGTTTTTCAAGTGAAAGCTTACAAGTTATACCATCACATGAAACCATAAAAGAAATACTTGGGTTAGCTAAAGTGAAGGTGAGCAGCTGAATGGGTAGGTCCTTGGAGCATCTGAGGAGCCCAGGGCACCAAAGAAAGTAGTCTGGAAACTTCTGAGCTAGAAAATCTCTAAGGGCTTTTCTAGTGCTAACAGTGCATGACTACAGGCACTAAATAATTCACAGTGAATTACACTTTAAAATCAATGGATGCATCCCATTTTCAAGGAAGAAGTAACCAATGTTCTTTCTGCTTATGACATGTACTGCCTTTTATCAACAAAACCCAGTAACCTAGAACTAATCTGCCTGAAAATTATCCATGACCAGAAAGAAATTTAGGCATAAAATAGACTGCTATTATTAGATCAGTAGATGAGGGCTATTGAAAACAATGTATTTTTATAACCATGAAAAGAGACCTTTAAATATAATAATCTAATATAGTAGTTCTTTAACTATTTGATTACACTATGATTTCCCTTCAGGCAACCTCTACTGACCTACAGTGCAGTTGACTGTACTATTAGCTACATTTTTCTATGTATGTACAATGTGCTGTGCTGTGCTGTGCTTAGTCACTCAGTCATGTCCAACTCTTTGAGATCCCATTGACTGTAATCCCCTAGGTTTCTCTGTTCATGGGGATTCTCCAGGCAAGAATACTGGGGTGGGTTGCCATGCCCTCCCCCAGGGGATCTTCTCAACTCAGGGACTGAACCCAGGTCTCCCATATTGCTGGTAGATTTTCTACTTGTCTGAGCCACCAGGAAGCCCACCTATATACAATAATTAATATCTATTAATGCAAAAATAAGAAGTCAAGAAACACCTGGAGTAACAGGCAAATTTGGCCTTGGAATGTGGAATGAAGCAGGGCAAAGACTAATCGAGTTTTGCCAAGAAAATGCACTGGCCATAGCAAACACCCTCTTCCAACAACACAAGAGAAGACTCTACACATGGACATCACCAGATGGTCAACATCAAAATCAGATTGATTATATTCTTTGCAGCCAAAGATGGAGAAGCTCTATACAGTCAACAAAAACAAGACCAGGAGCTGACTGTGGTTCAGATCATGAACTCCTTATTGCCAAATTCAGACTCAAGTTGAAGAAAGTAGGGAAAACCGCTAGACCATTCAGGTATGACCTAAATCAAATCCCTTATGATTATACAGTGGAAGTGAGAAATAGATTGAAGGGCCTAGATCTGATAGATAGAGTGCCTGATGAACTATGGAATGAGGTTCGTGACATTGTACAGGAGACAGGGATCAAGACCATCCCCATGGAAAAGAAATGCAAAAAGGTAAATGGCTGTCTGGGGAGGCCTTACAAATAGCTGTGAAAAGAAGAGAGGCGAAAAAGCCAAGGAGAAAAGGAAAGATATAAGCATCTGAATGCAGAGTTCCAAAGAACAGCAAGAAGAGATAAGAAAGCCTTCTTCAGTGATCAATGCAAAGAAACAAAGAAAAGAACAGAATGGGAAAGACTAGAGATCTCTTCAAGAAAATTAGAGATAACAAGGGAACGTTTCATGCAAAGATGGGCTTGATAAAGGACAGAAATGGTCTAGACCTAACAGAAGCAGAAGATATTAAAAAGAGGTGGCAAGAATACACAGAAGAACTGTACAAAAAGATTTTCACGACCCAGATAATCATGATGGTGTGATCACTAACCTAGAGCCAGACATCTTAGAATGTGAAGTCAAGTGGGCCTTAGAAAGCATCGCTATCAACAAAGCTAGTGGAGGTGATAGAATTTCAGTTGAACTGTTTCAAATCCTGAAAGATGATGCTGTGAAAGTGCTGCACTCAATATGCCAGCACATTTAGAAAAGTCAGTAGTGGCCATAGGACTGGAAAGGGTCAGTTTTCATTCCAATCCCAAAGAAAGGCAATGCCAAAGAATGCTCAAACTACCGCATAATTGCACTCATCTCACGTGCTAGTAAAGTAATGCTCAAAATTCTCCAAGCCAGGCTTCAGCAATACATGAACCGTGAACTCCCTGATGTTCAAGCTGGTTTTAGAAAAGGCAGAGGAACCAGAGATTAAATTGCCAACATCCCCTGGATCATGGAAAAAGCAAGAGAGTTCCAGAAAAACATCTATTTCTGCTTTATTGACTATGCCAAACCCTTTGACTGTGTGGATCACAATAAACTGTGGAAAATTCTGAAAGAGATGGGAATACCAGACCACCTAACCTGCCTCTTGAGAAATCTGTACTTCAGGTCAAGAAGCAGCAGTTAGAACTGGACATGGAACAACAGACTGGTTCCAAATTGGAAAAGGAGTACGTCAAGGCTGTATATTGTCACCCTGCTTGTTTAACTTATATGCAGAGTACATCATGAGAAATGCAGAGCTGGAAGAAACACAAGCTGGAATCAAGATTACTGGGAGAAATATCAATAACCTCAGATATGCAGATGACACCACCCTTATGGCAGAAAGTGAAGAGAAACTAAAAAGCCTCTTGATGAAAGTGAAAGTGGAGAGGAAAAAAGTTGGCTTAAAGCTCAACATTCAGAAAATGAAGATCGTGGCATCCGGTCCCATCACTTCATGGGAAATAGATGGAGAAACAATGGAAACAGTGTCAGACTTTATTTTTTTGGGCTCCAAAATCACTGCAGATGGTGCCTGCAGCCATGAAATTAAAAGACGCTTACTCCTTGGAAGAAAAGTGATGACCAACCTAGATAGTATATTCAAAAGCAGAGACATTACTTTTCTGACTAAGGTCCATCTAGTCAAGGCTATGGTTTTTCCTGTGGTCATGTATGGATGTGAGAGTTGGACTGTGAAGAAGGTTGAGTGCTGAAGAATTGATGCTTTTGAACTGTGGTGTTGGAGAAGACTCTTGAGAATCCCTTGTACCACAAGGAGATCCAATCTGTCCATTCTGAAGCAGATCAGCCCTGGGATTTCTTTGGAAGGAATGATGCTAAAGCTGAAACTTCAGTACTTTGGCCACCTCATGCGAAGAGTTGACTCATTGGAATAGACTCTGATGCTGGGAGGGATTGGGGGCAGGAGGAAAATGGGATGACAGAAGATGAGATGGCTGGATGGAATCACTGACTTGATGGACGTGAGTCTGAGTGAACTCCAGGAGTTGGTGATGGACAGGGAGGCTTGGCATGCTGCAGTTCATGAGGTTGCAAAGAGTTGTACACAACTCAGCAACTGAACTGAACTGAACTGAACTTAACCAGAAAGGATATGTAACATTAGAAAGTTAATGAGTCAGTGTTTGATTTTAGTATTTCTTTTATAAGGGAAGCTTCATACATTTATTTTACTAATATCATCTATTACCATCAGTTACTCACTTTGTACACATTTTATTCTTCTATTCACATTAATTTTGGGGGCTCCAAAATCACTGCAGATGGTGACTGCAGCCATGAAATTATAAAGATGCTTGCTCCTTGGAAGAAAAGCTATGACCAACCTAGACAGCATTTTAAAAAGCAGAGACATTACTTTGCCAACAAAGGTCCATCTAGTCAAAGCTATGGTTTTTCCAGTAGTCATGTATGGATGTGAGAGTTGGACTATAAAGAAAACTGAAAGTGAAATTCACTCAGTTGTGTCCAACTTTTTGCGACCTCATGTTCTATATAGCCCATGGAAAGAAAGCTGGGTGCCGAAGAACTGATGCTCTTGAACTGTGGTCTTGGAGAAAACTCTTCAGAGTCCCTTGGACAGCACGGAGATCCAACCAGTCCATCCTAAAGGAAATCAGGTCTGAATACTCATTGGAAGGACTGATGCTGAAGCTGAATCTCCAATACTTTGGCCACCTGATGAGAAGAACTGACTCATTTGAAAAGACACTGATGCTGGGAAAGACTGAAAGCAGGAGAGATAGGGACGACAGAGGATAAGATGGTTGGATGACATTACCATCTCAGTGGACATGAGTTTGAGTAAGCTCCAGAAATTGGTGATGGACAGGGAAGCCTAGTGTGCTGCAGTCCATGGGGCTGCAAGGAGCTGGACACGACTGAGCGACTGAACTGAACTGACTGACTGATGATTCACATTAAAGATAGAGAGAGAATTCCATTTAAAGTTTTTGATAGGATATGTTTTCTTCTTTACATCTCTCCCATAAGACAAGAGCTGCCTCTTTCTGCAGTGGCAGCTCATTACAGGCATTAGGGATGGGAGGTGGATAACCTGTGAGATTTTCATTTCTTGGAGGAGTTCCTCTCACAGTATTATCAGATGAAAAATGTTAAGTTGATGTAAGGAGGATTACATCATGTTTTTACTTTTGTTACAATTGTAGATGGAGATTTTCTTTATCAAGAATTGAAAGCTGGGATTTGGAGGGTGTGTGTGAAAATGTTCTCTAGAACAGGAAGTACACTGTGTCATGCCTGCCTTCTTTTTATTAATGAAATGGAAGGTATATTAAGGCTCGGTAGGCTCATACATCTATTATTGTTATGGGTCTTGTCTTTTGGGCGAAGTGATTCATTAGGGTAAAGAATCTTCCTTTACCTTCCTGTCCTCCTTATATTAGGCTTCCCTGGTGGCTCAGCAGTAAAGACCCCACCTTCAGTGTAGCAGATACTGGTTCAATCTCCGGATCAGGAAGATCTCCTGAAGGAGGGCATGGCAACCTCCTCCAGTATTCTTGTCTGGAGAATCCTTGGACAGAGGAGCCTTGTGGGTTACAGCCCATAGTGTTGCACAGAGTTGGACACGACTGAAGCAACTTAGCATGCACAAATGCACTCCATATATCAACACATTTTATGCCATGTGATAAAATTTACCTTTTCATGGTTCTTAGATATCTTAGTCACATTGGAAATGTCACTCTATTTGCACACATTATTTGTGCATAGTATTGAAATAATGAGCAAATTCTATCTTGTGTCCCAAGAGTAGCCTGAAAAAGTTGTGAAATCTGTGGTCCATTCCGTATGAGTGAGAAGAGCTAAATACTTTTTATTCTCAACCAAAAGTCACTTTTGGCATGCATGTTTTCTCATCCTGGTGGTTCACACACACACACACACACACACACACACACACAAAATCAATAATATTCAGCACATCTTTAGTTTCTAATTCTTTTCAGAGTCTGGAGTGTTACATTAGAAAATTCAGAGGCTGCCTCCAAGACCAAAAGGAAAGAATGCCATAATCAATAGGAATGTCTGCCAGAGGTACAGGCGGAAGCAGTGACATATTCAATAAATCTGTCATATTTGTATCATTAGAAAATGTTGTTTAATGTATTAATTTATTTAGTTATTTGAGAATGCTCAGGCATCTTATCTTGCTCAAAGTTTATCAGGATGGAGTTTTACTCAAAATTTGCCATTATTTTGATTGCGCTATACAGTTTGGGTAAGTGCTGGTATCTGAAGTATTTTTCTGGTAACAGCATTTTTTTTCCTGCTCCAATAAATTGGCATTTTAAGCAGATTTTTGTGCATTTTTAACAACTCCAAACTGCTATTTTAAAATTTCTAGCATTTTAGATATATCTTTGGCATTAACGAAACACTAATACATGAGGCAGCCTCATGGAATACCTCTGTACTTTATTATAACTCTGTTATTAGGAACCCTGTTCATTATATATTTTCAATGTCTCATCTGTAAAAAAAGAAAATGTTGATACAATTTCTCCTGGAGTCCAGCATGTGGAACACATTTATATCTTGTTCACCTGGCTTGCTACCTACCATTAAGAGCCATGTTTACATTTTTGCCCTGGCTTCTAGGAAACCTTCTAGAAACTCGATGTAAATTTCTTCTCATTTAAGAAGCAGTTTTGTCTTTTTGATTGTATTAATGCTTTTGGTTCGTTACCCCATTCCATTTTCATCAAGTGTCTTAAATTCTGTCTCAAATTGGATAAATTTTAAAGTGAAGTAAAAAATCTACACCTTTTCCGTCTTATTCACACTCTTTCTTTTCCCAGCTTTTATGCTTTTGTGTGAGTCTGGAATGCTCTTGAAAGCAGTAACTGAGACAAGAGCTTTTGAGCAGATGGTGTTAGGGAAGTTAGAAGAGAGAAAAGGAAGGGAGACAAGAGACAGTGAAACAAAAGGAGTGGCAGCCAGTCCTCTGGGACTGTGCCACCGTGGTTTCTGTGGGCACCATGGAAGCTCCCTCCAGCCAAGACTTTCTGAAGCGTCATAGAGAACACACCTCAGGAATGTCTTCTTCTGTGAAAGAAAAGATCAGATTCCTTCTACCCTCTCCGTCAGTCAAAATGAGCCTCCTAGACAGCTAACAAGTGCTCACACCGACCTCCATGATGTGGCATCCAAGAGTTTCCAAGCCAAAAACATGACAGACAGAGCGAGCTGTCAGGTTACACTGGTGAAAACCCATTGCTGTAGCACTGCTCCGGAAAAAAAGTGAGTCAAATGGATGCGAAGCAGTGGGCAAGGAACGTCCTACATACTTTTCAGTGCCAGGTAGTACACCCTGGGGGCATCGCTTGAGTTTTCCCTCTAACCCCGACCCCTCTGAATGCTGCAGGTCAGCAAGAGGGCGGCGTATACCGCACCCCTTCCTGGGTGTTCAGAGAACAGGGCACCGCACCACTTTGTTTACTGAGTGGGTCTTTTTGGAGGAGAAGAAGTTCACTTAGTGAAAGATAAAGGGATATAATCAAGGAGTCTTAAAGGATCTCCCAGAGGTGGAGAACTGGGAATTACCTCAGTGGTTTTACTGAAATTTCTGGGATGGTGAAAATGATTCTTTTTCTGACCTGACATCTGTCAGATACACTTGGGTCTGTGAGACTAGGAATTAGTTTGCCATAGAGTTTGAATCATAGGAGCTGCCAATTAAGCAGAAAGGAGAATGCAGAATCTTGGTTATTGTTTACTCTATTTTCCTTTGCTTATCTTTGACTCCTTCCTAACCCTCAACCTCCAATAACTGGCCCCCTTTCTTCATCTGAAGAGCTCTTACCAAATATCAAAAACTAGCATGAAGGTATCTGTTACTCTTGTCTCCCTCAGCTCCCACAGAACAATCTGGTATTTCCACTGGTGAATAGGTTTGAAATCTGTTGTTAGCCGTGGGATCAGTTTACTAGATCCTTTATAGGACGTGGAAGCATATGTGACAACAGTTTATACTCCTGGTAGAGAAAACTGGTAGATGTTCAAAGATGGAAAGTTGGAGGTTGTTGCCTAGGCAATAGCATTTAGTGTTTAGAGGCAAAGTCTCCAGGTTGCTGATCTGGCTCCAACACATTCTGGCTATGTGGCCTTTGGAAAGTTTTCTTATCCTCTGTAGGCCTCGGTTCTTTCAACCAATAAAAGACTGAAAATTATGTAAATCGTATAGGTGTGTTGTGAGAAACAAATGAGGTTGTTTATGAAAATTGCCTAATATAGTGCCATGCACAAAGAAAGTAATTAACAAGGCTAGTTAGTAGTATACCAACCACTACAGTAAGAAAATGGAAAACGTAGAGCCAGAGACTCCAAGGGTTCCAGAAGTGAGGAAAATTAAGACGGGGTGAGTTCTGTGACCGATTCAAATCAACAAAGAGGATAAACCACATAATCTTGCAGCCAAACCAACTTATTGTCCCCATAGTCATGCTCTTTATGGGGTCTAATTTCCCCCTCTTAATGGCTATACCAACTTTTAGTACCAATAGCTAAAACACCCAAGCAGACTCAAAGGAATTTCTCTCATTAATTTGGTTCTTCCCCTTACCTACTTTGGGTCTTCCAGCTGCCATCTTAATACAGATGAACTAACAGACGTTGCTGCAGCAAGGATAGTGCAAAACAGTCACTCCACACAAACTCATCAAAGCAATTCAAACTTCTGATGTCTTCAAGAGCATAGGAGAAATGTTTCCAAACAGAACTTTAGAAACCAAGAAGAGCGAGACTATGATGTTGATCTCAATAATTAAAAACCATTAGGTGAATAGTTACTGACTAGATATTTTCACTGCATCCACTTTAGAACTGATTTTTCATTTGATAACTTTAATCTCCTACTCCATAAAAGTGTATCATCTTTAGTTTGGAAAACTTTTTTTTTTTTTCTGTTCTATTATAGAAAACTAAACTAATAGTAGACAAGGTTATTTCATGTACAGCTATCAGTGTTTGGGAACAGTTGCTAAACAGATAGAAAGTCATGCTTTTGCAGAGAATGAGTTTTTAAACCAGTGCTAATCTCTGTCTGGCTTCCCTCGTGGCTCAGACAGTAAAAGCGTCTGCCTGCAATGTGGGAGACACGGGTTCTATTCCTGGGGTGGGAAGATCCCCTGGAGAAGGAAATGGCAATCCACTCCAGCACTCTTGCCTGGAAAATCCCATGGATGGAGGAGCCTGATAGGCTACAGTCTATGGGGTCGCAAAGAGTCTATTTTAATATTGCATTTTAAATTAGATCTCTTTTCAACCTAGCTAATTTTCTGTTCTGTGGGTGTAGACCCACACTGTCATAAATGTTAAGGAGCAACGGAAACAGATATTATTCCATGTCTTCATCATATTCTTTGATATGATATTGATACTATTTTCTATTGACTAAATACCAAGGATGCAGACCGAAGAACTAATAATCTCTGAAAATGTAGCAGAATGCCTTGTATTCTCCAGAGGAAGTGTTATTGTTTATGCACACAGAATTCATCTGCAGGGTAAGCTAAGATTGAATTTTACATATCACCAAGTACTCAGGTAATCATTGAACTGAAGATTTCAGAAGTCAACATTGTTTGCCTTATTTTAAAATCAAGTAGATATAAATGAATTTCATGGGAAAGAAAAAGAATACCTAGTCAGGAAGGGAGTTTGAGTGTGATGAGCCTATCAAGGGTGAGTAAGATGTCAACAGTCTCTTCAAAGCAGTTAAATTGCTTGGTTAGTGGAAGTATTTTCTGCATTGAAGGAAGTGTGCCATAGGTAGTCCATGAGCTCAGAGTTAAAATGCATTGTCTCAGTTAAGAAGGAAATTATGCATTTTCAATTATTTTTTAATTCTTCTGATTATGTGTGTGAGATAGCCTCAGCTTGATGCTAAATGTCTTGTTTTTCCAACATTTACAAACTTCCTTTCTTAACATATAAGGAGAAGGGCTTAAGTTTTTGCTTTCTGTAGGCAAGAACATCAATAACAATACAAAAATCATAGCAAATGATTTTTAGAGCTCTAGGTACCAGGTAGACTTCCCAGGTAGTTCAGTGATAAAACAATCCACCTGCCAATGTAAGAGGCACAGAAGATGTAGGTTTGATTCCTGGGTCAGGAGGGTCCCCTGGAGTAGAAAAAGGCAACTCACCCCAGTATTCTTGCCTGGAAAATTCCATGGAGAAGAGCTGGCAGGCTGCAGTCCATGGGGCTGCAAAGAGTCAGAATTAACTGAGCATGCATACACATGTACCAGGTAAACTTATAAGAACCTCACATATATAAACTCACAGAGAAGTTCAGGTTACCTATACAGGAAAGTGGGTAAGTCATATATTCAGAGTAATGATTTTTAAAAAACTGAACTCATCCTTTTAACTTGCACCTTAGACAAGAAACAGAATATAGCAAGCACCCTTCTGTTGGAAGACCTCTTCTATTCCTACCTCATGTTAGTGCTAAGTTGCTTTAGTTGTGTCCAACTCTTTGCAACCCTATGGACTGTAGCCCACCAGACTCCTGTGCCCATGGGATTCTCCAGGCAAGGATACTGGAGTGGGTTGCCACGTCCTCCTCCAGGGGATCTTCCTGACCCAGGGATCAAATCCACATACTCTGTGGCTCCTACACCACAGGCAGATTCTTTACTGCTGAGCCATCAGGGAAGCCCACTATTCCTACCTACCCGAGGGTAATTGTATCCTGACTTCTAACAACTTAGATTAATTTTGCCTTTTAACATATTATATGAATAGATACACCTGTATATCCTTCTTGTACTCAACATTTTGTTTGTGAGATTCATCCATAATATTATTTGGAACTATAAATTATTTATTTTCATTGCTGAATACTATTCCATTGTTTAAAGATATTACCATTCATTTATCCATTCCATTATCATCCATTCCTTTATTGTCCATTTGTACAGTTTCCAACTTGGGGCAAAGAATGGTGCTGCTATGAATATTCTACTACATGTCTTTTGACAAATACATAAGCATATTTCTATTGTGCATATGCTCTATGAGTAGAATTGTTGAATCATAGGTATGCCTTGAATCAACTTTAGTAGAAGAGTTTTCCAAAGTGATTATATCAATTTACATTTATACCTGTAGTTTGTGAGTATTCCACTTACTCCATAATCCTCTCAATACTCGCTACTTTTTCATTTTAGCCATTCTAAAGGAGCCAAAGAAACATACCAGATATTCTAGACTAAGCTCCTAGGAATTTAGTCATCCTGAAAAATTGGATTGCCAGGTGAGCTGTGCCTTTGTCATGAACAAGAGATTCCTCTTTTTCTATTTCTCTTTTCTTTTTACAACATTTAAAAATTGTAAAATATAGCATAATATATATAGAAAAGCTGTAAAGCTTAATAAATAACAGAGTGAACATTCTTCATCAGCATCCAGATTAAGAAAGAGAACACTGTCTCCAGCTCCCAGAAGACCCTGTCTGTTTCTTCTGACCTTAAATTTCTGCCTCCAACAACCTGACTTTTTGATGATAGTTCTGTAAAAATTTCCTAATGTTTCTTAATCGTTTAGTTCTACCACATATATGTAAACATGTTAACTTACTTTTTTGTTTTGAAGACAATCATCCTGACCTATTGTTGTATGTCATGCTTCTCTGTGAGGTTCTTACATGTTGCATGTATTGATAGCATAGTATTTTTCATTGTTTTATGATACCCCATTGCATATACTAAAAATTTTCAGTTCTACTGTTAAAAGACTTTGGGCTTATTGCCTGTTGTTGGCCATCCTGAACAATGCCGCTATGAGAATTCTTATGTGTTCTTTGTACATGTGGATAGGTTAATGGTATATGCCTAAAATCTTTTTCACTTTTAATAGATAATGCAGGAGATGTGGGTTTGATCCCTGGGTCAGGAAGATCCCCTGGAGAAAAAAATGTCAGCCCACTCCAGTATTCTTGCCTGGGAAATTCTTTAGATAGAGGAGCCTGTCAAGCCTCAGTCCATGGGATCACAAAGAGCTGAACATGACCGAATGACTAAACAACAATGACATAATTTTCAGAAACTGTTTCGCTAATTTAAACAATTACTGGAAGTTTACAAGAATAGATATTGTTCTAAATTATTACCCAGACTTGCTATTGGTAGCCTTTATGTGACCTGACCATTATGTTGTAATATTACTCTGTGGTTTTTAATTTGTATTTCCGTGATGATGGAGGAAGTTTAACACCTTTGCGCGTCTATTGGTTGTTTGGATTTCATTCTTTGTGAATGGCCTGTTCAAGTCTTTTGCCCATTCTTCTACTGGGTAGTCTGTCCTATTGATTTCATTTTCAGAAATACTTTATATATTCTGGATACTAGTTTTGTGCCATGCAACTATATTACAAAAATATCATCTTCCACTGGGAGTGCTTTAATTTTCATTACCTTTGTGACTCATGAAGTTCAATATCTTTTTACATTTATTAAGCATTTAGACATTCTCTTTGAAGAAGAATTCAAACTTTTATGTACAGATTTCTGTTTGGTTGTATAATTTGGAATAGATTGTTGATTTGTAGTTCAGTTCTGTTCAGTCGCTCAGTTGTGTCTGACTCTTTGCAAACCGATGAATTTCAGGACGCCAGGCCTCCCTGTCCATCACCAACTCCTAGAGTTCACTCAAACTCACGTCCATCGAGACGGTGATACCATCCAGCCATCTCATCCTTTGTCACCCCCTTCTCTTCCTGCACCCAATCTCTCCCAGCATCAGAGTCTTTTCCAGTGAGTCAATTCTCCACATGAGGTGGCCAGAGTGTTGGAGTTTCAGCTTTAGCATCAATCCTTACAAAGAACACCCAGGACTGATCTCCTTTAGAATGGACTGGTTGGATCATCTTGCAGTCCAAGGGACTCTCAAGAGTCTTCTCCAACACCACAGTTCAAAAGCATCAATTCTTCGGCTCTCAGCCTTCTTCACAGTCTAACTCTCACATCCATACATGACCACTGGAAAAACCATACCCTTGACTAGACAGACCTTTGCTGGTAAAGTAATGTCTCTGCTTTTGAATATGCTATCCAGGCTGGTCATAACTTTCCTTCCAAGGAGTAAGCGTCTTTTAATTTCATGGCTGTAATCACCATCTGCAGTGATTTTGGGGCCCCCAAAAATAAAGTCAGCCACTGATTCCACTGTTTCCCCATCTATTTGCCATGAAGTGATGGGACCAGATGCTATGATCTTCGTTTTCTGAATGTTGAACTTTAAGCCAACTTTTTCATTCTCCTCTTTCACTTTCATCAAGAGGCTTTTTAGTTCCTCTTCACTTTCTGCCATAAGGGTGGTGTCATCTGCATATCTGAGGTTATTGATATTTCTCTCGGCAATCTTGATTCCAGCTTATGCTTCTTCCAGCCCAGCATTTCTCATGATGTACTCTGCATATAAGTTAAATAATCAGGGTGATAGTATACAGCCTTGACGTACTCCTTTTCCTATTTGGAATCAGTCTGTTGTTCCATGTCCAGTTTAACTGTTGTTTCCTGACCTGCATACAGATTTCTCAAGAGGCAGGTCAGGTGGTCTGGTATTCCCATCTCTTGAAGAATTTTCCACAGTTTATTGTGATCCACACAGTCAAAGGCTTTGGCATGGTCAATAAAACAAAAGTAGATGTTTTTCTGGAACTCTCTTCTTTTTACCATGATCCAGCGGATGTTGACAATTTGATCTCTGGTTCCTCTGCCTTTTCTAAAACCAGCTTGAACATCAGAGAGTTCATGGTTCACGTATTGCTGAAGTCTGACTTGGAGAATTTTGAGCATTACTAGCATGTGAGATGAGTGCAATTGTATGGTAGTTTGAGCATTCTTTGGCGTTGCCTTTCTTTGGGATTGGAATGAAAACTGACCTTTTCCAGTCATATGGCCACTGCTGAGTTTTCCAAATTTGCTGACATATTGAGTGCAGCACTTTCAGTGCATCATCTTTCAGGATTTGAAATAGCTCCACTGGAATTCCATCACAAGGTTTTCTTTAAAAATATATCGTTAGTATAAGTTCTTTGTCAGATAAATATATTAGAAATATATATATTTTTGCCCATAGGTTGCTTTTAGAACTATTATCACTGTCCTGATACACATAAATTCACAGTAAATTCCATTTTAATTTTTTTTTAAATGTAATGGTTTGCGGGTTTTGTTTTCTGCCTAAGGAATCTTTGTTTTAAATCTAACTGATGAAGATGGTTTTCTGTAAGTTTTGTTTTCTTTTTACATTTACATGTTCAATTCACTGGAATTGAGCTTATGGTATAGTATGAAATAGGGGTCGAGATACACATTTTCCCAGTAGCTAGCCAGTTGATACAGCACTGCTGAGTAAGAAGACTCTCCCTTTCCCACTGCATTGTGTGCTGCTATCTTAATTCTATTTCAGGTGACAGAAACAGGAAGCACTGAGCACATCCATTTCTCACACTATATTTTGTCTCATTGATCAGTTTGTCTATCTTCTCCAATGTACTGATATCTTGATTAATATAGCTTTCTAATAGTGAAATGCTTTCAAGTTTGCTCTGCTTTTTCAAATTGCCTTGGCCATTTTCCTTATAAACTGCCTTGTACTTCATATAAAACTTAAAATCAACCTGTAAATTTTCTTAAAACAACAACCAAAAAAAAACTGTCGAGAATTTGATTAGAAAAATATAACATCTTTAGATCAGTTCCAAGAGACTTGACACCTGTATTTCATTTAATTTTCTCTAAAGTTCTCTGCAATAAGAATTATTACTATCCACAATTTATCAGTGAGATAACTGATGCAAAAATCTGGAGAAATTTATCATCCAGATTATTAGTACTTTATTTTGAATTCTTATCCAGATTGTCCAAAGAAGAATATAGGTAAAATTTAATACACGTTTCATTTATATAAGATTTAACTTTATAATTACTTTATACTTATGACCTGTGATAAAAGTTTCCAAATAAATAGTAATGGGAACTTTATATTTGAAATTAAAAATGAAGCTATTTAATGAAAATCTTAAATAATTTAGATTCCAGGAAGACAGTAAAAATTGAGAAATTTGTACATGTAAGATAAACTGTCCTTCAGGAAACTTTGACCAATTGACTTTCAGTTGCTTATTTGGTGGTTACAAATTAATGCTGAGCTCATCTGAAACAATAAATAGTCAAAGATGTCTAGCTCATGCCATTAACATTGATGCAAGTAGTTTACTTGATTTAACTCCTGCTACCTGGATGACACATGACTCTAAATCCATTAGGTACACCAAAATATTTAGGAAATGAGAAGGGAAACTAGGACACAGCCCTATTTTGAACTGTTTAGAATTGATATCTCCTCCATCAAAAAGCTATGTTATAAACATTCCCATTCCAGTAATAATATTAATTTCTTAAAACCAAGATTAACTTGAGCTTTACAATACAATTATTTTGCTTTAGGAACAGACATTCAGTTATGAGGAACTGAGCTTATAATCCTGAAGTTTCCCCCAATGTATAAAATTCTATTATTCTGTGAAATCAAAGAACTGGAAAAGATTATTGAATACTGCAAAAAAAAAAATCCTATACTATTTCCTTGGTGAAAATGAAACAGAGTTCATTTCATGGTAGCTATGACTTTAGCATGAACAATTAACAAATGCTAACTAAGCTACGGGCACGGTTGTAGGTATTGTGCATATGTGTGTGTTAGTCGCTAAGTCATGTCTGACTCTTTGTAAACCTGTGGACTGTAGCCCTCCAGGCTTCTCTGTCCATGAAATGTTTCAGGCAAGAATACTGGAGTGGGTAACCCCTTCTTTCTCCAGGGATCTTCCTGACTCAGGGATCAAAATCGGGTTTCCTGTATTGCAGGCAGATTCTTTACTGTCTGAGCCACCACACCACTAAACCAAATATACTTCTACTTGTATGCAGCTTATAATCTAGTAAATTAGTCTCCATGGAATATGTGTGTGTGTGAGGTGGCAAGGACACACAGAAGAACTATACAAAAAAGATCTTCATGGCCCAGATAATCACAATGGTGTAATCACTCACCTAGAGCCAGACATCCTGGAACGTGAAGTCAAGTGGGCCTTAGGAAGAAGCATCACTAGAAACAAAGCTAGTGGAAGTGATGAAATTCCAGTGGAGCTATTTCAAATCCTAGAAGATGATGCTGAGAAAGTGCTGCACTCAATACGCCAGTAAACCTGGAAAACTCAGCAGTGGCCACAACATTGGAAAAGGTCAGTTTTCATTCCAATCCTAAAGAAAAACAATGCCAAAGAATGCTTAGACTGCCACACAACTGCACTCATCTTACATGCCAGCAAAGTAATGCTCAAAATTCTCCAAGCCAGGCTTCAGCAGTATGTGAACCATAAACTTCCAGATGTTCAAGCTGGATTTAGAAAAGGCAGGGGAATCAGAGATCAAATTGTCAACATCCATTTACTTGTCCATAAAAACATCTACTTTTGCTTTATTGACTCTGCCAAAGCCTTTGACTGTGTGGATCCCAACAAACTGTGGAAAAATTCTGAAAGAGACTGGAATACCAGACCACTTGACTGCTTCTTGAGATACCTGTATGCAGGTCAGGAAGCAACAGTTAGAACTGGACATGGAACAACAGACTGGTTCCAAACAGGAAAAGAGTACATCAAGGCTATATATTGCTGCCCTGCTTATTTAACTTACATGCAGAGTACATCATGAGAAATCCAGGACTGGATGAAGCACAGCTGGAATCAAGATTGCCAGGAGAAATATCAATAACCTCAGATATGCAGATGACACCATCCTTATGGCAGAAAGCGAAGAACTAAAGAGCCTCTTGATGAAAGTGAAAGTGGAGAGTGAAAAAGTTGGCTTAAAGTTCAACATTCAGAAAACTAAGATCATGGCATCTGGTCCCATCGCTTCATGGCAAGTAGATGGGGAAACAGTGGAAACAGTGACAGACTTTATTTTTTAGGCTCCAAAATCATGGCAGATGGCGACTGCAGCCATGAAATTAAAAGACACTTGCTCCTTGGAAGGAAAGTTATGACTAACTTAGACAGCTAAAAGCAGAGTCATTACTTTGCCAACAAAGATTCATCTAGTCAAGGCTCTGGTTTTTCCAGTGGTCATGTATGGATGTGAGAGTTGGACTATAAAGAAATCTGAGCGCCAAAGAATTGATGCTTTTGAATTGTGGTGTTGGAGAAGACTGTTGAGAGTCCCTTGGACTGCAAGGAGATCCAACCAGTCAATCCTAAAGGAAATCAGTCCTGAATATTCATTGGAAGGACTGATGCTAAAGCTGAAACTCCAATACTCTGGCCACCCGATGTGAAGAACTGACTCATTTGAAAAGACTCTGATGCTGGGGAAGATTGAGGGCAGGAGGAGAAGGGGGCAACAGAGGATGAGATGGTTGGATGGCATCACTGATGCAATGGGCATGAGTTTAAGTAAGCTCCAGGAGTTGGTGATGGACAGGGAGGCCTGGTGTGCTGCAGTCCATAGGGTCACAAAGAGTCGGACATGTCTGAGCGACTGAACTCGTGGTGTGTGTGTGTGTGTGTGTGTGTGTGTGTGTGTGTGTGTTGTAGTCTGTTAGTCATGTCCAACTTTTGTGACCCCATGGACTGTAACTTGCCAGGCTCCTCTGTCCAAGGAATCCTCCAGGTAAGAATACTGGGTGGTTGTCATTTTCTTCTCTATTCCATGGAATATCACAATGAAAATTAAGTCTTAAAATTTGGTAAGACACTGAGAAAATTTCTGTTACTTCGAGTCCTTGGTTGCTTATAGAGTGCTATTTTATAGGTTGTATGTGTTGATATGCATTTAGAGAGAAAGACCTCTCAGAAAAATCATGAGCAGAATACTGAGGTGTTTTTTTTTTTAACCTCTAAATTCACTCTTGAAATTCTAAAGAGCCTCAATTTGTTTTTACTATTCCAGTTATATGCTTTATCAGATCAGGTGAAATACTGAGGGTCAGAGTAAAGTTAAGGGAGAAATGATTCTCACCTGAATCCAAAATATCTTCTTTAAGGAAGGAGGGAAAAGAGTGTTGACCATTAAATAATGAAATATATTTCTCCCTTAATCAGAAAGGTAAGTAAATATTCCCTTTGGGCTTAATCAGAAGCCTATTTAGCACTAGCACTATATAATCATACAAAGTATAAGCAAGAATTTCCATATATAATTAATGTAGTAACTTCTGTTATAAGAGCTGAAATAGCTTTTCCAAATGAGATTTTTCAATATAAGAATCCTTTTCAGAATTACTGCCAGTTCTATCAGGCTGATATCCTAATACTGTGATGTCACCTAACAGACTATATTTGGTTAGAAAAACTGTGTACACATTAGCATTTGGGGTTGTATATGTTATAATATACCAGGCCAAAGATGCTCAACATCGCTCATTATTCAGTTCAGTTCAGTTCTGTCGCTCAGTCGTTACTGACTCTTTGCAGCTCCATGAATTGAAGCATGCCAGGCCTCCCTGTCCATCATCAACTCCCGGAGTTTACACAAACTCATGTCCATCGAGTCAGTGATGCCATCCAGCCATCTCATCCTCGGTCGTCCCCCTTCTCCTCCTGCCCCCAATCCCTCCCAGCATCAGAGTCTTTTCCAATGAGTCAACTCTTTGCATGAGATGGCCAAAGTACTGAAGTTTCAGCTTTAGCATCATTCCTTCCAAAGAAATCCCAGGACTGATCTCCTTCAGAATGGACTGGTTGGGTCTCCTTGCAGTCCAAGGGACTCTCAAGAGTCTTCTCCAACACCACAGTTCAAAAGCATCAATTCTTCGGTGCTCAGTCTTCTTCACAGTCCAACTCTCACATCCATCCATGACCACTTGAAAAAGCATAGCCTTGACTAGATGGACCTTTGTTGGCAAAGTAATGTCTCCGCTTTTGAATATGTTATCTAAATTGGTCATAACTTTCCCACATTATTAGAAAAATGCAAATGAAAACTATAGTGAGGTATCACCTCACATCGGTCAGAATGGCCATCATCAAAAAGTCCACAAACAATAAATGCTGGAGAGGATGTGGAGAAAAGGGAATGCTCTTGCACTGCTGGTGGGAATGTAAATTGATAGAGACACTATGGAAGATGGCATGGAGATTCCTTAAAAAACTAGGAATAAACTCACCAAATGACCCAGCAATGCCACTACTAGGCATACACTCTGAGAAAACCAAAACTGAAAAAGACACTTGTACCCCAGTGCTCATTGAAGCACCGTTTACAATAGCTAGGACATGGAGGCAACCTAGATGGCCATAGATGGATGAATGGATAAAAAAATTGTGGTGCATAAGTATAGTGGAATGTTAGCCATAAAAAGGAATGTGTTTGAGTCAGTTCTAATGAGGTGGATGAACCTAGAGTTTATTACACAGAGTGAAGTAAGTCAGAAAGAGAAAGACAAATATCATATAGCCTCTTGAGAAACCTGTATGCAGGTCAGAAAGCAACAGTTAGAACTGGACATGGAACAACAGACTGGTTCCAAATAGGAAAAGGAGTAGGTCAAGGCTATATACTGTCATCCTGATTATTTAACTTATATGCAGAGAACATTATGAGAAATGCTGGGCTCGAAGAAGCACAAGCTGGAATCAAGACTGCTGGGAGAAATATCAATAATCTCAGATAGGCAGATGACACCACTCTTATGGCAGAAAGTGAAGAGGAACTAAAAACCTCTTGATGAAAGTGAAAGAGGAGAGTGAAAAAGTTGGCTTAAAGCTCAATATTCAGAAAACGAAGACCATGGCATCTGGTCCCATCACTTCATGGCAAATAGATGGGGAAACAGTGGAATCAGTGTCAGACTTTATTTTGGGGGCTCCAAAATCACTGCAGATAGTGCTTGCAGCCATGATATTAAAAGACGCTTACTCCTTGGAAGGAAAGTTATGACCAGCCTGGATAGCATATTCAAAAGCAGAGACATTACTTTACCAACAAAGGTCCGTCTAGTCAAGGCTGTGGTTTTTCCTGTGGTCATGTATGGATGTGAGAGTTGGACTGTGAAGAAAGCTGAGTGCCAAAGAAGTGATGATTTCGAACTGTGGTGTTGGAGAAGACTCTTGAGAGTCCCTTGGACTGCAAGGAGATCCAACCAGTCCATTCTAAAGGAGATCAGTCCTGGGTGTTCTTTGTAAGGATTGATGCTAAAGCTGAAACTCTAATACTCTGGCCATCTCATGCGAAGAGTTGACTCATTGGAAAAGACTCCAAAGCTGGGAGGGACTGGGGGCAGGAGGAGGTGGGGATGACAGAGGATGAGACGGCTGGATGGTATCACCGATTCGATGGACATGAGTTTGTGTAAATTCCGGGAGTTGGTGATGAACAGGGAGGACTGGTGTGCTGTGATTCATGGGGTCCCAATCAGCCAGACACGACTGAGCGACTGAACTGAACTGAACTGAATGCATATATGTGGAATCAGAAAGATGGTACTGATGAACCTATTTGCAGGGCAGTCATGGAGATGCAAACATAGAGAACAGACTTATGCCCATGGGGTTGCAGTGGAAAGGAGAGAGGGTGATGAATGGAGAGAGTAGCATGAAAATATACACTGCTGCTGCTGCTGCTGCAGCTGCTGCTGCTGCAGTTGCTGCTAGTCCTCCAGTCCCGACTCTGTGCACCCCCATAGATGGCAGCCCACTAGGCTCTCCATCCCTGGGAGTCTCAAGACAAGAACACTGGAGTGGGTTGCCATTTCCTTCTCCAGGCATGAAACTGAAAAGTGAAGGTGAAGTCGCTCAGTCGTGTCCGACTCTTAGCGACCCCATGGACTGCAGCCCACCAGCCTCCTCTGCCCATGGGATTCTCCAGGCAAGAGTACTGGGTGGGGTCAAACATACACTGCTGCTGCTGCTGCTGCTGCTAAGTCGCTTCAGTCATGTCCGATTCTGTGCGACCCCATAGACGGCCTCCTACCAGGCTTCTCAGTCCCTGGGATTCTCCAGGCAAGAACACTGGAGTGGGTTGCCATTTCCTTCTCCAATGCATGGAAATGAAAAGTGAAAGTGAAGTCGCTCAGTCGTGTCTGACTAGTAGCGACCCCATGGACTGCAGCCCACCAGGTTCCTCCATCCATACCACAGGTTAAATACATAGCCAATAGGAACTCGCTGTATGACTCAGGGAGCTTAAACCCGGGCTCTGTAACAACCTAAAGAGGTGGGATGGGGTGGGAGGTGGAAGGGAGGTTTAAAAGGGAGGGGACATATGTATACCTATCGCTGATTCATGTTGATATATGACAGAAACCAACATAACATTATAAAGCAATTATCCTTCGATTAAAAAAAAATACCAGGCCAGCCTCATCAGGAAGCATGGTATCATGTGGAATGCATTTTTGTTATAAGAATAAGGCTATCTCAAAAGCTGATATTATCAGGAATTATCAGCATAAACATGGTTGACCCAGTCTTGTCTCTATCAAAATTACTTTGAGGGCAGAACAAGAAAAGAGGATGAAATTTCATTTTCTAAGAGTCAGGTCTCTTGTATTCATGAGTTAATTGAAGCCCAAGGCAGACAGTTGGGGGTGGAGTTGGGGGGGGGCGGATAAAAAATCACCAGTATAGAGAGAATGTTCAATTATTCAACTCTTATTTTGTTTTTGTTTTTCTGTGTCTTGTGTTTTCAAAGCCCTGTGAGAAAGAAACTTAGACCACAAAAAGGATGAATCTAATACCGGTGCAAAAAGAACTGAAACCCAAGATAAATGAGCTATTTGTAATAGTACACAATCTCAAAATGAATTGTTTCCTGACATATTCAAACTATAACCTAGAGTTCAAAGAAAAACTGCACATTTGATTATTTATCCTCTGTTGGTAGTCTTTGAGTAACAAGAAATGAAAATGAAATGTGGAGAATGGAGGTAATGTCAATGTTTTAAAAGAAAATTCTGGGAACGAAGTGTGAGATTTACTTATTTCAGAGAAGGAATGGGCCACAAATTACTAGATTAGTAAATGGTGATCCTAATAGCAAACAATTACTTTTCAGAGGTGTTTACTAATCTGGCAGAGAGGAAATAAGTATTTGAAGTATTTCAATAAGTGTTCTATAGATACTCTTCATCTGATTTTCAACATAGCCATTTGACACAGCAGAATAAGCCCTCACACTGTTCTGTTCCTAGCCACATGTTAGTACAATGAGCTTTATACTGTTTTCAATAAATATTTTACTGAAACCTAATTTTAATAAATACTTCAATAACCTGCTCTTATGAATGTAACTAAATTAATCAGAACAATATTTTTACCTTGGTTTTCAGAGTAAAACACGTATAAATAATCAACATTCTTTAATTGTCAACTAGAATCTTTTTTTTAGTATTTTCACTAAATTACTGATGTTTCCTCTGAAACATATAATGTTTTTAATGACCAGACTTTACGCGTGAGACATTTTGAGTTTTTCTCGGTTTCTACCTTTCGTAGATTGGTAAAGCATCACAGTTGTCCTATAATTAAACTCTTCAACAATCACAGTTTGAGCTTTTCATTTAGCTACTTAATACTTATTTTTCCAGGGCATTGTTGTTACCCATATGGCAGAGGAGCAGCAGATTGCCTATCTGTTCCTTTTGTATTTTCTGCTAAACCATAAAATATAGTGTTTTCTTTCTGGTTTCTTGTCATTATTCTGTACAATCAAGAAACGTAGTGAAGCAGAGTACGAATATCTCAGTCTCTCATGAAAAGTCTTGATGCACCTGTCCAGACTCATTTGGAAACATAGGGCTTACCTATATATAATAATGTGTGTGTTAATTTAAAAATCTCAGGACTATAAAAGCTAGGAGGCAAATTGCTGTCTGGAAGTCACTCATGGTCAGTAACCTCTATATACATCCCTAGGTATGTGTACATAAACTTGAATTGCCTCTATGGTGAAGTAGTTTCACTTCATGATGCTCAGAGGTAAAGGTATCTATTTAGAAATAATAAAACTATTTTTATGGTTTCCAACAAAGGTCCATATAGTCAAAGCTATGGTTTTTCCAGTAATCATGTATGGAAGTGAGGGGTGGACCATAAAGAAGGCTGAGTGTGTTGCAGTCCATGAGGTCACAAAGAGTCAGACACGACTGAGCAACTGAATAACTACGAAACTATTTTAGGTAATCTTTTGTTTATTATTGATAATAAGTTCTTTTCTTAGCCATACAGATACAGTCATGTATCACTCAAAGTCTAGGCATGAGAGAGAAGGCTCTCACACAGATGGGATTTTAAAGAACATGTAATGAAAGAGCTGTCTACAAAAGAGTGGACAGAGATAAAGGAACCATCAAAGGGTGCAGAAGCACTCACACACTATCAGTACCAAAAAGTGAAAGGCATTACCAGTTCTCAGCTAGAAGAAACAAGGAGAAAAAATAGTGTTACTGGAACTAAGTGAGAGAAGGGTCATGAAGAAGGCAAGCAAGATGGGAATGGAAATGCTTTGCCCTCTCTACTTCTGCCCTCTAATTCTCTCTCCATCATCTTGGGCTGAGGTTGGATGCAGCAAGGAGATGGGGACTGGGGCGCAAAGTGAAAAGAAGTAAACTTGCTAAATTGAGAAAAAAATCACTGAAGGAGTATAACTTAAGATTATTGTAAGGTTCTATTTTGCCATTAGCTTTTTGTTTTTATTGGTGTTGTTTTATTGTTACCAGTCAGGCTAATTCCATGACCCATTGTTGGAGGCAGTATAAATTTCAAGCATCCATGACTTAATGAGCACTGAATAAATCTCTGTTGAATGAAAATATGGTTGAGTAAATGGGAAATTTGGCTGAATCTTCTATTTGGAATTTTTCAGACTGACATTAATAAATGCCATGGTACTATTTTTATAATAATTTTAGGATTTAAGTATTCTTTATAAATTTATTCTTCTTTTTATTCCTGTTGCTTCACTCTAACATTGACACTTGTCAGTTCATTTCTGTAAGCGCCTCAAAATGGATGAGCCCTATGTTTTCCATTGTCAAACCAGAATGCTTATTTAAAATCAACCAGGTGTTCCTTAATAGAGGCTGGAGGAATCCAGTCCCCAGGCCTTGCATTCCAAAGAAAGAGGTTGAAATATTATTAACCTAAATTAAACATCGCACTATGTTTTTTCCTCTGTTTTATTCCAGTAAGTCATCAAATACTTAATTAAAAAGTGGCCCTTGTCAAGGTGAGATAGTCATTTTCTATGCTTGAAATATAGCTTGCTGTGTGCCAGGAGGGACCGACAATGCTTTAAATAAGCTCCTTCTCCTCCCACAATGTAAACCCTAAAATGGTTGACCATTTCTAATGATAACAGTAATATCAATAAATTAATAGCAAGCATCTATTAGGTACCTACTATGCTTAAACCAGATCTTCCTGGTGGCTCAGACGGTAAAGCGTCTGCCTGCAATGTGGGAGACCCCGGTTCTATTCCTGGGGTGGGAAGATCCCCTGGAGAAGGAAACGGCAATCCACTCCAGCACTCTAGCCTGGAAAATCCCATGGATGGAGGAGCCTGATAGGCTATAGTCCATGGGGTTGCAAAGAGTCGGACACGACTGAGTGACTTCACTTTCTATGCTTAAACCTCATTTGCATCCTCTAATTCAATTATCCAGTTTTATGAAGTTGGAATGGTTGTAAAATTTTACAGAGCAGATAACTTTGCCCAGGACCATGCAGTCAGAGTAGGAGAGAACATATATTTGGAGCCCAGACTGTGTGATACCAAAACTTTTGCTCTTAACCCTCTTTTGACTCCCACACGATTGAATATAGTTCAGACTGAAATTAGAAAAGCTCATGTCTCCCAGGATTCTGTAGAGATGCTGTTGAGAGCAGAAAGCTAAAAATTTCATTTCTGCCTATTGTGGTACAGGGGAAGAAAACTTAGATAACACTATGGAGAGTGGCTGTAATGAGAGAAGTCAGGAACGTGTACAACGATAAAAGTGAAGTTTTGAAGGAAAAACTATCACAGTTCACTAAAGGAGAATGTGGTCACAGTAGTCTGTGCTCTCCTTCCATTGGCACATATTTCCAAAATGGAGACTGAGACAGTCACCTTGACCCGCTGCTGCCTTTCTGTAGAGTTAGCTCCTCCCAAGCAACTCTAAGCAGCAGGTGCTACATAAAAGCTTTGGTGTCAACACTACTAGTCCAGGTAATTTCTGCTTACTTTGACTGCTGTTTCTTGATAATCATGATGACACTGGACTCTAGATTTCCATATTAGTTTTGGTCTCTAGGCTGGTGGCCCGTTTGGCTTCCCTTCCCTGGTTTCGGGGAATGAATCTTGCTCTTAACCTTTGGCTGTGTCTCACCTTCTTACGTCATCATTTGCAATAGCTTTAAGGGAAAACACTCTCTTTTAAGTCTTGATCCACTAAGCCACATCCAACCAAGCCAACCCCCAACGCACCTAGTCAGAAAGGGAAAGTTGTCTACCTTTATTTAAAGGAAAAATAAAAAATCTTTATGCATGCATGTTCAGTCACTCAGTCATATCTGACTCTGTGAAACCCCATGGACTGTAGCCCACCAGGGTCCTCTGTCCATGGAATTTTCCAGGCAAGAATCCTGGAGTGGCTTGTCATATCCTACTACAGGGGATCTACTGGACCCGAGGATGGAAACCAGTCTCCTGTGTCTCCTGCACTGGCATGCAGATAATTTACCACTAGCACCACGTGGGAAGCCCTACAAACCTTTATAAATTTAGACATATTTAAGTATGGCAGTTCTCATGTATTCTCTTCAAACAACATTTAATGTGTTTTTGTGTGTTAAACTGTGCAATAAACTCTTCAATCCCTAGGGTTCCATCTTTACATATAAAAAAGAAGACTTATTGTAGAGTGTTTCATGGTAAAGAAACTGTTGGAGTCAGTTAATTTTCAATGCTTCTTAATAACGAATTTTTAAATTTTAATTATTTATTTTATTTTACTTTTTTTAACTTTTAATTTTATATTGGGGTATAGCTGATTAACAATATTCTGATAGACACGTATATGTATGTATGTTTTTGTATGTATATGTGTATATATGTATGCATGTATGTATATGTGTCTGATAGACATGTATAGGTATGTATATATATGTATATATATGTCCCTTCACTGTTCACTGGAAAAATGACTTTTTATCATCTTTAATATAAGCAAAGTGAGGAGGGGTTCAAAAAGATCTCATCTGCATTACTGACTTTAGGAATGCTAGAATGTTAAAGCAAGTGAGATGTATATACCCCAAATCCAAATGCCGCTCAGAAAACAGAAAAGCAGACATCGGATTTACAGTAAAGAGAGAGCGCGTAGTACAGACTACAGAGTTAAATCTCCTAGACTCAGATCCCATCTGTAGTACCTACTAGCAATACAACTTTAGACACATTTCTTAACTTTTTTCCCTCTGCTTCTGTTTTATCTGTAAAATGTGAATAATTATAATTATAGCACCTTGTATTATATGCGGTTGTATGAGAATAGAATGTGTGCTGTGCTTAGTTGCTCAGTCATATCTGACTCTTTGTGACCTCATGGACTGTAGCCCGCCAGACTCCTCTGTCCAGGGATTCTCCAGGTAAGAATACTGGAGTGAGTTGCCATGCCGTCCTCCAGGGGAATCTTCCCGACCCAGGGATCGAACCCAGGTCTCCCTCATTCAGGCGAATTCTTTACCGTCTGAGCCACCAGGGAAGCCCTGAGAACTGAATGAACTATAGTAAAGCACTGGGAGCTCTAAGAGCGGTGCCTGGATTGGGAAGTGCTTGATGAAAGGCAGCTGTCATTATAATCAACAACTAGCCATGTGACCACTGCAAGTCACAGACCTTAGGAGCTCACTGTCTTCCTTTTCAACAGCACTGGCCTTTGATCTAGAAGTTTCCTATCTCTCTGATAAAGTATTCTTTCACTAGCAATAGGCTTCTTTGACCAAATGGCAGCCAGTTAAATTCTGACTGGTAGCATTTCACACATTTTAATATTTGTAAGCTCTAATGTAAATCCCCTCCCACCCTCATACAATATGTCAAACTAAAGAAGGAGACAGCAAGAACAGAAATCTCATCACTCCTATTATTCCCCATGCATGATTCCAATGCACTCCTGTTTGTCTGGTATCTGCAATAACTCCCAAGAAACCTCATTCTGTCACTAGAGATACAGCCTTTTAGGATTTGCCTGTATTGTTTGTCAAGCTTTGCAGCCTTCACTTTAATCTCTCAGCCAGACTGGTTGTCTTCTAAAGAGAGGTCATTCTAAGCCCTATTCAGGTAATGTATTTTCCTTTGCTCTTTTGTTCTCTCCTTTTTGAGCTCCCTTTCCCTTTAGGATTAGAGACAAGAATCACAGACAGGATTCATTCAAAATCCATGCCTCTCTCCTCCTCTTTTGTGTTAGGAGAATGTAGTATTTGAGTTCAACACTGAGGACAAACAGACATCATTCCTGACTCCCCAGCTTATTAGCTTCTTAACACAAGGTGATTTTATTGATATCCTTGAGCCTTGGTAAATAATGTTATTCTGAGAGTAAATTAAACGAGATGGCACAATTAATCACATAGAGCATACAGTAACCTTTCAGTAGTGGTATCAATTATTGTTGTACTCTCTGCTCTCTAACATCTGACATACTTTTCCATGTTTCTTCTCTGCAGCAACGTCAAGATCTTTATACTTCATTCATCAGTCTGTTCTCTCCCTCCCAACCGCCCCCTGGAAAAGTACATCCTCTCAGTTATCTATTCACCACTTGATGTCACTCAAATTTTGGATCCTGTTACCCTCATTAAGACTAAAACCCTTCCCATATCCCTTTCAAAACACTTATTCTAACCCCTCTGTTTGCTTATCTGCAGAACCATACAATAAAAGCAACTACCACGCCACTATTCCCAAGGCACAAGGGTAAAGCTTCAATAATCCTCTCACCACGTTTTCCAAAGGCCCCTTTTCTGAAGCACCAGAGCACTCTGGGGAGAGCTCCTAGCTCTTGGTGACGCAGGTGTTGGGGTAGACTTGAAGCTGACTGCAGCTGCCTCATACAGATGCTCCCAGCACAGCTCTGTCCCCACAGTCACCCCAAAGCCTGAGAGTTTGGAAGTTGAAAGGAATCCCTGGTACCTGTACATCTAGATCAGATGGTAAGCACAGAATAAAGCTTAAGGATATGGGTTTAGACTCAAGACAGAAATAAAGTCAGATCCCAGCAGTGTTGCTTTATATCTGTTTGGCCTTGATCAAGTTATTTTAACTTTTCTGACTTTTAGTTTAACAAAGAATTAAGAAAGCAGTATCTGCCTTTTAAAGAGGTTCTAAGGATTAAATGGTATAATGCATTTGAAAGGGCTTAATAAATTGCTTGGCAAATATGCTATTATTATCATCAATAGTTACTGTAAAGAAGTACAGCTGAAAATGTATATATACACATATATGAAAATATATACATACATCTTCAGCTGCATTTAAAATTTATAATAATTACTATTGTAATAATATAAAATGCCAGGCAATTTATATATAAAATATTCACTCATCTCTTTCTTCTCTGCTATGATGCTTCCTTCAGCTATTGTATTCTCCTTGGAATAATACAACAGCTTTTAACTGGTCATCATTCTGTTGTGCTCCTCTATCGTTCATCTCCATTATTCACAAAGCTATCCAAGTGCTTTTTTTCCTACTTTCTTCATTTCTTTGTTTTTTTAATTTATTTATTTTTATTGAAGGATAGTTGCTTTACAGAATTTCATTGTTTTCTGTCAAACCTCAACATGAACATAAGCTAGATCATGCCACTCTTCTACTCAGAATGACTTTTCATCTCATTTAGGAAAAAACCCAGGCTTTAATAAGCCCAGTCTAGATCCTGTCTACTTCTCTTTCTCCGTGTGGTACCAGGCCTCCCCACCCCACAGCTAAATTTCAGCCTAGTAGTCTCCCTGCAGTTCTTCAGGGGCGTGTGTCTCTTCCCTTCGCCTGGAGTTCACCTCACCAATCTATTTGCCTGTTATCACATTCTGTTTCAGAAGGTCTCAGCAACGTTTCCTCAAAGAGACCTTTCTTCACACCCATCTGTGTCTATGACCCATTTATATTTTCCTATATTATTGTGAATTTTTCTTTATAAAATATACTTATTGCATTTCTATATTTATGTGTATGACTCTTGGTTTATCATCTGCCTCATGACTCATCCATAAGCTCAGTGAACACAGGAGTCTTACCTATTTTGTGTGTATCTTTATACCAGGTATCTTACCTATTTGTGTGTATCTTTAACCCAGGGTCAGACCCATGGCTTCATGAATATTTGAAGAAACAATGTTGAGTGAATATGACAAATAGAGGATGAACATTCTTACTACTCTCACCTTAGCATACTTGTCACCATCGGCAGCATCAGCAGGCTCTTCACAACAGTAGCTATGGTTTACTGAAAGGCTGCCATGGGCTGGGTCCTGTGTTATACTTTTCCTGTGTATATGGCCATTTCATCTTTACTACCATCCTACCATACTTTACAGATGAGAAAAAAAAATGAGTATTCAAGGATATATAGCTATGGTGGGGCCCAGAATCAAGTCCATACATAGCTGACTTAAGCCATTGACCCTGACACAGAAAACTGAGTAGTTTCCAGAGGAATAAATTAGTGCTTTCTTTTTTTTAAATCTTAATTTTTAAAATTTCCCTCAAAAGGTGCATTACAGTTCTTAACATTTCCAAGTGACCAAGAAATCAACCATGAATCAAAATTGTTTTCTTTCAATGCTAATTGAAAATTAATTTAAAAATTGTCTGTGTCCTAAGTTATGACAAATCTAGACAGCGTATTAAAAACCAGAAGCATCACTTTGCTAACAAAGGTCTGTATAGTCAAGGCTATGGTTTTTTCCACTAGTCTTATGTGGATGTGAGAGTTGGACCATAAAGAAGGCTGAGCACCAAAGAATTGATGTTCTTGAATTGTGATGCTGGAGAAGACTCTTGAGAGTCCCTTGGACTGCAAGGAGATTAAACTAGTCAATCCTAAAGGAAATCAACCTTGAATATTCATTAGAAGGATTGCTGCTGAAGCTGAAGCTCCTGTCCTTTGGCCACCTGATGTGAAGAACCAACTTACTGGAGAAGACCTTGATGCTGAGAAAGATTGGAGGCAAAAGGAGAAGGGGGAAGCAGAGGATGAAATGGTTGGATAGCATCACTGACTCAATGGACATGAATTTGGGCAAACTCCGGGAGACAGTGGAAGACAGAGGAACCTGATATGCTGTAGTCCATGGAGTCACAGAGTTAGACACAACTTAGTGAGTGAACAACAACAACAAAATCAGTAAATCTTCTCATGATGTTTCTATTCTTTCAGGCTGTCATGTAGGAAGAAATATTGGTCAGACATTAGTGAACCACCGCACTGATCCTAGAAAGGTCATTTGCCCCATCACTCTATATAGCTACCTCATCACCAACCATGCTTCTTTTAAATACCAAATAAAACAGTGTCCATTTTAGTTTATAAAGAAAAAAAGAAGCATTGTAGTGTAATGGAATTTTATTTGTGACTTCCCACAGCAGAAGTATTGTATCATCATAAATGCTCACGTGTGCTTAGTTGCTCAGTTGTGGCCAACTCTTTGCGACCCCATGAACTGCAGTCTGCCAGGCTACATAGGGATTCTCCAGGCAAGAATCCTGGAGTAGGTTGCCATGCCCTCCTGCAGGGGATCTTCCAACCCAGGGATTGAACCCAGGGCTCCTGCATTTCAGGAGGATTCTTTACCATCTGAGCCACCAGAGAAGACCAAGAACACTGGAGAGTAGCCTATCTCTTCTCCAGTGGATCTTCCAGACCCAGAATCAAACAGGGGTCTCCTGCATTGCAGGTGGATTCTTTACCAGCTGAGCTACCAGGGAAGCCCTAGGCAATGTGTTTTAATTATTTAATCATTCCAGAATTTGGTTACAAACCATTGATCTCAATAAATTTTCATTCCACTTTCCTATAAGAATAAGGAAAAAGAAGATATTTACACAAATTGCCATGCATAAATATATCTCAGAGATATGGAGATTCTTAAAAAAACCACTCCAGGACTTTGTATGGGCAATATTCAGACCACAAGGAAAATGTGCCTTTTTCTGGCTGGCCTTTTAAAATGTCATATTAGTTAGCTTCGGGTAAGAGATGGCCAACTGCACACAATGTTAAGCTGACCTTGAGTAACAAGGGCACCAGCACTCAGATTTCTCCTTTAAATTTATCTGTTCGGCATCCATCTGAGTGTCTAGAAGCATTAGAAATACTTCTTGGTCTTATGCTTGTGGTATTATATACATTCACTCCCATTAAACTTAACCCTATACCTCTTACCAAGGAAAAACAAGTGCTTCATTATTTTGATGTGACTATTATAACTTATTTCATTAGCTCAGAGTACAAAGGTGGAGACATTACTAGTCAGCCTGGGCTGCCATAACAAAATACCATCGACCAATGGCTTAAATAACAGAATTTAATTTTCTCACAATTCTGAAGACTGGAAGGCCAAGATCAAGATTCTGGTTAACTTGCCTCTTGGTGAGAGCTCCTTTCTGACTTGCAGATGGCCACTTTTCTCCTGCGTTCTCATATGGTGGACACAGATGTGACCTTGGTGTCTCAGAAGGACATTAATCCTATCAGAACTGGGCCCAATCCTTATGACTTCCCATTTAACTTTAATTACCTCCAAAAACTCCATCTCCAAGTATTGTCACACTGGGAATAAGGGCTACAATGTATGAATGTTGAGAGCAAAAAAATTCTGCCCATAATAGTCACCTTTATTTTATTTTTAAATTAAGTAATCCAGTTTCCACACAGCCAAATGAGCAGATAACTAATAATCCTCCTCTTGAGGTCACATTCTACTCCTAAATTATTTAAGAATACTTTTGCTTTAATCTTTGCAAAAAGTCCATTCTGCTTTTAAACACTAAGCATAGAAAATGTAAATATCAGACTGATTTGTCAGTGGAGCCCAGCTTTCTGCCTATGTTGCTCTGTTGCTACAAGAAGTTAACACTAGGCCTACAGAATCCTATGCTTCAGTGAGTCCCTAACTGGCCCCAGATCTGAACAGGTCATGCTGCTGCTAAGTTACTTCAGTTGTGTCTGACGCTATGTGACCCCGTGGACTGTAGGCCGCCAGGCTCCTCTGTCCATGGCATGTTCCAGGCAAGAATACTGAAGTGGGTTGTCATGCCCTCTTCCAGGGGATCTTCCTGGCCCAGGGATAGAACCCACATTTCTTGTGTCTCCTGCATTGGCAGGCGGGTTCTTTACCACTAGTGCCACCTGGGAAGCCCAGAACAGGTCACAGTAGTGCCCATGATTTGGGTTCCGTAATGACAATTCAACCACTAGAACATTGAACTAAACACATCCCTTGTCTTCATCACTTGAGTCTAGGTACTGAACCAGAGTAACCAGTCCAGACTTCTCCATTCCTGAGATTTTTTTCAGGGTCTTGATTTCTTTTCCAGCCATAAAACATTAGTAAGATCATCTCCATCTGTCATAACAGTCCTTAAATTTTGAAAGAAGGGGTCCTTGGTCCTTATGCAGTCTGTTTACCTTTTTCCCAGCAACCAGAACCACATAGCGAGGGCTAGTATTCAGAGGAATATTCTTTCTCAAGTCTGCAAACATCTTCTAATATTATTCCCCTAAGACTATGGGTATATAAGACCCTTAAAATTGCAAAGCTGGAAAAGCCCATTAAAATGATTCTTCTGGAGGAGAAATTATATATGCAAGGAAGTGGCCAAAAGAGGCAAATGTTATTCACTTACCAACTTTATTTATACCATCATCTACCAACCCACCAAGCAATCAAGAGTATCTTCCTTAGGACCCAACCAACTTAGAAAATAAGTTGGGTATTATCAATATTTAAAATTAATGGTCTTTAGTCAACTGATATTTTCTATAATTTTTGAGGAAATAGAAATCATAGGAAAACCTAGGCAACAACACCTAAAAAAGTACAACAAGTAGAAACAAGACACATAGTGAAACCTGGACCAGAGGACGATGACACTGGGATGATGGCCCTGGAAATGTTTCCAGATGATGTGAAGGGCTTGGCTACTTGGGCAGGCTTCTTAAAAGGATGTGGCGGAAACACTTTGTATAAACCATCCATGCTGCTTTCATTTCTAGAATTTGTCATTTTTTAAGCTACTTCAAGTTTCAAAAGACAGTTAAGATCCAGAATTGTCAACAGGGGTTTTTCCAATATCTGATGATTATGACAAACTTCACTTTAAACTGCTATACAATAAAAAATGGGGGGAAGCGTCAGTATTTATAAGATAATTTGAAGACTTTGTGGGGGTTAAAAAAATTCACTAGGTTCTCCATTTTCATTCTTTCTGACCATATGTGACTTCTTTTAAAATATTTATTCCTAAAGTATGCTTTAATGACTATCTTCAGGTTTGTATTACTTATATATCGTTTGCTTATAGAAGAAATAGGATTTTTATTCAGTTTGGCTAAAATATTACTTAGCCTTTTGATCTGTGGGGTTTTCTGTCTTTTCTGCCTTATGTGTCTATCACACATACTCCAACTGTAACTGCTATTTTGAGGCTTCAGTTCAGTCAGTTCAGTTCAGTCGCTCAGTTGTGTCCGACTCTTTGTAACACCATGGACTGTAGCACGTCAGGCTTTGCTGTCCACAACCAACTACCAGAGCTTGTTCAAACTCATGTTCATCAAGTCGATGATGCCATCCAACCATCTCATTCTCTGTTGTCCCCTTCTCCTCCTACCTTCAATCTTTCCCAGCCTCAGGGTATTTTCCAATGAGTCAGTTCTTCGCATCAGGTGACCAAAGTATTGGAGTTTCAGCTTCAGCTTCCAGTGAATATTCAGGACTGATTTCCTTTAGGATTGACTGGTTAGATCTCCTTGCAGTCCAAAGGACTCAACAGTCTTCTCCAACACCACAGTTCAAAAGCATCAATTCTTCGGCGCTAGGCTTTCTTTATAGTACAACTCTTGCATCCATACACGACTACTGGAAAAACCATAGCTTTGACTAGTTGGACCTTGGTCGGCAAAGTAATGTCTCTGCTTTTTTTAAATATGCTGTCTCGGTTGGTCATAGCTTTTCTTCCAAGGAGCAAGTGTCTTTTAATTTCATGACTGCAGTCACCATCTGCAGTAATTTTGGAGCCCAAGAAAATAAAGTCTGTCACTATTTCCATTGTTTCCTCATCTATTTGCCATGAAGTGATGGGACCAGATGCCATGCTCTTAGTTTTTGACTGTCGAGTTTTAAGCCAGCTTTTTCACTGTCCTCTTTCACTTTCATCAAGAGGTTCTTTAATTCCTCTTTGCTTTCTGCCATAAGAGTGACATCATCTGCATATCTGAGGTTATTGATGTTATGAGGCTTACAAATGTTTAAAGATGAATGTATGTGTTAGTAGGAGATGAATGTATATGTTAGTAGGGCAAACCAAATTATCCAAGTTTGCTTCCTGAATCAATAAACTCTGCTGAACACCCAATTATTTTAACTTTTAAAAAATGATGTATGTGACTAATATTCTCCCATACTAAGCTATCCTCCTTCACTAATTCAAACTATTTAGATTCGGTTTCTTTGAAAAAATTAAGGCAAAATTCTTTTAAACTTGCTTTTTATCAGAAAAAAATGTTATTATTCTAAGTCAGGTCAAAAAACTTGTGACTATTTGTCTTAAAAGCCACGAGAAGTGTAAATGTTGAGTTCACGTTGTTATAGGCCAAGTTTATATTGTTATATTTGTGGCATTTTGAGATTTCAGAGTAAATAGTTATTTTAAGTCCCCATGCTTTAAAGAGGTTAGCCCCATCATAGTCATTTTCTATCTGAATATTTATTTCTTTTTGACAACCTCTTCTACCTTAAGCTTTTAACAAACATGATGCTTTTGTCAAGTACATGATACAACAGAGAGTTTCTAACCACCTACCACCTGATTAAATACTTTTCCACTTGTTGATTGTCATATTCTTCTCCTCCATATTTCCTTATTTTCATTCCTCCCTTCTTTCCACCCTGATACTTTCTTCCTTCCTTTCTTATCCAATATGCTTTGACTGCCGGTTCCCAACTCTGCTTGGCACTGGGGATACTGAAATAAATAAGCCATATTCCCTGCTCTACAGGAATTTTCATTTTGTTGGCAAGGATGGGAACTGAAACTTACAGATGTGTGGTAAATATGAAACTTACAGATGTGTGGTAAATATGATTGCAGAGATATATGAAGAGGATTATGGGAGCAATGAGGCAAGACTGAAGTGCCTCAACATCTTAGTTACTTGAGAGGGGGCAGTACAAATTCATATTCAAAGACAGAAAGAACAAATTTAACATCTGAGATACATGACTATGACACCCACACATTTCTGGATCATGAGTTTCAAAATATAAATCATCTTATCTCTTAAAAATAATATTCTTTTAAAAATACTATTTTCCACACTTATACAAATATCTGAAAATATGCGTTAATTTGAAATCAACTTCTGTCTCCTTCCAATAATCAAACCATTGAAGTCAGCTTCTTTGGTGTAGCAGGAAATCCGATTCTCAGAATTCAATTTAAAAAGAAATAGCACATCTGGTCATAAAATTTAAAATATTTATGATGGTAAAAGGCCTTTAAAGGTGTGTGTGTGTGTGTTTTAAACCATTAATTCACAGCTAGATGGAACGAGAATACTTTGGAGTCTTTTACTTCAGTATAATTACTATGACAAAATGTACCAACCATTTCCCTTTTGGTTTAGCTTGAGCTATGCTTGACTTTCTGGTAATTTCAAGGTAGTTTCTCTGTATCTTTCCCTCAAGAGAGTTTTGATTTTTACTATTGTTGAGAGAAGGCAGTAGAAAAAGAACTCTTCAGTTTGTGAAAGATCATCAGCACATTCTACTCAGTAGAATGCCAGATATCTAAAGTGATTCAGTTGAGCAACTGGTTAAGTTGGGAGATGTTTAAAATATCTTAGGAGGAGGTAAATGGGCAGTAAGACATTTAATACACAGGAACAACTGCTTATAGAATAAACCACTGGGACTTCTCTGGCATTTGTAGAAAGACTGATAAGATAGGGAAGTGTCCCTTCTACAAGCTGGCATGTATTGCACTGGGAAGCATTTGCAAGTAGAGATGTTAATAATATTTCCCTTGTCACTAACTCCCAGCATCTAGCATAGTGCCTGACCAGAGTGTGTGCTCAATAAATTTCACTTAATGTGTGAAGCAATAAATGTGATGTGCAGACTGCAAACATAACAAAAAATAATTACCAAGTATAGCTAGGTAAACTGAAAGTCACTCAGTTGTGCCTGATTCTTTGCGACCCTGTGGACTATACAGTCCATGGAATTCTCTAGGCCAGAATACTGGAGTGGGTAGCATTTCCTTTCTCCAGGGGATCTTCCCAACCCAGGGATCGAACCCAGGTCTCCCACATTGCAGGGTCTCCCACATTGCAGACGAATTCTTTACTAGCTGAGCCACAGGGGAAGCACATACCTAGCCTCTGTCCCTGGGATTCTCCAGGCAGGAATACTGGAGTGGGTTGCCATTTCCTTCTCCATTGTATGAAAGTGGAAAGTGAAAGTGAAGTCGTTTGGTCATGCCCGACTCTTAGCGACCCCATGGACTGCAGCCTACCAGGCTCCTCTGTCCATGGGATTTTTCAGGCAAGAGTACTGGAGTAGATTGCCATTGCCTTCTCTGAGATAGCTAGATAAGAGGTAGACAAATTAAATTGCCTTGTGTAGTTGAAATGTGCAATTTCATTTTCCTTGGTATTATTCTAAGATAGCATCTGTTTTTACCATCCTAATAATAAATCTTGAGGAAATACATGCTGTAGTCTCATCTGACATGACTATAAGGAATATATAAGACTTAAATAAATGTACAAAAATAGAAAGGAAGACTCTGCTGAGTTAAGAGAATTTGGTAATGAGTTACTTAGTCTGCCTACACAGTGAGGGGGAGATAGAGCAATACAGTAATGATCCACTTAATTATTTCTAAAGTATTTTTGATAGACACATGTCATAACTTAGCAGATGTGACAGTGACATTGATTTTCCAGTGACAGATTCTTTCATTACATATTTTACAGTTCATTATGGTGTTTCCCCCAATATTGAGCCTTGGTTTCTATTGCTACTTAAACTTACTTTGTCTTGATTTTGGGGGGCTTCCCAGGTGGCTCAGTGGTAGAGTCTGCCTGCCAAAGCAGGAGACCCAAGAAATGAGGGGTCAGTTCCTGGGCTGGGAAGATCCACTGGAGGAGGGCACTGCAACCCACTCCAGCATTCTTGCCTGGAAAATCCCGTGGGTAGAGGAGCCTGGTGGGCTACGGTGTCTTATTTTTGTCTTGATTTTTAAAAGGATGGATTTTGTCTTGCAGGCGGAGACATGCATTACATTCTAATTCCCATTAAGATCAAAAAAAGATAGAATTCTTACCAATAAGAGCTTTGTCTCTGTCTCACAGAGCTAACATTTCACATTGCTATTTGCTTCTCATTTTAGCAAAGCATCTATTTTAGTTAATTTCTGCTACAACCATTGCCAGATTACCAAATTCCCTTTTCCTGTAACACTAAAATCAAAATGCTAATAAGGACTAGTGAATCAGCTTATCCTGCTTATACATTTTGCAAAGTAAGGATGCTGTTTGTAGAAGTGCTATGTTTCTGACATTTTACTATGAACTTATACTTCAGTTCTTCTGTCACTTATTTTCCTTTTCTTATTTTTATTTGAAACCCACTATCCATTTTAAAAAAATATTAGATTGGGCTTTTTTTTTTTTCTAGAGCATTTCCTTCTTTTTTGATTAGAGCCTTTTATTTTCTATGTTTAAATGTTCAGATGTTGTTTAACCAAAAGCATTTATTTGTACCCATTCATTTTAGCTATCATGATAGCAAAATAGGAGAATTATACGAAATGATAGATTTCAGGTTTAAATTCTTCACTTACCAATTTATTTACACATTCATTTATAAATTTGAATTGAGCCCTATAAGTTGGAGCCTACTTACTGTCTTTTGTTTTCTTATTTATAGATACTGTTTCTATTCGATCCAGAACTGAGAACTATGTTATAGCAGACTTCAGATTACTAGGGTCCCTGACCAAACACTTATTTTAGACTTATGATGAGATAGACACTATGCTCCACCTGGGGAGTTGGGAATTAATTAAACCTGGTACCTACTTCAAGGAGTCTAAGGAGATAGAAAAATGTATGAAAATACGTCATATTCAAATGCTTTCAAGGTATTAGAAAACTCAACTCCAGCTGGCATTTTGTTGACTTGCTATCAAGGAGCTCAAAGGTAGGAGAAAAGTCAGCACAATCTAACCTTGACTTTTGTTTCTTTGTGCTGCTTTAGCCTCTTGCCTTCTCCCATATATTGATTTATCCTCAGGCTAACCTATCTGGTGGTTCTAAACAGAAGCATGGACTCTGTGCTTCCTCCATTCTCAACCATCATGAAAATTATACACTTTATCTTGATTGGAATCCTTCTGAGTCAAGTGTGGCTAGAGGAGTCCCTGTTTCTGGCTTCCTTTTCCTCAATTAATTGCTATCCCCTGAGAGAATGTGATAAGTCTTATTGATTTGTGTCCTTGAGCAGAGGGTAGAGGTGGTGTCTCCCCAACCACAAAGCTACCAAGCAAAGAGAAAGACAGTTACTTAGAGGGAGGTTCAAGTAGCATAACAAAAGAGAATGGTAAGATGGGAAACTGGCACTGGTAAGCCAGCCAGTGACGATCTGGATGGCATCAGTTTTCCACCCACTCCCACTTCATGTTCAGACTCAGCGTTTTATTATTATGGTATCCTGATTACAAAATTGTTCAAATAATTCTACCTGCCAAGTAATATGACTTTGTAGGTTCTTGCAGCAAGAGAAAGTCTATTCTTCTATTTCATAAATCGGTGCTAAGCTGGTGAATTCATTTAACACAATAATGCCATGGAAATGATTCTGTTCTATGCTTGCTTCCCCAAAAGCTTAATGCACTTCCACTCACTCTTAGAGCCCTGCTGCTGCCACCCTGTAAACTAGCCCAATCTGCCTGGCTGAAGGCTGGAAGTCCACAAAGAGACAAGCAGTCATTCCAGCTCAGGCCATCCCAGACTGATCAGTGACTCAGCATAGACCACAGACACATGAGTGAGCCTAGTCTGGACCAGAAGGATCTGGTAGGGAGGGCACAGCAAGGATTTCAGTAGGGCCACAGTTGTTTAGTTATGATTTTGCAATCCAATAAACTCTTAAAAACAAAAGCATTTTTATTAATTTTCAGTAAATCCTTTTGGCAGCAAAAACAAATCTAAATTTATTGAAAGGCTACTTACACTCTTTGTTTATCCAACTAGTGTGAATATCTACTTTACTGAGAAATATATTAGTGTGCTTGATGACAGGCTGCTGCTGCAGGTCCTATTGGGGATTTTACAAAATATATTATAAATGAACTTCCCTAGTGATACGGTGGATAGCAATTCGCCTGCCAGTGTGGGGGACATGGGTTTGATTCTTGGTCTGGGAAGATTCCGCATGCCATGGAGCAACTAAGACCGTGTGCCACAACAACTGAGTCAGAGTTCTAGAGCCCACGAGCCGCAATTACTGAGCCCGCATGCTGCAATTACTGAAGCCCTGGAGCCCACACGCTTACAGCACATGCTCCGCAACAAGAGAAGCCACCTCAGTGAGAAGCCTGTGCACCACTAAGAAGAATAAGCAGCCCTTGCTTGCTGCAGCTGGAGAAAGCCCGTGTGCAGCAATGAAGACCCAATACAGCCAAAATATATATAATATATATATATACTTATATACATATATGTAAGTATATATATTATATTACATATATCTAGCTTCCCTGGTAGCTCAGAGGATAAAGCGTCTGCCTGCAATGCAGGAGACCCGGGTTCGATCCCTGGGTTGGGAAGATCCCCTGGAGAAGGAAATGGCACCCCACTCCAGCACTCTTGCCTGGAAAATCCCATGGACAGAGGAGCCTGGTGGGCTACAGTCCACGGGGTCCCAAAGAGTTGGACACGACTGAGCGACTTCACTTTCACTTTCATATACATATATATACTTGTATACATATACATATAAAATTGTATACATATATAGGTGCAAAGTTTTAGCTTTTTAAATTATATAAAGAAAAACCCAAACTGAACCAGAACCAAAACAAACAGATCACTTAACTTTTGAAAATATCAGACTCAAGAATTTGGGGACCCAAAAATTACTTTGCACAGAATGTCACCCCCATTTTTACCCTCTTGCCATCCTACTCCTGAAGAATCTTCCCTAATCTTCTTACACTGTTTTTTTTTTTTTAAATTTCCCTTCTCCCTCCTCCTTCAAAATCCCTCTCTTGCAGCCTCTCAGTGTCTGACTTCAGCCTCCCTCCCACTCTGGGATTTTCCTCCACCACCTTTTTCCTTAAATAGTACTACTTCTATCTTTCTCAGCTCCCCAGTTTGCACCTTCGTGTATCACACAGCTCAGCGAGTTGAAAGATATTCCTCGACATTTGCTTCCTTTTGAAGGGAAGTGGAGACTGGAGATCAAGAGCTAAAAATGATGACTAATATTCTACCCTTTCACACTTATATAGATAATAATATATTACTGATGCTCCAATAGGAGTGTAAAAGATCAGTTAGGCTGAGATACAAAGAAAGTAGTGATCAATTCAGTCCAGGGTAGTGAAGCGTTATTAAAGAAGTTTATAGAGAAACCATGTTCTGGAAGAGTTGACCTATAATGGCATGCAGGGAATGAAATTCAGAACCAGCTGATCTAAGTAGGGGAGGCAGCTTTTGAAAAAGGAACACTGTGGGTTCAACCAGGAATATCAGTGAACTACATATAGTTTATGAAGCTGGAGCATATGGTGGGAGATGAGGAAGAGGAGTTAAGCAAAGGCCAAGTCATAAGAAAACTTTCTCTGAAATAAGCTTTCAAATATGTATAAGACTGTCAGTGGAACAGAAGTCAAGAGAAACTTCAAAAATATGAAAAGCAGATAGGGTGTGATGGAAGAAATATAAGACCACTAAACAGAAGCTATCAAAACAGATGGAGGAATAAATTCAGCATGAAACCTCCACCATGAAGAAGGGCATAATAAAAAAAAACAATGACCAAAGATCTGAGGAAAGATATTCTGAGAAAGAGAGACAAAGTCGAAGACATTATACCCAATAAATAGTTAAAAGAATAATCAAAATTGATATAGTTATAAATTTGAATATATTCTATAATTAATATCCATGGAAATTTAAGGGAGGATATTACATTTAGAAAATAAGAAATAGCATAGACAATTACAAATAAGAAAGAAACAAAATTGCCAGGAAGTGAAAAATATAATTGTTGAAATTAAACAATTAATAGATGAACTGCACAGCATAACGGAAGCAGCTGGAAAGCTAATTAAAAGTTAAAAAAATAACATACTGACCCTTACTGGATCACTTAAACGTCAAGCACTTCTAAGTGATGTGTATACATTTTATTTACTTCTTCCTCACAACAGTCAAATAAGCAATACTATTATGATCTTATTTTAAATAAAAAGTTAAACTGCAGTACTTATAAAACTCACTTCAAACCACACCAACCCCAGAGAACACATACTAACCACTGTATAGTGTACAGAAGACTGAATCTAAGAATCACTTTAGAATGCAATACAAGAAGATAAAAAGATGGGTATAAAGAAATAAAGGTTAAGAACAAGGAGAACAGATCTAGAAGCTACAGCCTCTAAGAGCTTAGTGTGAGCTGTCAGGGAATCCTGATGAAAAGAAAGCAATATCTAAGTGTATGAGAGTTAAAATTTCTTAGAATTAAAAAAAGGTAAGATTCTTCATTTAAAAGAAGTGATTAAGTGCTAAACAAGACAATTTAGACAACGGAGACAAAGTTTAGGATTTAAGAAGAGGATTGCCGTAATCAGACTTTTTCTTTCATAAAGGTCAATTCACAGGCAGCATTAAGCATGAATCACAAGCTCAAGAATATAGGCAAGGTACTACCTATCAAATAGCAGTAGTCTAGACCAGAGACAATGAGTCTACACTGAGGCAGGAGGGATAAGGAAGAACAACCAAGCACAGAGTCAGAAAACTGATGCTAATAATAATGGTGAGGGTGAGGTATCAAAATGTCACGTCACATACCATAAAAGTTTAAGGACATTAAAAAAATTGATGAAGTACAGCCACCATCTAAAGCATTTGTTCATCTAGGGTCTCCAACAGTAGCATAGAAGAATTGAATCACAAAGTGTCATGAAAAACACAAATCAAAATATGAAATATTCTTATCCAATACAAGTGTTGAAAATAAAATAGTAATTTCTTTATAGCAGTATATCCCAAAGTTTATTATATAACACTAGTTCTGATGATTTGTGGAATATTAAAGATTCATAATCTTACAAGTTTGAGAAAACTTTAAAAACAGGGTTTACCCTTAGAGCCTCAAATTATACCTTAACAAATTAAAGAGCCTCAGAAGTATTATAATAATGAAATATGCTGAAGTTTTAGAATGGAATATTCTTCAGAAATATTTAGTTATATCCCATGACACTAAATATATATAAAAAAAAAATATATATAATATATGCTGCTAAGTTGCTTCAGTTGTGTCTGACTCTGTGCGACCCCATAGATGGCAGCCCACCAGGCTCCCCCATCCCTGGGATTCTCCAGGCAAGAACACTGGAGTGGGTTGCCATTTCCTTCTCCAATGCATGAAAGTGAAAAGTGAAAGTGAAGTCGCTCAGTTGTGTCTAACTCCTAGCGACCCCATGGACCGCAACCCCACCAGGCTCCTCCATCCATGGGATTTTCCAGGCAAGAGTACTGAAGTGGGGCGCCATTGCCTTCTCCATATAGATATATATGTATATACATATATATAGAAATATATGGGCTTCCCCAGTGGCTCAGCAGTAAAGAATCTGCCCACAATGCAGGAGCCACAGGAGACGCAGGTTCAATCCCTGGGTCAGGAAGATCCACTGGAGGAGGACATTCTTGCCTGGAAAATCCCATGGACAGAGAAGCCTGGTGGCTACAGTTCATAGGGTTTCAAAGAGTCAGACACGACTGAAGCAACTTAGCTCGCATGCATGTATACAATTTTAGAGGCATATATTAATGCATTTATAGGAATCCAACTTTTATTATTCATATGCTGTATATTCAAAGTGTGAGATATAGCTGTAAAGTGTTATTATGCCTTTCAAATATTTTATAGAAATGGAGGCTGTGAGGATAAATGAGGAAAATTCAAATAGAACATAACAGTGTATTAATAATATTACTCAAAAGATTAGCTGTAATAATAAATCTAAAGTCTTTACTCTAATGTTAAAGGAAAGCAAAATACAATAATTGCTTAAACCACTATTCGTTGGTAGATAACCAGATTCCTTCTGTCCCCATCTGAACTCCTTTTTGGCCCAGGAGGGGCTGCAATTACGGAAAGAAAGCTAACTGCTGTGCTAAACAAGTTTAAAACCTCACCACCACAATAGAAGCTTGTTTTATGCTCACATCTGAGTCTGATGTGAGCAGCTGATACAGATCAGACTTTCTAAGTTGTGATTCAGCATCCCAGACTGCTTTCGTAATGTGGCTTTCAAGGTCATTTTAGCATTATCCAGATAGCACATGGCATGAAATAGAAACATCAGATCCTTGACTGTCTTATACTGGAAGTTAACACACATCATTTCCATACACATTCTATTTACCAGAGCCAGAAATGTGGCCCCACAGAGATGTTGAGGGGCATATTCATAGCTTTGATTGGTGTATCTTCCTGATGAATGACTTTTTATCATTTTTATTTCCCTTCATCACTGGTAATATTTGTCATCCTGAAGCCCACTTTAATATGGCCACTTCAGCTTCCTTCTGATTAATGTCTGCTGATACATATTGTTTTCCTGTAACTTATCTGTATCATTATATCTAAATTTCACTGTCATTATCTCCAGCTTGAAGATGGTTTTTTTATGTTATTTGATTACACTAAACTAGTTCCTTTTCAATCTATTCCCCAGCATGGTCTTTTAAAAATTCAAGGATGATCTTATTATCCTGCTTAAAAACCATCACTGACATTTTGCTTTTTAAAATTAAGTCCACACACCTTATCCTTAATTATAAGTCCAAAGATGATCTGTCCTCTAGGACACTTCCAATATTGTTACTGACATACTTTCCCTCACATTTCATACTATAGACATAATGAACTTTTTTCAACTCCAGTAATTTAACTTCTGAATTGCTTCCCACTGTTCATCATGGTACTTCATTCTTCAAAGGACTAACTTCTTTCTATATTTATTTCACTTGGATATTCTATCATTGAAAAGTCTACTTTGACCTGTAAATTCTGAATTAAGTCCTCTTCCTTTATGGTCATCCATCCTATATCACATGTATTCCTTTATCACAGCACTGATGAACTGGCATTATACTTGCCTATTACATTGGCACATCCCCCATCAGATTGTAAATTCCCCCAAAGTTGGGATGTATCCATTCAGTTCACAGTTGTACATCTGGCACTTACCATAGAATCCTTTGACATTTAATTAATACTTGTTGAGTGAGTGGCTGAATTTCCGAATATTATTAATGACTTCAGCAAGAAACTTTAGTGCAGTAATAGACCCATTAGCTGGATCATATCTTGAAAAAGAGAAGTGAAAGGACAGGGAGAAAGTTTAAGGCAGTTGAACATTTGAAAAAAATGACAAAGTAGAGCGTGGTGACTTGGTTTCGACAGACCGTAAGACTGTATGCTCTCCTACCCTCCACGCACAGCAAGATGCTCGGTGATTCCAAGCCAGAGAAAATCCTTTTCTAGTTCTTCTTAAGATGCTGCTGAGTCACTTCAGTCGTGTCCGACTCTGTGTGACCCCACAGACGGCAGCCCACCGGGCTCCACTATCCCTGGGATTCTTCAGGCAAGAACACTGGAGTGGGTTGCCATTTCCTTCTCCCGTGCATGAAAGTGAAAAGTGAAAGTGAAAGTGAAGTCTGACTCAGCGACCCCATGGACTGCAGCCTACCAGGCTCCTCCGTCCATGGGAGTTTCCAGGCAAGAGTACTGGAGTGGGATGCCATTGCCTTCTCTGCTTCTTGAGATGAGAGAATAAAATTCTTAGATTATAATATAAACTCTTAGAGATTCAAATCAGGTACTTGAAAGTTGAATTCTCTCCAAAAGTAAACTGATCTTTTATTATGAACTACTACATACAGAACTGTGCATGAGATAGAGTCACCTTCAATATTTAACTTAAGAAGAATGCTCATATAAGCGTATCTAGGTCAAGAAGTAGAAAAGTGTGGTGCCCCAAAGCCTGTCCTTTTGCTCTCTCCAAGTCACTATTTCCTCCCTCCTTTGAATATGTAGCCTCTATCTTGAAATTTATGGTAATCACATCCTTGCTTTTCACATTTTTTTCACCAGTATCGCAAAATACTCTGGTATAATTTTTGCCTCTTTAGCTAACAATAGAAATGGACTTACATATTAGCATTTTTTAGTGGGCTAGCTTCTTTTCTTCATTCTAACTTTTGGGTTTTTAAAATATTCACTTATCCAGAATGTGTGCATGGTATTTGATTCAGAGGCATATTACTATGATTAAAAATAATGATCATTTGGTTCCCAACACTCCACTTTTACCCCTGGGCAACACAATGAAAGCCAAGTCAAATTTTTGCATACAAACTTCAAAGTCTGTCTCAGAGATGAGAAACAGAGGGGGAAATATTTGTCTGCTTATACATAGAAGCTAGAAAAAGCTACCTTTTCCTCCCTTCTGAAAAAGGAAAAAGAAAACTTCACTCTTTGGGCACATGGATCTCTGATTGAAACTTGATCGTTTATTCTCTATGTCTTTTTACGCTCATTTTTGTCTTTTTCATCCTTTGTTTCTTTGTGCCTTATTCTTAAGATGTTTTATTCAGATCTGTCTCCAGTTTACTAATTTTCTCTTCACTGAATCCAATCTCTTAATCTTTCCCTGAGTTCTTAATTTTGATCATGATTATTTTCATTTTTGTTCCCAGTTACCTGATAAAATTCTAAATTTTGTCTTATTTCACTGAGCACAGTAAATACGTTGTTTAGTTGCTAAGTCATCTCTTTTGTGATCCCATGGACTGTAGCCCGCCAGGCTTCTCTGTTCATGGGATTTCCCAGGCAAGAATAGTGGCATGGGTTGCCATTTCCTTCTCCGTGGGATCTTTCCCATCCAGGAGTTGAACCTGCAACTCCTGCATTGCAGGCGGATTCTTTACCATTGAACCACCAGGGAAGTCCAGAGTAAACAGAGTTATTTAAAATTTTCTAATATCTGAAGTCTCCCATTGGTCTTTTTCTATTGTTTCATGTTCCTATTTGTTTTCATACTTGTGATCTAATCTTTTGATGTACTTGGGCTTTTTGTTTGCTTTATTTTTATATTTTAAAGTATATGAAATATAAAAAATATTAAAAGACTTTATATTTTATATTCTAAAATAACTATAGATTCTTGGAACACTGCAAAGATATTATGGAAAAATCGTGTGTACCTCTCACTCAGTTCCCCCACTGGTTACATTTTGTGTAACTGTATGTAATATCAACCCAGGTTGGTAAACTGGTAAACCATAGATTCACGTAGCCGCTATTCCTATCAAGATACAGAACTATTCCATCCCCACAAAGATCTCCTCCATGCTCTCCCTTAAAGTTGTGGTTCCATGCACCCCTATAGCCCATGTAATCCCTGCCCATGGAAACCACCAATCTGTTTTCCATCTTTTTATATATGGGTGGGGGTGCAGAGAGAATAATACAGGATGTGATCTTTAGAAATTGGCTTTTTCATTAATTTTTTACTGTGAGTTAATACATTTGAAAAATTATAAAACTGGTTTGAGGTGATGCTATATCTGCCCCACACCTCCCCCACCTCCCCACTGCCTTTTCAAAGATTGCTTCTGATGCCAAGTACCTGGTATTCTAGCACTCTGAAACCACCTTAGTTAAAGTTTAAAGACTGAAATCTTAACAAAGTGAGAGGCACTCCCTGTGAAGGACTATCTAATGGCTTCACACTGCTAGGATAGAACTTTATAGGATTTTAACCCAAAGTTTAAGGAGCAGAGTGGATTCACTATGATCCTTCCCTTGGTAGGCTCAGGAGCCCAGTCTCCACTCTCAGCTTCTTAGCCTCTCAACTTTTTCTCCTGGAATCACTTAACATCCTCAAGTAAAACAAAGCTCCAAGTGCCTGACTTGCCTTCATTAGCCTCTCTTATTTTCTGGACTCTAGCACAGTAATTTTCTCTCTCTTGTTAAATTTGCTTGTCTTCAAGCAAGTGATTTTTTTGTACCTTTTGTCCCCATTCTCTAATTATCCCCAGCAGTGAGTGGGTCTCAATCACCTTATCTGCTCTTATCAGAAAGAAATGTTTCCTATAGTTATGTGTTTTTTGACCTATACAGATTTTAAAATGTTTCCATTTAAATTTTAAAGACTGAATTTTTAAATAAAAAGTGGGATATCTGATTTATATTGATGTCTGAATCCACTCAAGACAAACATCAGGTAAAGATAAACAGGGGATGCTGTACCCTTAGGAAAAGCACTTGCTCTCAATTTGGCTACAGTCTTCCCTTGCCCCTAGTGTCTGTATCCATCCACTTTATTCATTTAAATAACAAAGTATCTTGGCCACTAGAGCATTTTTATTTTTTATTTAAAGAACAAATTTAAATTTAAAAATTTAAATTTTTAAATTTAAAATTTAATACTACTTTTATGTTCTTCCTAGAATTTTTTAGTAAATGAGATCTTCACTACTTTAAAATTTGACCATTTTCATTCTTTTCTTCATCATTTAGAAGTAGATATGAAGTAAATAATATTCCTTGTACTAGTCCCATTAAATGATTGAGCCTCTATCCAGCTAATGTCTTTCTTACTTCCCAACAGCCTAGCCTCTCCTGATAACTCTAAATCCACTAAGAATATTTGTTTACAATCAGTCCTTATTATTATTGCCAAAGTCAGAAAACTGGAAAGTATCCTCAGTTATCATTACTAGAGACACTTTTGTTAAATATTCCTGTGTTACCCTTGACTCACAAGGTAAATTTACTTCTCAGAAATTATTTTTCTACTCAATGTAATCATGATTACACCTCCTATACCTCATGGAGTAAAAGTAAACAGGAAAATAAGAACTACATTAAAAATTATGTAGGATCAAAATTGTACTTAGACTTTATTATCATATTTTTATCAGTGTGAATCATTGTGTGCACATCTAGCATCTAGTGAAGAACAATTGTTGACCATGTATTTTTGTTGTTTCATGTCCATGTATAGCTTCAAATTTATAGGAAAAAAATATTGGTTCTCAAAAGGCTTAAATTTTATCTGGGAAGAGAGACACATAGAAAGCTGTATAAAATATACATGAAATACTTCTCTATATGTAAGATGACAGGATAAAAGGAAGTATATTATACCACTGTGTATATTATACCAGAATGCCAATTAGAACAGCAATAAGAATTGGGGGGTTATGAACAAGAAAGGCTCTTGAGAAAGGGTCTGGGGTAAGATTTTGATGAAAGTATAGACATGGACTTATAGGAAAGAGTCTTGAAGTTATTCTTGCAAGTGGTATTTTTGCAGCGCTTTTATTTCCAGGAGCTAAATCCACATTTACTCTTTTTCTGAAGAATTTTGTAGGAGATTTTGTAGCATGTTGGCACAGAGTTGATTTTATTTTAATGCTCAAGAATATGTAGACAGTCAAGTGTACTATATTCAGAAATAGGAAACGAGAGAGAATAATGTGAAGAGATAATCATCTCCAGTCTCACTTCAGTCTTGGCATTTTTCCATCACTCTATTCAACAGAAATATTTTACTTTCTGTAGGCGATAATAAGACATTTAATATATGGATACTGACCTTAAGGAACTTACAATTGATATTAGAGGTTTGGGAACCTAAGTGACAGGTTAAACAATACACAGTAGTTACCTAGACATACTAGAAATGTCACAGGGTAGTGGCTGATAAATATAAAAATTATTAGTGCTGACAAGTCCTAGTATAGTTCATAGGAGGTAGAATCTTTGGGAGCTGGCTTGGAGAAAAATGGCTTCATGAGTGAGATGTAACTAGAATCATTTCAGCAGGGAAACCATAGAGTTCCTCTAATCCAACAAGATGAATCCCTTCTACCACATCACTAATAAATGGCTCTTCTTTTTATCCTCTCTAGTAATAATAAAATTCACTTTCAAGAGACACCCTGCTTCAGGAACTTAAAGAGAATGTTCTTCTTTATGCTCAGCCCCAAATTAACCTCCTTGTTAAGTCTAATAGTGCTACCCAGAGCTCCCTAAGCCCTGTGTCCATCATTCTCAGGTGCCCCAGTGTACTACAGAGGTGCTGGGTTATCTCTTCTCTTGGCAGCCCTAGCTGTCTTGCAGGGGGCTCAAGTAGCCACAACACCAGAATGATGGCCATGAGAAAACTCCTGTGTTTATCCCAGGGCAATAAACATTGTCACCTTACTGATGCTCTGCAGTGATAGTTACTGTAAAGTACTGCTCAATATAGCATAGTGGTGAAGAGATCCAAGTTCTGGAATCAGATAGACTCCAGTTAGAATCTTGGCTCTACCAGTTATTTATTACTTCTAATATCTTTGAAAAGAAACATTTTCAGTCCTCAATTTCTACATGTAAATGGGTATGATAATAATGACTCCCTTATGGCGCTGATGTAAGAACTAAAGGTAACCCATTAGGACTAATAAATGCTTTTATTGTCATTGGTTCTGCTTTCCCCCCTTTAAACCATGATATAGAATTTGTATTCATAAACATCTAATTATTTAAAGTTAGTTTTTGTTTCCTCTAAGTCTCCTCCTCTGGCTAAATATCCCAAGTTCCTTCAGTGTCTCATCCAACATGAGTTCAAGTTTCTTCAACTTCTCAGTTCCTCGCTTCTGGACAACATATGGTGTCCTCAGGCTCCCTTTCAAATATTCTGTATTAATACTAAGAATGTACCCCAGCAAATGTGGCTTGATGAGCTAATCTTTGAAAGGTGGAGGAAATAGGGGAATGAAAAAAGGATATTCTCACTGGAGAACAGTGTAATTAGTGAGCAAAGGAGAAGAAGCCATAATAGACACATCATGTTTAACAATAAATGGGCTTAACTAGCTAAAAGAGAGTCATGGTGAGAAAAGATTTAAAAGTAGCTGTTTTATGACATCTCTGGAACTATGAAACTATGAATTCTATCAATATAAAGGAAAACCAAAGCCATTCTCAGGTGGCTCAGTGGTAAAGAATCTGCCTGCCAATACAGGAGACATAAAAGATGCAGGTGATTCTTGGATTGGGAAGATCCCGTAGGGCAGGAAATTGTAACCCACTCCAGTATTCTTGCCTGGAAAATTTCATGGACAGAGGAGCCTGATGGGCTACAGTTCATAGAGGTGGACATGACTGAGCACACAGGCTGCACTACACTAAAGGAAAATCAACTAAGTCATCATTATAGGAGACTGATCTATTACTTGAGAGCAACCACAAAATTCATGTGAGCTACTCACTAGCAGCAAAATGTCATATTATAATATAACCCTTCTCTTGCTCCTCTTAGATTAAACAATCAGTAACCCTAGAGTCACCCCAAAGGAGATGCTGAAAACTTAGAGACAATCCACAAACCAGTGATTCTATTTGGCTATTGGCTATTGCAGTCAGCTCTGGTAAGAAAGAGGTTGGTGACTCAAAGAAGTTACTTTGTCCTGTCTTGGGAACCACATCTCAGTAGCTTTAATATCTGGATTTTCTTTATTCCTAATCTTTGTCTTCCAGGCTTCTGTTTGTTTGTTTTTTCCCATTCATTCAATTTGCATAATGCTTAGGCTCTTTTGGGCGTGGGGTAAGGAGATACCTATCCTCCAAGGTAAGGAGCAGCGGCTGTGTTTCACGCCGAAGGTAAGAGAAGCCCAAGTAAGATGGTAGGTGTTGCAAGAGGGCATCAGAGTGTAGACACACTCAAACCATACTCACAGAAAACTAGTCAATCTAATCACATTAGGACCACAGCCTTGTCTACATCAATGAAATCAAGCCATGCCCACGGGACAACCCAAGACGGGTGGGTCATGGTGGAGAGGTCTGACAAAATGTGGTCCACTGGAGAAAGGAATGGCAAGCCACTTCAGTGTTCTTGCCTTGAGAACCCCATGAACAGTATGAAAAGGCAAAATGATAGGATACCAAAGAGGAACTCCCCAGGTCATTAGGTGCCCAATATGCTGCTGGAGATCAGTGGAGAAATAACTCCAGAAAGAATGAAGGGATGGAGCCAAAACAAAAACAAACCCATTTGTGGATGTGACTGGTGATAGAAGCAAGATCCAATGCTGTAAAGAGCAATACTGCATAGGAACCTGGAATGTCAGGTCCATGAATCAAGGCAAATTGGAAGTGGTCAAACAAGAGATGGCAAGAGAGACATTGACATTCTAGGAATCAGTCAACTAAAATGGACTGGAATGGGTGAATTTAACTCAGATGACCATTATATCTACAACTGCAGGCAAGAATCCCCCAGAAGAAATGGAGTAGCCATCATGGTCAACAAGAGTCCGAAATGCAGCACTTGGATGCAATCTCAAAAATGACAGAATGATCTCTGTTCGTTTCCAAGGCAAACCATTCAATATCACAGTTATCCAAGTCTATGCCCTAACCAGTAACACTGAAAGCTAAAGTTGAACTGTTCTATGAAGACCTACAAGACCTTTTAGAACTAACACCCAAAAAGATGTCCTTTTCATTATAGGGGACTGGAATGCTAAAGTAGGAAGTCAAGAAACACCTGGAGTAACAGGCAAATTTGGTCTTGGAATGTGGAATGAAGCAGGGCAAAGACTAATCGAGTTTTGCCAAGAAAATGCACTGGTCATAGCAAACACCCTCTTCCAACAACACAAGAGAAGACTCTACACATGGATATCACCAGATAGTCAATACTGAAATCAGATTGATTTTATTCTTTGCAGCCAAAGATGGAGAAGCTCTATACAGTCAATAAAAACAGGACCAGGAGCTGACTGTGGCTCAGATCATGAACTCCTTATTACCAAATTCAGACTCAAACTGAAGAAAGTAGGGAAAACCACAGGACCATTCAGGTGTGACCTAAATCAAATCCCTTATGATTATACAGTGGAAGTGAGAAATAGATTTAAGGGCCTAGATTTGATAGATAGAGTGCCTGATGAACTATGGAATGAGGTTTGTGACATTGTACAGGAGACAGAGATCAAGACCATCCCCATGGAAAAGAAATGCAAAAGCAAAATGGCTGTCTGGGGAGGCCTTACAAATAGCTGTGAGAAACAAGAGAGGTGAAAAGCAAACGGAGAAAAAGAAAGATATAAGCATCTGAATGCAGAGTTACAAAGAACAGCAAGAAGAGATAAGAAAGCCTTCTTCAGTGATCAATGCAAAGAAACAAAAAAAAAGAACAGAATGGGAAAGACTAGAGATCTCTTCAAGAAAATTAGAGATAACAAAGGAATGTTTCACACAAAGATGGGCTTGATAAAGGACAGAAATGGACTGGACCTAACAGAAGCAGAAGATATTAAGAAGAGGTGGCAAGAATACACGGAAGAACTGTACAAAAAGATCTTCACGACCCAGATAATCATGATGGTGTGATCACTAACCTAGAGCCAGACATCTTAGAATGTGAAGTCAAGTGGGCCTTAGAAAGCATCACTACGAACAAAGCTAGTGGAGGTGATGGAATTCCAGTTGAGCTCTTTCAAATCCTGAAAGATAATGCAGTGAAAGTGCTGCACTCAGTATACCAGCAAATTTTGAAAACTCAGCAGTGGCCACAGGACTGGAAAGGTCAGTTTTCATTCCAATTCCAAAGAAAGGCAACGCGCAAAAATGCGCAAACTACTGCACAGTTGCACTCATCTCACATGCTAGTAAAGTAATGCTCAAAATTCTCCAAGCCAGGCTTCAACAATACATGAACCGTGAACTCCCTGATGTTCAAGTTGGTTTTAGAAAAGAGCAGAGGAACCAGAGATCAAATTGCCAACATCCCCCTGGATCATGGAAAAAGCAAGAGACTTCCAGAAAAACATCTATTTCTGCTTTATTGACTATGCCAAAGCCTTTGACTGTGTGAATCACAGTAATCTGTGGAAAATTCTGAGCGAGACGGGCATACCAGATCACCTGACCTGCCTCTTGATAAATCTGTATGCAGGTCAGGAAGCAACAGTTAGAACTGGACATGGAACAACAGACTGGTTCCAAATAAGAAAAGGAGTATGTCAAGGCTGTATATTGTCACCCTGCTTATTTAATTTCTATGCAGAGTACATCATGAGAAACGCTGGACTGGAAGAAACACAAGCTGGAATCAAGATTGTCCGGGAGAAATATCAGTAACCTGAGATATGCAGATGACACCACCCTTAAGGGAGAAAGTGAAGAAGGAACTAAAAGCCTCTTGATGAAAGTGGAAAGAGAAGAAAAAAGTTGGCTTAAAGCTCAACATTCAGAAAACGAAGATCATGGCATCTGGTCCAATCACTTCATGGCAAATGGATGGGGAAACAGTGGAAACAGTGACAGACTTTATTTTTGGGGGCTTCACAATCACTGCAGATGGTGAGTACAGCCATGAAATTAAAAGACGCTTGATCCTTGGAAGGAAAGCTATGACCAACCTAGACAGAATATTAAAAGATAAAGACATTACTTTGCCAACAAAAGCCCATCTAGTCAAAGCTCTGGTTTTTCCAGTAGTCATGTATGGATGTGAGAGTTGGACTGTAAAGTAATTAACCTCCAATTAAAATAAATAAACTTATATTTAAAAAAGAAAGCTGAGCGCCGAAGAATTGATTCTTTTGAACTGTGGCGTTGGAGAAGACTCTTGAGAGTCCTTTCGACAGCGAGGAGATCCAACCAGTCTATTCTATAGGAAATCAGTCCTGAATATTCATTGGAAGGACTGCTGCTGAAGCTGAAACTCCAATACTTTGGCTACCTGATGAGAAGAACTGACTCACTAGAAAAGACCCTGATGCTGGAAAGAATGAAGGCGGGAGGAGAAGGGGACGACAGAGGATGAGATGGTTGGATGGCATCACCAACTGAATGGACATGAGTTTGAGTAAACTCCGGCAGTTGGTGATGGACAGGGGAAGCCTGGTGTGCTGCAGTCCATGGGGTCTCAGTCCATGACTGAGCGATTGAACAGAACTGATTAATCAGACATTCTGCTAGGCACAGGGGAAGCAGAAATCAACAGGATAATCCCTTGCCTTCAATGTTCACATTTCTCCAGATTCTGTGGGCAAGGCAATGCCTTTGTAAACAGATTTTGAGCACAACTTTAGAGATTGTTTATTGTCTTTTTACCCTGGATGAGGTATTAATCCTCTGAGCCTCTTTCTTTATTTGTAAAATGAGAATTAACAAAATCTTGGAGGATTTGTTATGACGGTGGCTCAGAGGTTAAAGCGTCTGCCTCCAATGCGGGAGACCGGGTTCGATTCCTGGGTCGGTAAGATCCCTGGAGAAGGAAATGGCAACCCACTCCACTATTCTTGCCTGGAGAATCCCATGGACGGAGGAGCCTGGTAGGCTACAGTCCGCGGGGTCGCAAAGAGTCAGACACGACTGAGCGACTTCACTTTCACTTAAAACTAAACATGCATACTGCCCGGCACAGAATTGTAACTAAATATACACCCAGAATACTCAAATATTCCCTCATAACACGGAGAGTAGAGGACCTTACTCTGAGTTTAGGAGCCATTGATTTGAGTTTAGGAGCCAGTGATTTCAGTGAGAGAGAGATCGAGAGAGAGGAGAGAGAGGAGGGAGGCAGGGCGGCCTTCCCAGACTACATCTCCCGGGATGCTCAGCAAGAGGGAGAGCCCCCGCCCAGCCCCGCTCCGCGCGGGCACCGCAGGCGCTGCCCACCCCACGAAGCGGGCGGCGCGCAGAGGCTACAAGTGCTGGGGCTGGTGAGCGGGGTACTTTCCCGAGGAGCAGCTCAGGGACCTGCACGCGGTGCTCTAGGCTCCCTGGGTGGCCAAGGCAGGAGGTGAGTGGCGGCGAGTGGAACGGGGAGGAGACGCTGGAGCGCGCGAGAGACCCCGAGAGACTGGCGGAGCTGGGGAGCGCGTCCCTCGTCCCTGCCTAAGGTGCCTGCCTAGCCTTTGGGTATTTGGCATACGCATCCCAACTCAGGGCACCACGGCGGACGCGGAGCTCACCCGGAATGGGTTGATTGAGTCCGTGGGGAACATCGATCGCTGCCCGGTGCTTGCGGCGCGCCCTTACAGCACAGCGCGCAGGACGGATCCCGAGGTCGCCTTCGCTAGACCAGCCTCGCCAGTGTCCGTCAGTTCCCAGGCAGATATTAATGCTCTTAATTGCTGGCGGACGGACGAGGGAAAGTGCTGTCTCCGCGTTCTGCGGGTGCAGTTTTATTAACCGCGCTCTTAAATCAGAGAGGAGAGAGGGAGGAGGCTGAAGGAAAGAGCCTTTGGCTGGTCCCCTGGGGATTATCCATTCTCCCCTGAGAATGGAAACCCCGGATTACCGAGCTGCAAAGGAAATCGACTGTGCAGCTTGTTCCGACGGAACAAGCGGAGTCTCTCTTTAAGAGATAGAGGCAGAAGGGAATTAAGTGGAGATTTCTCTCTCCCTCTCTTTGTTATAAATTGGAAGTCCCATAAGGAGCTCTGCCGATTTTTATCTAAAGTAATCCAATTTGATGGGCTAATTGTGCCAAAGGTTAATCAGCGCATCTAATGTTTGAGGGAACTGCGAGATTTCTCATTTCAGTAATCGATCAAAGCCGTTACCATTGCTTCCTTCACTGAGGATCCCGCAGTGGAGGGTGGGGGTAAGGGGGTGGTGGTGGTGTATGCACTTACTAAAGGAAAGCTCTGGTTCAGTTGTGGTTTTCCTGCATCTGATTTTTGTTTCTTTTCCTGTTTTAGCTGCAGAGAAACTGCGATAATAGGAAAAGTGTGTGTGTGTGTGTGTGTGTGTGTGTGTGTGTGTGTGTGTGTGTGTGTGTGTTTTAAACAAACTCTAATGTAGAGCATAAAACATGTGGATTTCCCCTCTCATATTTTAAATGAGTTGCCAGGTGGATTTCCGCTTCACCTTACCTGTGTTTCTGTGTAGGTTAACAGCCGTTGGAGCTGTGGATTTTGAAGCATAATAAACCTCTAAGACATGAGTTAAATCTGTTATTATCCTGGACTTGGAAGCAAAATAAAAGGGGAATTTACTTGAAACCTCTGTACTTTCTGATAGTAGAAAGTAAATTTTTATTCCTCAGAAAGATGGCAGAGGCAGAAAAGGATGACAGGCAAATGGTTTTCTGCTCAACGCAAAATTTTTTCCCATGAAGGTGCCTTGCTGTGGTTAGGTAGGGCAAAGTTCCAGAGGTAACCCTGGAAATAGTTTCTCCCCTATTGGCCTCAACAGAACTGTGACTCTGTGAGTTTCTGATTTGTATTTTATTGTCAGTTTATTTCTAGACTGGGGTTTGTGAAAACTTCCTAGATGGTTGATGTCATGTACACATTTGTTAGCAAAGCGTGCAGAGGGAGAGGAACTCATGCTCACTCAGACCTGGAGTGCAGGGGTAGTGGACCTTTACCTGAAACAGGCAACTCGTGTGTGTGTGTGTGTGTGTGTGTGTGTGTGTGTGTAGGAGTGGGCTAGCTCATTGTATTTTTCAGAGATCACCCTATGAGGTGTGTGTCTACGTATTTTGGGGTCTAGAACATGCTGCCATCGTGTAGCAGTAAGCTGAGAATGGAATCACAATGAACAGGGCTGTGTGATTAGGGTCTTTGGGTGTACAAAGTGTACCATTAGGAGGGTGGCTTAATGAAGCCAGCCATCTTTCACCCACTTCACAGCCAACCAGTCAAAATACTGAGCTCCAGTAGAGTCCAACTGCTGGTGACATATTGATTGGTTCACCCATGGTGATATTCTAATGATGCTAATCTGTATTAGCATCTGTTCTGAACTACAGAGAGTGTAAACACTTATAATTTAACTGAATTATTGAGAAGTCTGTGCTTCTCCAAGTTCTTCAGAAAATCAGCAGCTCTGCTGAAAAAGGTCCTGCTTTTCTCATTTGTATCTCTGTGCAGGAAACCTGCCTTCTCGTTTGAGGGATCCTGTCACCGAAATGTGTGATCCTTGGATAAATTTGGCTTGGTGACGGCAATGCTTTCTTCCCAGACACAGCCACTTCCTCCATGTTCCTTTTACCCTGACCTAAGTTTTGCCCTTTCACACTTTGCCATCACTAGGTAGCTTCTCCTTTCTCTTACCTATTTTAGGGGGAATTGGGGCTGCAGTGTCAAAACCTGTAGCTACAAAGGAGAAGAGGGCCTCAGGAGCAGTACTCCTGGTGGTCTGGTCTTAGCTCCTGGTGGGTTCTTATCTAACTGTGTTGCTATTGGCAGACTCTCTGGAAGCTGCTGGGGGATGTCTGACTAGCTCGAATGGAGCTCCACTACCTTGTTAAGAAGAGCAGCCAGGCAGTCCCGTGTGATGGTGCTGACTGGAGTTCAAGAGGGCCTCCCCGGACCAGGCAGATGCAACAGTCACCAGAGCTGCTCTCTGCTGCCAGAGACGTTGTACCTCGAAGCCAAGAGCTTTGGAGATGGAAGCATCTAAACTTAGCCCTTCCCCAGCATCCCCTTCCCCTTCACCGCAAGACCGTGCTATTCACACAGACTCGTTGCCACCAGGACCTTTCAACTCAGGGAACAACCAGATAACAGCAGAACAGAAAGTCTGCAACTGCTGCAGCCAGGAATTAGAAACCTCTTTTACCTACGTGGACGAGAATGTCAACCTGGAGCAAAGGAACAGGCGCTCCCCCTTCAGCAAAAGGGAGTGATCACCTGGGAGACCTCGACTGGGGAAATGCAAATGAGTGGTCCCACGAGTCTGCCATATCCCTGATTTCCGAAGATGAAGATGATACCAGCTCGGAAGCCACCTCTTCAGGGAAGTCAGTAGACTATGGTTTCATAAGCGCCATCTTGTTCTTGGTCACTGGCATCTTGCTGGTGATCGTCTCGTACATTGTCCCACGGGACGTGACTGTGGATCCCAACACTGTGGCGGCCCGGGAGATGGAACGCCTGGAGAAGGAGAGCGCGAGGCTGGGGGCTCACCTGGACCGCTGTGTGATTGCCGGACTCTGCCTGCTCACGCTTGGGGGCGTCGTTCTGTCCTGCTTGCTGATGATGTCCATGTGGAAGGGGGAGCTATACCGTCGTGACAGGTTTGCCTCCTCTAAAGAGTCTGCGAAACTCTACGGTTCCTTCAACTTCAGGATGAAAACAAGCACTAATGAAAACACTTTGGAACTGTCACTGGTGGAGGAAGACGCTCTCGCTGTACAGAGTTAATTCTGGTTGTGAACTTCTTGAGAGTCTGCCTTGGTATTTTCTATGAACAAAACAAAGCAAAACACTTTTCTTAAAATTACTAGTGCAGTTTATTTGCCTGGCAAGAAAAGTTTGTTTCCCAAACCAACAGCCAGTGAGAGTTTTTGCTCTTGTATTTTTATTTAGAAGAAAAGCCATGTAAGATGCATTAAGAAACCACAGCCAGCTACACTGGTCCTTCTAAAGAGCTGAGGCTAATTAATCTGTAATGGCCACCTGCTTCTTCTATTAATACTTCTATAGCAAAATATTTCTAACAATTCAGTGTTCAAATGATTTCTTTTACATAATATGGGATATTTTTCTTTAGACACTAGAAGGTATAGAACCAATTAGTAACCTGTTTTGTGAAAAAGAATGTAAGCACTAATCAGATAAGGCTTACATTTAGTTCTTAAAGGTGCTTATCCACGTTCTTACTCAACTTATTCTTTCTGTAATTTGGCTAAACATTAAAATACGGGGTTTTGAATTTGAATATTTTGAAGCTTGAAGATACTGATTATTAAAAATGCAAAAACACATATGTTATATTCAAAATTATTCCTGTCCTCAGAAGTGGTAATTAAGTCATTAGAATAAACTTTCTAATAAAATTATATAAATCAGCCAATCTGAATTTAACCCAGAATGGTAGTGTCAGATGTTAGCCAGTGTCACATGCCTGTTGTCTAGATAAGTAAAATTAATTGCTGATGTAAACCTCATTTTCTGTTTGTGATTTAGCCATCATATATGTTACACATGCTGAAGTCTTTCCTGGTTCTCACCCCAGAGAGGTAAGCATAAGATGTTTTTATCCTATTTCCAGATACCTACACATCTATGCAGGTTGAGTCATAATCGGCTCAGGCACACTCCCAGGTCGCTGTTGTTTGGAAAAAACCTCCACTATAAGTGCAGCTAGACTCGTGGGGACTGTGCCTAGAAACTGGTATCACTTGTTCTAGGTCAAGCAACAAGTCATTGCCCCAGGATGGCAGCAGTCCTTAAGCTCACAGCCAAAAAATAAAAAACTAAAATGAGACGAGAGAGACTAAACACACTGAATCCATGGGAATTGTACTTCTCACCCGAACTTACTTCCTGCTAACAATCGTCTAAGGCATCATTCTGAGCACCTTATACCCAGGCTCTCATACCTGTGAGATCTTGCCTCATAAATTCAGACTTATTTTATTAGAAGCATCATAAGCAAAACAGTAACCACTTTGCAAAACACACACCTAGAATCCCTGCTAACTCAGTGTCTCTGTGGGTTATGGTTCAAGAAGGGGATGTAGGGAGAATGCAGCCTCAGAAATATCTTGCGTTTTACAGCTCTTCTTCAAGGTGTTTTCAACCTCCCACTTCAAGAATAGTTTCAGTTACTGTGTTACCAGGGTTGTTTGGGTCATTCTTAAAGAGGACTAGAGCTGGGAATCAGGGTGGAGAGCAGGGGAGGGGAAGTGAGAAAGTGATTTCTTTGTAGATTTTAAAGCCTGATTGTAATGTCTGAAGTTTTTGTTGTTATTGAAGACTGTGGAGTATGTGGGTGACTCTGGCTGGCAGTGTGTGTGAGTCAGGATATTTATGTGAATGAGCTCTTGTGGGTGTCACGTTGATTTGATGAATTGGGTACACTGTGTTGGTAAGGGTTAAAGTGAAATGCAGAAGAGAAGATCAGAGAGAGAATAATAAAAATAGTGAGGACAGATGTGTGAAAGAATTATTCGGTTAAAATGGTAAATTATATGGATCTCAGAAGAAGCTAGATGTAACTGGATTACCTTATCCTTTATAAGAGACCATTACTGATTTGGAAATAATTGGGATAATACAGACATGATTTCTGTTTTCTATAGCTGAGTCTCTGTGCTTTTCAGAAGAAACTGTGTTTTATTGTGACTCTCATTGAGGCCAGCTTTTCCCAGCAGTATAAATTTCTTATCCTGAAGGTTTATATAATATAAATTGTCAGATTCTAGCCTGCTTGAGGATCTACAATGCATGATGTTGAGGTAACAAGGGAATGATCTCTTTGGCTGAGTTAGTAGGTTTGAGCTGTGTCTTTATTTTTTTTTAAAAATATACTGTACAAAATACATGTTTATTCATAGACACTAATTGGCATCCTCTGAGCTTTGTTTATTTATTGATGAATCAAGATTAGTCAAATTGCAGACTTAAACAATTAATGAGAAGCCTGAATTTCAGGTTGTGAAGGAAGACAAATTTGAGATTCAAACGTGAGAAAATTTTTCAGCTCTGTAAAGCTGGTGATAAAGGAAAAGTCAAAGCTTTTCATTTGGAAGTATTTTATGATTCTTGTAGAGCTACCAAATTATATATAGTTCCAATGTGATCTACAAGATATATATTCCTACACACACACACATACACACACACACTTAGTTGCTCAGTTGTGTCTGACTCTTTACAACCCTGTGGACTGTAGCCTGCTAGGCTCCTCTGTCCATGGGATTTTCCAGGCAAGAATACTGGAGTGAGCGGCCATTTCCTTCCCCAAGGGATCTTCCTGACCCAGGGACTGAACCCAGATCTCCTGTGTTGCAGGCAGATTCTTTACCATCTGAGTCACTAGGGAAGCCCTACATGTTTATAACCCAATTAGGAAAAAGTATTCAGGGAAAAAAGACTTAAATCAGAGTATATTTCTTCCTTTTCATCCTTAAAATTTTAAAATTGAAATATAGTAAGTATATGGTAGACTATAGTCCATAGAGTTGCAAAACGTTGCAGAGTCAGACATGATTGAAGTGATAGCACGGATGCGTGCGCATATATGGTAACTTATTTTACCACTGTTTAAATCTACTCATATATGGGGCATAGCTCTTTTACCTTATCCTTATATGAGGGCAGACCATTACACCAAAAGGAAGCAATTCAAACATCATCTGGATATCTCTAGGGCTGCATTAACTCAGATAACCGCCTTCATCAGTTATGATTTCTCCAGGTGTTCAGCTATGTAGCTCTAGTTTATACTGTCAGTGCCCGAATTCAAGACAAAAATTAATTGAATTTTAAGTGGTGGTAACAAAAGACCCTGAACTTTAGACATTGTTGTTTCCAATCTGGTAAAGAGGGTTTGGGGCTCTAAATTTATTTATTGAGAAGTACTCTGGCAAGATCAGGTTATACTGTTACAGATAGTGAACAGAACATAGCTATGGTGTGGGTCTTGGATTCTTCATGGAGATTTGTGATGGAGATCTGTGGCCCTATGCCTGTCTCTTTAACATGGTGCTGGTTGTTACCGCTGAGAGCTTTTATTGCTAGACCTAGAGAAGCAAAAGTACTTTTTCAGAGGTCCATAGTTTAAGTCTTTGACTTTTTACCAGGTTTTAGAAAACTAGAGTCACCTTCCTAATCTTAAAAGAAGGCAACTCATTGTTCAGCATGGAGGCCTGAAGCTCTGAGTACCAGAAAGAGAGCTGCTTTTCTCCATTACTGCTGGGATCTACAGGCTGCTAATGGCCAGTTTAACTGTCTTAATGACTTTAATAAAAACTGTTCCTTTTCAGAGCACCTCAAACTGTTTTGGCAGAGCTGAAGTGATTTCTTTGCAGTCTTGGGTGTCCTTTTCAGCCATCTGGAGCTCCATATCATATGATGTACTGGACCTTTCATAAGAAGAATGTCTTTTCTCCAGGCTCCCATTTCATAGCTGATTCATAGTTTAGAGGATTACAGGACTACTTGGAACCATGAAATTCTTGGTGGCAGTGGGTACTTTTACCCACAAAACTGCCATGCTTCTTGATGCTCTACTGCCTAGCTACTTGCATGGATATCAATATCACATGCTTTACTGTCTCCCCAAAAACACCTGAGTCCATTCCTCCCATACTTATTTGTTTTAGGGACTCAAGCTGGCCCAGTACAGGCACATATCCTTTGATGTGCCAGTTTAGACAAAGACTGCCCTGCCAAGTTCATTTGTGCCTTCCGTTTGCTGCCAGGTATAAGGATAAGTGAGTGAGTGAGAATTATGTCAGTTGAATATCAGGAATTAAAGGTCTGAATCCAAGTGGTTCTACTTTTGTTACTTCTTTGTAACAAAGTTCTAGGCAGGACCCTTTGAACATTTTATCCTTCATCTTTCACATGTGCAGTGATAGGCACATGCAAAACCTTGATTATTGACATAAAGTTAAAGAAAAATGTTCTATATATCTGTTAGGAGAAGGTTTTTCAGTCTGAAGGTTGTATTGCATTGCAGCAATAACTGCTACCACAAAAATGTCGTCTGACTAAAGAGACTCAAAACCTTCATCAATGGTCCACCTGTTTAGCAAGATTTAATGCCACCAACTAGATTCCACTGTGACAAAGTAATAAGAGCCTTACAGTTCTCTGTGTTGGGGTTTAACCTTTTCCAGAATGGGGCATAAAGAATGACTATAATAAAAAATAATTATAAGGGAGTCTAACTGGCTTTTCTCAGTATAAACTGTTTTATAAAGAGAATTAACACTTCATCTTTTAGCTGATTTTCAGCTATACAATTTTATGGTTCATAGTTTTCTGTAGTATTTCCTTCCAGTTCGTATGGGCATAAGTCTTGGGAAGTAATTTGCCTGACTCGTGCAATAGCACTGTAAAAAGTAAGATGCTATTTTAAATATGAAAAATTGATTTCAAAAATCCACGGGTTACCCTTAAGAGCATACCTCTCCATTTTTTCTGTTTTTAGTGTGCAAGTTTATGTACACTCAAGTCTATGTATTTATTAGAATATTTATAACTATAAAACTGTAATATTTAAAGCTATTATTAGGATAATTTTCTTATGGGAAACTTGGCATGCCTAATGTTAACTTTAAGGACAAGAGAAATCTTTCACACATCATGAATGAAGAAGTTGTAATCAACCTCAGAATGAGATACCATAATTATATGGATTCTTGCTTATTTGTTTTTTTGGTTATTCAGCTTCCTGCAGATGTTTAATTGACTTTTTTACCCTCTCAGTTTTAGGCTTACAAAAAGCATGGCATATTTAGAAATTATTTTACCCTGATTATTATTTCATTTTAAGGAAATATGGGTAGCAGACAGTATTTTCCTTTGCTTCATTGTAGCAGTGTTCCTGTGTTTCAGGAAGAGCCAGCCTTATTTTCCCACTGCCATCTTCATGCTTCCTTGCCAGACTCCAAATACATGTCATACCAGAAAGCAAAGACAGGTTATTACTATACAGTGTACTGAGAGTTTATGGTTCTCATAGTGCTTTTCATTTTACTTTCTTGACAATAAAAGTATTTTGATGTTGATTATGTGTTTTTTATATTATAAAAAGGGAAGTTATTCAGGTTCTAGATTTTTTATTAGAGCATTTGATGCCATATGTTAATAGTGTGTCATTATCATTTTAAAATAAAACTATTAAGATATTTTATTGTGTGTGTTAACTTTTATTTAAATCTGAATATGTAATGTTGATTTTGTCTTTTCAAATTACATTAGAAATTATCAGTAAAAAAATTAAAATTAATATTTATCCTTGATTCAAGTAGAACATTCTTTTTGGTACCGTATCATTGAACAATGTAAACTATGCCTCATTTTTTTCTACTTTATGTGAAATCGTCTATGAATAGCTATTTGAGTTTCTTCAAATTATTCAGTATTGAACTTAGAGTATGAATTGCACAATGTGGAAAAAATACAGGAATAAATATTTTAAATACACTCATCTAGAAATATAGAAAGCTTTGAAGTGAGAAACAAATATTGGATTAGATCATGCTCCTGCTCTTAATAATTTTTAATGTAATTTTGATGTCTCCATTTTCATTTGAGAGATAGATAATAATATATATAATGAAGCGGAATTTTATCCTTACTATATGTAAGTGCTGTCAAGATTGAGAATCCTAAAGGGACAATTTGAAGTGAGGCCCCATTTATTGCTCCACTCGTTTGAAACCATCCAGATTCTTATCTACTATAAAAGAAGAAAATCTAGTGCTTTTTCATACATATTTTTTGCTAGAAGACCTTTTTTTTTGGTTAACCACCTCTGGTCATTCAGGATGAGCTGCACAATGGTGCTATAACTCCATGGTCTCTTGCTACCTGACCCTCAGAGGTCAGCAGGGAGCCTCCCAGGGACCCAATCTGATATGTTTCAAATGTTGCTGATTGTGCACTCAGAGGGAAAAAGAGAGTCAGAAAGGTCTCAAACAGACGTTGTACCTCCTCACAACTTGTTAGCCAGGACTAGCTATATAGTCCCACTTATGTTAGGAAATGCATTTCTAGTATGTGCTCTGAAATGGCACACATCTGAGCCATTTTCATCTGTAAAATAGGTATAAACTGTTTGCTTTGCAGGACTCTAATGAAACTTAGAGATATCAGATAAACTTAGAAGCCGAGATATTACTTTGCCAACAAAGTTCTGTCTAGTCAAGGCTATGGTTTTTCCAGTGGTCATGTATGGATGTGAGAGTTGGAAGAAAGCTGAGCACCAAAGAATTGATGCTTTTGAACTGTGGTGTTGGAGAAGACTCTTGAGAGTCTCTTGGACTGCAAGAAGATCCAGCCAGTCCATCCTAAAGGAGATCAGTCCTGGGTGTTCATTGGAAGGACTGATGCTGAAACTCCAATACTTTGGCCACTTCATGCGAAGAGTTGACTCATTGGAAAAGACCCTGATGCTGGGAGGCATCAAGGGCAGGAGGAGAAGGGGACGACAGAGGATGAGATGGCTGGATGGCATCACCGACTCGATGGACATGAGTTTGGGTGAATTCTGGGAGTTGGTGATGGACAGGGAGGCCTGGCATGCTGTGATTCATGGGGTCGCAAGGAGTCAGACACGACTGAGCGACTGAACTGAACTGAATGGAACAAGATAAATTAGACAAAGTCTGAGAGAGAATCCTGTTAGGTATTCTATCATTGGATCCACAGTATCTTATGTGTGCTGCTTTGTAACAGCAGAACTTGGGTTTTGGAAGTACTTGGGAACCATGATCATGAGCTGCTGACAAACTTCTGTATTGGGTCATCATCATGATCATAAATAATCTCCTCCTCTTCTTTCTTCTCCTTTTCCTTTTCCTCTTCTCCTCTTTTTCCTCTTTTTAGCCCCTTCCTCTTATTTTTCTCTCCTCTTTCTTCCTTTACCATAATCATCAACTATGTGGAAACCATTCATTTGCAGGTCTTTTAACATTTCACCATCATAGATATGTCTGAGAAAGCAAATTATATTTCCCTTCATGAGACAGAAAATCAGTTTGGAAAACTGTCTTTTGCTTAATTGTGAGTTGTTCTAACCATCCCATGCTATGTGGCAGAAAACTCAGATATCTCTTTGAATAGAAGAGTTTTGCCATAGGAAAGTCCAACAAAATCCTTTTATTTGGTTGAAAAATATATATATTTTACATTTATAGTGTTAAAACTTAAACGATTCTATTCAGTGAGCACTCTGGCAAAAGGCTGTTCTTCACTGCTATTCATCCAGAGCTGAGTGTGTGTGTGCTTATATTTAATGTATCTTTGAATTTTGTTTGAATTACTCACAATCGGCCAAATTAGGAAAATTAACTGCTCTGGAATACAGATGATATTAAGAGCAATTAAGAACATTAAGATCAATTGCCAAAAATTAAACTTTATTTTCCCTTGATATTTAAATGGCATAGTCAGCTATGCCCCCTGCTTCTAAGTGATCCATAGCAGAGAAATCAGGGACACCAGAGAAGGAAGAGGACAAAGCCAGGATTTGATTGCAAGCAGAATAAAAGGGGATTGGGAGAGACGGATGCTAGATTTTAAACAGTAATAGATGAGGCTGAGAGAGACTTCTGGAGAAAAAGTTTCATTAACAACACAGCCTTATGTCAGAGATTATATTAAGGGCATAGCTGTTTTGGCTAATCTCAAGAGCCATCATTAAGCTGAGAAAGAGAAGCTGGGATTGAGAACCCAGCAAATGATTCAGGCTGGAAGCAGGAAAATTTTGAGTTTAGTTAATGGTACATGAAACTGATGGAAACAAGTAGCACAGAAGCCTAAGTTGCTGAAGGAATTTTATTGCCAAAGAAGCCCTTAAATATGTGAGCCTTTATAACAACACTTGGGCCCCAATACTTGTACAAGCAGGAAGCAGGTCTGAAAATTTGTACAGGCCCTAAGGAGGGCATTGCATGAATATCCATTTTAGATGTGGCCAGAGATGGCAAGGAAGAAACAAACTCCTGGAGGCTTGAACAGGGGCTTTTGTGAAAGGTAGATAAGTGAATTTCTTCCAGAAATCAGAACAGATCCTAATCAAATAATTTACCATCCCCATCTTCCCTGGTGGCTCAGACGGTAAAGCGTCTACAATGCGGGAGACCCGGGTTCAATCCCTGGGTCAGGAAGATCTCCTGGAGAAGGAAGTGGCAATCTACTCCTATATTCTTGCCTGGAAAATCCACCAGAAGAGGAGCCTAGTGGTCTACAGTCCATGGGGTCCCAAAGAGTTGGACACGACTGAGCGACTTTACTAAGGACAAAAGGACTATATAATGCTTGACAGAGTTTCAGCATTTCTGTGGATCCATAATACGATTATCATGTGGTTATCATGTATATTATATACATCATTGTATATTATATATGAGGGATAACTTGTCTTCCTGGTTTATACTTTTCTTGAAGAAGAGACATACAGGCCTTATGAGGAAGTCTGTGCACACACTGGAGGGCTTGGACTTGGAGCTGGAAACAGTATCTAGATGGATCTTGCAGTCATCCCTCTTGGGAGCTGTGTATGCTCTGTGTATAAGCAGGAGAGACAGATCAGAGCAGCCCAACCAACGATCATACCCCATTTCCTTTGCTAGAGAGCAGTAGACCAATGGGGACTTCATTTCCCAGCATGCTTTTCATTTAGGTGAGGCTGAATGACTAATTTTCACCAATGAAATGTGAGCAAAGTGATGTGTGTCACCTCCTGGATGAAGTAGTTAAGGAACCTGCACACTTTTACTCCTGCACACTCCCCAATCTGGTGGCTGAATGAAGCTGATGGTTAATTTTTTGTGTCAACTTGACTGGACTAAATGATGCCCAGATAGTAAGTAAAGCATTATTTCTGTATGTGTCTATAAGGATGTTTCTAGAAAAGATTAGCTTTTGAATGGGGAGACTGAGTAAAGATTGCCCTCATCAATGTGGGTGGGCATCATCCAATCCTTTGCTGGTGCTGCTGCTAAGTCGCTTCAGTCGTGTCCGACTCTGTGCGACCCCATCAACGGCAGCCCACCAGGCTCCCTGGTCCCTAGGATTCTCCAGGCAAGAACACTGGAGTGGGCTGCCATGTCCTTCTTCAATGCGTGATAGTGAAAAGTGAAAGTGAAGTTGCTCAGTCACGTCCAACTTCTAGCGACCCCATGGACTGCAGCCCACCAGGCTCCTCCATCCATGGGATTTGTCAAGCAAGAGTACTGGAGTGGGTTGCCATTGCCTTCTCCGCCAATCCTTTGAGGGACTGTATGAAAAAAGGTAGAAGAAGGATGTGTTTGTTCTCTACTTATGTTGGGACATTCATTTTCTCCTGTCCCCCAGCATTGGCGCCCCTGGTTCTCAGGCCTTTGGGTATGGACTTGAACTACATTATCAGTTTTGGGGGCCTCCAGTTTACAATCAGAAGATTGTGGGACTTCTTAGCCTCTTAGTAAGTACATGAGCTTATCCCTCATAATAAGTCTCTTTGTGAATATCTACATCTGTATCAATATATTTATCTATCTTCTATTGGTTCTATTTCTGTGGAAAACACTGAGCAATACACTGCCCAAGAAGAACTTTGAAGCTACAGTGAAGATGTCAAACCCTCCATTAGCAAGGTTTGGGGTGGGGGTGGTGGGGGCTGTCTACTCAACAGTTATTCAGGAAACTGTGCTGATAAGGACTCTGTCATCTTCAAGACATGACTTCCCAGATCACCCTGGTTGTCAGTATTTCGCCAGCAGACAGAAAAAGACAGCATGGAGACTTTCATTTCAGTTGGTTAGCACTCAACCCGATTGCCACATCCAACTGCAGAAGAGTCTGAGAAATGTTGTCCAGCAGTATATCCAGGAAAAAGAAGAAATGGCTTTGATGGACGGCTAGATTATCCCTGCCAAAATGTGTGACCTGGTTCCATTCAATTTCCTGATTGATATTTACTGTTTCTAATTATTCAGTTTTGCTTACCAAAACTCTCATCTAATTAACTCTGAGTATCTGACTCGTTTTTTCCTCAAGTGAATTATGTTAAGTATCTCATTTTATATTATGTTCAATTATTATCCCCAAACTTAATGACTTAAAAATAAACTTTTATTTTCTGAGACCAGCTTAGCTATGTGGTTTTGGCTCAGGGCCTCCCCTAAAGTTGCAATCACGATATTGGCTGGGGCTGCAGCACTTCAAGGCCTGACTGGGACTGGAGGAGTCCATTCCAAGACAGCTCACTCACGAGGCTGGCAAGTCTGTGCTAGCTGTTGGTGGGAGACCTTGGTTTCTTAACACACGGGCCTCTCCACAGGGCTTCTTAAGGTTACTGCTGGAGTCCCCCAAAGAGAATGATACTAAAAGAAAGAGAATGCTGCAGAGTTTCCTGTGGCCAAGTTTCAGAAGTCAGACACTGTCCCTTCCACCACATTCTATGCGAGTCCAGTCCACATTCAAGGAAAGGGGAACTAGGCTCCGCCTTATGAAGAAGAGAGTATCGAAATAGGTACCTATATTTTTAAACCTCCACATTCAGAGTTTTTATTTTTCTAAATCCTTTCATCCGCTTTTGTGTTGCTAATATACTTCTTTAGCTAACTGGTACTTTAACTCCTTTATTTAGTTACTGTTTTAATTAACATTCCCATTTTTAGGAATATTAATTACATCTTTTATTTGTATATATTAAAAAGAGTGCTGAATTTGATCTTAAAAAGTCAGCTGACTTTGTGTCTGGCAGAGAAAATTTAGGCTTTCAAACCTGAATGGAGAGAGACCTAGCTAGGTCTGTGAATATGGGCTATAATTAACAATAAACTGACCTTAAAAGAAGAGGCAAGCATTCTACTTCAAAATATAAAGTGTGCACCATGATTTGGGGGAAAAATCTCTGGATCTAGTTTCTTTTTCACCTTTGCAATGACAAATCTGACCAATTCTCAAAACACTCATATTTATCTATTATGGTGTGTGCATATTCAGTTGCTCATTTGTGTCTGACTCTTGTAATCCCATGGGCATTAGCCCTCCAGGCTCCTCTGTCCATGGATTTTCAAAGCAAGAATACTAAAGTGGGTTGCCATTTCCTACTCCAGGGAATCTTCCCCTCCCAGGATCGAACCTACATCTCTTGCGTCTCTTGAACTGGCAGGTGGATTCTTTAACACTGTGCCACCTGGGAAGCCCCATCTATTATGGTTGACAATCATTATTACAACATACAAACAAGTGACTGACTAAATTGATGCTTAAAATAGGTTAATGATGAAAACTATCACTATTGAATACTTAAAATGTTCCATGCCCCAGTTTTCATATTTGCTCATTTAATCCCCACAATGATCCTATGAGGTAGGTTCTCTGATTATTCTGATGTTATCCATGAACAAAGGTAGATTTAGCATTATCAAGAAATTATTAGCTTGCCCAAATTATTAGCTGTGTCACACAGTTTATAAGTGGCAGAGCTGGGATTCAAATCCAGAGTTTGACTGGCTAATACACTTGCTAAAGTAAATGGTGGAGCTGAGATTTCCCATCCAAGTCTGACACAAAAATTCATGCTCTTTATATCTATACTAAGCTGCCATTCACTTCTGTAGTTATTTTCACCTGATGCCCACCCTTCTCACTGCCAAGGCCAACCTCATTGATGATTACTGTCATCACCATTGATTTCTCCTTTCTTTAAATGACCGTAGCGCTTACTACCTGTATCTCTATTCAACAATTCACCCGTGTAGGCTGCCTTGTGAAAGCGTTAGTCACTTAGTTTTGTTTGACTCTTTGTGACCCAGTGGACTGTAGCCTGCCAGGCTCCTCTGTCTATGGGATTCCCTGGAGTAGGAAATGGCAAGACTACTGGAGTGGGTTTCCATTATTTTCTCCAGGGAATTTTTCTGACCCAGGAATTGAACCTGTGTCTCCTGCATTGTAGGCAGATTCTTTACCATCTGAACCACCAGGGAGGCCCAGGATGGCTTGTATTGATCACTGTTTCATGGATTAGGCATTTCTCTCTAGTTAGACATTAAACTCTGGGAGGACATGAACCTCACTTACCTCCATAGTCCCTGATGCTGCTGCTGCTGCTGCTGCTAAGTCGCTTCAGTCGTGTCCAACTCTGTGCAACTCCATAGACGGCAGCCCACCAGGCCCCCTGTCCCTGGGATTCTCCAGGCAAGAACACTGGAGTGGGTTGCCATTTCCTTCTCCAATGCATGAAAGTGAAAAGTGAAAGTGAAGTTGCTCAGTCGTGTCTACTCTCCTGGACTACTCTCCTACAACCCCCTGGACTGCAGCCTACCAGGCCTCTCCGTCCATGGCATTTCCCAGGCAAGACTACTGGAGTGGGTTGCCATTTCCTTCTCCACCATAATCCTTAGATTAACATTAATACTATACCAGTCACTTGATGATTATTCATGATTTGCATAATTAAGAACATGATAAATTCTCCTGATTTATAAATTCTTGCAAAAATAATCTCACCCTATAATAAAGTTGCCTCTTATCCTGAAAACCAGGATAAGAAAAGAACCCAACACCAGAAAAACACCCTAGAGGAGCACTACAAAGTGGATTAACATTGGAAACCATGACACAAGGGATTGTAAAGAACAATGACTTCCACTTGCAGAGCCAAAGGCTAAGGCATAACTTAATAAAACTTCACTAATTTTTAATAGATGATATTCAGAATCATTTACTTCCAATAGAAATGGAGTCTTCAGAATATCATTTCAAGACAAGTTGAGTAGAAATATTCAAAGAGATAGATATAATTATTTATAAAGATATTTATCACTGCATAAACTAAAACAACGAAATATTGAAAACAATCTCATAGTTCTATAATAGGGGGATTTCTGAGATAGGGTAAGCCCATAAAATGGATCACTGTAAAACCCCTAAACATGATTTTCAGAGATTTTTAAGAATATGAAGAAATGCCCATAAAATAACATTAAGTAAAGAAGTTCTATATGTAGAACCTTTTTTCAAATATAGCATCATCCCAATTGTGTGCTATCGATGTTATTCATATATATATATACATAAGACAGAAGAAAACATCAAAATGTAGTTATCTCTAGAGTGGGGTTATTGGTGATTTCTTTTTTGTTGTTTTATAGATTTTATTTTTTTATTTTTTTAATTAAATTTATTTATTTTTTAAATTACAATACTGTATTTGCTTTAACAAACATTTTTATAATACAGTATTTGGGTTTCCCTGATATCTCAGATGGTAAAGAACATGCTTGCCAATGTAGGAGACCAAGTGTTCAGTTCCTGGGTTGGGAAGATCCCCTAGAGAAGGGAATGGCTACCTACTCTTTTATTCTTGCCTGGAAAATCCTATGGACAGAGGGGCTACAATCCATGAGGTTGCAAAGAGTTGGACACGACTGAATGATGAAGCACACGCAATATTTATCCAAAGGATTTACAGATATTAACTCATTTAATTTTATCCTCATAAGAACCCTAATATAAAAAGCAGAGATATTACTTTGCCAACAAAGGTCCATCTAGTCAAGGCTATGCTTTTTCCAGTGGTCATGTATGGATGTGAGAGTTGGATTATGAAGAAAGCTGAGCACCAAAGAATTGATGGTTTTGAACTGTGGTGTTGGAGAGGACTCTTGGGAGTCCCTTGGACTGCAAGGAGATCCAACCAGTCCATCCTAAAGGAGATCAGTCCTGGGTGTTCATTGGAAGGACTAATGTTGAAGCTGATACTCCAATACTTTGGCCACCTCATGTGAAGAGTTGACCCTGATGCTGGGAGGGATTGAGGGCAGGAGGAGAAGGGGATGACAGAGGATGAGATGGCTGGATGGCATCACTGGCTCTATGGACGTGAGTCTGAGTGAACTCCGGGAGTTGATGATGGACAGGGAGGCCTGGTGTGCTGCGATTCATGGGGTGAATCAAGGAGTCAGACATGACTGAGCGACTGAACTGAACTGAACTGACTGAAGAACCCTAATCAGTAGGTACTGTTGTTACCTCAGTGTTATTGATTATGAAAGCAGAGGAGTTTAAAAATTTCCCCAAGGCCACACAGATAGTAAGTTGTGGAAGCAGGATTTGAGCCAATGTACTTAACTATACTACCACTGTGAAAGGTTTTTAAAACCAGAAAGTAAAACAAAATACATTTTAATTGGAGAAAATTAAGAGCTAATTATCCAGACTTCTCTGGGCTCATATAAAAAGGTAAAAAGTAACAAGAAAATTTCAGCTATTCATTAGGGAAGACTATTGTGATATTCAGGATTATTACTCTAGCATGAGTTAAAAGGCAAAATATGGGAAGTTCTCAGTGAGATGGGACAATAAAAATGGGATTGATGGTCTATTATATGTAATGTCGTCTTGCTGAGATTGGTGGTGTGACTCTCAAGGTCCCTGCCAGGCCTATGAGTCAGTGATTCATGAAATAATAAAGCAGGTTTGCCTGACCCAGTTTGTCCCCTAATTACATTTATACTCATCCTTTAAAGGAGCCACATAGATGAGACTCTCCTTCCTGTTATTATAATAATTTAATATTTTAATCTACAACCTAGAATAACAAACAATCAAAATACTTTCTAAGAAGAGAGAATCCACTGTTCCCTCACTTTTTTCTCAGACTTGAATTTGAATAAGTTGACTGAGGAAAATATAGTAGAAAGAACTCGTCAGCACATTGTCAGGTAAGCATAAGAATTACACCATATAAATAGCTACGATGAATAATTTATCTGGTAGCTAGATGGCATCTTATTTGGGCTGAACTGTACTTTATCAGTTTTCCTTCCTCTTCTTTTAGGGCTTTTTACAAGTTTAGGTTTTGCGTCAGAATATACGTCAAAGGAAAAGAAATGCCTGTTTAACAATCAAAAATATTATTTGCCAAGAGGCCTGTAGTTACTTTGGTAGTTGATATTATTGTTGTTAATTTCTATCCAATTGCAATAGGAAAATGGTTCAATTCAGTTCAGTCGCTCAGTCGTGTCCAACTCTTCGTGATCCCATGGAACACAGCACTCCAGGCCTCCCGGTCCATCACCAACTGCCAGAGTTTACTCAACTCACCTCCACTGAGTTGGTGATGCCATCCAACCATTTCATCCTCTGTTGTTTTCCCCATCTCCTCCTAGCCTCAATCTTTGCCAGCATCAGGGTCTTTTCAAATGAGTCAGCTCTGCTTCACCTGGCCAAAGTAATTGAGTTTCAGCTTCAGCATCAGTCCTTCCAATGAACACTCAGGACTGATCTCCTTCAGGATGTACTGGTTGGATCTCCTTGCAGTCCAAGGGACTCTCAAGAGTTTTCTCCAACACCACAGTTCAAGAGTACCAGTTCTTCGGTGCTCAGCTTTCTTTATAGTCCAACTCTCACATCCATACATAACTACTGGAAAAACCATAGCCTTGACTAGATGGACCTTTGTTGGCAAAGTATGTCTCTGTTTTTTTAATATGCTGTCTAGGCTGATCATAACTTTCCTTTCAAGGAGTAGCATCTTTTAATTTCATGGCTGCAGTCACCATCTGCAGTGATTTTGGAGCCCCACAAAATAAAGTCTGACACTGTTTCCCCATGTACTTGCCATGAAATGATGGGACCAGAAGCTATGATCTTAGTATTTTGAATGTTGAGTTTTAAACCAACTTTTTCACTCTCCTCTTTCACTTTCATCAGGAGGCTCTTTAGTTCCTCTTCACTATCTGCCATAAAGGTGGTGTCATCTGCATATCTGAGGTTACTGATATTTCTCCCAGAAATCTTGATTCCAGCTTGTGTTTCTTCCAGCCCAGCGTTTCTCATGACGTACTCTGCATATAAGTTAAATAAGCAGGGTGACAATATACAGCCTTGATGTACTCCTTTTCCTATTTGGAACCAGTCTGTTGTTCCATGTCCAGTTCTAACTGTTGCTTCCTGACCTGCATACACATTTCTCAAGAGGCAGGTTAGGTGGTCTGGTATTCCTATATCTTTCAGAATTTTCCACAGTTTATTGTGATCCACACAGTCAAAGGCTTTGGCATAGTCAATAAAGAAGAAATAGATGTTTTTCTGGAACTCTCTTGCTTTTTCCATGATCCAGGGGATGTTGGCAATTTGATTTCTGGTTCCCCTGCCTTTTTAAAACCAGCTTGAACATCTAGAAATTTACAGTTCATGTATTGCTGAAGCCTAGCTTGGAGAATTTTGAGCATTACTTTGCTAGCGTGTGAGATGAGTGCAATTGTGCAGTAGTTTGAGCATTCTTTGGCATTGCCTTTCTTTGGGATTGGAATGAAAACTGACTTTTCCAGTCCTGTGGCCACTGCTGAGTTTTCCAAATTTGCTGGCATATTGAGTGCCGCACTTCCCAGCATCATCTTTAAGAATTTGAAATAACTCAACTGGAATTCCATTACCTCCACTAGCTTTGTTCATAGTGATGCTTCCAAAAGCCCACTTGACTTCACATTCCCGAATGCCTGGCTCTAGGTGAGTGATCACCATCGTTATTATCTGGGTCGTGAATATCTTTTTGTACAGTTCTTCTGTGTATTCTTGCCATCTCTTCTTAACATCTTTTGCTTTTGTTAGGTCCATACCATTTCTGTCCCTTATTGAACCCATCTTTGCATGAAATGTTCCCTTGGTATCTCTAATTTTCTTGAAGAGATCTCTAGACTTTCCCATTCTGTTGTTTTCCACTATTTCTTTGCACTGGTCACAGAGGAAGGTTTTCTTATCTCTCTTTGCCAATCTTTGGAACTCAGATTAGTAGAAAAAATTACTAACTTATTTTCTTACTGTGCTAAGCCATATTGGTTTGAAAAATGAATGGCTCACTTCGTAGCTAGTTACACACAGACTGAATCTCTTCTTTCTCAAGGAGGGTGAGTCAAAAGTAAAACTATTCTATATGATAAATATGAGGAACTTGAGAATTGGGTATAGGCATCTAGGGAGAAAAGAGGACAAAGGGAGAAAAGGGCAGAGGGAGAGGCCCCAGGAAAGAGGTTAGAGGACTCAGAAGGAAAATCTTACTTATTCAAATTCCCAGTTGCAAAGATGGGTGAAGAGTCTGAATATCAGAGATGTTACATATTTAATATTAAGCTAGTCCCTGTTCCTAATTATTCTATATGTTCTCTTTCAATGTCTTCAAGCCTTTCATACAAGTCAGCCATAGATGACAGCCTTATATTAGTAGAGCCATGGGGAATTTAAGGATAGGACATAGAAGAAAAGGGCAGGCCCCTTGACATTACCCCTCTGTTGATGCCCACATAGAGGAGGCACCAGTAGTTGAGAGGAATGGTTGTTCCTTTTTCCTAAGTACTGTCATGTTAAACTGTGAGCATGCAAGGCTATTTAAATAATCAGAAACACGTAAGGTTACTAGATGGAAGAATTGCTATTTAATTCTAAGACTATGCAAATAGTCAGTAGACCTATACCTGGCTGTGGAATAACTGAAGATCATCATAGTTTCAAGAAATCAGATACAGATTTCGTTAACTGAAATAAAGATACTGATCAGAGAGTTGGACCTTTCACTGGAGAAGTCCCTTGAATAGCTGCTTTGAATGCTTAGGTGTTTGTATATATTTTTTCTCAAAGCACCGTCAAGAAGCTTCCCTGGTGGCTCAGTGGTAAAGTGTCAACCTGCCAATGCATGAGACACAGGATTGATCCTTGATCTGAGGGGATCCTACCTGCTGCAGAGCAACTAAGCCCATGCCCCACAACTAGTGAGCTTGTGCTCTAGAGCCTGGGAGCCACGACTACTGAAGCCCATGCACCCCAGAGCCTGTGCTCTACAGTAAGAGAAGCCACTGCAAAGAGAAGCATGTACCACAGCTAGAGAGTAGCCCCCTGTAGCTGCAACTAGAGAAAGTCCACAGAGCAACCAAGACAGCACAACTAAAAATAAATAAGTAAATAAAGTTATATTTTAAAAACTACCATTAAGGGTAGACATTCTTACCCAAGTTATAAGTGAATACATTCTAGTGACCTTCATAGTCATCCCTACTAATCTAAACCACAAATTCAAGTCTCAATGATCTATTGTTTCTTTTATATTACTTATAAAATCTCTACCGGTAATTAAATTCTAAATATTAGAATTGAGTTTTTAAAAACATTCCAATACTATGCAAACTTTGTCATGCCTAGATTTGTGTTTATTTATCTAAATTCCAGGACAAAATTTTTAGCATTTTAGAAGCAAAGTTAGCATTTTTCAGAATTTATCTAAAACGCAGCTCTTTGCCTTTAACTGCTTGGGGTTTGTGTTTATTGTGGCTGACTCATAACACCTACTTTATCTGAGCTGATTTGAGATATAACATATGGGAGTGTTACAGTGGGGAAAAGGTTGGTTTCTTATATTCATCAATGGGAAGAGAGGAAGGGTTTAATTATGATTCAGCCAGTTACATGAGATAGTTTCATTCCATGAGAAATATGAACTAGGAAATATCTGGAAGACTGTAGTAAGGCAAAAGGAAAGAAAAAATTTGGAGGAAATTCATTCTTTCATTCATTCAATAGTTTTTGACTGATTGACTGTAGTGTTCTAGGAGTTTTGATAAGCAAATAGAACATAAAGGGAAGAAAAACCAACCCAGGAGCTATCTATCCTCACAGAATTTTAATCTAGTGGAGAAGACAGGTGTGAATAAACCACATATGAAACTAATTAAATTGATGCTAAATAAAACAAAGGGAAAGCATGGGGAGAGATGAAACTATAATATGGCGAAGGAAGTAATACTTGGACTGTGACCTGAAAGCTGATGATGGTGGGAAGATAAATGCTGTCGGTCAGGTCACTGAAAGTATCATCAAGGTAGGGTCTACCCACATGGTTGAACTGAAATTTTTCTAAATTCTCATGAGAAATTCTGAAAGGAAGAACAGATTAAGAAATTAAAAGAAAATGTGGAGCTTACAATAAGCCCTGACCTTGTGTATTACTAAATTTGCTTTGAAGGGTTATCAGCCTGTTCATGAAAATCAGCTATTTGTCCTTAGGAAAATATATAAAATAATGGAGGATATTTTTCTTCATGTTGGAGGTAATCCAGCATGATGGAGGCTGAAGTCCCTCATGTCAGGGTGTATTATGTACTTTTATTCTTTGAATCTCTGAAAATTTGGTCATGTGTGCTTGGAGAGATGATGGAGATTATTGTCTATGCCAGCTTTATTTGTGTGCGAATAAATCCTGCTTAAAATGATGCCCATTCTATCAACTTTCATCTTTAGTGTTAATAGCAAAAACAATGAAGCACTGCTAAATCATTTTCAAACATTACTGCATTTAATTGTAATTAGTTAAGAAGTGTAGTAGGAAGCATTACTTTAGGTTGAAAAGGATTTTTTTTTTTTTTTTAACCTTCCAAAAAGTTGTTTTATAATCTTTATTGGCCTTTCTTCCCAAAAGCTATGCAGAAAGGGACCAAGCCCTTTGGCTAGGCCTGTTCTGTGTTGTGATTTGATAGAAAGAGGGGCTAATTAATTTTTTTGGAAGTGAGTTATTTTTATATTTTTTTAGAATGAACCCTTGAAATAAATATTTTTAATGAAGGAATTGCCTGAACTTTGGAAAGTTTGGTTGATGTTACAAATATTAACCTGAAAGGACTAAGTAGAAAAAAAAAATTAGTCATTTCACCAGGAAGAACTTTTGGACTGCGTATAATTTGAATTAGCTTCCCTGGTGGCTTAGATGTTAAAAAGTCTGCCTGCAATGTGGGAGACCTGGGTTTGATCTCTGAGTTGGGAAGATCCCCTGGGAAAGGGAATGGCAACCCACTCCAGTATTCTTGCCTGGAGAATTCCATGGACAGAGGAGCCTGGATTTGAATAGATGGGGAGATGGGACAAGAGTAACATTTCTTTTTCCTGTGTCTTCTATCAACAGAAGAATGGGAATGGGATTCCCTTGTAGCTCAGTTGGTAAAGAATCTGCCTGCAATGCGGAGACCTGGGTTCGATCCCTGGGTTGGGAAGATCCCCTGGAGAAGGAAAGGCTCCCCACTCCAGTATTCTGGCCTGGAGTTTTCCATGGACATGTATAGTCCATGGGGTCGCAAAGAGTTGAACACAACTGAGTGACTTTCACTTCACTCTGTGAACAGAGCCCTCTATTGGATCTGAGACTATCAGTTTTCAGGTCAAGGTGATTTTCTTGGAGAAGAGTAAGAGAGTCAATTTAGATGCTGCTAAAATATCCTCCAATAATATGAAAAAGGCCTGTTTGCTTCAGGCATGGCATAGCTGTAGAACTATTCCTATGGCTCTTATTTAAAAACATAAGGTAAGTAGATGATCCTGGACTGAAGCTCAGGTTTCTTACTCCAGAAACCATGTTTTTAACCATGATAGCATGCAGAATCTAAAATTGTATCAGTTACACTAAAGATGTTTATTGGATTAATGGAAGAATGGGTTCATGAATGAATAGAAACAAAAATTAGGCAAATGAATTCAGTGAGATTCTCTTGCAAAGGAAAAAAGTTAATAAAGACTGCTGCTTTGGTGAAAACTGAAACATACATAGCAAAATGACTTACGAAGAACCCTACACAAGTAAAGAGTCATTAAAAAGCTTCTAGGAAAGGTGCTGGGTAGCTGGATTTCTTCTCAAAGAAGGGTCTCATAGTATTCAGAGGGCGGGAGAGAAAAAGATACAATCAGACAGACAGACAAAGAAACAGTGGGACAGAGCCCTGGTTTTTCGCTTAATTCAGAAATTCAGGACCTGGTGTAGCTGACCTGCAATCAGGGGAGGGTCCTTTAGCTGACATAGTCCAGCCAGTTCTGACCAGATACTTTGCCTTCTGCACAGCAGCTTGGCTTGAGTGTTGAAACAGTAAAAGCTTTGGGGGTTGTAGCAACACAGGATAGTTCTCTATAGATCATCATATAGAGTTACATCACTGTACCCTCTCCAGTTAATGACAGCCTTGGCCAGAGATTGTATTAGACACCAGTCATCAGGTATGACATTGCTGCAGCCAGACTACAAAGTGACAGGGAGAGAATGAAAAGGGCAAGAGGATAATTGCATCTCTTCTAAGGAGAGCTTCAGGCACTCATCCAAGTAAAGGTTAAGACAAGTTAATGTTGCAGTCAGAGCAGAAGCAAGCCACAAGCATTTGCTGCCTCTCACACTCCTGCCAATGAATGCATTCTGTTGAAACCACACTCTGAATGGACTTGCTAATAATCATCTAGCTCTGCTATTGGTAACTCATCTCCTAAGATAGGATCTGTGACCAGCAAGGCCCATGAGACCCAGCATTGCTTCTCTGGTCCACTGGGCTTTTCATCCCACATTGCCAATCCCAAGACACTAGCTTGAGCCTTGTTCTGCTTTATCTAAGCTTCTTGGGGGTACCACTTGGCATCAACAGATCTGTTAGGGGTCTGAATGTCAATGTGCTCTTCTAATCAATGATTTGCATCAGGTATATTAGATGATCAAGTCATATCAAATCACTCTTGTTATAAGTCAAACATATATAATGGTTCAATTTAATGTATTTATTATACCACATCTTTTTTGACCATACGTGTTTGTGTGCTAAGTCACTTCAGTCGTGTCTGGCTCTTTGTTACCCCATGGACTGTAGCCTCTCAGGCTCCTCTGTCTATACGATTCTCTAAGCAAGAAGAATAATGGAGTGGGTTGTCATGCCCTGCTCCAGGGGATCTTCCCGACCCAGGATCAAACCCTCATCTCTTGTGTCTCCTGCATTGGCAGGTGGATTCTTTAACACTAGCACCAATATGTATATGTTTGGAATAGTATCCAAGACTCTGTTCACAATTCCACCCTCTGAGTGCATAGCTCAAAGTAAATGTAAGATGGGAAAAGGGTATTTGTATATCTTACTCTCTTAATTTGGTTTTCCTCCATTACCAAGGTGATTACATATCTTTTCATAAGCTTATTGGCCACTTGCATTTCCTGTTTTGTGAACTGTCTTTACATGTGTCAATCCTTCCCCTAATGCAAGTCAAGAGAGTTATGCCTGGTGGGTGGAGTTTTCCTAATACTTGCCTTCATGGAGGATGTAAATACGATGGATCCTGCATGTAGGCAGAGAGCTCAGTTTGCTTGTTCACCTACTGGTTTTCAGCATCACCTTTGTTTCTGCTGTGCATTTAAAATTAGTATACTTGCTCTGTTTTCACTTTGTGGTGGTTTTTCTTTTAATAAAGGGATTATTATGGTAATTTCCAAACTATTCCTGGAACTGGAAATTTTCTGTTAAATTTACTTTTGGATTATTAGAAAATTCTTATAGAATTCACCAAATGATATATTCTAGCTACTGATATCTCTAAGATTGTAGCTGTATAACTGTTTGAAAGATATTCTGCTTTTTAAAAATGTCATTTTCCTTAATTTCTCTTTCTATTTTCTCATTATTAGTGCATAGGAATGCAAGGGATTTCTGTTGCAACAAAAATAGTAAAATACTTAGGAATATATCTACCTAAAGAAACTAAAGACCTATATATTGAAAACTATAAAACACTGGTGAAAGAAATCAAAGAGGACACTAATAGATGGAGAAATATACCATGTTCATGGATTGGAAGAATCAATATAGTGAAAATGAGTATACTACCCAAAGCAATTTATAGATTCAATGCAATCCCTATCAAGTTACCAACGGTATTTTTCACAGAGCTAGAACAAATAATTTCACAATTTGTATGGAAATACAAAAATCCTCAAATAACCAAAACAATCTTGAGAAAGAAGAATGGAACAGGAGCAATCAACCTGCCTGACTTCAAGCTCTACTACAAAGCCACAGTCATCAAGACAGTATGGTATTGGCACAAAGACAGAAATATAGATCAATGGAACAAAATAGAAAGCCCAGAGATAAATCCATGTACCTATGGATACCTTATCTTCGACAAAGGAGGCAAGAATATGCAATAGAGAAAAGACAATCTCTTTAACGAGTGGTGTTGGGAAAACTGGTCAACCACTTGTAAAAGAATGAAACTAGAACACTTTCTAACACCATTCACAAAAATAAGCTCAAAATGGATTAAAGATCTAAATGTAAGACCAGAAACTATAAAACTCCCAGAGGACAACATATGCAAAACACTCTCTGACATAAATCACAGCAGGATCCTCTATGACCCACCTCCCAGAATACTGGAAACAAAAGCAAAAATTAAAAAATGGGACCTAATTAAACTTAAAAGCTTCTGCACAACAAAGGAAACTATAAGCAAGGTGAAAAGACAGCCTTCAGAATGAGAGAAAATAATAGCAAATGAAGCAACTGACAACTAATCTCAAAAATATACAAGCAACTCCTGCAGCTCAATTTCAGAAAAATAAATGACCCAATCAAAAAATGGGCCAAATAACTAAATAGACATTTCTCCAAAGAAGACATACAGATGGCTAACAAACACATGAAAAGATGTTCAACATCACTCATTATCAGAGAAATGCAAATCAAAACCACAGTGAGGTACCATTTCTGCCTGTGAGAATGGCTGTGATCCAAAAGTCTACAAGCAATAATGCTGGAAAGGGTGTGGAGAGAAGGGAACCCTCTTCCACTGTTGGTGGGAATGCAAACTAGTACAGCCACTATGGAGAACAGTGTGGAGATTTCTTTAAAAACTGAAAATAGAGCTGCCTTATGACCCAGCAATCCCACTGCTGGGCATACACACTGAGGAAACCAGAATTGAAAGAGACACGTGCACCCCAATGTTCATCACAGCACTGTTTATAATAGCCAGGATGTGGAAGCAACCTAGATGCCCATCAGCAGACGAGTGGATAAGAAAGCTGTGGTACATATACACAATGGAGTATTACTCAGTCATTAAAAAGAATACATTTGAATCAGTTCTAATGAGGTGGACGAAACTGGAGCCTATTATACAGAGTGAAGTAAGCCAGAAATAAAAACACCAATACAGTATACTAATGCATATATATGGAATTTAGAAAGATGGTAATGATAACCCTGTATGCGAGACAGCAAAAGAGACACAGATGTATATTTTGAACTCTGTGGAAGAGGGAGAGGGTGGGATGATTTGGGAGAATGGCATTGAAACATGTATAATATCATATAAGAAACTAATTTCCAGTCCAGGTTTGATGCAGGATACAGGATACTTGGGGCTGGTGCACTAGGATAATCCAGAGGGATGGTATGGGAAGGGAGGTGGGAGGGGGTTCAGGATGAAGAACACATGTACACCTGTGGCGGATTCATGCTGATGTGTGGCAAAACCAATACAATATTGTAAAGTAATTAGCCTCCAGTTAAAATAAATAAATTTAAATTTAAAAAATAATTAAAATGTCATTTTTAAATGCTCAGAGGGGAAAAAAAAAAGAATTTAACTTCTGGTGGCTCAGACAGTAAAGAAACTGCCTGCAATGAAGGAGACTCAGGTTAGATCCCTGGGTCAGGAAGATCTCCTGGAGAAGGAAACGGCAACCCACTCTAGTATTCTTGCCTGGGAAATCCCATGGATGGAGGAGCCTGGTGGGCTATAGTCCATGGGTTCACAAAGAGCTGGACATGACTGAGTGACTAATACTTTCACTTTCTTTCTTGATAACATGAGAAAAAAGCACAATTCAATAGAAAAGTGAAATACACAGAGTTCAATACATAAATGATTCAGTACTAAGCCAGTAATGGCATAGACTCCAGAGTAAATTTCAAAGCATTTACTAAGGTGAAATTGCTCCTGATTTAAACAGGGAAAAATAAAAGACCTGACTAAGGAAGTCATAGGAAAATTGAGCACATTAATGTACTGTTAATTCTGGCACTGTTAGGCTCATTTTCTCTGTAACAACCACATAAAATTTAAAAGTACATACATGCCTGCTTCTTGAAGGCAATAAAAGCAATTTATTGGTCTTAAAAAAATAAAAGAGAAGCAATTTATAGCAGCAAGCACTTAAATCAACATTGTTAAGGTCTTTTCTCTGATAAAAGTAATTAATTAATTCACCCCATATGTAAGCATATGAATACCCTTAAAAAGACATCAAAATAACATATCTTCAGAATATTATAATATTTGAAAATCAATCACCATATTATTTTTTGTGTGTTGAGGTAAATATTGATGTATAAATCTGTGGAACACTATATAGTAATACAAAGAGACATTATATACTTCTTTTAAAGGGATTTCACTAAATTAAGGCTACATATTTCTTATCTTTAAATTACCCACATCAAGGATGATCTTCACCATTTAGCCTGAGTAATCCTAATCAGGCATCACTGTCTCTTACTGCTAGCAGTAAGAACTACCCAGCTTCTTAAATGCTGAGTTTGTAGACTCCAAATTAGGAAATGAAAGAACAGCCTATAATCTTATCCTTTTCTAGTAATGCTCCTTTGGGTATAATCACCAACTCTTAAGGAAACAAAAATGATTTATGGAATTACTGAGGTCTGTTGTCAAAGCAGAGGTCTGCTGGGAATAATGAGCAGTGTTGATGCTATAAGCTTGGAACTTCTGCTTTACCAGGTAAAAGAAACATTTCTCCAATTTAGTATCATCTTCAGAGTTCCTGCAACATGTTCCAACCCAGTCATTTTGAACCTAATTACAAGGAGATGTTAGGTGTAGCCTTATGAAGAAAAATTGAGTTTATTTCATGCAGTGGTCTCACTCTGTTCCTCTAAATTTGCAGATATGTATCTTAGATTGTAAAGAATGAACATGTTGATTTGATAAGGTTCAGGTCCTTGTTCAAACAAAAACACTGATGTTAAATATCTCAAGAATATGCTGTAACAGAATCAGTCACTTCCATCTATTTTTAAGTCAGAAAGGGAAACAAAGAGATGAAGTGATTTCCCATGTGCTATTTACTAAAATATACAGATGAGGAGGACCCAATAATTCTGTAAATGCAAACACTTTTTATCATATATTAAAAGAGCTCCCCAGTTTCTGAACATGATAAAATTTAATTTCTGTATCATCCAGTAGATTTATGTTCCCAAGTTCTGGAATGTTCTTTCATTTTGTTGAAGGTGGATAATTCCAAGTGTTTTGAAAATTTAATAAAATAATAAAGTATATAACTTTAAAAGTTCAGAAACAAATTCAAACTCTTCCAATTACACTTTACTTTCTTATCACACAGTATTTTGTTGTTGATTTCAAGTGAATAGAATATGCTCCTAGGACTCCTTTTAAGTACTGACTGAATGACAAACACCAAAAAAACAAAAACAAAAAACAAAAAAAAACACACACACAACTTTTTATTCCCTCTCATTCCTATATTCTTCAGTTCCTAATATTATGCATTTTTCTGTCTTTTTTCTCTTTTTATCTGTTCATACTCTTCTCTAACTCTTAAGTTCACTTTAATTTGATAATAAATTTATGTTGCTATTGATATTCAATCAATAACTTCCACTCTGACCTTAATTCATATATGAGTTTTATAAAAATATAGTACCTATTTTTGTGTGTATCTCCTGTCTTAAATAAATTTATTTGTTGTTTATTTGCTAATGAAGCAAAGTTAGTAACATAATTCAAAATGACTTCTTAAACTTCTGTTAAAAAGCAAGCTGTGAGGGTACAGAATGCAAAAGTGAGATTTTTTAGATTGAAGTTTAACACAGAAACCTTAGTTAGGCTTGGACCCTTGAGAAATAAAATCAGTTATGTCAGCTAACTATTTTATTATAGTATAAAATGTCCTCTTTAGAATTAATTGTGAAAGACGTATTTTTAAGTGGGATTCCAACCTTATTTTCTTCATCTGTATTTTAAAAATTATTATCTTTAATAATTCTTATCAAAGTACAGTCGATTTACAATGTTATGTTAGTTTCAGGTATGTATGTGTACACACACACACACACACACACACATCCACTCTTTTTAGATTCTTTTCCTGTATAGGCCACTGCAGAGTATTGAATAGAGTTCCCTGTACTATACTACAGTCGGACTGTGTTAGTTATCTATTTTATCTATAGTAGGCCTGGAGAATCCCAGGGACGGGAGAGCCGGGTAGGCTGCCATTTATGGGGTCGCACAGAGTCGGACACGACTGAAGCGACTTAGCACAGCAGCAGCAGCATATATTTTACAGTATGCCTACTCTTTGACTGATAGCTGATTTCTCATTAGAAACAATGGCTCCCAAAAAGCAATGAAAATCTTTAAAATGCTGAAGGAAAAATATATTGTTAACCTGTAAGTCTATAGCCAATGGAAATATGCTCCAGAAATAAAACTCAATAAAAATATTTTCAAACAGACAAAAATAGAAATTTTAATCTCCAACCATCCTGCACTACAAGAAATGTTGAAGGAAGTTCTGGCAGAAGGAAAATGATATCAGAGGAAGCCTTATCAGAAAAGAAAAGCATAATAAAGGAAAAGGATATAGGTTGTATTCATTTTCTATTCTATGTAACATCACAGATGTTTGCAGCTCAAAACAGTGCACATTTGTTATTTCACAGTTTCTGTGAGTTAGGCATCCAGGTACAGTTTAACTGCATTGTCTGCTCAGGGTCTCACAGGGCAGCAATCAAGGTGTCAGCCAAGCTGCTCTCTCTTTTGGTAACTTAGAAAAGCTATGGCTAATGTAGACAGTGTATTAAAAAGCAAAGATATCACTTTGCTGACAAAGGTCTGTATAGTCAAAGCTATAGTTTTCCAGTAGTCATGTACAGATGTGAGAGTTGGACCATAAAGAAGGCTGAGAACTGAAGAATTGATGCTTTTGACCTGTGGTGCTGAAGAAAACTCTTCAGAGTCCCTTGGAGAGCAAGGAGATCAAATTAGTCAATCCTAAGGGAAATCAACCCTGAATATTCATTGGGAGGACTAATACTTAAGTTGAAGCTGCAACAGTTTGGCCACCCGATGGGAAGAGTCAACCGATGGATAAGATCCTGATGCTAAAAAGATTAAATGCAGAAGAAGTAGGAAACAGAGGATGAGATGGTTGGATGGCATCATCAACTCAATGGTTATGAGTTTGAGCAAACTCCAGGAGATAGTGAAGGGCAGGGAAGTCTGGAGTGCTACAATCCATGAGGTTGCAAGGAGTCTGACATGACTGAGCAAGTGAACAACAACAAATTTGACTGGGGAGGAATATGCTTCCAGGATCACTCAGGTTGCTAGCAGAATTCATCTCCTTAAGGTTGTAAGACTGAGAGCCCTGGTGTCCTGCTGACTATTGGTCACAGTTCTGAGAGGCTACCAGAAGTTTTAGAGGCAGCTTGCAGTTAATTGCTACATGGCCAGTAACTTCATAACCACTAAGGGAGTCTCTAGAATAAATATGCTAACAAGACAGAGTCTCATAAAATGTAATCACAGGTGCAATATCCTATTATATTTGCCATATTCTATTGGTTAGAAGCAGGTCAAACTTTCTGCCCACTCTAAAGTAGAGCAGATTATACAAGGGCATGTAGACCCAAACACAGGAATCTGGTGGTGGGCACCCCAGGGCCTGTCTACCACATAGGTAAATATAAAAGAGGTTTTTATTACCTGTAATATATTTTAAAATTAATTTTAAAAACTGCTCACAGTTTAAATTAAAAATAATCACTATATAATGGAATTTTAGCATTCTTAGATGTAAAACACATGTCAACAACAGCAAAAGAGGAGTAAAGGATAAAATGGATTTTGCACTTTTCAATTTTTTTTATAGTGCTCATGAGGTCGATCATTTGATAGTAAATTGTGATAATTAAAGATGCATAATATACTCTCTAGGAAACTGGTTCTTGATATATTATCCTGGAACTTGTTGGAAATATAAATTCTCAGCTCTTATCTCCTACTTTTTAAATAAAAACCCTGAAATTGGTACCAGCAATATGTGTTTTAATAAGCTCTCCAGACAAATTTCATGATTCTAAAGTTAGAGAATCACACACACACACACACACACACACACACACACACACACACAAATAGTGCAATACGGTATAGCTACAAACACAGCTCAGTAGAGGAGATGAGGTAAGATACCAAAATATGCTTGATAAGCATAACTGGATGCAGTAAAAGAGAAAGGGCGGAACAAAGACCAGATGGAACACATTCCATGATGAAAAACTCGTATATAAATTAAAAGCAATATAAAAAGAATAGATGTGTCTGAAAATTGAAGTGCTGATATAAATAAAGCTTTGGAGTAACCTCACTTCTGAAAATGTAGATAAAAAGAAGAGATTAGAATAGTCAGAATAAAGCTGATAGCTGTAATAAGCAATCTTTCCAGTAAGCATAACTAGTGCCCCTGAAACATGGAACAATACAAATGAAAGAAAAAAATATAAGAAAATACCCCCAAATGAAGCAACACCTGAAATTGCCATTCATAGGGCACATTGGTTCTAGGAAATTTTGATTCCAAACATTTAGCACTAAGGATAGCAGGAAAAGTTGAAGGCAGATTTTCAGCATCAAGGCATATCATGAAGTTAGGTAATTTTAAGCATCCACATACAATAACAAAAATGTCCAAGAGAGAAAAATTAGGCTGGCATCAATTTCTGTAAACAAATATTCAATGCTAGAAACAATGAAGTTCTGAAGGCAAGAACCTAAGAATATTATATACAGTCAAGATATTTTTCAAGTAGAAGCAGATATTCTCAAGTATGAGATAATTCAGAAAACATAATGCCTTTAAGTCCTTCTTGAGAAAAATTCTTGACTACGAACTCTAGAAAATTAAGAAATGAATCAAAATGTTTAAGAAAATTTAAGATACGAAGAAGCTTAGAATACTTAACACAAACTGAAACTACTTAACACAAACTGCAACACGCCAGGGATTGGAGAAGGATGTTTTAAAGGTATGACTATGTGCTACCAAAAGGCCAATTGAGTAAGTCTGCACTGACATTAGGAATTCTGCCCTTCACCTGTCCAGTTATAGTACTTTCATGACAAGTGCAAGAGAAATACAGAGGAAAATAAAATTGTTGTACTGACAAGAGACTTTCCCAGGTGGCTCAGTGATAAAGAATCTGCCTGCCAAAGCAGGACACCCAGGAGATGAGGGTTTGAACCATGGGTCAGGAAGATCTTTTGAGGCGGAAATGGCAACTCACTCCAGGTTTCTTGCCTGGGAAATCCCATGGACAGGGGAGCCTGGTTGGCTGCAATCCATGGGATCCCAAAGAGTTGGATGTGACTGAGCAACTGAGTACAAACGCCCACACTGACAAGATGTGTCTAAGTCCGATAAGGAAGAAGCAAACCCATGAAGTAGTGAGGGGCTGAAAGAAAGGGAGAGGTTTAAGATGCTAGGAAAAGTGAAGGAACAGTTGGAGTGGGTATAAAAGAGTGAACGTGGTGAAAGACTATAAGGTTATGGGCAGAAATTAATACATCTGAGTGGATAGGGACTGTTATATAAGGTTCCAGAGAGAATTAAATTGAAGTGACAGTAGGTTTGGTTGAGACCATGTAAGTAGGTTGGTAAAGTGGTTGATGGGTGCATAGTTGGAATAAAAGGCAGTAAAAGAACTTTGAGACTAGTATATGAGGTCATTCACATGAAAGCAGATGTTTAGATTTAAGATGCTGTATCACTGACCTTTGAGAAAGGCTGTGTGAGTGTGCTAAGTTGCTTCAGTCATGTCTGACTCTTTGAGACCCTATGGACTCTAGCTCGTCAGGGTCCTCTGTTCATGGGATTATCCAGGCAAGAATACTGGAGTGGGTTGCCATGCCCTCCTCCAGAGGATCTTCCCAACCCAGGGATCAAACTCACATCTCTTACATCTCCTGCACTGGCAGGCAGGTTCTTTACAACAAGTGCCACCTGAGAAACCCGAAATTTTCATCCTTCCTTTTTTTATTCTACCAGTTGCCTAAGAACTATTCTGTGCTAGGTGTCCCTCACAGGCTTCAGTTGGATAATAGAATTACTCTCAACTGTATGAGGTAAGTACAGCTGTCATCTCTAGTTTAGAGATAAAGAAACTGAGGCAACAAGAAGTTAAGGAATTTAAGCAGGGCCTTTCAGCTGGCAAGTAATGGAATCAGGATTCAAACTCAGAAACTTCAACTTCAGAATCAGTGCTTCTCAGCACTGGTAATTTGTTTTGTATTGTCCCATCTTCTGTATCACTGGAAAATGAAGGGTTATCTACATTTGCACCTAAAGAAGCTTAGTCATTCTTTCATCCATTCAGCCAACAGCAGCATTGACTGCTCAGGCACTGTTCTGTGTTTTGGGTGTGATTGTAAACACAAGAGCCTGCAGCCATGGAGCTAATAAGTGAAGTTTTCTAATAGCATCTGATAAGGCAAGATTTTCCTCTTTCCTCTTACTTTTCAAAAATTTCCTGGCTGTTTTCACATGTTTCTTCATTCTAATTAATTTTAGAATCACTATGTATGTTCTCCAAAATCCTGTTAGGACTATGATTCACAGTATATCATGTATAGACATGAATTTAGGGAAAATAAACATATTTACGCTTCCCTTGTGGCTCAGAGGTTAAGCACCTGCCTCTAATGCAGGAGACCTGGGTTCGATCCCTGGGTCGGGAAGATACCCTGGAGAAGGAAATGGCAACTGGAGAATCCCATGGACGGAGGAGCCTGGTGGGCTACAGTCCACGGGGTCGAAAAGAGTTGGACATGACTGAGCGACTTAAGTTTCACTTTCACTTTAAAACATATTTAGTGTTTATCCAGAATTATCCAAGTCCATGCCCCAACCAGTAATGCTGAAGAAGCTGAAGTTGAACGATTCTATGAAGACTTACAAGACCTTTTAGAACTAACACCCAAAAAAGATGTCCTTTTCATTATAGGGAACTGGAATACAAAAGTAGAAAGTCAAGAAACACCTGGAGTAACAGGCAAATTTGGCTTTGGAATGTGGAATGAAGCAGGGCAAAGATTAATAGTTTTGCCATGAAAATGCACTGGTCATAGCAAACACCCTCTTCCAACAGCACAAGAGAAGACTGTACACATGGACATCACCAGATGGTCAACATTGAAATCAGATTGATTGTATTCTTTGCAGCCAAAGATGGAGAAGCTCTATACCATCAACAAAAACAACACCAGGAGCTGACTGTGGCTCAGATCATGAACTCCTTATTGCCAAATTCAGACTCAAGTTGAAGAAAGTAGGGAAAACTGCTAGAACATTCAGGTATGACCTAAATCAAATCCCTTATGATTATACAGTGGAAGTGAGAAATAGATTGAAGGGCCTAGATCTGATAGATAGAGTGCCTGATGAACTATGGAATGAGGTTTGTGACATTGTACAGGGAGACAGAGATCAAGACCATCCCCATGGAAAAGAAATGCAAAAAAGCAAAATGGCTGTCTGGGGAGGCCTTCCAAATAGCTGTGAAAAGAAGAGAGGTGAAAAGCCAAGGAGAAAAGGAAAAATATAAGCATGTGAATGCAGAGTTCCAGAGAATAGCAAGAAGAGATAAGAAAGCCTACTTCAGCGATCAATGCAAAGAAATAGAGGAAAAGAACAGAATGGGAAAGACTAGAAATCTCTTCAAGATACCAAGGGAACATTTCATGCAAAGATAGGCTTGATAAAGGACAGAAATGGTATGGACCTAACAGAAGCAGAAAATATTAAGAAGAGGTAGCAAGAATACACAGAAGAACTGTACAAAAAGATCTTCACGACCCAGATAATCGTGATGGTGTGATCACTAATCTAGAGCCAGACATCCTGGAATGTGAAGTCAAGTGGGCCTTGGAAAACATCACTATGAAAAAGCTAGTGGAGGTGATGGAATTCCAGTGGAGCTGTTTCAAATCCTGAAAGATGATGCTGTGAAAGTGCTGCACTCAATATGCCAGCAAATTTGGAAAACTCAGCAGTGGCCACAGGACTGGAAAAGGTCCATTTTAATTCCAATTCCAAAGAGAGGCAATGCCAAAGAATGCTCAAACTACTGCACAATTGCACTCATCTCACATGCTAGTAAAGTCATGCTCAAAATTCTCCAAGCCAGGCTTCAGCAATACGTGAACCATGAACTCCCTGATGTTCAAGCTGGTTTTAGAAAAGGCAGAAGAACCAGAGATCAAATTGCCAACATCTCCTGGATCATGGAAAAAGCAAGAGAGTTCCAGAAAAACGTCTATTTCTGCTTTACTGACTATGCCAAACCCTTTGACTGTGTGGATCACAATAAACTGTGGAAAATTCTGAAAGATATGGGAATACCAGACCACCTAACCTGCCTCTTGAGAAATGTGTATGCAGGTCAGGAAGCAACAGTTAGACTGGACATAGAACAATAGACTGGTTCCAAATAGGAAAAGGAGTATGTCAAGGCTGTATATTGTCTCCCTGCTTATTTAACTTACATGCAGAGTACACCATGAGAAACACTGAGCTGGAAGAAACACAAGCTGGAATCAAGATTGCTGGGAGAAATATCAATAACCTCAGATATGCAGATGATGCCACCCTTATGGCAGAAAGTAAAGAGGAACTAAAAGCCTCTTGATGAAAGTGAAAGTGGAGAGTGAAAAGTTGGCCTAAAGCTCAACATTCAGAAAACAAAGATCATGGCATCCGGTCCTATCACTTCATGGGAAATAGGTGGAGAAACAGTGGAAACAGTGTCAGACTTTTTTGGGGGGTGGGTGGGAGGGGCTCCAAAATCACTGCAGATGGTGACTGCAGCCATGAAATTAAAAGACGCTTACTCCTTGGAAGAAAAGTTATGACCAACCTAGATAGCATATTCAAAAGCAGAGACATTACTTTGCTGACTAAGGTCTGTCTAGAAGGCTAAGTTAAGGCTATGGTTTTTCCTGTGGTCATGTATGATGTGAGAGTTGGACTGTGCAGAAGGCAGAGTGCTGAAGAATTGATGCTTTTGAACTGTGGTGTTGGAGAAGACTCTTGAGAGTCCCTTGGACTGCTAGGAGATCCAACAAGTCCATTCTGAAGGAGATCAACCCTGGGATTTCTTTGGAAGGAATGATGCTAAAGCTGAAACTCCAGTACTTTGGCCACCTAATGCAAAGAGTTAACTCATTGGAAAAGACTCTGATGCTGGGAGGGATTGGGGGCAGGAGGAGAAGAGGACGACAGAGGATGAGATAGCTGGATGGCATCACGGACTCAATGGACGTGAGTCTGAGTGAACTCCGGGAGATGGTGATGAACAGGGAGGCCTGGCGTGCTGCCATTCATGGGGTCACAGAGTCGGACACGACTGAGCGACTGAACTGAGCTGAACTGAACTGAACAGTATTTCCCAGCAAAGTATTTCATTCAGTTTAGTTGCTTTTGTTGTTGTTTTACTATACCTCATAGAAAGATTTTCATTTTTAAATTTTGCTTCTGATCATTTTGTATTATAGTTATTGTTTTTGCTGCTGTTATAAAGGAAAACTTTTTTTTCCCACTAAATTTCCTAACCAGTTACTCTCAGTATATAGTAAAACTATTGATTTCTACATATAAATTTTGTAACCAATGACCTGCTGAATTCTTCTCTAGTTTCTAGTAGTTTTGAGTATACTTTTGTGTTTTCTAAATATATAATCATCTCATTGTTTTGCTTCAGGACAGAAAGAATGTGTGACAGAGCCAGGATTCAAATTTATATCTCCTGATTGCAAGTTCTCTTCCATTTTTACAGTGCTGCAAATTGTATTTGTGAATATATGGACTAGCTTGCATGTGCATGGTATAGTCTGGGAAACATTGATCCTGGGCCCCTCCCTAAAAACATCTTCTCCTCTGCACTGCCTGTTGTGAAGCCTAAAATGTTTCAACCCTAAACAATTATCCCTCTGGGTCTTTTTTTTTTTTTTGGCTGTGCTGGGTCTTCTTTGTCACTCTTTGGCTTTCTCTAGTTGTGGTAAGCAGAGGCTACTTTCTAGTTGCCGTGTGTGGGCTTCTCATTGCAGTGGCTTTTCTTGTTTCAGAGCATGGGCTCTAGGTGTGTGGGCTCAGTAGTTGGGCTCACAGGCTCTAGAGCTCAGTAGCTGTGGCTTATGGGCTTAGTTGCTCTGAGGCATGTGGGATCTTCCCGGACCAGGAATCGAACCCATGTATCCTGCACTGGCAGATAGATTCTTTATCACTGGAGCCACCAGGAAGCCCCCTGTCTTCCCTTTTAAGGCAAGATAAACTTTGCCTGCTTTTCAAAATTTTGCCTAATTCTCACTTCAGAACTCAGTCTTCCAAAGGTAGAGAGTATAAATATACAATTACTAATCCAGCACCAGTTCCACAATATTGTGACCACTTTCTCCCTTAATAACATCTGGAGACCAGTCACGGTCTACATCTGTCTGCATATCAGGGAAAACTTCTCCAAATGCAAGTGTTTATATATATATTTTGGGGAACACAGACACATCCCTTAATGTATTGTCTCTGGCTACTTTTACCCTATAACAGTTCAGTTGAGTAGTTTCAGTATAAACAATAATGCCCCATAAACCTAAAATATTTACCCTCCGGTTCTTTACCAAAAACTTGCTGACCTCCGAGATATACCATTGTTCAATCTGCACAAGAAGTTAGGCAAGTATTCACTGTGTGTGTGCGTTAGTCATTCAGTCATGTCTGACTCTTTGTGGCCCCATGAACTGTAGCCCACCAGGCTCCTCTGTCCATAGAATTCTCCAGCCAAGAAAAGTAGTCACTACAATAGAACAAATGAAGAAAGAGGCCAAGGAGTCTAAGATCACATCTCCTGTGAGTACTTACTCTAGGCAATTACAGGCAGATTCCTGACCTCACATGCAATCTCTTTCCATTACAGTAAACAAACCTTTTGACCATTTTGCTTCAGTTGTTATTACTATTTTTGTTTGAAAGTTTTGTTTCTTTTGGATAGGGTAAAAATTCTGGTTCCTTCTGCTGAGGTGGCTAAACTCTCTGGCCTAAAAATACTCAAGACATCTGAAGTGAGGTCAGGTTGACTCCAAAATCCAAACTCAGAAATTTCCTCCCAGAAAGCTTTTGCCTACTGATTCTGTGAGTTCTGGATAGAAGATAATAGTTAAGTAATAAATCCCTAAATAAGAGGAAGTGTTGAATTCCAACCAGGGTGCAGGTGTACTAAGCATTTCCACCTTCTTGTTTTACTCTTCTGGTAAGAAAATAGGACTGAGTACCTTGGTTGGCATTTTTAAATCTCCAGATAAAAATTATCTAAATAAAGATTATCCTGTGGGTTGTTGTTCACATCTTCCCCAACATTTCAAACATCCCTTTTCCCCTTAGAAAGCTGCTTCCCAGAGGGCTACTGCAGAGGGATGAGAGATTCCTTGAGATGGGGAGGGAGGGGAGACAGGACACTGTTGAAAGAAAAATAAAACTTCTATGCAAAAATAAACTAAGCTGTTGAGGCCTACTGGTGTTATGAATTTTTAAATCACCAATGAGATAAAGGTCTCTATGAGATTTTTCTGGATTTCAACTATTATAAGAGCCAAGAAAAGCTAAAATAAACCAAACCATAGGCGAGTCTGCCAGGTAACTTTCCAAAGCTGCAAAAACAACTAAGCTATATATTTTACCTTTCCTTTCATTTCTCTAACAATTCCATTTTTATATATGACAGTTTGAAAGGTTTTTAATTTGATAAACCCTCTAGAAAACTCTGCATATATTTTCAAAGATGTTATTTGTTAAAGCAAATTATTTTTTTTCTGTTTGATTTCTAGTAAGACTTTTTCTCATTATTTTGCAGTATTTTACATACTTGTTTTGTTCCTGAAAAGAAGACCAAGAAGGAGGAGGAGGAGAAGGAGGAATAAAGTCTGCTCCCAAATTAGGCAAAAGAAAAGGGAGTGAAGCTAAATAAATACTGTACAATATTTCCAAGGCTTTCTTAAGAGAAAATGCCACAAACTTATCTTGCCATTGTATCATCAAATGTTGAATTTATTTATGTACAGTAAATGACATGAGGTCATTTGCTTTCTTTTCAACTGAGAAAACCACCTCCTGAATTAATCGAGGCTTAGCTCATAACAACAGACATGGATCATTTAACATTTCCTGCTTAAAGTATGTTCATTATGTACTTTCTGATCCAAGGCTGTTGCTATGCATAAAACTATTGACTATATAAAGCAACAAGCAATGAGGAAATGCCACTTGTGCTGAAAATGAAAATGGTCTTCAAATTGTTTTCAGTTACATCTCTATTGATTTATGGCTTTCTGACAGAAGTGTCACACTAGGTCATTAATAATAATAGTAACTCAAATTCCTATGCTACATTCTGGTTCTTAACCTACTTTGATATGAATGCCTTTATTTGATCGCCACAGTAAGCCAGTAAAATGTGAAAGTAAAAGTGAAATTGAAGTTGCTCAGTCGTGTCTGACTCTTTGTGACCCCATGGACTATAGCCCATCAGGCTCCTCAGTCCATGGAATTTTCCAGGCAAGAGTACTGGAGTGGGTTGCCATTTCCTTCTCCAGGGCATCTTCCTAACCCAGGGATTGAACCCGGGTCTCCCGCACTGCAGATGCTTTACCATCTGAGCCACTACAAAGTAGAGTGAGAAGGCGCCTTGTTTTCATTCTATGGTGAAAACCCAGCCTTTCTCAGAAAGTGGTTCGCTGAGGTTTGCACAGGTAGTAAGCAGTTGAGCAAGAAAAAGGACATGCTCAGTTATGTCCAACTCTTTTGGACCCCTATGGACTGCAGCCTGTCAGGCTCCTCTGTCCATGGAATTTTCCAGGCAAGAATACTGGAGTGGGTTGTCATTACCTCCTCTAGGGGCTCTTCCTGACCCAAAGATCAAACCCTCGTTTCCTGTATCTCCTGTATTGGCAGGAGGATTCTTTACACTGAGCCACCTGGGAAGCCCAAGAGAAAGGGTTCAGGACTTCAAATATAGAAAGAACACTTCCTACTATAGCCACTAACTTAGCAAACATTCAGCATTATCATGCGGTATCATGGAATCAGCAGGAATAAGAACAGTATAAATAGGATAAAATAAAGAGTTTTATAGAAGAAATCAGGCAAATTTTCTTAATTACACAGCTGATAGTAGTGCTACTTACCTCAGGTTTGATGTGAAAATTAATTAATCTAATGTATGTACAGTGGTTAGACCTGTGCCTGGCAGAATAAGAACCCAATAAATGGAAGCTAATATGGTAATAGCTCTCGTGGCATGACTCACATTGTATGGAAAATGAATTTTGTTGTTTTAAATTGCTCTTCCAAATAGGCAATACATGGATAAGGCACAGAATTCTAGTAGGGCACATGGGTTTACAGAGAAAAGTAAGTCTCTGACCCTTGTCTTCCAGCCACAGGACTGGAAGTTTCCTGATCCTGCTCCACAAGCATCCACTGTTATCATATGCAAAGTATCCTATTCCACAAGTATTATGTTTCCACAAGTTCTCCCTTTTGCTAAAATGTTGGCCATAACTTTTCTTTAAATTTAAATGTATGTGGTTTTGAATAGGTCGTATAATACATACAGACATAAACACTATTCTGTATCTTGTGTTTTGTAATTTAACAATAAGATAAACATAATTTATCATTTCAATTGGCCAATTTAAGGGTGAAAATTATATAATTAGTAATTATGCTAGGACCCCAGGTGTGAACCATGACTGTCCCATGCAAACCATGACATAGCTACCTGACTTGTGAGTTTATGTTAGACATCATTCCATACCAGCACATATGGTGAGTCTTCATGATTATGCAATGTACATTTAAAACAGCCTCTTTCTAGATGGCAGCAGTATTAATCCCATCTTTTGCTTCGAAGTCAAAACCTGTGTTTGATAGAGGACTCTTAAGGAAAGTTGCTTGGGTCAGTCTTTGCTCTTGGCAAGGTTGCCACTGCCATGGAATTTGTTTAGAATATAAGGACAATTTTTAAAACAATCTTCCAGTATCTAAATTCAGCATGAAATTTAGATTTTCAGACACAGGCCTAAAGCAACTCTCTTTTTTATTCTCTTTCCAAAGAAAGAACGCCAACTTTTATGAAGCATGCTTCCTGGGATACGCAAACTTGTGTAGTCCCCACTTTTGGATCAGAAATGGCCCTATAATTCACAGTGATTGTAGAATGTGACAGAAGCAAAGCTATATTCTTTCCAAGGGTAGATTATAAGCAGTCTAGTAACTTTGAGCTAGTTCTTTCATACACATAGTCTGGGGATAGCCAACAACTCTGTAAGAAGCACAATCATGAGATAGTCATGCTGTGAGGAAGTCCAATTTAGCTGTGAGAAGAGGCTCATGGAGAAAAGAGATCCACAGACCCCAGCTACCTAGCTAAAGCATTAGATATGTAAGTTTCAGAGAAAAGCCTTCTTGGATGTCCAGATCAGTCAGCACATCAGGTATCTCCAGTCCCATTTACTATCTGACGTAAAATTACATGCAAGACCCTATAGGAAAATCACCTGGCTGAGCCAGTCATCCCATAAGAACCATAGCAGTATTGATTACTGTTTTGAACCATTTGGTGTTGCAGTAGTCTGAATTGCCCTTCCATTTTTCCTAATAGCCTGGGGATTGATGTGGCCTACCTCCTAAAATGCAACAGACAACAGTCTGACCTAATTCCACAGAATGATCACCACCAGTTTTGGGGCATTCAGTATATGACTCCTTATTGTCCAAAGCACCACTTTATTCCTTTAGTCAATTCCATATTTTATCTTCTGGGATTCTTCGTGGTCTCCTTTAAGATCCAAATTCTGGATTAATTAAGGATTGCATTTGGCTTCGTGTAATTGAATCACAATTTTACGTTTAATCAAATGGGGAATTTTTTTGACATATCAAAAAGTCAAAGATGAGCAACTGGGGTTGCCACAGCATTCGTGACTTTTAGCTGAATACATGGCTTGGTGTGTGTTTGTGTGCATTTTAAGTTGCTTCAGTTGTGTCCGACTCCTTGTGACCCTATGGGTTGAAGCCCACCAGACTCCTCTGTCCATGGGATTCTCCAGACAGGGATACTGGAGTGAATTGCCATGCCCTCCTCCAGAGGATCTTCTTGACCCAGGGCTCAAACCTGCATCTCCTGTGGCTCCTGCATTGCAGGTGGAGTCTTTACTGCTGAGCCACCAGGGAAGCCTGAATGCACGGCTACTTTGCGGTTACTGCATGATCAATTTCTGGCTGATGGATCTGAATAGAAGTGTCTTACGTGACTTCTGTATTTAAAAAGGAGACATGTGTCCTTCTTTTGTTCTCTTTCTTGTTCACGAATTACATGTGGATATAATAACTGGATTATTTGACTAAGGGCCCTTCTTATTCCCAAAGTTATAAGCAACAAAATGTAAGGCGTCTCAGTGCCCAATGATTAATGAATCACTATATCGGCCCCTGTCAAACCACAACTTCACTCACACCGAAGAGAAGTGAACTTCTATACTGTAATACCACTACTATTTTGAGACTTTATTATATTCGCAACTGAAATTATTCTAATACAGTCTGGGCTGGTGCAGAAGATATAAAGTTCTGCAGTGTTCCAGTCTGCTTCTCTTTCTGACCTACCACGCTTGCTCCCATCCTTATAGCCCCCTCATTGCAGCTAAGTATTCCTCCTTCAGCTTTCAATTACATTCCAGGTAGAAAGAAAAAGAAGGAAGCAACAAGGAGGAAGAGGTGATTCAAAGCTTTCTAAAATCTTTAGAAGACTTCACCTAGGTCACATTGGCCTTGTTTTGATGTTTAATTTAGTATCTGGGCACACTGACACCCAAATAAAATGAAAGTTCTGTTAGTAAGATAGAACAAGAAATTAAGATTAAGGAGACCACAAACAGAGTCTACCACAATAGTATGTCAGGAGTAGTGCTCAGAAATAATGTTCCAAACTAGGCAGAAATGCCAACAGGTGTTTAATAAAGGCCCCTAACACTGGTGGGCTGCCGTCAATGGGGTTGCACAGAGTCGGACACGATTCAAGTGACTTAGCAGCAGCAGCAGCAGCAGCAGCAACACATCCTAAGTGGAGATGTACAGTTAAGACATTTACAGTTATTAAATGACAGTAGGGAGGGTAGGACTGGATACATCAACAGGGTGGTCCCACAGATCACAGTTCAAACTAGAGTCACGTCAAGAAAGAGCACATACATTTAGAATAGTGAGCTGAAAATGAAATTGTGAGGGAAAATTAATGGAAATAAGCTGAGTAGGGGAGAGACTTTGAAACACATCGAGAGGGTTAAAGTGATAGTAAAAACCAGAGAGAGAAGCCAATGAGAGTTACGATGGAAGTATTCACATATTATGTACAGTTTGAAATGCAGCTAGTGGGTACAATACACTGAGGGCTGAAAAGTGTTCCTATTAATTTGGAGACTGTGTGCTACATTAAGGATAGTTTCACGAAAATAGACAATATCAAAACCACTCTGCAGGGAATTGAGGACTGGAAGGAAAATAAGAAAGTGGAGATACAGAGTAGACTACATTATGGGAGCCCTCTCCACTCAAGCCTGGCTTCTATACATATCCATATCTTCTTATAAAGAAGAAAGGTTTTAAGTACTCAGATGACAAGAAAGGGTAATGGAAAATAAGAATATTGCTTTGGGTAAAGTATTCAGAAAATTCCTCCTTTATTGAATTTGCATTGCATTGTTTTGTACTGGATTGCATTGAAGTTTAATTGATTTGTAGCTACAGAGATCCAAGGATATCCTTGGCCTAGACAGGTGATGCCTGCCTCTACTGATCCCAAAAGGTGAGTATGTCTCTCTGCCAGTGTGAGAAGATAATTTCAACATCAGACTTCCTTTAATATTAAATGGTGAATTTAAATATATTTTAATATTTAAAGTCTACAATTTAATTTAATCAACAAATTATGCTTCATTTTAAATAGTGCATGAACCAGATCCAAAGGACAAGTGTTCTGAGTGATAACTGTGCCTGGAGCACATAACAACTCTGCCCAGTTGATTTGATATACAAGTCATTGAGAAATCATGTTAGTTCAATCAAGAAGAATCCAGCTAGAGCCAAAGAGAATAAAGGAATGAGAAGGAAATGTATACCAGGCGCTTTATACATACTAGCTCCTCATCAGTACCCTAAGAGGCTTTCATTTTGAGACTGAGAAAAAAACAAGATTTAGCGGAGTGAGTAGCTTACTCAGGAGTCCATAGCAAGCAGCAGGGGCAGGATAAGAACCCACAGCTTCCTGACATTCAGATCATTTTCTACTTGACCCTCTGCCTTCTACAATGGACACTTTAAAGAAAATAAAAAGAAAGACAAGGGGTTTTTAATAAATGACTGATAAAACTGTTCTACTTTTTAAAAATTAAGTGGTTTAGAGGAATACCCTGAAATAATCTGACCAAAGGGCACCTATAACAAAGTCAAACATTGAATTCTATAAAAGGAAATTGGCTGATGCTAAGTGAGGGTGCCCTTGTTTATAGTGAGTGTAATATCAAGGTAGAGTTGTCATTTCTTTGAAATTGTTACCTTAGAATAAGATAACTTAGAATAAGTTATCATTACTTAGAAAAGGTAACTCAAGGTTCTACTCACATAGCTCAATAGGGTTACCCACCTGCATAACAAACTCTAAATGTGGTAAAGAGTCCTGGTAAAAATTTTCCAAGGTCTCAAATTTCAAGGTTATTTAATCTGCCTGAAAAGAGACCTTGACAGGGTTATTGGGAACCCTGTAGGTATTTCAATGTTTTTCTTACCTTGTGATCTTGTTCTGAATTAAGGAATAAAAGAAGTACTTATGATACATAGCTGTTTGTGTGCAATGGTGAGGTGAAGTCACTCAGTCGTGTCTGACTCTTTGCGACCCCATGGACTACCAGGGCTTCTCCATCCATGGGATTCTCCAGGCAAGAATACTGGAGTGGATTGCCATTTCCTTCTCCAGGGGATCTTCCCGACCCAGGGATCGAACCTGGTCTCCCGCATTGGAGGGAGACGCTTTAACCTCTGAGCCACCAGGGAAGCCCAATACATGTTGATAATGTTTTGTATAAAGGGATATTTTTTTCTCTGGGAAAAAAAAGGCACAATGAAATATTTGTCCTGCATAAAGATCTTTTTGATAGTCACTCAGGTCACTCCAGTACTCTTGCCTGGAAAATCCCATGGACAGAGGAGCCTGGTGGGCTGCAGTCCATGGGGTCGCTGAGAGTGGACACGACTGAGCGACTTCACTTTCACTTTTCACTTTCATGCATTGGAGAAGGAAATGACAACCCACTCCAGTGTTCTTGCCTGGAGAATCCCAGGGACAGGGAGCCTGGTGGGCTGCCGTCTATGGGGTCACACAGAGTCGGACATGACTGAAGCGACTTAGCAGCAGCACCACGTCATTTTGCTCGTCAACATGATATTTTCCTTAAAGGTTTTCTATGTATGTTTTACATCCCCTGGCATTGAAAATTGTAGCTTCTGTGATACTAATGGGAAAGAATAAATAACATTCTAAGAGTGGCATGCAGACTAATAATATCTAATTATCACTAGAGTTGTCACATCTACAAATTTATGTAGGAGTACAGGGAGAAAAGGACATCTATGACATTAATTCTATGAATCATTAATTTCCCATTTTCAAAATAATTTACAAACCACATTTCAAGTAAAAAGAAAAGAAAGCAAAAGGCCCTGTTATACTGAAAGTAAGCAAAATGATATAACCAGTAGATCTGAAATACAAAATAGCTCAAACACAATAGATGTTAGTTTTGTGTGTGATAGTCCACTGGTGGTGCCAGCTTGCTGGCAGACTAGGGTGATGTGGTGTTCTTTCCACACAGTCTTGTGGAGACCCCCTCTGATGGAATGCATGGTTTCAAGGCCACTCTAGGTGTCAATATCCAGTTGGTTAAAGGGAAACTCATGGAGGATCATACATACTTTAATTGGCCAGCCCTGCAAGTGGCTTACAAGGACATGCTGATTCTTTTTCAGATATGCACTTACTACCCTTCACTGCTGCCAAGTCCAACATTGCACAGTTGGAAAAATTCAAAACCTAAAAGGAGTGGCAGATTCATATAAGCAGAATTCTGGAGAGCATGTATGGGATTAGCTTCTAAGTATCTACGTTGGTGCAAAAGTAATTGTAGTTTTCCATTGTTGAATTTTGCTGTTTGATATTGGAATCATTTCAGTTCAGTCACTCAGTTGTGTCTGACTTTTTAGGACCCCATGGACTGCAGCATGACAGCCTTCCCTGTCCATCACCAACTCCTGGAGCTTGCTCAAACTAATGTCCATTGAATCGGTGATGCCATTCAAACATATTACCCTCTGTCATCCCTTTATTTTTCTGCCTTCAGTCTTGCCCAGCATCAGGGTCTTTTCTAATGAGTCAGTTCTTTGCATCAGGTGGCCAAAGTATTGAAGTACATTGGAATACATTCTTAAATAAATGTGGTTATGTTATACATCATTTTAATGCACATTCCTGCTTTATGGGTTTTTGTGTTTTTTGTTTTTTTTTTTTTTGCTAATGACATTACTAGCTGTTTATCTTGTATTTATTTTAGACTAGGGAAATGATGTTAGACAAAAAGGAAATTTGAGCAATTTTCTTATTTAAGTTCAAAGTGGGTCATAAGGCAGTGGAGATAACTCACAACATCAACAATAAATTTGGCCCAGAAACTGCTGACGAACATACAGTGCAGTGGTGGTTCAAGAAATTTTGCAAATGAGATGAGAGCCCTGAAGATGAGGAGTGCAATGACCAGCCATTAGAAGTTGACAACAACCAACTGAGAGGATCAACAAAGCCGATCCTTGTACAACTACACAAGAATTTATCAAAGAACTCAATGTCGACCATTCTATGGTTGTTTGGCATTTGAAGAGAATTGGAAGGGTGAAAAAGTTTGAGAAATGGATGACTCATGAGCTGACTGCAAATCTATATATATATATCACTTTGATTCTTATTCTATGCAATAAGAATGAATCATTTCTTGATAGGATTGTGATATGTGACGAAAAGCAGATTTTATACAACTAGCAACAACCAGCTCAGTGGTTAGACTGAAAAGAAGCTCCGAAGTACTTCCCAAAGCCAGACTTGCACAAAAAGAGGTCATGGTCACTGGCGGTCTGTTGCCTGTCTGATCTACTACAGCTTTCTGAATTTCAGCAAAACCATTACCTCTGAGAAATATGCACAGCAAATTGATGCACCAAAGACTGCAATGCCTGAAGCCAGCATTGGTCAATAGATTGGGCCCAGTTCTTCTCCACAATAGCACCCAACCACATGCTGCACAACCAATGCTTCAAAAGTTGAACAAATTAGGCTACAAAGTTTTGCCTCATCCGCCATATGCACCTGACCTCTTGCTAACCAATTACCGCTTCTTCAAGCATCTCAACAACTTTTTCAGGAATAATGCTTGCACAACCAGTGAGATGCAGAAAATACTTTTTAGGGGTTCATCAAATCCTGAAGTATGGATTTTCACACTACAGAAATAAGCAAACTTATTCCTAGTTGGCAAAAATGTGTTGATTGTAATATTTTCTATTTTGATTAATAAAGATGTGTTTGAGTTAGTTATAATGATTTAAAATTCATGGTCCAAAACTGCAATTACTTTTTCACTAACCTTAATAGTTTAGATCAAGGTAGTCAACTCACAAGATGACATCAGTTTGATTTATTAATATGAAGGTACATTCAGGATTCAGAATTTAGTGTGTTAACTCATGCATGTGGAAGTTTCAGGTACCTTCTTGAACTAGATTGATTAACTGAAGCCTGGACTCACTGGTGGCCTGCAGCAAGTTATGGGAAAATGGTGCCAGTGCTGGAATTTCCCCCAGCACATTTTAGATAAAGGGGGTCTAAAAGGATCAAAAGGATATAAGTAAACTTCTTTTATGCCAACTGTGTAGCTACCCCTAACCATATTCCCTATGGTATGGACTCAGAGGATATTTCCCTCATCTACACAATAAGAGGTTAAAGCATCTGCCTGGAATGCGGGAGACCCAGGTTCGATCCCTGGGTCAGGAAGATCCCCTGGAGAAGGAAATGGCAACCCACTCCAGTACTCTTGCCTGGACAATCCCATGGAGGGAGGAGCCTAGTAGGCTACAGTCCATGGGGTTGCAAAGAGTTGGACACGACTGAGCAACTTCACTTTCACTTCTTTCACACAATAAGAAGTTGTAATACTATTATCTTTGAAAAACTATGTGTTAATTTTAAGCCAGAGATAGTATTCCTGTCTCAAGGAAATTGGAATCCTCAGTTTTAAATAGGAATATTGGGATCCTGAACTGGTGATCACTTAATAATCAGATAAAGTGGGTGAAAGTGAAATAATAAACCTCAGGGTTAGAGCAGCAATCAGATTGTCTTGAACATAGAGATCTATGACAATGACAGTATTTCTTCATGTGGCAGGAGCGGCAGTAGACTTCATTATCTTGACATCAGGGTTAGAGCATTATTCCTGCTCTATGTTATGTATCATCCAGATGTCCCTTCATCCTCTTAATACCACCCAGAATATCATGCTGGTCCATTATATAACATGGCACTACTTGGACCTGTTGAGCAGAAATTAGAAAGCATCTCTACATGTCTGCTAAAACATATGCCTGTCAGAATATGGGAAATAAGTGCAAGAGTTCAGGGAAATGCTCATTAGAAAAATATCTAGGTCTTGTGGCCTATGGGCACATACAGATAGGTCCTATAATGTGAGTGACAAGTTGTAAGTTGCTCTCATATATCTTGCCATCAAGAAAGAGGCATATTGATTGGACTCTGGTTTTAGGAGGCCACTTTTAATGTATTTGGGTGGGCTTTCCAAAACCATTTATTAGATGACACAAAACTTCCCCTATGGGTGAGACTTGGACCAAAAAAAGAAAGGCTTTCCAAAGAGTTCTAGCTGTGTTAGAATAAATAGCTCTACCATTTAGATCTTATGAGCAGTTGACTCAGTGGTATCATAATTATCTATGGTAGAAGAAACCTTGAGTAGAACCTCTAGCAATACCCATAGAATAATAACAACACAAATCTCTACAACCTGGGGTTAAGATCAAACCTGCCTCTAAGCACTATTTTTCTTGAAAAGTAACCCTAGATTTGCTCCCTGAGCTCTAGAAGACTGAACACCTAATAATGAGACACCAAGTGACTATGTAACCCATATTGTTCATCAAGAATATTATCTAATTTGTTGAAACATAAAGTTGAACATGCACAGTAGTCTGTGAAAGGTGCGAGTCAACTCTCACAAGTAGATGACTGAGGCTCCCATGGTGTCATGGTAAGGTGGTATCATAGAGAGTTCCCTCTGACCAAATAACAAAGAAACAAAAATTGTGGACCTGGTTATGAATGGGTCTGCTGGCATGCTTGCCTCTTTATCCCCCACCTCAATGCTAACTCAATTGGCCCATATGCAAAGATGCCATGATGGTAAGTGTGATGGCTTTTCAGAGCTTTAGGTGAGTACTGGACCAGACGACACCAAAGGACAATATAGAATTCTGATTGCCCCATCCTCTGAGGTACCGTCCAGGCACCTAGTACCATGTGGATTATTTTGGAAAGCCATTCTATCATGAGGTGGTGAGCAAGGGAAAGTTATTGCCCTCCTAGTAATCAGTGAAAATTTGGGTGAAGATGATTCTTTTCTGGTTGCAGTGCCTCTGTCAACACCATCACCTGTGAACCTGTTGATCTTAATAAAAAGTCTTATTCATCACTACATCCTAATTGAGATTAGGACACCATCTCAGATCAAAGAACTCATTTGCTGGTAAAAGAAATGCTGCAGTCAGCTCACAGCCATAGAATTCACTAGTTTTACAGTCCTTGTAACCTAGAGGTGGCTGACTTGACAGGTCAGTTAGAATACCTGAGGAAAAGTTAATTATGGGGATGGCTTGTGAGTCAACATCCTGTAAGGCTGAGCTGACATTCTACAGGATTTGTTATATACCAGTGATCAATATCTGAGAAGGCAATGGTAACCCATTCCAGTACTCTTGCCTGGAAAACCCTATGGATGGAAGAGCCTGGTAGGCTGCAGTTCATGTGGGTCGCTAAGAGTCGGACACGACTAAAGCGACTTAGCAGCAGCAGCAATGATCAATATATGGTACAACTTACCAAAAGCCAGAATTCAGGGTCTGGCCTGTGTCAAATGCATTTGACTATGATTATATTTCTTAAAGTCTGTTGTTTTATATATTTGTTTTCTTAACACTGTCTTTCGATGAACAGAAGTTTTTGATTATAACTAAGTCTAGTTTGTGATTTCTTTGTCCTAAGAAATATTAGCCTACTCCAAGTTCATGAAGATATTTTCCAATTTATTGTTCTGGAAGCTTTGTAATTTCAGCATTTATCTATAGGTCTATGTCCATTTCAGATAATTTCTGAGTATGGAGTGAGGTAGAAGTTGAAGTGCTTTTTCTGTTTAAATACTTAGTTTTTCTAGTACTATTTGTGAAAAGATTTTGCTCTTCTCAATGAATCACTTTGATGCCTTTGTAGAAAATTACTTAACCATATATGCATGTGTCTGTCTCTTTTGAGATACTATATTTTAATTTATTTATCTATTATCATTTTAGTATATTTGTCTACTGTCTTTACTACTGTAACTTTGTAACACATCCTGAGGTCAGGTATTGCTAGCGTTGTTAGAAGACTGTTCTTTTTTGCTACTCTAGGTCCTTTGCATTTCCACATATGCTTTAAAAGTCACAGGGAATTTAGACAATTCTGTAAAAACCCACAGGGAATTTAGACAATTTGTAATTATGTTGAATACACACATACACATAAAATTGCAGGGAGAATGGACATCTTAACAGTAGCATCTTCCAAATCAATAAATATATTAGTTCTTCCTATTTACATAAGTCTTTTAACATTTCTTTTGGCACCATTATGTAGTTTCTCAGGGAGGCAATTTTATGTACCTTAAGAAAAAAATAATCCCTTAGTATTTTATGGTTTTAACACTATTATAAATGGTATTTTTAAATTTTTACTTTCCAATTTTTCATTGCCTAAAATATTTGAAAGGAAGAATTATATTTTAGAAATGCTGGAATTGGGGATAGGAAGCAACTGAGATGAGGGGATCAAATAGTGAGTCCAAGCAGAAAAATCTGCTATTAAATTGAGAAATAAAGAAGCTGGTTGAGAAGAAAAAAAAAATGGTATTCTTTTTAAAAACATTTACCTTCATCTGTTTTTGTGTGGTGTAGATTCCCAGAAATAATTATAGATTCCTTTGTAAAAATTGAGAGGAGCAACTCCTTCTGTAGGAAATATGATTAAACTAAAAATCTTCTACAAAATAACACTCCAGTATTGAGAAAATATTCAGACATGATTCAATTAAGAACAGTTTTTATATAACAGATGAAACTGACCTGGTTGCTCCATTTACCCAGAATGTAAGGCTGGCTACCTGTGTTAAGCATACTAGTAATGCTCAGAGATTTAACATGATGTTAGAAACATTATCAAGCCAAGTCTGACAGATGCCATGTCCTATTTTGAGTGCATTTGTGCTCTCTACTACCTAATACTCCCAGTGATTTAATGTGTTCTACAGAAGAAATTTTTATTTGAAAACTCAGTACCATCCTTATTATATAAACAAGTAGGGTTGCATTAAATGCTTCGGCAAGCAAGAGTATAGAGATTTTATGCTCCTGAGTGTGTAATTTTTGCTAAATATAAGTTGCTACATTAAATCAATATGTTGTTTCCAACTATTGAGAACATGTATCCTTTAAATTGATCATGAGATTATACATTTTCCCAGAAAATTCTGATCATCTTTTTGAGAGCTCTGCTGTCTATAATTTTAATGACCTTTCACTGTGTCAGTTTTCTTTGGACAATAATGTATGACAGCGATTTTGTCAACTCCCTAAATTTGGGTATAAAAGCAAGGAATAGAGGGTTAAGCTATAACTCTATATTACTACCAGATAAGCTTATTATTATCAGATAAGCTGTAGGACACACCAAAAAAGGCAAATAAATTTAGAGAAAGGATGAAAAAATGTGAAAACAGAAAAGAATGAAGAAAGCAAGGTAAGATGTTTTCCAAATGAAGAGAAATTTCCAAGTTGCAAAATTCTGCCAACCATGGCCATTCTGGTTCAACAAAGATCTTTACAGTAATACATGATAATAATTCTCTAGTAAATTAGTTCTGACTCTGGCTGAACAAAGATGTCACATTAGAACTTTCAAAAGTTCATATTCCCAAATCCAGGATAGATTTCCTGAATCAAACCACAGTAAGGAGGATCCCGGTAATCTGTATATATATATTTAAAGGCCCTTTAATTAAATGAATACTACTTAACATTGTTAAGAATCATAGATATAAAGCTACTGTGTTTAATTATGGAAGCAATCATTAGAAGAATTAAATACTTAAATAATAAAAGTGAATTCTCCTGGGATATGTTTCCACAAAGTAGAAATGTAGGAAAAGTGATTTACCTTTTTAACACCCTGAGCGGTGGGATGGGGAGGGAGGTGGGAGGGGGTTCAGGATGGGGGACACATGTACACCCATTGCTGATTCATGTCAATGAATGGCAAAAACCAATACAATATTGTAAAGTAATTAGCCTCCAATTAAAAGTAATTAATTAATTTTTTTAAAGCTAGCAAAATTTAAAACAAAGCTCACTGTAACTCTTAAGGAAAGGGAGATCTGGGAAACATTGCTCTTATACGCAGTTTTAAAGGCGTGAATAGATCAAAATAAAGAAACAACAGAAAGATATTGCCCACAGCAAACTCATCTGCTAATTCATGTAAATACTCTTACTCAGGATTGATATTTCACTCTCACAACCAATATAGCTATACTAAGTGTTAAAATATCTAAATATTTTCCTACTGATTAGTAGTCTATCCTCTTCTCTGACACCTAAAGCCTCCAAGTCTACTCATTTTCCCAAAACTAAAAAGTTAATCCCATACCAGCTATAGCAAGGGGTTGTCAGGAACTGCCCAAGACCTCTAGCTACATGTATTTGGACTGGTTAGTGCCTTGCTGCTGCTGCTGCTGCTGCTAAGTCGCTTCAGTCGTATCTGACTCTGTGTGACCCCATAGATGGCAGCCCACCAGGCTCCCCCATCCCTGGGATTCTCCAGGCAAGAACATTGGAGTGGGTTGCCATTTCCTCCTCCAATGCATGAAAGTGAAAAGTGAAAGCGAAGTCGCTCAGTTGTGTCCGACTATTCATGACCCCCATGGACTGCAGCCTACCAGGCTCCTCCGTCCATGGGATTTTCCAGGCAAGAGTACTGGAGTGGGGTGCCACTGCCTTCTCTGGTTAGTGCCTTATGTATGCTCAAAAATATGAGCATCCCTGCTTTCCTCTTATCCCTGAAAACTAATGGTTAACTGCACATGCTAGGACAAACCAAGTTCTAAATTCCCTTAAAAAACTGGAGAAGTCTGCATACATTTCAAGCTAAAACTTAGAGTCATATTCTGGAGATGTACAACAAAATGAAGGAATAAATGAACATATGAATAAATTATTTAATGAACAATATGAAAGAATTCTATCTGAGGGGAAATCATATTTTCTCTGAAATACTGGTACCCAAAGGGCAACGAAAAGCAAGACTGATATTTTGATTGTGTTGATAAAAGCTTGAGACATTTTTGTCTGTGAAGGACAGTGCCAGGGTCTATATAATTGCTTCAGAGCTCTGCCAGCTAGCACCTCAGCAATCTCCTACAATGTACGCACAGCAAGAATGAATGCCAAAGGTTCAGACAGAATACTCCTGGGGGATTGACTGGTATGCAGGCCCCAGCCCAGCTGCCAGCTTGATGCCCCTACTCTATCGATCACAAGGGGAAGCTTGGGTTTTATAGGCTTGTATTTGACCTTATAAAGTAATAGAAAGATGAGCAGGCTTATGCCAAGTCTGAAATGTTTTCCCTTTTAGTCACAAGGCAATGCCCCCAAAGATTTTTATACCAGCAGCTGAGATATGAGCAAAGGAGAAAAAATCTTTTATGAAGACTGCTGCGGCTTCTTGAAAATCTAGTTACTTTGGACATATTCCTGTGGTCCAGTATAGTGTTAGGTGTACAAGAAGTTCTAACTCAATTTATTTGGCCACTAACGTTCATTTGCTATATCATGTTGCTGAAAATTGCATTTGTGAGGTTTCTCCAAATAAGTTGTGAGCTTCTTAAGAGCTAAAAATATGTCTTCTGTCTTTATAGCCAGTGCAACTAACATTGGTGTCTGGCATATGGAAATTGTTCACCTAAAGCTGTGGAATCAAATGGAATGAAATGGGATCAAATGCAAATGAAAAAGAAGAAAAGGAAAGAAATTATATTTAGGAAATTAATTATATTTTGCAAATTACAATTATTTTTTGCTTCTCTTCTTGATTGTCTAAATGGTGTATTATCTATAATCTCCTCTCATGGAAAAAGCTTAAAATTGTCGGATATCTTTTGAAAAATGCCTTGAATCTTTAAATGAAAGTTATGGGCAGGCAAAATGCTCCCTCTCCCAAAGATGTCCATGCCCTGATCCCTGGAAGTTGTGAATAAATTACATGGCAAAGGGGCTTTGCAATTGTGATTAAGGTTACAGAGAGATCATACCAAATTATCTCCATTGGCTGAATCTAATCACATGAGTCCTTAAAAGCAAAGAACTTTATTTGACTGAAGTTAGAGAGATTCCAAGTGTTAGTAGGACTCATCCCACCACTGTCAGAGAAGGCCACATGAAAGGTATAGTGAAGAAATGTGGGCAGCCTCTAGGAGCAAAAACCAGCCCCTGTCTGACAGCTGTAAAGAAACAGGAACCTCAGTCTTACAAAGAACTAAATTAAGTCAATGATGTGAATGAACTTGAAAGTGGTTTCTTCCACAGAGCCTTTAGTAAGGCAAATCTCACCCCTTTCACCATGTCAGCTGCTATCCTCCTAGTCAAGATCATAAAGCTCTCTCACATGGATTATGCAAACAGACCTCTCTTTGCTTCTGTCCTTGAAACTCTATTCTCTATAGTCTATTCTTAACATAGCAACTGAAACAATCTTTTAAGGGCTTAAAGTTGAGTTATTTCTCTGGCGAAAGTCTTGCAGTGGCTCCCCATTTCACTCAGAGAAAAAGCCAAAAGCTTTAAACTGCCCAGAGGAATCATCATGAGCAACCCTCTCCATCTGGTCACCTGTGATCCTCCCTCTGGCTCATTTTGCTTAAGCCATATCGATCCCCTTTTGCTTGAATATCGAACTTGCTCTTACCTTAGCACTGGCTGCTGGTATACAGTGGGCGTGTGATAAATGTTGAGTGAATGAAATATATGTTTAGAGTTAACTCATTTTCTTTACTGATGAATTTCTAGGACCTTTAATACACAGATGTGAGATCTTCCAGTCAGATATAGTGTGCAGTGATTTCCAAACTTACTTGAACACAGAACTCATTTGTTACATAATACCTGTTAACATCTCATAATACTTGGTCTTCCCTGGTGGCTCAGTAGATAAAGAGTCTGCCTTTACCTCCTCATGGGAGACCTGGGTTCAGTCCCTGGGTCAGGAAGATCCCTGGAGAAGGAAATGGCAACCCACTACAGTGTTCTTGCTGGGAGAATTCCATGGCCAGAGGAGCTTGGTGGGCTACAGTCCATGGGATCACAAAGAGTCAGACATGACTGAGTGACTTTTTCACTTTCATAATACTTACATTTCACAGATTAAAAAGAAAAGCTACATCAAATCATTTTTAGGTCCCTTCTATCTACAAAGCGTATAATTTCGCCAGAAAAAGTTTTGCAATCTTAAATTGCTAGGCATGGCCTATCATTGCTATTTGTTCATTGATTTACTCTACTTTGAAAGAGGTAATGCATTCTCCACGTGGCACATAAGGCCATCCAATCAGAGATTTGGAGAGGATGAATTTTACCTTCACTGATCTCATTCGTATGCTTTCCTCTGCTTTCAGCATATTTTGCTCCTGAAACCTGTAGCATTCCAATTCATTACAGAGTTTTCAGATCCGTTAGAGACCTTAGAGATGATGCTAAACATTGTCATTTTAAAAATGAAGAAACCTATTCAACAATTGGATTTTTCCCAGTGTCTGGCCACTGGAGTCCCACTGATGCAGGACCCATCAATACGAGCCACTATGTCCAGAATAAATAGAGTGGTGAATTATCCATTACACTCCAAACTCACTCAGGTACATTTTTCCCTTATTATCACATAATCAGTGGGATACCAAAATGCTTTCTGCTCCCTCTTTCCTTAAATATCTAAAAACTTCACCTTAATTATGGCACTAATTACATATTAGCATCTTCTGGAAATATAATTCTTCTCTGTGTAACTTATAGCAATTTATACATGAAAAATAAATCTCGAATGTCTATAAAACATGTCCTAATTAATATAATCTTTGCCACTTTACCATTTTTAGAGACTTCTTCCATTTTACAAAGAAAAATAAAACTTTCTCTTAGCCCTACTTCCATCTCACCTTTTCTTTGGCTGCATTTTTAGCAAATCTTGGAAGATCTGCTCCAGTCTCTGCGTCAGCTTGGTTCTAGCAGAATCTATAACCTGCCTTTGGATATCTTAAAACCAACAGTAATTTCAACATTTATGTCTCAAAATGCTGCTCCTTATGATTAATCTACTAATTTTTAAACATTTAAGATAATTTAGATGAAGGTATTATTAACACCAACTTTCTCAGGCAATATTTTTAAAGAATACCAGGGGAAAAGATAAAGAAGAAATCTGATTCCCTTTAGCAATGCTCTTGAGCCTCTATCTGCCTTTTTGGGGGGTCTGGGTTACAGACGAACAAAGTATCTGTTTTTAAAGATTGTACCATCTAGTGGAGAGGGATGGAAAACTAAACAAATATCAAGAAGCAATCAGGTAGTGCTAAATACTGTAACAAAGATAAAACAAGATGATACACTTGAAAGATTTGAGGAGCTATTTAGATCAGGCAGTCAAGGAAAGCTGAGTGTCTTTAATGTGGATCTAAACCATGAGATAGCAGGTCTTTTAAAAGAGGTAAGGAAAAAGCTCTCCAGAAAAGAAGAATATTCTTCAAAGACTAACAGTGGTACTAAGCTTGGTGCCTTCAACTAAAACAAGACAGGAGAGTGTGACTGTAGCTCATGAATGAAACAGAACACAGTGAGAAAGGACAAGAGCGAGCAGCAGAAGGCAGGCCATGTAGGGCCGGGAGGCCAGAAAAAGGGGTTTGAGTTTTATTCTAAGTGGATTGGGAAGTCATCAGAGAGTATTAAGCAGGTATGTGATACGCTATTTTTAAAAAGAAATTGCACTGGCTTCTGCGTGGAGACCGTCTAGCAAAAGGAAGAGATAAGAGAAAAATTTAGCAAACGGAGTCTGTCTAGTGTACCTCAAAATACACTGTAAAAGTAATTTTCTCTGTACCTAAGACTCCTGAGTTTGCCAAAATGAGAAGTTTAAGTCTCAGTTCAGTTCAGTCGCTCAGTCGTGTCCGACTCTTTGCGACCCCATGAATCGCAGCACGCCAGGCCTCCCTGCCCATCACCATCTCCCGGAGTTCACTCAGACTCACGTCCATCGAGTCCGTGACGCCATCCAGCCATCTCATCCTCAGTCGTCCCCTTCTCCTCCTGCCCCCAATCCCTCCCAGCACCAGAGTCTTTTCCAGTGAGTCAACTCTTCACATGAAGTGGCCAGAGTACTAGAGCTTCAGCTTTAGCATCATTCCTTCCAAAGAAATCCCAGGGTTGATCTCCTTCAGACTGGACTGGTTGGCTCTCCTTGCAGTGCAAGGGACTCTCAAGAGTCTTCTCCAACACTACAGTTCAAAAGCATCAATTCTTCGGCGCTCAGCCCTCTTCACAGTCCAACTCTCACATCCATACATGACCACAGGAAAAACCTTAGCCTTGACTAGACAGACCTTAGTCGGCAAAGTAATGTCTCTGCTTTTGAATATGCTACCTAGGTTGGTCATAACTTATCTTCCAAGGAGTAAGCGTCTTTTAATTTCACGGCTGCAGTCACCATCTGCAGTAATTTTGGAACCCCCAAAATAAAGTCTGACACTGTTTCCCCATCTATTTCTCCTATTTCCCCATCTATTTCCCATGAAGTGATGAGACCAGATGCCATGATCTTTGTTTTCTGAATGTTGAGCTTTAAGCCAACTTTTTCATTCTCCTCTTTCACTTTCATCAAGAGGCTCTTTAGTTCTTCGTCACTTTCTGCCATAAGGGTGGTGTCATCTGCATATCTGAGATTATTGATATTTCTCCTGGCAATCTTGATTCCAGCTTGTGTTTCTTCCAGTCCAGTGTTTCTCATGATGTACTCTGCATATAAGTTAAATAAGCAGGGTGACAGTATACAGCCTTGACGTACTCCTTTTCCTATTTGGAACCAGTCTGTTGTTCCATGTCCAGTTCTAACTGTTGCTTCTTGACCTGCATGTAGATTTCTCCAGAGGCAGGTTAGGTGGTCTGGTATTCCCATCTCTTGAAGAATTTTCCACAGTTTATTGTAATCCACACAGTCAAAGGCTTTGGCATAGTCAATAAAGCAGAAGTAGATGTTTTTCTGGAACTGTCTTGCTTTTTTGATGACCCAGTGTATGTTGGCAGTTTGATCTCTGGTTCTTCTGCCTTTTCTAAAACCAAGTTTAAGTCTAGGCATAAGTAATTTTAACTTGTTCTGCTTTTATCCAAAACATTAATAACTCATTTTGGAAAAAAAAAAGGGAAATTCTTGTAATGAGCATAATAATGAGTAACTTTTTATTACTGAAAAGATAGGAAAGGAAATAATGGTCTCCTAATTTTGTCTATTAGGTTTCCCATGTAGTTAAATCACCATCCTTATCACTACTGACCTCATCTCACAGACTCCACGTTGCCTGTGGATACATGGTACTACAGATACCTGGCCCTACAAAAATCAAACTTATTTTATAACATGGTCGAAGCACCCTGGAAGGTTCCAAAGGAACTGAAATATGTAAGGCATGTTTTACACTGATATATTTAAAACAGATAACCAACAAGGGCCTGCTGTATAGCACAGGGAACTCAACTAAATGTTATGTGGCAGCAGGGACAGGAAGGGAGTTTAGGGAGAATGGATGCATGTATATATATGGCTGGGTCCCTTAACAAAAGGTTCCACCTGAAACCATCACAACATTGTTAATCAGCTATACCCCAATACAAAATTAAAAGTTAAAAAAATAAGGTATGTTCTCTGCTCACACAAAGTTCATAATTCAGTCATGGAGACAAGATTATAAACCAACAGCTGGGATAGAAAGTGTGATTTGGGAAATACAATGAGGAAATAAATAACACTGCACAGCATGGGGAATGGAGGAGGGGTGAAAAGAGTATTTGGGAATTACTGAGAAGATGGGATAATTGAGTTCTGTCCAAAGAGCAGAAAACAAGGGTGGAAAGAATGGACTTCTCACCAGAAAAAAATCAAACCGAAATTCTTAGATACTTTGAAAGTGCAAAGTATGTTAGGGTAATAGCAAGTCCTGCTGTGGGGCTCAGGCTCAGGCCCACTCTTCATCCCACTGAAGAAAATTAACTGAACTGTTGTAAATTAATTGTGAATAAAGTTTCGCAGTATCTGAGACAGGACATTATTTCCTCCTTTCTCTTTAGAATAGTTCATATGTTGTTGTTTTATAATTTAATAATTTCTTAAATGTTTTAAACTACATTATCTTATTTCTTGCCACGTGATGAGTAAAATTCACATTAACCTTTCTGTTAATGTATCTCCTTTTAAACTTATTAATATTGCATTCTAATTTTAGTGTTGAGCGTGACATCTTTCATGTTTTATATTTTATTTTTCAATAGCCAAAAATAAGTTTAGAACCACTCTGGGTTATCTGCCGTGTTGATGTTAAAATTATGTCTTCTTTCTGGATTTGTTTCCATAAAATCCATTTATAGCTTATTGCCTCAGCAATCTTTGTCACAGGAAGAATTAATTTCTTTGAAAGGTTATAGTTTGAAAGATTCAAAATGATCACCACCTTGCCTATTTTCGTGTAATCATTACTTGTATGTGTGTGTTTATATATATATACACATACTAAAAATATATTTTATAAATTATGGAATTTACGATCTTGGTTAGCCACTGAAGGATACTCTAGCATGTGAATTACTCACATTTTCTGACCTTGCCAAGGAATTAAAAATTTTGCAAAATAGCTCAAATTAATGTTAACTGAGAATGAACCTAAATTAAATCCGCTTCAAAAATTTAAAAATGCATATATAATGTCACATGGTTGTGAATCTGTGTGATTTAAATCACCTCTTAATCAATTTTGCTAAAAACAGAATCCAGGCAAAGAAGCACCAATATAGCTCATCTGCATCACAGGCTTCTCACTCTCATGGAGCTCCCTCTAAGGGCCAAAAGAATTACTGCACCACAGTCCTGTGATCAGTACTTTATATGCACCTCCACTGTATTCACAGCAAACCATGAGACAGGTAGGTCCCATTACTCTCATTGAGGAGATAAGAACACGGAGGTGTAAACAAATGACCTGATCTCACACAACTAGCACAGACTGACATCAAGATTTAGAACCAGGGACCTATAACTCTTAACCTCACTTTGCCATTGAGACTAATTTGAAAATGAGAGACTTCAGTGCACATAAACTGATAGTATAAGCATCAGGGATAAATAATGCACATTTTTGTCCAGAAGAATAAAGCCTAATAGAAGCAAAGTTTTTCTGGAAGAAATGTATATTGTTATACAGTTTATGTTCTAGGTGCTGTCTAGACGCTTATACTATCTTTTTAGTCCTCAAAATAGCCCTATAATATGAGCATCGTTACCCTACTATTGGGTTTCCCTGATGGCTTAGCTAGTAAAGGATCCACCTGAAAAGCAAGAGAACTGGGTTTGATCCCTGGGTTGGAAAAATCCCCTGGAGAAGAGAACGGCTACCCCCTCCAGTATTCTGGCCTAGAGAATTTCATGGACTGTATAGTCCATGTGGTTGCAGAGTTGGACATGACTGAGTGACTTTCACTTTCACCCTATTATTAAATAACAAGCCTGATGATGGTAAATTAAAGGCCACAGAATGAATAATGGAAAAATTAAGCATTCAGATCCAATTCCTATTACTCTAAAGCCTCATTACTCTTTCCACTACAAACTGGGTGAGCTTTTGGTGGAAAGGCTTAGTTCAGTGTTCAGTCTTTCTACTCCCATCCCCAAGTTATTCATCATATTAAACCATTGTAGAGCAACATGGAAGTCACTTGTATAATATGGAAAATCCAGGGATATTTGCTTACAAGAATCCCTCTGTTGTAGGCAGAATATACTTTCCCACCAAAAGAGATCCAAAGTCTAGTTCCTGGAACATATGACTATTTCTCCTTACAAAGCAGGGTGTGGTTTGCAGGTATAATTAATGTAATGATTTTGAGATTAAGAGATTATTTTAGATTATCCAGGTGGGCCCAATATAAGCACAAAGGTCCACCATAACTCAAAATTGGTCATAGACCTAAAAGTAAAATCTAAAACTATAGTATATCTAGGATAATATAAAGGATAAAACATATTTGACCTACGTAAAGATTTCTTAGATTCAATGTCAAAAGCATAATTCATACAACAAATTGTTATATTCTACACACTGAAAAACATCACAATATGCTGAGAGAAAAATGTCAGACAAAAATTAGTGCATACTATATGCTTCCATTTGTATAAAATTTTATTAGATGAAAACTAATGTATGGCAGCAGAAAGCAGATTAGTGGTTGCCTGGGGATCAGGGTGAAAGTGAAAGTCATTCAGTCATGTCCAACTTTTTGTGACCCCATGGACTATACAGTCCATGGAATTCTCCAAGCCAGAATACTGGAGTGGGTAGCCTTTCCCTTCTCCAAGGTATCTTCCGAACCCAGGTATCCTGCATTGCAGGTGGATTCTTTACCTGCTGAGCCACAAGGGAAGCCACAAGTGTAGGAGATAGGAAAAAGAATTATGAATGGGCCACCAAGAAAGTTTTAGCAGCAATAGATATGTTCAGTATTTTAATCATAGTGATGATTTTACCAATACCAAAATTTATCAAATTACGTAATTTTAATAGGTGAAACTCATTCTATGTCAATTATACCTCAATAAATCTGTAAGAAAGTCAAGCAACGTAATTCATTATCATAGGAGAATTAAAGAGAAAAATAAGTCATTTCAACAGTTGCAGAAAGAACACGTCATGAAATTTAACACTCATTCATAATAAAAGGTCTCAGCAAACTTGCAGTAGTAGTAGGAAACTTCTTGAATATGATAAAATGTATCAGAGAAAACCTATAGCCAACATCACATTCAGTCGTCAAATATTAAGGCAGGGATGCCTCATCTTACTACTTTTATTCAACACTGAACTAGAATGTTCTAATTTGCATAGTAGGAAAGAAAAAGAAATACAAGGTAGAAAGCTCAGAAAGGAACGTAGTAAACTATAGTTACTCACAGATGATATGACAAGGAATGCTGAAAACTCTGGAGCAAACCAAAGAAAATTCTTAGCTAAAATAAGTAAATTTAGCAAGGGGCATCTAGTATAAAGAGATCCAGTTCAAGAGTTTTGAGGTTTTTAATTTTTTTCCTGGAAGAAATTTTGTATAAATGAAATATCTAGACTGAATTACTGTTCAGTATTCACTTCCTTTCCTCAGTCCATGAGAGAAATATACTTTTCTGCTGCTTTAATATTACACCTGACCACAGGACTTGTTTTGTTTAACCAGTTGTTGGCTAATGTGACACAGCAGAATCTTGGAACGCATTTATGCAGGTGGGCTTGTATAAGGTCCTTGCATATGACCTTGCATAAAGGTCCACCGTAATCAAAATTGGTCATAGACCTTTAAGTAAAAATCTAAAACTATAATATATACCTGGAACTTCTGCCATCACCATGAGAAAAGCTGCACAGTTTGGGACACTAACCCAAGATAGAAAATGAGAGACACTTGCAAAAAAGTTTCCCCACCCTAACTGTGATAGACCCAACCTCAATCAGACAATTGTACTACTGAGATTTTGTGCTTGTTTGTTATGCAGCAAGAGCCAACTGATTTCCAGGTAGTCTGCTTGGCTAAATGTTACAGAAAATTTTAGTATGCTCCAGAAATTAATCAGATATTATCTTCATGTTCAGGCAAAGAGATAAATGTACATTGCAGAGTAAAGTAAAAAACTGAGTCAGTAGGATCTGTGGTCAATAGATTTTCAACATGGGTGTCAGAAACATTCACTAAGGAAAAGGATAGTCTTTTCAACAAATGGTGCTGGGACAACTGGATAACTACATGTAAAAAAACTAAGTAAGACCCTTACCTAATAACATATACAGAAAACATCCACTTGGAATGGATCAATGACCTAAATATAAGAGCTTAAACTATGAAACTCTAAGAAGAAAATATAGAGTTAAATCTTCATGAGCCTAAATCTGGAAAACAATTCTAGATATGACACCAAAAGTACAAGCAACAACAAAAAAATATAGACAAATTGGTCTTTATCAAAATTTAAAAACTTTTGTGTTTCAAAGGATACCATTAAGAAAGTAAAAATCTCAAATTGGGAGAAACATTTGCAAATCATAAGGGACTTATATATAGAATATATAAAGAACTCTTACAACTCACTTATGAAAAGACAACTCAATTTAAAAATGGGCAAAGATCTGAATAGACATTTATTTCTCCAAGAAAAATAATACAGATAGAGAATAAGTAAATGAATAGATATTCACAGCCTAGGTTATCAGGGGAATGCAAAACAAAAGCACAATGGGATACCACTTCACAAATAGTAGGATGCTTAGAATCAAAAGTTTAAATATCAACAAGTATTGGCAAGAATGTTAAAAAATCAGAGCACTAATTTACTGCTAGTTAGAATGTAAAATGGTAAAACTGCTTTGGAGAATAATCTGACAGTTCCCCAAACAACTAAAAATAAAGATACCATATGACCCAGTAATTCAAATTCTAGAGAAATGTTTATATATATATATATATATATATATATATATATCTCCACATAAACATTTGTACATAAATGCTTATAGCATCATTACTCATAATAACCAAAAGGTAGAAACAATTCAAATGTCTGTCAATGGATGAATGAATAATCAAAATTTTAAAAATATCAACAATGGAGGATAAGTTGTAACCCAGCTTGCATTCCTATTGAATTTGATGGAAATTGCCTTGTTGTTTCCAATATTTGCCACCACTAAGCAAAGTGTTTCTCCCAGGGCATAAAGAAAGAGATGATGAAGTCATTATAGGTTTACCAAACTGATTTTCAAGAATTCTAGGAAATCTAGCTTTTTATTTTGAATTTTATTTTTAAAGCCTTAGCAAGGTACAAGTGACATGCAACAAACTGATTGTATTTAAAGTCAACAATTTGATCAAGATTTGACATCCATATAAATCCATAAAACCACCACCACAGTCATAGTAATGAGCCTTTCCATCATCTTTTGGTTTACCTCATGCCCTTTTATAATGTCTCTCTCTCTACTATCTCTGCTCTTCAGACTAGTGTTGGTTTACTTTTCATTATCATAGATTAGCTTCCATTTTAGAATTATATATAATTCTGCTCGTAAAAAGTTTATTGTTTTTTTCTTTGAGTAGCCTCACGTGGCTTACTCATTTTGCTGCTGCTGCTGCTGCTAAGTCACTTCATTCGTTTTGGTAGTCATCAATAGTGCTTTAATGAGTGGTTTATTTTTCATATCACTTAGAAGTATGACAGTCTGTGGATATACCACTATTTGTTTATTCTTTAGTCTTTCTCTACATATTTGAGTTCTTTCCAGTTTTTGATTGATGCAAACAAACCTTCTAAAGATATTTGAATGTAAATGCATAAATAAAATGAATATATAGACATGGACTATTATTTGACCATAAAAGGGAATTAAGTATTGATATATACTCTAACTTGAATCCATCTGGAAAACATTATGCTCAGTGAAAGAAGCCAGTCACAAAAGTCCACATATTATATGATTCCATTCATATGAAATTTCAGAACAGGAAACTGTATAGAAACATAAAGTAGATTAGTGCTTGCTTAGGGATGGGTGGTTAAAGCGCCTGCCTTTGATGCAGGAGACCCGGGTTCAATCCCTGGGTCGGGAAGATCCCCTGGAGAAGGAAATGGCAATCCACTCCAGTATTCTTGCCTGGAGAATCCCATGGACAGAGAAGCCTACCTAGTAGGTTACAGTCCACGGGGTCGCAAAGAGTCGGACACGACTAAGCGACTTCACCTCACCTCAGGGATGGGTGGTGGAAGGAATGAGGGAATAGGAAAGAGATACCTAAGGGGTACAGAGTTTTTAAATATTTATTTACTTGGTTCCATCAAGTCTTAGTGGCACACGGACTCTCTAATTGTGGCACCTAGGCTGAGTAGTTGTGGTGTATGGCTTTAGCTTCTCCAAGGCATGGGGGATCTTATTTCTCCCACCAGGGATCGGACCCATGTCCCCTACATTGCAAGGCAGATTCTTAACCACTGGACCACCAGGAGAGTTCCTAGAGGTTCTTTCTGAGTGACAAAAATGTTCTGAAACTGACTGCGACCACCAATACATGACTGTCTGAATATACTAAAAGCCATGGACTTGTTAACACCTTAATGGGTGAATTGTATGCTATGTAAATTATATCTCTTAAATAGCATTGAATCATGTATATTACCATATGTGAAATAGATCACCAGTCCTGGTTCGATGCATGAGACAGCATGCTCAGGGCTGGTGCACTGGGATGACCCTGAGGGATGGGATGGGGAGGGAGGTGGGAGGGGGTTCAGGATGGGGAACACATGTACACCCATGGCTGATTCATGTCAATGTATGGCAAAAACCACTACAATATTGTAAAGTAATTAGCCTCCAATTAAAAAAATAAATTTTTAAGCTATTTTAAAATATAATAAAACAGAAATTATCCTTGTCAGGATAAGAAAATTTTAACTTTTTCTAATTAACTAAAGGAAACTTTATGAAGAATTTGGAATTTCAGATAAGACTTGAAAATCTGAAACCAGACAACTTGATAAATGAAAGACTAGAAAGAACACTTTAATTGGCAGAGGAAAAACTGTTCTGGACATGCCTCAAAGGCAAAGAAACTTTGAGCATTTGTGGCAATGAAGAAGGAAATACAGAAAAAGCAATTCTCTGGCTTCACCATGGCACTAATCACACTATTGTGTTATTATCTCTATATAATTTCACCCAAATTCTGTCTTTCAGAAAGTTATCACTTGCTTCAACAAGGATTAGGCTCTTATTAATTAACAAAGTAGGAGATCTTACCATATTATTACTATATTTATGTTCTGGAAAGCTTGAAGGAAGGCTCAGGGACCAGGTAAAAGGAATGTGTTGCACTTTAAATAACAGCGAATGAATGATTCTGATGTGAATGGTATAAAAATACTCCAACGTTAAAACTACTATTCAAAATAATGCAACTAATTGTCACATGCTGTCTGGTTCAGTATGGCAGATTGAGCATTGTTTGCCTCTCCATGTTCTCAAGACTACCTTGAAATTTCAGTAAAAAGTTTATTGAAAATAATAAATCCATGCCAGCACTGAAAATGAGTATGTCATGTACATAGTCGAGATTTTGACACATTTCTGGGAGAAAAATTTGAATGGATCAGTCTAATGGAAACACAAGAGCAAGGGACATTTCAAGGAGTAGAGCATAAGGGAGCCATCTTAAGAGTCCCAGATAGAGCCTCTAGGTCTAAGTTTTATTTGCACTTTGAATCAATTATCAATGCGTTTAGTTAAAAACACTTTGGAATGTTTGGCTTCTCTGCAATCCAGTCTAGCAGTTAGCTGGAACTTTTGTCTCCAGTTGGAATGTCAAAAATCTTCCTAGGTAGGCTCCAAGATGTCGGTCTTAGAGTTGGGAAAAAAGAGCAGATCCTAAGATAAATTCAGATTTCCACAGTAGATCTAGAATAAGAGTTGTTTTCTTGTTTGTTTGTTTGTTTGTGAGCGTTTCAAACCAATTTGCTTGTTCCTTACAAAATCATTACAGTAAAAGTTCCAAAAGGCATGAGGATGAGGACAGAGATAATAAATAGCAGGAAATAATAAACAAAAAAATTCCAGATTAAAGATAGTTTTTCATCTTCAGATTGAAAGTCCCTCCCATGGGTCAAGGAGAATAAATGGGAAAAAGGAAAAACCTACAGTTGTTTACATCCTGGTGAAATTTTTAAGCTTTTAGGACAAAATTCCTTGTAAAATGATTACTTATAAAATAAAATGGACCGCTAATCAGATGTTCAAATCAGGTAGAATGGATGCTAGAAGCCAGAGGAAAGATATCTTTGCTGCTGCTGCTGCTGCTAAGTCACTTCAGTTGTGTCTGATTCTGTGCGACCCCACAGACGGCAGCCCACCAGGCTCCCCCGGTGGGATTCTCCAGACAAGAACACTGGAGTGGGTTGCCATTTTCTTCTCCAATGCGTGAAAGTGAAAAGTGAAAGTGAAGTTGCTCAGTCATGTCTGACTGGTAGCGACCCCATGGACTGCAGCCTACCAGGCTCCTCTGTCCATGGGATTTTCCAGGCAAGAGTACTGGAGTGGCTTGCCATTGCCTTCTCCAAAAGATACCTTTAGAGTTGTAAAAAAATCATTTGGCATATAATTTTTTTTTAAGCAGGTTATCATCAAGAATGATCAAAATGAAATAATTTTCAGATCTGCATGTGCTGAATAATTTATATCACATTTCTCATTCTCTGAAAAAACAAACAAACAAACAAAAAAACAAAACCAAACTTAAACATATACATAGGTAGAATAAAGTTAGTGAGGCAAGATGGATAAAATCTTTTTAAAAAACGTGGTGGAATCAAATCATAATATAATGAAAATGAATCCCATAATTATGGTCATGCAATTAGAAATGAATAAATTTACATTGCAACAGACAGAAGGCTCTAAGAATCATATTTTCAGGATAAAAATATATTCCACTAGGCAATTGCACTTCAGAAACTGGAAAAATTTAAAACATAATAAAGTGAATTATCTCTTTAGCCAATGAGAAGGATAAACAAATAGAAACTCAAAAAAAAGGTGTATTTGAAAATAATGATCCAAAAGTTAACTAAAATGTGATGTGAATTAAGCAATTGACAGACATAAGAAAATTTATCTGAACTTTGCTCTTAAAACGTTATCCTTAGAGAAGCATATGGATGGCGGCATTGGTTTAGGGTTTCTCCTATATATCTGAAAAATTTCACACAACAATACTTTCACAAATAGTGATTAAAGTACTGGTTAAAATATTAGAATCAACCTACAGATTGCAAATATTACAACCTTGCTAATGAAGAAGCAATGACAAATCTTATGAAGAGATGAGAAGAAAATATCAAGAAACTGTAAGAGAGTTAATTGCCCAATTTTTGATAATTATTATAATTAGACAATATCTAGTTGGGTTAATCAAGAGATTTAAATCTATTGTTAAATACTGAGAGAGTATTCACGAGTACTAAAGTAGCAATACTGAGAAAAGGGACATAAAGAAGGAGATGTAGAGAAAGTACAATTGGCTCATTGTATCCATAAGTTCTATATCCAAGGATTCAACCAACTAGAGATGAAAAATATCCCCAAAAATAATTCCCCAAAGTTCCAAAAGAGCAAAACTTGAATTTGCTTTACACTTGGCAAAGTATAAGTAATCTAGAGGTGATTTTAAACATTTGTGAGGATGTGCATAAATTACATGCAAATACTACATCATTTCACATAAGGTACTTGAGCCTCAGTGCACTTTGGTGTGTGTGGGGTTGTCCCGGAACCATTGCCCAGGGGATTGGGGACAACTGTGCACCAATTCCCCATCTTCTATGGTATGATACTATCTAACTCAGCAATACGTGAACTGTGAACTTCCAGATGTTCAAGCTTGTTTTAGAAAAGGCAGAGGAACCAGAGATCAAATTGCCAACAGCTGCTGGATCATTGAAAAAGCAAGAGAGTTCCAGAAAAACATCTATTTCTGCTTTATTGACTATGCCAAAGCCTTTGACTGTGTGGATCACAATAAACTGTGGAAAATTCTTCAAGAGATGGGACTACCAGACCACCTAACCTGCCTCTTGAGAAACCTGTCTGCAGGTCAGGAAGCAACAGTTAGAACTGGACATGGAACAGACTGGTTCCAAATAGGAAAAGGAGTACGTCAAGGCTGTATACTGTCACCCTGCTTATTTAACTTATATGCAGAGTACATCATGAGAAACACTGGGCTGGAGGAAGCACAAGCTGGAATCAAGATTGCCGGGAGAAATATCAACAACCTCAGATATGGCTTAAAGTAAAGAAGAACTAAAGAGACTCTTGATGAAAGTGAAAGAGGAGAATGAAAAAGTTGGCTTAAAGCTCAACATTCAGGCCGATCATGGCATCGGCCCCATCACTTCATGGCAAATAGATGGGGAAACAGTGGAAACAGTGACTGACTTTATTTCTCTGGGCTCCAAACTCACTGTAGATGGTGATTGCAGCCATGAAATTAAAAGACACTTACTCCTTAGAAGGAAAGTTCTGACCAACCTAGACAGCATCTTAAAAAGCAGAGACATTACTTTGCCAACAAAAGTCCGTCTTGTCAAGTCTGTGTTTTTTCCAGTGGTCATGTATGGATATGAGAGTTGGACTGTGAAGAACGCTGAGTGCCAAAAAATTGATGCTTTTGAAGTGTGGCATTGGAGAAGACTCTTGAGAGTCCCTTGGACTGCAAGGAGATCCAACCAGTCCTTTCTAAAGGAGATCAGTCCTGGGTGTTCATTGGAAGGACTGATGCTGAGGCTGAAACTCCAATACTTTGGCTACCTGATGCGAAGAGCTGACTCATTGGAAAAGATCCTGATGCTGGGAATGATTAAGGGCAGGAGGAGAAGGGGACAACAGAGGATGAAATGGTTGGATGACATCACCAACTCAATGGACATGGGTTTGGGTGGACTCCAGGAGTTGGTGATGGCTGTGGTTCATGGGGACATGACTGAGCGACTGAGCTGAACTAAAATGAACTATGATAAATCAATAAATATAAGTAAGTGGGACACGACTGAGCAACTGAACTGAACTAAAAGGAACTATGATAAATCAATAAATATAAGTAAGTTACTAGAGACCCAGTAGAAACCGCTAATAGCATTTGAAACAGAAATGTTTGAAAGTTAAAAGTTAAATTTCTGGGGAGTGTAACTGAGGTTGAGAGTGGGGAAAAAGGAGACTTTTACATTTCTTTCCATATCTTTCTCTACTATTTGAATTTTTTATTTTAATTATTTGTTTTCTTAATATAAAATAATAACTAGTGTTTTGTTCCCTTTAACTGTGTATTTCCAGTGTCTCACATATAGCTGTTATTCAAAAATGGAAAAAAAATGTTTTCTTAGCCTAGTTGCCTAGATAAAATTGATGGGTTGTTCTTTTATGCACTGAAATATAGTGGTGAACAGATAGATTTGTTTTCATGGAAAGTCTTTGCTTTCTTATAATTTATATTCTGTATTCAGGAACTAATTTTTAAAAGGCAGATAAATAGACAATGTAATTTCAAAATTTATCATTGCTATAACGTGACAGAGTGACTGGGATGGAAATGACCAGTTGAAATTGGGGAGGAGAAAACAGGTAAGACCTCTTGAAGGAGACAATATTCAACCCAAATTCTGAGCAAAAAGATATAAGGCAGACTGTCCCAGTTAGGTGGAAGAAGAAAGATAACAGGCCTAAGAATGGAAAGTGCTTAAGGAACCCAAAGACAAAAAGATGACCAGTATCACTAGAGCACAGAAAAGAGGACTTGCAGGAGTGAAGTTGTTCTTTTTACTGATTTTTAGTATCATTCTATGCTGGTGTGTCCAGTTGTGATTTAACGAAAATTCTGGTGAGACAGATTACCTTTCTTGATAGAGAGGACAAGATGAGATTTAGGAACATGCCCATCTCCTTAGCAACACAAATACTACCCTTATTGGATACAAGGACTGGGGACTCTCTGCTTTACTCAGTACTGTACCTCCAGTACTTGGCTGATAGCAGGCATTCAGTTACTGTTGATTAAATCAGAGGAATCATCTCTGAAGTGTATATTTTAATTTTGTTTCATAATTTTGGGATCACATACTGCATTTTCCCTGGAGGAGTGCATGGAAACCCATTCAAAGTATTCTTGCCTGGAAAATCCCATGGAGAGAGAAGCCTGGGAGGCTACAGTCCATAGGGTTGCAAAAAGTCGGACATGACCAAAGTGATTTAGCACACCTGCATACATTTTATCTATTTAAGAACTTTTATTGGGTTTCTTTTTATGCCAAATACTGTGCTGGGTACTAGAGATATAAAGATGAGAGTCCATTCTATAATCTACCTAATTTATTAGCATTTATAACATAATTGCAGCTTAAAAACATTTGTACAATGACTACAGTATCATTAAACCACTATGCATGAAGAACAAAATGTTAGATTGACATGAAAAGGCACTTCAATAAATTACAAAAACGGGAGTCTTATAACCAGTGCAATATCCATGTCTGTCCTTTCAAGACTGAATTCTGACTATTATTTGATCATTTTTCCACCATACTGCACATTCAACAGTTCTCATTGCTATGGTCACAAAACAATATTCATTTCCAACTGTGGTTGGGCTGACAGCTGTCTCTGAAAAGCTAGAACAGATTTTTTTTTTCTTAAAGTCAATGCAGACTGTGATGATTTCATTTTAAAATAAATTTGGATAGCCACAAATAATTTTTTTTTAATTTGGGTACAGCTGGTCTGACCACCCTCAAAGAGTGAGTTTGAAAATCACTTTAATTCTTACCTGTTTATAGAGTCAGAGAAAGAAGAACAAAATTTGTACTAACTGAACATTAGCTAAGGCTTCAAAGAGGTTATGTATATGAATACCTCAAGATGGTGACTTAAGTAGGATGAGAAGAAAGAAATGTTGACATGGCAGACATTTGTGTCCTGGTTGTTTTTCTTTTTAAACTATATCTTTAAATATTATAGTAAATGGAAGATTATGCCACCCACCAATAAACTGACACAGTTTTTAATAGATATAGGGCTAAGGGAAACGTTCATGACGTGGATGCTCATGCTTACTCACTTCAGTTGTGTCTGACTCTTTGCAACCCCATGGACTGTAGCCCACCAGGCTTCTCTGTCCATGAGATGCTCCGGGCAAGAATACTGGAGTGGGTTGCCATGTCCTCCTCCTGGGGATCTTCCCAGTCCAGGGATGTAACCTGCCTCTCCTGCACTGCAGGCAGATTCATTATTGCTGAGCCACCGTGGAAGCCCTTGCCACGCGGATAAAAACAGTCATAAAAATGGGAATGCCATTTGATCTGCAAATTCTTTCAAAGCTATCCTAAATGCTTCTCAAACTTCTCCATTAAAAAAGCTCGGATGATACAAGTAAATGGGAAAAGTGAAGTCGCTCAGGTGTGTCCGATTCTTTGTGACCCCATGTACTGTAGCTTGCCAGGCTCCTCAATCCATGGGATTTTCCAGGCAAGAATACTGGCGTGGGTTGCCATTTCCTCACCTTTCCACTTAACCTCACCTGCTAGCTTCCCCACTTTCAAAGTGACCTACTGACAGTTTGACATTTCTTTGAAATTCCAGTTTTATACTCAAAATGTGTACATGTTTTACATTGTATTCGACTACAAAACTGCATATATCAAACACAAAAACTGAAAGTTTATTCTATGACTTTCTGTAAAATTAAGGTCACCTGGAAAAATGTAGTTTCCTTTAGTTAGAACCAGAATAAGAATACAATTAGGCAAGTGCACAAAGATATGCCAACAAGGGTAGAAACGGCAGTGCTCCCATATTTGAACTAAAACCTAAATGATGCACGTCTGCCCAAGTGGAAGACTGGCCTAATAAATTATCATGTGGATTACTACACTCCTCTGGAAAACTTCAGTGAGAATGTACATTAATTTAAAAAATAGGGATGATCATAGCATAGTCTCTAGATTAAAAAAAAAATGAAACAATTCTAAGAGCTAATCCAATTTTAAAAATATATGTGCCTGTGTATGTCTATGCATCTCCCCAATTAAAAAAGATACTTATCCCATTAGGATGTTTCAGTAGAATCTGGATTCAGAGAATTAGAGTAGAAACACTTTAAAGTAATATATTTAAATATTAAAGGACAAACTTAAACTAGCAAATTAACTGCTTATCTATACACTGATGTGTTTTCAAAATACATTGATAATTTGTGTGATTTTTATGGAATATTTTGCATATATGATTATAAGAATATATGTATATATATATATATATATATATATAATGCTATCAATAGCTATCGTGTATGCTAGCTATCTTGTAGTATGCTATAATGGGTACATTTCTTTTTTTTTTTTTGCTTATTTTCTGATTTCTAGAAAGATTATAAATTACATGTGTAAATAATGAAAAATGTACTATTTTCCTATTGATGCCACATTACTAACTGTTGAATTTGTTTTAAAAGTCCATAAGAATATAGAACAGCAACAGCTTTCATTTTCCTCCTCATATTTTTCCATTTCAGAAACTCCCAGACACTGGCACTCTATAATAACCTAGAGGGGTGTGTGAATCAGAGGGAGGTGGGAGGTAGATTCACTCCAGTACTCTTGCCTGGAAAATCCCATGGACAGAGGAGCCTGGTAGGCTGCAGTCCATGGGGTCGCACAGAGTTGGACACGACTGAAGTGACTTAGCAGCTTAGCAGCATGGTTCATTTATGTTGATGTATGACAAAAATCAAAACAATATTGTAAAGCAATCATCAATCAATTAAAGATAAACTAAAACACGCGCACACACATACACACAGCTCCCAGACAATAGAATCTTACAGTTCATACTCTTCTCTCTTTCTCAATAACTCCAGCCATGGTCTCTCTCAAAGAGAGAATTTTTTCTAAAGTAATATTACTGTTTTATATCTATGAAATCATCAAGATTGTGTTCTTCAGCACAAAATAGGAATTAAAGAGGTCTGGAAGTTTATATTGTTTGGTAACGTTTTGTGACAGTGAGAAAGTGATTCTTATAAGTCAAAATGTGGTTGGCTGGTAGAAGATAAAAACTTAACAGGGAAAATGAATGGTAAACTTGAACATGATTAAAGATACTGTACCTTTTCTGAGCAAAGAAATAAGGTATTCTCAAAACCAAGCCTAGTGTCTGGGGGAGTTATGGCCACCCCGACTGGGAGAGCCGTGTCTAATCTGCACCATGTGGGCTACAGGTAGGCTTGTATCTGCATCTTGGAGAGATTAAACAACCTGCCCAAGATTCATTCAGAAATTAACTATCTTTCTCTCCTAATCAAATTTCTTCTAATTAAATTTGCATCCATTATAATACATTAAAATAGGCTTCAAGGCATTGTTAACACAGTAGTCCCAGAACATTTTGCAAACACAAGTTCACTGATTTCCAGTCTCACTCTTAGATACTTTCCTAGTTTTATTTTCGTTTTTCTTTATTGAACAGCCTACAGAGTTTGCTCATCACAAGTTAATACAAATCTTCAATAAAGTAAAGGGTTTTATAAATCATGGGACTACTTTAAGCTATATAAATATGTGAATATCAATTATAGAAGTAGATGGAAAGAATTAAATATCACAAATTTATTAAAAGTGATGTTTCTGAATGATTTATTTGTAAAGTTGGTCTCATATTTTATTTATTTTTAATATAAATTTATTTATTTTAATTGGAGGTTACTTTAAAATATTGTATTGGTTTTGCCATATATCAACATGAATCCGCCACGGGTGTACACTTGTTCCCGATCCTGAACCCCCCTCCCTCCTCCCTCCCCGTACCATCCTTCTGGGTCATCTCAGTGCACCAGAACCAGGCATCCAGTATCATGCATTGAACTTGGACTGGCAATTAGTTTCTTATATGATATTATACATGTTTCAATGCCATTCTCCCAAATCAGCCCACCCTCTCCCTCTCCCACAGAGTCCAAAAGACTGTTCTTTACATCTGTGTCTCTTTTGCTGTCTCACATACAGGGTTATCATCATCATCTTTCTAAATTCCATGTATATGTGTTAGTGTACTATATTGGTGTTTTCCCTTCTGGCTTACTTCACTCTGTATAATTGGCTCCAGTTTCATCTATGTTGTTAGAACTGATTCAAATGTATTCTTTTTAATGGCTGAGTAATACTCCATTGTATTACTTTCTTACAGCTTTCTTACCCGTTCATCTGCTGATGGGCATCTAGGTTGCTTCCATGTCCTGGCTATTATAAACAGTGCTGCGATGAACATTGGGGTACACGTGTCTCTTTCAATTCGGTCTCATATATTTTATGAGATATTTATATTCTTGAGCTTCAGTGATCACTGAAATGATACATTTATTTTGAGATTTATAAATCTCTGAGGCCTCTTAAGAAATGAAGAATTGAATACGAATGTCTATGAAACTTTTGCTTGCAGTTTGACCTTTATACTCGCCCTTCATCTTACATGGAATCATCAAAAGCTGGAAGGTGAGGCACCTCACCTCTAAGCAACCTCACCTTCCTTCAAGCTGCATTAGATGCCTCCTCCATTCTCTGGGATTCCCTCTTTGAGGGGCCTCATCATGCTGCTGCCTCTGATCATTTGTTTACTTTTCTGTCATCCCCCAAAATAAGTCCTGGAGAGGAGAGAGCTTGCCTTTTTAGTTTTGTATTCATAACATCTAACATGTAGGAGATATGCAGTGAATGTTTGCTAAATAATTATCTGAGTGGAAGAGAAGACAATGTGTGGTTTGTTCATATAGAACTAAAATCATAAATGAGTGGACTTTAAATTCCCTTATCCAGAAATCTACAGAAGGTATCAATCAGAGAGACAGAAGATCAGAAGACCGATACACAGAGAGTGACTGGTTGAGACAGCTCTTAACCTGCTTTAACTACTTAAGAGGAATCTATCACAACACTATGGAAAGGGAAACAGGGAAGAGATGAAATCATGGACTGAATGTGATGCAAAATGAAGGGGAAATGTACAGGCAAATACACGTGGGTGTGGGCTCATTCACTTCAGTCATGCCTGACTCTTTGCAACCCTATGGACTGTAGCCCAGCAGGCTCCTCAGTCCATGGGGTTCTCCAGGCAAGAATACTGGAGTGGGTTGCCATGACCTCCTCCAGCGCATCTTCCTGACTCAGGAAGCAAACCCATGTCTCCTGCGTCTCCTGCACTGCAGATAGATTTTTACAACTGAGCCACCAGGGAAGGCCCAGGCAAATACATATGTAGAACCAATAAAAACATCTATAAACATGTCTCCAGTCTAGTAAACTTAAAAGGAGGGACCATGAACTAAGACTCTGAAAGGATAGGTTTCAGTCCCCTTTTTCATTCTCTGTTGTTACTAACTCTCTTCTCTTCCAAGATATAAACAGACAAGCTGAGCTTCCCATACATCAAACTTCCCATTGGTAATACAGTGAGATTTAACCAAAGTTAAATTTAAACCTTTCAAGAACTATAAGAATTTTCTCTGCTAGAAGTCAATATTCCAGAAGGGGGCAGCATTTATTCATAATAGGGAAACCAAGAAAGTTTTCAAAGCAGTTTTCAAAGCAGTAAAAGTTAAGAAATTGGATGAAAGGAACACTTTACACTCTTTCTTGAGTTTAGCGTGAGTACATAAGAATGTCAAGAGTAGGAAAGTGGGTGGACATCTGGTGTCTGCTCTGCTGTGTGGGCATTTAATAAGGAACAAGTCAAATAGTTCTGTGAGAAAGAGATCATCCCTCTTATTCACTAATTCTTGAATCTTTGATGATGAGTGCAGTTTCTGGCACATGGTTATTGCTTATTAAATGAATGATTGATGACAAAAATTTTAATGGAGGTGGAATAGACTCGTTCCCAGGCAGAGAAGGTGACAGTCTGGGCCAAAAGGACCTGTTCAGTTCCTCAGGAAGCCCATTACTTATATGAACTCCCCAAAAGTAGCCTTAATTGCTTTGTTCCAAAACTAAGCAAATGGGAGCCGGGAGAGGAGCCTTAGAGAACACTTTTTCCACTTGCTTCTTTTTCATATGAGAAAATAAAGCTTAGAGAAGGTGCTATTTTCCCAAAGTACTGCCGACTAGTCACAGAGCAGGGTCTAGAAGCTATTCTCCATGGTACCTGTGTAGTGCTCTCTCTATGGGTCAAATACTCTTTTAATAAAATTATCCCCACCTACTCACTGTCTGTTGCAGCTTTTTTAAACAGATTTTATTTTTAGGGCAGTTTTAAATTCGTAGAAAAGTTGAACTTCGAACTTAGAATTGAAAAAGGACTTAATTTAGTTCTTTAGTTCATGCCTTTGATGTATCTAAAAGTCATGGCTAAAATTCAGGATCTATATTTTCTCCTATGTTATCTTCTAGGAGTTTTCTAGTTTTTACTTTACATTTAAGTCTATTATCCATTTTGTGTTAATTCTTGTGAAGGGTATAAACTCTCTAGTTATATTCATTTTTTTGCATGTGAGTACCCAGGTGTGTCCAACTTTGTGACTCCATGAACTGTAGCCCACCAGGCTCCTCTGCGCATGGAATTCTCTAAGAGAGAATACTGGAGTGGGTAGCCATTCTCTTCTCTAGGGGATCTTTCTGACCCAGGGATTGAACCTGGGTCTCCTGCCTTATTAGCATCTGAGTTACCAGGGAAGCCCTGATTTTAGTATAACTTGTTGAAAATACAGTCTGTGCTACACTGTATTGTCTTTGCTCCTTTGTTAAAAATCAGTCAACTATATTTCTGTGGGCCTATTTCTGGGTTCTCTATTCTGTTCCATTGATCTGTCTATCTTTCACCAATACCACACTATTTTGGTTTGTGTAGATTTATAGAAAGTCTTGAATTTGGGTAGTGTCATTCCTCCAACTTTGCTTTTCTTCATCAATATTGTGTTGGCTAATCTGTTTCGCCTACTGATATAAACTCTAGAGTCAGCAAAATAACTTTCTGGGTTTCTCATTTGGATTGCATTGAATCTACAGATCAAGTTAGAAAGAACCAATAACTTGATATTGAGTCATTCATTTAGGGCTTCCCTCATAACTCAGTCTGTAAGGAATCTGCCTGCAATGCAGGAGACCTGGGTATGATTCCTAGGTCAGGAAGATCCCCTGGAGAAGGAAATGGCAACCCACTCCAGTATTCTTGCCTGGGGAATCCCATAAACAGAGGAGCCTGGCAGGCTACAGTCCATAGGGTTGCAAGAGTTGGAAGGAACTACCACCATGAGTATAGACCAACCCTTTTTTTTTTAAGTTAAATTTGTTTATTTTAATTGGAGGCTAATTACTTTACAATATTGTATGGCTAACACACACATGAAAAGATGCTCAACATCACTCATTATCAGAGAAATGCAAATCAAGACCACAATGAGATACCATTTCACACCAGTCAGAATGGCTGCAATCCAAAAGTCTACAAGCAATAAATGCTGGAGAGGGTGTGGAGAAAATGGAACCCTCTTACACTCTTGGTAGGAATGCAAATTAGTACAGCCACTATGGAGAACAGTGTGGAGATTCCTTAAAAAACTGGAAATAGAACTGCCTTATGACCCAGCAATCTCACTGCTGGGCATACACACGGAGGAAACCAGAATTGAAAGAGACACATGTACCCCAATGTTCATCGCAGCACTGTTTACAATAGCCAGGACATGGAAGCAACCTAGACGTCCATCAGCAGATGGGATAAGAAAGCTGTGGTACATATACACAATGGAGTATTACTCAGCCATTAAAAAGACCAACTCTTAATTTATAATTTTAGTTGATTTTTCTCATCAGTTTTGTATTTTGCCTCTAAAACTCTCGTGCATATATTGTTAGAGTTAGTTATACCTAAATATTCACTGAGGTTTCAATATAAAGGTTTTGTTTTTAATTTCAAATTTTACTTGTTCATTGCTGGGGATATAGGAAAGAAACTGGCTTCTGTAAGTTAACTTTGTGTCTGGCAACTTGCTACGATTGCTTATTAACAGATAATTTTTGGTCAGTTCTTTCGGATTTTCTACATAAATAATCAAGACACCTGCAAACAAAGACATTTTATTTCCCTCCATCACAATTTGTATACCTTTTACTTCCTTTTTTATCTTAATGCAACTTTCTTAATTCATCCTCCCCTTTCCTTCCTCCCCTGTGCCCACATGTCCATTCTCTACATCTGCATCTCCTTTCCTTCCCTACAAATAGGTTCATCTTAATGTTTTAGCTAGGACTTTAAGTACAATGTTAAAATGAAGTGGTGACTTTTTTTTTTCCCACTGTGAATGAGTATTCAGTTCAGTTCAGTTGCTCAGTCATGCCTGACTCTTTGTGACCCCATGGACTACAGCACTCCAGGCATCCCTGTCCATCACCAGCTCCCAGAGTTCACTCAAATTCATGTGCATCGAGTCAGTGATGCCATCCAACCATCTCATCCTTTGTCATCCCCTTCTCCTCCCGCCTTCAATCTTTCCCAGCATCAGGGTCTTCTCCAGTGAGTCAGTTATTCACATCAGGTGGCCAAAGTATTGGAGTTTCAGCTGCAGCATCAGTCCTTCCAATGAATATTCAGGTCTGCTTTCCTTTAGAATAGACTGGTTGTTTCTCCTTGAAGTCCAAGGGATTCTCAAGCGTCTTCTCCAGCACCACAGTTCAAAAGCATCAATTCTTTGGTGCTCAGCTTTCTTTGTAATCCAACTCTCACATCCATCTATGACTACTGGAAAAACCATAGCCTTGACTAGACAGACTTTTGTTGGCAAAGTAATGTCTCTGCTTTTTAATATGCTGTCTAGGTTGGTCATAACTTTTCTTCCAAGGAGTAAGTGTCTTTTAATTTCATGGCTGCAGTCACCATCTGCAGTGATTTTGGAGCCCCCAAAGTAAAGTCTCTCACTGTTTTCATTGTTTCTCCGTCTTTTTGCCATGAAGTAATGTCTCTACTTTTGAATATGCTGTCTAGGTTGGTCACAACTTTTATTTCAAGGAGCAAGTGTCTTGGATTGTTTCAATTTCTTTTCTACATCTATTACAAAAATTTGATTTCAAATGTTGAACTGTCTTTGCACATGTGAAATAAATTCTCTTTGGAAAAGGTATAAAAGTCTTTTCTTTTTCTTTTTGACTATGCTGCCCAGATTGCAACATCTTAGTTCCTTGACCAAGGATCAAACCCCAGGCCCCAGCAGTGATAAGTGTCAAATCCTAACTACTCGACCACCAGGGAATTTCCTATAAAATTATTTTTACACTCTGTTGGATTCAGTTTGCTAGTTTGTTTTTAGACACGTTACTAGGCTCTCCAATGCATTTATGGCCTTTCTCTAAAACTAGAGTAATACTCTTTGCACCAGATATTTTTCTAAAAGTCCTATGCCACCAATGTGCAGGAATGATGAAAATCCATTAGTTCAGGGGCTAAGCCTGGTTTTGAATCCTGCTCTGCCACTCTTCAACTACACAGACACACAGACCTGGGCCATTCACCCTCCTGAGGACTTCATTCATTGTTTTACTATGGAATTAATAAGGACATTCAAAAATGGCACTTAAAAGCAAAATTTTAATTAAATCATTAAATTATTTTATGTCTGTTGAGATGATGTATGTGTAAGCACTTCTTTCTTCCTCTCTTTCTTGATATCCTGAGATTGCACTTCCCAAAAGCATCATCAATCAAGCCTTGCTGTGTATTCTCTTTTCTAAAAAACTTGAGCCATGATGTTCATTTAAAGAACCACTATTATGAGGAACATCATCACAGTATTTTTTTAATTCATTTCCTGTTTTAAGTTGTTGACTCTTCATCAAGGTTATCCTTATGAAACAATTTTATTCAAGTGAAATCACATTAAAAGGGACACCAAGTACAGCTTAGAGGAAAAAAATACATTCCAAAGAGCAATGACAATATTAAAGATTTGTCTATAATGGAATAGGTATCTCTTTGGCTTCAGGTATTCCTCTGCTTTAGCAATCATCTGACTGCTCCTAACATGTCCCATGGAATCCCCATTAGAAGCCTCCTTTAAGAGATTGTCCAGTCACCTTGAGGTCGAAGCCTGGCCATTAGTTCAGTTCAGTTCAGTTGCTCAGTTGTGTCTGACTCTTTGTGACCTCATGAATCGCAGCACGCCAGGCCTCCTTGTCCATCACCAACTCCCGGAGTTCACTCAAACTCATGTCCATTGAGTTGGTGATGCCATCCAGCCATCTCATCCTCTGTCATCCCCTTCTCCTCCTGCCCCCAATCCCTCCTAGCATCAGGATCTTTTCCAATGAGCCAGCTCTTCGCATGAGGTGGCCAAGGTATTGGAGTTTCAGCTTCAGCATCAGTCCTTCCAATGAACACCCAGGACTGATCTCCTTTAGAATGGACTGGTTGGATCTCCACGCAGTCCAAGGGACTCTCAAGTCTTCTCCAACACCACAGTTCAAAAGCATCAATTTTTCGGTGCTCAGCTTTCTTCACAGTCCAAATCTCACATCCATACATGACCACATAACACACATATACACAGGCACATATCATATGTGGAGTAGAGCAGCTCTCCATTTCACATTTCCTGAAGTCGAAAGTCATGGCTTCTTGATCTTCATCTTTTGCAGATCTTTTCATGAAATAAGAATTACATAATCTCAGATTGAATTGTTTTCTTTCAGTTAAATAAATTTATCCCAAATAAAAAGGCCCTGCTAGGTCGCTTCAGTCGTGTCCGACTCTGTGTGACCCCAGAGATAGCAACCCACCAGGCTCCCCTGCCCCTGGGATTCTCCAGGAAAGAACACTGGAGTGAGTTGCCATTTCCTTCTCCAATGCATGAAAATGAAAAGTCAGAGTGAAGTCGCTCAGTCATGTCCGACTCCTAGCGACTCCATGGACTGCAGCCTACCAGACTCCTCCATCCATGGGATTTTCCAGGTAAGAGTACTGGAGTGGGTTGCCATTGCCCTCTCTGAAAAAGGTCCTTATTTTTTCATTTTACCTCATACTGGTGAAATTTTGTCACATACTGGTATTTGGAAATCATTGGCAAAGGGGCAACTCAGTTAATGAGCTAAGTAGAGAACAGGGAAAGGCTGACTCACCTCACTAAGGTGAAGAATGTTCCAGTAGAGAAAAACACAAGGAAATACCCAGTCCAAAAGGACCATTTAGGATCAACATCAGTATTTTAAGTGGTTAATAGGTGTTGTGCAGCAAAGCAGAGAGGAGAGTGCTGGTCCAGGCACCCAGGCCTTCTTTCTTTTGCAGAGATCATCCTTACAGCCAGAATCAAATGACCGATTTTTCACTTCTTTTTTAGTTATTTGTTTAATATAATTTTTTCTCCAAACATATCTGAGGCATTATGGCCAATGCCATAGAACACTAAGATTACCATTTGTGAATAAATGTTTGTTTTGAGAACATGACCACCCTTAGTGACTCTGGCCGAGTGTGAAGTTCTGGGTATTATCTCAGGTACCATTCAGAGCAAGACCAGACCAAGTCCTTGCCCCTGAAGTTCCAACTTTCCAAGTTTATATACACAGCACATGCAGTATGAAAAACACAGAGATACCAAAGGGTTGGTTTTGATGTCTGCTTTAATTCCCTAATAGAAGAAAAGAAAGGAAGGAAAGAGAATGGGCGGGGGATGGGGAAGGAGGAAGGGAGAAAAAATGGAAAACAATAACGGTGGTTCCCAGAAAGAAGGAAAATGGCCAGTGGGAGATTTATGGGAAATGAAAGCCCTGATCCTGCCCAGATTGTCCGGGAACTCCTTCTGCTGGAGCGAGATTTGTTAACTGCTGTCTGGTCAGCATTTCCAGGGAGTCAGTTTTGGACTCTAATACTCACATTTAGAATCGCCAAACCCAAGCCAAGGTTGTCTTCCAGGCATAGGGCTTTACTAGATGAGACTACTTCATGTATTGTATGGTAACTGGTGAATACTCCACTTTGTATTTAAGAACAGCGTCAAAACAGAAAAAAAGAAAAGTGGCAATATTACCAAGGCTTGGAAAGCACTATTTTAAAAACAATTCATTTCTTTCCAGCATAGATATGATCCTACATGACATGAGTATGAAACGGTTCAATACTCAAACAGTCCTTTGAAAGTCGTAAAGGACTTCCATAGATGCTTCAGAATAACCATCATGATACCAATAGCTCTGTTAATAACCACTTTCAGTTGAATAATAATAGCAGCCAGCATATATTGAACTCTCCCCATATGCCAGCCACTGTATTAAACATTGATATCACCTGCAGTATATTTAGTCTCCACACTTGTCCAGAAAGTTAATTAATATAATCATGCCCATTCTACAGATGAAGAAACTATGCCTCAGAAAGTTCAAGTCACTTAGTCAAAGTTAGTTTGATAATAAAGGTTGAACCATGATTTGAGCCAAACAGTCCACTTGTAGAATCTCACATTTTAAGACCATTATATATTTCCTGTCATTCTAATAGTTACTTTTCTCACTTAAAGTCACTCTGAGCTTTAAAAATCACATTGATATAGATTTAAATCCTGGTATGTGACCTTAGAAAAGTCTTCTTGGGGTCTTACTTTTTAATTTGTAAAACAGATGTAATCATACCGCTCTGCAAGATTACTGTGAAAGTGAGAGGTAGTCCAGGTAGTCATTCAATATATGGAAAGTATTACCCCAGCACAGACAAGACACAGATCATGGCTAAAAGGGGAAATAAGCATACAGAAAAACACGGAGCCCAGGTACTTAGAACCTATCTCCATGGCAAGGGATACCTGGTAGTAGCTCACCTTCAGAAATATTGAAGGTAATAATTTCCCTTTAAGCAATTCAATTGATAAAGTAAAAATTTAAGTATACTTGCAAAATAAGATTTCAGTAATAACATTTAAAGCAAATCAAACAAAAACAGGAAAGAGGAATAGATCCTGTACAAAGAAAACAAAATCTATACCATTAAAAGATTATGCTCTGAGTCACACCAAAACAAATTAATTCATATAGTAAAGGAAGAATTGATATCTGTATCAGAACACATCTGCCTGTCATACATAATTCAATATCCACAAAAGCAGGTTAAACCAGACACATTCCTTATCCTATGTTGTGGAGGAGTCATCTCTGTGACTACTGTATCAAATAAGCTCTAGGTTAAACAGTGACTCTGGTAGAATCCTAGACAGAGTGGATTGGCAATCCACTGGCATTGCCATCAAGAATCTAATGTGTGGTGTGGAAAAACAAATAGATAACAGACCTTAGAGAAGATCACATTGGCCAAGTCTCCAGCATTCTTGTGCTCTGCATTCTCTAAGTAATGTAATTTCCCAGGCAGTAGAAGTTCATAGACTTTCCATTGTAGAAAACTAAAGATCTAAGATTAAAAGGAAAAAAATAATATTATAAAAGAGAGAGTGGAAATGATAGCACAAATAGCAAAAGCACAAAAGAAAAGAGTCTGAGAGGATCTGCTGTACTAGCAGCAGAACTCTCCATGAGTATTTTGCTCCTGTAAGTTGGAGTCTCTCATTCTGTGATCCTTATCTTCACAGTGCACTGCAACAAAGAGGTAAAATTTATGAAAATAAAACCTTTTATTTTTTGGTAGCTTGTTTTGTGTACATAAATTTTGCAGAGAAAACGTGAATTCAAAAACATCAGTCAATTAAACCTGCAATTGTAAGACTTGCTTAAGTCCTGCCTACTAAAACAAAATCAACAAACTTTCAGTGAGATCCTTCAAAAGGCTTTCATTCATCAAATGTTACTATGTCTTTCAGAAACTAACTTTAAAGACAGCTATTAGAATACAAAAAATTTCTTATGATTGTCAGATCAGCTCAGTCACTAAGTCATGTCCAGCTCTTTGCAACACCATGGACTGCAGCACGCCAGGCCTCCCTGTCCATCACCAACTCCTGGAGTTTACCCAAACTCATGTCCACTGAGTTGGTGATGCCGTCCAATCTTCTCATCCTCTGTCATCCCCTTCTCCTCCTGCCCTAAATATTTCCCAGCATCTGGGTCTTTTCCAATGAGTCAGTTCTTCACATCAGGTGGCCAAAGTATTAGAGTTTCAGCTTCAACATCAGTCCTTCTAATGAACACTCAGGACTGATCTCCTTTAGGATGGACTGGTTGGATCTCCTTGCAGTCCAAAGGACTCTCAAGAGTCTTCTCTAACACCACAGTTCAATTCTTTGGCACTCAGCGTTCTTTATAGTACAGCTCTCACATTCATTCATGACTACTGGGAAAACCATAGCCTTGACTAGACAGACGTTGGCAAACTAATGTCTCTGCTTTTTAATAAGCTGTCTAGGTTGGTCATAACTTTCCTTCCAAAGAGTAAACGTCTTTTAATTTCATGGCTTCAGTCACCATCTGCAGTGATTTTGGAACCCCCTCCCCCAAAATAGTCAGCCACTGTTTCCCCATCTATTTGTCCTGAAGTGATGGGACCAGATGCCATGATCTTCATTTTCTGAATGTTGAGCTTTAAGCCAACTTTTTAACTCTCATTTTCATCAAGAGGCTCTTTAGTTCTTCTTCACTTTCTGCCATAAGGGTGGTGTCATCTGCATATCTGAGGTTATTGGTATTTCTCCCAGAAATCTTGATTCCAGCTTGTGTTTCATCCAGCCCAGCGTTTCTCATGATGTACTCTGCATATAAGTTAAATAAGCAGGATAACAATATACAGCCTTGACACACTCATTGTCCTATTTGGAACTGGTTTGTTCTTCCATGTCCAGTTCTAACTGTTGCTTCCTGACTTGCAAACAGATTTCTCAAGAGGCAGGTCAGGTTGCCTGGTATTCCCATCTATTTCTTATTATATCCTATGCTATGGTGTTTTTAACCTGCTGTTACTACTTGAATACTTAGAAGGGCCTCAGTGGCTATTTGTTAAACAATAGAAAGGATTTTCTGGAAAGTTTTTAAACCTTTCATGATTTCATAGTTTAACATTTCATAATAATTAAGATCAAGCTCTGAGATCAGATGGATCTAACTATCTGTGTCCTTCAGCAGGTTTTTGTAACTTCGTTAAGTCTCAGATTTTTTTATTAAAAGAAATCTCAGTATATAATCACTTCTTCCATTGGGTGTTCGCTTAGATTAAAAAGAGAATTGATATAAAACTCATAGCTCAGAACCATGTCCATGGCTCTAAAATGCTAAAAACATTATCTACTAACATTTTATACCTCATCTTAGGCAAATGATGTACACAGTTCTTTAATCTGATCTTCTTTTCCATATGAAGTATATATTAAGCCTTTTTGTGATAGTATCAAGTATTTGGTCATGGCAAAATGACATACTTTTTGACGGAGATTTGTATGACTCATCAACAAACAGACAAAGATTCTTCATTTTTCATGGTAGTTTATTGGTAGTAGGGGATGGACATGTATTCTATAGCAGAGGCCAGAGCACAGAGACCAGGACGGATAGAATAATATACTTAGAGAATAAAAGGAAAGGCCCTGTTTTCTGATGTTGAGCCTCATAACATGTTTGATGTGCACACCACTGAAAAAGCTGGATCATCCATAATAACTGTAGCGAGAGGAAAAGGATTGCTTCCCTCCCTCCTCCCTTTTTTTTTTCTTTTTTTTGGCAGAGGAGAGGCAAGGAAGAAGATAGAAAGAGGAGGAAGAAGCAGAAAACTTCACTATACACAAAATGGAGGTCAAGGTGAGCCCACTGGGGGCAATGTGGTACAGGAGACATAGCATGGGCTTTATAATGGGATAGATCTGGTTTTCTAGCTGGGTTATTTGTTACAGAGGCTAAGTACCTATTGCTATTCAACAGTCTATGCACCTGTCACTTCATCTTTGTCATGGTAATAAACATCATAATTATAAAATGTATAAATATAAAAATTATGTCATAGGGATCTAGTGAAGATACAATGACACGACATTGCTAGTTGAGTGCACAATCCTTTTTCTGGTCTTAGAAAATACTTCTCACTCACTCTGCAGGCAAGAAAGGCACAAAAATGCTTGCTGAAGCATTGTTTCTTGCACTTTTTACTCATTTCTCCCATAAGCATTCCTGGTAATTGTGGGAGATTTGTGTTGTGTCAATTTAGCTAATCTGGGACATTTCCTGGAATCCACCTTTCCCTCATGCAGTTAGCTCAAGCCCAGGCTCAGAAGTGTGAAGGAAAGCCTCGCTGGCTTCTGGAGCTAAGAAGGTTGGTGCAGACTAGGTACTGTTGCAGCTCCTGCCAGTGGTGCTGCCTCCTAGCTTCTTGGTTGGAGAGTGGCAGCAGCCAGGTGCTTAACTCCTCCAGATCCTGTCGAATCTCCTGTTCTGAGTTCTCCAACTCTCAGCTCAGTTTTGTGATTGGCAGTGTGACAAAAGGGCATTGGCTTCTCCCGAAGAAAACCCTTAGCATCAAAGTTTGAAACTTGGAGGCAATAAGGAACCAATACACGTTCCAATTCATTCTTGAGGGTCCCAATTTAGGCTTGGAGGCTGCAGTTTGGCCTTGTTGCATTTGCACAGGCAACTGGCCTTTCTTCACTCCGCAGCCATCTTCCCTTCCCAAACATCTGCTTGTGGTATCAGGTTCCAGCATAGACTCAGACACTAAACCTCACATGCATTGTTTCTTCTGTTTCAATAGTTATGTAAGGTTAAACCTTTATGATCAATGCCTATATATATATATGCATATGCCTGAACTTCCCAGGTGGCGCTAGTGGTAAAGAATGTGGCTACCAATGCAGATGTGGGTTCGATCCCTGGGTTGGGAAGATCCCCTGGAAGAGGAAATGGCAACTCACTCCACATTCTTGCCTGGAGAATCCATGGACAGAGGAGCCTGGTGGGCTACAGTCCATAGCGTCACAAAGAATCAGACATGGCTGATTAGCACATATGTACATATGGGCTTCCCTGGTGGCTCAGAGGTTAAAGCGTCTGCCTCCAACGGGAGACCCAGGTTCGATCCCTGGGTTGGGAAGATCCCTTGGAGAAGGAAAATGGCAACCCACTCCAATATGGACAGAGGAGCTTGGTAGGCTACAGTCCACGGGGTCACAAAGAATGACTTCACTTATAAAAAATTATATGTACATATACTTATAGATACACATATACTTATCCTGGTCATCTTACTTCTCTGATAATCTGATAAAACGCCTAATTGATTCAGTGGGCTCTCTATGCTATGGACTGATAAAACCAATGAGTAAGTACAGACTCTGTACACAATTCTTACAGGAGAAATCAGACATCACTCATAAGAAATTATAAAGTTTCTATGGATTTGCCTACTCTGGACTATATAATATGTGACCTGTTGTATCTGGTCTTTTTCCCACTTAGCATGCTTGCTAAATTTATCCACATTGCTGGTTGTGTCAGTACTTCAACTGTTATGGCTGAATAATATTCAGTCATATGGATATATCACATTTTGTTTGTTCATTTATCCACTGATGGACGTTTGGGTTGTTTTCCATTTTGGGAACTATATAGTTTCAAACAAGATAGTGATAATTACAAAACATTGTGAACATATTAAATGTCACTGAAATACACACTTTAAAATTTTTAAGCTTGTATTATATAAATTTCACTTCAATAAAAAATTTAAGGTTATGAAGCTATAATGCTGATATACTTTAGTTTAAATTTTTTTACATGTACATACATGTACATGTTCACAATGAAACTGAAGATACTCTATTGAAATTTATGGGTGCCAAACCGGTAAAAAGTATGTTCACTTAACTAGATATTTTCAGTAATAAGGTCAAATGTTTTCTACATGTGACTCCAATCTACTTTGTATATTATTCTTTGCTCTGCTGTTTTACTACAAACTTGTCATTGATTGGCTTCTTGACATGCACACAAAATCAATTAGCATTCGGCCTGTGAGAATAATTCTCTTAAAAGATTACTGCTTTCACCATTTAGCCAATAGAGAAATGCTTCTGTCTACACCATCCCACACTTATTTTGGAAGGCATTTGGTAACACTTATCAGCCTGCACATGCCAGCTGTTAGATGTCAATAGAATTACTATGTTCAATCCTTTGTATACAAGGAACATGTTAACCAAAATTTCCAGTCCTCACAATTTTCTGAACACATCAGTTTTTGTCCTTTTAGCATGGAGTGTCTTTAGAGACATATAAAGGCCCACATCTTCCTCCAAACAGTATGAAAGAAGATTTCAAGACAGGAGATACCAAGCCAGTTCTCTTTCCCTTATGCTTCAGGAAGTACAATAAAAAGTCAGTATTTTCCTTCAACTGCCAAGTCCACTCTCTTTTTTGTTTGTTTTAATTATTTCTTATTCTATCTAATATGACTATCATTATTTTACAGAAATCCCTAGCCCCACCTCCCCCTATTATCCCTCTCTTACACTATACTCCAATCACACTGGTTTACGTTTAGCTTCAGGAACATGTGAAACTCATCTCCATCTCAAGATATTTAGAATTGCTCATTCTGCTTGAACATGCTTTCTCAATAAGGTCATTTTTTCATCATCCACATCTCAAATCATATGGTACCTTTTCCCAATGGGCTCCCTAGCTATATCAGCCTTTCAGTCACACTCTACCACATTACCCTATTTATTTTTTATTTTATGTATTCCATTACTATATCATGGCTTCCCAGGTGGCTCAGTGGTAAAGAATCCACCTGCCAAAGTAGGGAGACGCAAGACACGTGGGTTTGATCTCTGGGTTGGGAAGTTCCCCTGGAGGAGGAAATGGCAACCCACCCCAATATTCTTGCCGGGAGCATACCATGGAGAGAGGAGCCTTTGGGCTACAGTCCACAGAGTCACAAAGAGTTGAACACATCTGAGCATCTGAGGCCAGCACATCACTGTATCATATTGTTAACATAGTGGAGGCTCTGCCTGTCTGGTTGACAGCTGTTTTCCTAGAGCTTTGAACAATGCTGGAGCAGTTAGGCGATGTAAAGTAACTATCTTGACTGACTAATAAACTAACAGGTTTATTAACTAATAATAAACTAATCATGCTAATAAAAGTAAATTTGCAATGTGATTCACAGTGGTACCATCATGGTAACACAAGATGCTGAAAAAGATTGGGTATTTATACATATATACATGCATGTATATATACATGTATGCTGGTTAGGGGGTTTGAGGTGGTGAAAAGAGAAGGTTATAAATTTAGTTTTGATATTTTCATTTCGAAGTATCATTAATATCCCAAGAAGTGATATCAAATAAGTAATTTTGTGGATTAGGCCAAACTTATAAATTAGAAGTGTGGTATAGTGATGATTCACAAGACATCTGCTCCTCAGTGTTTACTGAATGTGGGCATGGATAAGATCACTCAGGAATAGCAAGAAGAATAGAAAGAGAGGAATGCAAGTAAGAATAGATAACAATTGAAAGCAAACAGAACAAGAGTTGTCAGTGAAAGAGGAGGACAACCATGAAGGTGTGGCACCCTGAAGAAGAGCGCAGTTTTAGGCTGAGTGCGTCTTAAGAAAATCCATGTGCTGAAGTCCTAATCCCCAGTGTAATGATATTTGGAGGTGGGGCCTTGGGAAGTAATCAGATTTAGTGGGGTCATGAAGGTGGAGCATCAGATGGGATTAGTGCTCTTAGAAGATGAGAAAGAAACACCAGAACTTTCCTTTTTCTCCCCTGAATTTGAACAAAGAAGAGGTCATGTGAAGACACAGTGAGATTTGTTGTTCAGTCGCTAAGGCGTGTCCAATTCTTTGCGACCCCATGGACTGCAGCACGCCAGGCTTCCTTGTCCTTCACTATCTCCTGGAGTTTGCTCAAACTCATGTCCACTGAGTCAGTGATACCATCCAATATCTTACCCTCTGTCACCGCCTTCTCCTCTTGCCCTCAATCTTTCCCAGCATCAGATCTTTCCAGTGAGTTAGCTCTTCATATCAGGTGGCTAAAGTATGGGAACTTCAGCTCCAGAAGTAGTCCTTCAAATGAATATTCAGGACTGATTTCCTTTAGGATTGACTGGTTTGATCTCCCTGCTGTCTAAGGGACATTCAAGAGTCTTTCCCAGCACCACAACTCAAATGCATCAATTCTTCGGTGCTCAGCTCTCTTTATGGTCCAACTTTCACATCCATACATGATTGCTAGAAACACCATAGCTTTGATTATACAAAACTTTGTCACCAAAGTGATGTCTCTGCTTTTTAATATGCTAAATTTGTCATAACTTTTCTTCCAAGGAGCAAGCATCTTTTAACTTTATGGCTGCAGTCACCATCCACAGTGATTGTGGGGCCTAAGAAAATAAAATCTGTCAGTTTCCAATGTTTCCCCATTTATTTGCCATGAAGTGTTGGGACCAGATGCTATGATCTTAGTTTTTTGAATGTTGAGTTTTAAGCTAGGTTTTTCACTCTCCCCTTTCACTTTCATCAAGAGGATTTTTAGTTCCTCTTTGCTTTTAGCCATTAGAGTGGTATCATCTGCATATTTGAGGTTGTTGATATGTGTCCTGGCAACCTTGATCCCAGCTTGTGATTCATCCAGTCTGGGACTTTGCATGATGTACTATGCATGTAATTTTAAAAAGCAGAGTGACAACATACAGCCTTGACATACTCCTTTCCCAGTTTGGAAGCAGTCTGTTGTCCCATGTTCAGTTCTAACTATTGCTTCTTGACCTGCATACAGGTTTCTCAGGAAACAGTAAGGTGTTCTGGTATTCCCATCTCTTCAAGAATTTTCAAGTTTGCTGTGATCCACACAGTCAAAGGTTTTAGCATATTCAATGAAGCAGAAGCAGATGTTTTTGGAATTTCTTTGCTTTCTCTATGATCTAATGAATGTTGGCAATTTGGTCTCTGGTTCCTTTGCCTTTTCTAAACCCAGTTTGTACGTTTGGAAGTTCTCAGTTCACATACTGCTAAAACCTAGCTTAAAGGATTTTGAATATTACCTTGCTAGCTTATGAACTATGTATTTGAACATTCTTTGGCATATGCAATTGTATGTTTGAACATTCTTTTGCATTGCCCTTCTTTAGAATTGGGATGAAAACTGACCTTTTCCAGTTCTGTGGCCACTGCTGAGCTTAACAAATTTGCTAACATTTTAAGGACAGCACTTTAACAGCATCACCATTTAGGATTTGAAATAGCTCCACTGGGGGCTTCCTGGTAACTCAGCTGGTAAAGAATCTGCCTGCAATGCAGCAGACCCTGATTTGATTCCTGGATTGGGAAGATCCCCTAGAGAAGGGATATACTACCCACTCCAGTATTCTTGGGTTTCCCTGGTGGCTCAGCTGGTAAAGAATCTGCCTGCAAGGTAAGAAACCTGGGTTTTGATCCCTGGGCTGGGCAGATTCCATGGAGGAGGGCATGGCAACCCACTTCTGTATTCTTGCCTGGAGAATCCCCATGGAGAGAGGAGTCTGGAGGGCTATGGTCTATGGGGACACAAAGAGTTGAACAGGACTGAGTGACTAAGCACAGCACAATAGCTTCACTGGAATTCTGTCACCTCCACTAGCTTTGTTCATAGTAATGCTTTCCTAAGGCCCACTTCACTTTACAGTCCAAGATGCCTGGCTCTAGGTGAGTGACCGCACAATCATGTTTTATCCGGGTCATCAGACCTTTTTGTATAGTTCTTTTGTGTATTCTTGCCACCTCTTCTTAATCTCTTCTGCTTCCGTTAGATCCTTGGCATTTCTGTCCTTTATTGTGCCTTATTTGCATGAAATGTTCCTTTGGTATCTCCAATTTTCTTGAAGAGATCTCCAGTCTTTCCCATTCTACTGCTTTCCTCTGTTTCTTTTTATTGTTCACTTAAGAAGGCTTTCTTAAGTCTCCTTGCAATTATCTGGAACTCTACCTTCAGCTGGGTATATCTTTCCCTTTCTCTTTTACCTTTCACCTCTCTTTTCTTAGCTATTTGTAAGGCTTCCTCAGACAACCACTCTGCCCTCTTGCATTTATTTTTCCTTGGGATATTTTTTTTTCATCACCTCCTGTACAATGTTACATGCCTCTGTCCACAATTCTTCAGACAATCTACAAGACTACCAGATATACTAGTTTCTTGATATACTAGTTATAGTAAAAGATCTAGTCTCTTGAATTTATTCATCACCTTTACTGTGTAATCATAACAGATATGATTTAGGTCATACCTTAGTGGCCTAATGGTCTGCCATACTTTCCTCAATTTCAGCCTGAATTTTGCAGTAAGGTCATCATGATCTGAGCCATAGTCAGCTCCAGGTGTTATTTTTTCCAATTGTATAGAGCTTCTTCATCTTTGGCTGCAAAGAATATAATCAATCTGCTTTTGGTACTAACCATCTGATGATGATGACAGTGAGATGGTTAACCTCTAAAAGCCAGAAAGAGTGTTCTCATCAGGAATGAAAACTATCAGCAACTTAATCTTGGACTTTCAGCTTCCAGAACTGTAGGAAAATGCATTTCTGTTGTTTAAGCCAATTAATCTACAGCATTTTGTTATAGAGCCCAAGTTGGCTAAGGCAAGAGTGTTTCAAGAAGGAGAGAATTTATATTTCATCCTAAGTTTGAGATTTTTATTGGAGACTCTACTTCCTAACCAGCTTATTCTTCTGCTGCTTTCCCCCCCCACTATTTCCTATGTTTTCTACAGGAATCATTTACATGTCTCTTTAGGTAAGATTTTTACATGACTCTCAGTAGACTACATTTCCTCATTGGTCAAGATTTCCATGACCTTGAAATGTCCATGCCATGGATCACTTCAGTTTATAATACTTACCCATCAGACTTGCTGTAATCATTGCAAACTTTAGGTACTTTTTTCAGATTTCAGTTTTTAGTAATGCCAAACACAAATGACCATATACTCTGTTTCAATCATCTTATTTTGACCCCGAGTTCTAAGGGTTCTAAGCATATGCTGGAAAGTTGGCAGGTTTCATCCACGTCTTCTAGATCAGGTGCTCATCTTCTGAGTGTAGAGGACATTTATCATATAAGGCAGTTCCCCATCAACACCCTTTTCTAGCAAGAAACCAGAGATCATTGGAGTACCATCCGACGATCTTTTTCTTTGGAGTGGCATCTGACGGAACAGGCACAAATGTCCCAGTCTCAATCAACCAGAGGCTCCAACATGAGACAGTAACTCTGTAGTGAGGGACACAAAACCAAAGTGACAATTTAGATTCATTCATAGCAGCAACAGCAGCATCAATGATGTCCTACATGCAGCAACAGCTCTAGACCATCCTGCTTGGTTAAAAGACCCTGGCTTCCTCTCTCTTGGCGTAAAAGAACAGAAATGCCTTCATTCATACCCAGTCTCTATGCCTGGCTCCCTATCTTCACATTGCTTCTGTGACATCCTTGGTATCCTTGCAAATTTATATACTTCTTTCTCCCCTTTTTCCTAACACTAACCAGTTAGTTTTTGTTACCTGTAATCAAAATCTTTCAAACTAATAGAAAGGGAGGTCTTCACACAATTCACTCAAGTAAGAACCATGCCACCATTGTTAGTGGCTAAGCTAGCACTTCTTAATAGAATTATTTGTTACTCTTGGCAGATTTCAAGGAGAAAAATACTCACTGCTTTGCCAGAGCTTCTGTTGCCAGTGACTATCACTCTAAGGGTATTCTCCAGAGAAAGAGAACATGGTGGGGGGGCGGGGTGACAGCATTTGCAATTTAGATTGCCACTGCATTTAATAAATGGGGAGATGGTATTACTTTACTGGTAATTAATTTTTTAAAGGCTTTGTAAAATGTCAGTTGGACTCTGTTTATTGGAATATACCAACACATTATACAAAACTAACCTTGTTGATTTATTCAAGACAGCTAAGCTGACATATTTCAGTGGAGCCTGTTACAAGGCTGGCTCTGACTTATAAAAATGTCTATTTTGAGTCATGACTAAGTAGGACTGTATATGTATTTATAAGTGTATTTTCCTGCCTGTAATGAAAGACACAGACACGTGGGAAAATTGTTTATCCTATGAGCACCAAACATCGTACTGAATCCCCTTGAAATGTTAAAATTTGGAGCCATTGGTCTGTTATCTACAGAGAGAAAAACAATACTGTGGGTTCAGGAGAAATGGATAGGAGGGTTTGAAATGGGAAGAAAAACACCAACAGGAATGATAAACTGGGTTTTAATGACAAAGTCACTTTGCCAATTGTAACTCGGGTGCTGGGTAAGCTGATCTGACTTCATTAGGTGATAGCCAGCCTCCCAAAGCCATCATCAGGCTGGAAGAAAGCCATATGTGTTGGTCGCACAAATGGACATTGATTTTTCAATAAACTGGAACCCAAAGCCAACATTACTCCAATGATATCTTTTCTCAGGAGAGACGATTTCTCGCTCATGCCTGGCACCATGTCTCAGCCTTTATATTACAAGAATTACATGGGTGAAGCAGAGTAGAAAACATCAGCTCACTTAAGTCATGTGATGAATGAGGCAATTAAGTCAATTAGATGCAGAGTTACTGAGCTATATCTATTTTGCTTTGTAAAATATAATTTTAAATAAGATCATCTGTCATACCATACTTGACAGCATCAGAATTCTGTGTGGCAGAAAAATGTGGTTCATTACTCTGTGAAAATAGTGTCTACTCTCTCAACTGGATAAAGTAACCTTCTTCTTTAAGTTGCAGGTTGCTGTCTCTTAACTCTTTCTCTATATGAAAGCACAATACATCTTATATTTGCTATATATTTCCACGTTTCTTTAAATGCTTTTTTGACAGTCATCATGTGTTTGGGGGATTAGTAGACAGAACTCATTTGAGATTTTCAGTGTATGATATACCAGATGCATCTCTTTCTGGAGGGAGAGAGAGAGAGAGCACAGATTTTCTTTGTTCTGGCAAGCATCACTTGAGTGACTTTGTGGTGAAAAATGAACAGGCACTCTTGTCTAAGAGAAGAGTGCCAGAATCTTTAAGTTGCTTAACTAAAGGTATTCACCACCACTCTATCCCTTTGGTATGCAGAACTTGTCACTGGGGAAGAGGTGTGTATCTACAGTGGAACCATGGAGACCTTTTCAGTGACCTTAATCAGATTCTTTGCTTTTGGAGGAATATTTCTAGAGCCTCTGATGGATTGTGATGGTCCTACTGAAGATGCGAGGGCAGGTTAGGACACCAGGAGCTACCACGGGAAACTAACCACAAATGTGGATAATACTGGACTGGTGGCCAAGGCTTATCAATAAATTGCTTACGAGCTAATCTGTTTTTTGTTTTAAGGTAGAGAACCAATAAAACTTAGTGAACTGTATATCAGTTAGAATATTTCACATATAAATATGAATTACATTGGCCAGTGCACATTTTCTGCAGTTTTCTCAAAAGCCTACCACTCCCTGCTTCATTAACTTCTCTAACTTTCTAGGACACAGAAGGCAATTGAGTTATTTGCCTTTTGCCAAGATGGTTGTGAAAGTGAATGCCTCTCAGTTCAGTTCAGTTCAATCGCTCAGTTGGGTCCAACTCTTTGTGACCCCATGAATCGCAGAATGCCAGGCCTCCCTGTCCATCACCAGCTCCCGGAGTTCACTCAGACTCATGTCCATCGAGTCGGTGATGCCATCCAGCCATCTCATCCTCTGTCGTCCCCTTCTCCTCCTGCCCCCAATCCCTCACAGCATCAGGGTCCTTTCCAATGAGTCAGCTTTTCGCACGAGGTGGCCAAAGTACTGGAGTTTCAGCTTCAGCATCATTCCCTTCAAAAAAAACCCAGGGCTGATCTCCTTCAGAATGGACTGGTTGGATCTCCTTGCAGTCCAACGGACTCTCAAGAGTCTTCTCCAACATCACAGTTCAAAAGCATCAATTCTTCTGCGCTCAGCTTTCTTCATAGTCCGACTCTCACATCCATACATGACCACTGAAGAAAACCAATACCTCTCAGTTGTCTGACTCTTTGTGACCTAGACTCTATTGCACAGTCCGTGGAATTCTCCAGGCCAGAATACTGGGATGGGTAGCCTTTCCCTTCTCCATGGGATCTTCCCAACCCAGGGATCAAATCCAGGTCTCCCACATTGCAGATGTATTCTTTACCAGCTGAGCCACAAGGGAAGCCCCCTTTTCTTCAAAATGGTGGAGTAGAAGGACATGCACTCTTCTGCAAGAACTCCAAAATTACAACTTGCTCTGAACAACCACTGGCAGGAAAAGTTGGATCCCACCGAAAAAAGATACCCCATGTCCAAGGGCAAAGGAGAAGTCCCAGCAAGACGGTAGGAGGTGCAAAATTATGTTTAGAATCAAAGCCCATACCTGCCAGAGATACTCAGAGGGCTCAAACAAAACCTTGTGTGCATCAGGAGACCCTACAGAGACTGAGCCAGACCTGCCTTTGAGTGTTTGAATATCTCCTGTGGAGGTATGGCTTAGGTTACCTGCTACAGGGGCAGGGGCTCTGGGTGCAGCAATCCTGGGTGTGGTATAATCCCTCTCAGAGAAAGTCACCATTAACCCCACCATAGAGCCGCTGAGCAGACAACCCCCAAACTTCAGACCAATTATACCAAATAAATTCTCACACTGTTAAGAAAGTGCTAGGACACACAACAGATTTCTCAACCTGGGGATCTGGCAAAGGGACTGAGAACCCCAGGGAATTTAACTTTGGAGACCAGTGAGAATTGATTACAGAAATTACACAGGACTGGGGAAACAGACTCTTGGAGGGCACAAACAAATCTTGAGCAGACCAGGATCCAGGAGAAAGGAGCAGTGACCCCACAAGAGACTGATCCAGACTTGTCCATGAGTGTCCAGGAGTCCCTGGCAGAGGCATGAGTCAGCAGTGGCTTGCTACAGGGTCAGGGCACTGAGTGCAGCAGTGCATGTATGGGGCCTTTTGAAGGAGGTCACCATTATCTTCATTACCTCCACCATAGTTTGGTCTCAGGTCAAACAACAGGGAGGGAACACAAACCTAAGCATCAACAGAAAATTGGATTAAAGATTTACTGAGAATGGCCTTGCCATCAGAAAAGACCTAGTTTCATCCACAGTCAGTCTCTCCCATCAGGAAGCTTCCATAAGCCTCTTATCCTTACCAATCAGGCAGTGACAGAATGAAAATCGCAGTCACAGAAAACTAATCAAAACTGATCACATGGACCACAGCCTTGTCTAACTCAATGAAACTAGCAGCCATGCCATGTAGAGCCACCCAAGATGGACAGATCATGGTGGAGAGTTCTGACAAAAATGTGTCCACTGGAGAAGAGAATGGCAAACCACTTCAGTATTCTTGCCTTGAGAACCCCATGAACAGTATGAAAAGGAAAAAGATAGGACACAGAAAGATGAACTCCCCAGGTTGGCAGGTGCCCAACATGCTACTGGAGAAGAGTGGAGAAATAACTTCAGAAAGAATGAAGGGATGGAGCCAAGCGAAAACAATGCCCAGTTGTGGATGTGATTGGTGATGGAAGTAAAGTCCAATGCTGTAAAGAACAGTATTGCATAGGAACCTGGAATGTTAGGTCCATGAATCAAGGCACATTGGAAGTGGTCAAACAGGAGACAGCAGAAGTGAACACTGACATTTTAGGAGTCAGCGAACTAAAATGGACTAGAATGGGTGAATTTAACTCAGATGACCATTATATCTACTACTGTGGGCAAGAATCCCTTAGAAGAAATGGAGTAGCCCTCATAGGCAGCAAAAGAGTCTGAAATGCAATGCTTGTGTGCAATCGCCAAAACAACAGAATGCTCTCTATTCACTTCCAAGGCAAATCACTCAATATCACAGTAATCCTATGCCCCAACCAGTAATGCTGAAGAAGCTGAAGTTGAATGGCTCTATGAAGACCTACAAGACCTTCTAGGACTAACACCCCCAAAAGATGTTCTTTTCATTATAGGGGAATGGAATGCAAAAGTAGGAAGTCAAGAGATACCTGGAGTGACAGGCAAATTTGGCCTTCGAGTACAAAATGAAGCAGGGCAAAGGCTAATAGAGTTTTGCCAAGAGAAGCACTGGTCATAGCAAACACTCTCTTCCAACAACACAAGAGAAGACTCTACACATGGACATCACTAGATGGTCAACACCAAAATCAGACTGATTATATTCTTTACAGCCAAAGATGGAGAAGCTCTATACAGTCAGCAAAAACAAAACTAGGAGCTTACTGTGGCTCATATAATGAATTCCTTATTGCCAAACTGAGACTTAAATTGAAGAAAGTGGGGAAAACCACTAGACCATTCAGATATGACCTAAATCAAATACTTTATGGTTATACAGTGGAAGTGACAAATAGATTCAAAGGATTAGATCTGAAAGAGTGCCTGAAGAACTATAGACAGAGGTTCGTGACATTGTACAGGAGGCAGTGATCAAGACAATCCCCAAGAAAAAGAAATCCAAAAAGGCAAAATGGTTGTCTGAGGAGGCCTTACAAACATATGTGAATAGAAGAGAAGCAAAAGGCAATGGAGAAAAGGAAAGATAAACCCATCTAAATGCAGTAGAGTTTCTAAGAACTTAAGAGTTCCTAAGAATAGCAAGGAGGGATAAGAAAGCCTTCTTTGGTTATCAGTGCAAGACATAGAGGAAAACAACAGAATGGGAAATACTAGAGATCTCTTCAAGAAAATTAGTGATTCCAAGGGAACGTCTCATACAAAGATGAAAAAAAGGACAGAAATGGTATGGACCCAAAAGAAGCAGAAGATATTAAGAAGAGATGGCAAGAATACACAGAAGAACTATACAAAAAGATCTTTATGATCCAGATAACCATGATGGTGTGATCACTCACCTAGAGCCAGACATCCTTGAATGCAAAGTCAAGTTGGCCTTAGGAAGCATCACTATGACCAAAGCTAGTGGAGGTGATGGAATTCCAGTTGAGCTATTTCAAATCCTAAAAGATGATACTGTTAAAGTGCTGCACTCAATATGTCAGCAAATCTGAAAAACTCAGCAGTGGCCACAGCACTGGAAAAGGTCAGTTTTCAGTCCAATCCCAAAGGGCAATGGCAAAGAATGTTCAAACTACTGCACAATTGCACTCATCTCACGCACTAGCAAAGTAATGCTTAAAATTCTCCTAGCCAGGCTTCTACAGTATGTGAACTGAGAAATTCCACATGTTCAAGCTGGATTTAGAAAAGGTAGAAGAACCAGAGATCAAATTGCCAACATACATTGGATCATATAAAAAGCAAGAGAGTTTCAGAAAAACATCTACTTCTACTGCCCTGACTATACCAAAGCCTGTGACTGTGGGGATCACAACAAATTGAGGAAAATTCTTAAAGAGATGGGAATACCAGGCCACCTTATCTGCCTCTTGAGAAATCTGTATGCAAGTCAAGAAGTAACAGTTAGAACAGGACATGAAACAACAGCCTAGTTCCAAATTGGGAAAGGAGTACATCAAGTTTGTATGTTGTCACCCTGCTTGTTTAACTTCTATGCAGAGTATGTCATGCAAAATGCCAGCCTGAATGAAGCACAAGCTGTAATCAAGGTTGCCAGGACAAATATCAACAATATCAGATATGCAGATGACACCACCCTTATGGCAGAAAGCAAAGAAGAACTAAAGAACCTGTTGATGAAAGTGAAAGATGAGAGTGAAAAAGTTGTCTCAAAGCTCAACATTCAGAAAACTAAGATCATGGCATCTGGTCCCATTACTTCATAACATATAGATGCAGAAACAATGGAAATAGTGAGAGACTTTATTTTGGAGGGCTCCAAAATCACTGCAGATGGTGACTACAGCCATGAAATTAAAAGACGCTTGCTCCTCGGAATAAAAGCGATGCAAACCTAGAAAGCATGTTAAAAAGCACAGACATTATTTTTCCAACAAAGGTCCATATAGTCAAAGCTATGGTTTTTCTAGTAGTCATGTATGGATATGAGAGTTGGACCATAAAGAAGGCTGAGCACAGAAGAATTGATGCTTTTGAACTGTGGTGTTGGAGAAGATTCTTGAGAATTCCTTGGACTGCAAGGAGATCAAACCAGTCAATCCTAAAGGAAATCAGTCCTGAATATTCATTGGAAGGACTGATGCTGAAGCTGAAACTCCAATACTTTGGCCACCTAATGTGAAGAACTGACTCATTGGAAAAGACCCTGATGCTGGGAAAGACTGAAGGCAGGATGAGAAAGGGAACACAAAGGACATGGGTTTGAGCAAGATCTGGGAGTTGGTGATGGACAGGGAAGCTGGTGTGCTGAAGTCCATGGGGTCACAATGAGTTGGACATGACTGAGAATCTGAACTGAACTGAAGATGGTTGTGGGGAGAGGGTATCAGGTCTGTCACAGAATAGGGCTGAGACTGGCAGCCTCTTTAAGCCAGCTACCTGGGAATATGCTTGAGAAACTGTGACTGAATATGTGGACAGAAACTGACTTGTGACCTTGGGAACATACTTAGTTGAACTGGGTATATGAGTCTTTATCTCATACACAAAGTGTGGGGATCTAGCAAGGGCATTATTGCAGAAGAGGACAAGGACATCAAACATGGAATTTTAAGATATAATTACTGGTTAAAGAATATGTTAAATCATAAGTTTAAAAAATGTTATCAAGTTGACCTCAGAAAGGTTGAACCAGGTTATATACAAACCAACAATTCATGAGAACACCAGTTTGCATATTAGTCAGCAATGGCTATCATTGATTTTTAAAGTTTTGCTAATCGGATGGGGAAAAATTGATGCTTTAACTTTTCCTGAATACTGGTAAATTTAGGCATATTTTCAGATGTATGCTGGACATTTTTATTTTTTCTAAGAACTACCAGGCTATAACTATTGATTATTTTCATTTTTAGGTTATTTGCTTTTCCTTATTGAACTGTAAGAACTCTTAGATGCTTCTCTTTCTCTGTCATATTTGTTGCAAATATTTTTCCAATCTGTTAACTGCCTTTTAACTTTGCTGCTGCATCATACATTGTGCATAGTTAATTTTTATTTAGAAAATTGTTACTTTTAAACATGATTTGGGGATTTAATGTCATTCGTTGATCACCTCAGCTACACAATGTCAAAATAATCCCCTCAGATCAGTTCAGTTGCTCAGTTGTGTCTGACTCTGTGTTACCTTGTAACGCAGCCTGCCAGGCTTCCCTGTCCATCACCAACTCCCAGAGCTTGCTCAAAATCATGTTCACTGAGTCAGTGATACCATCCAACCATCTCATCTTCTGTCATCCCCTTATCCTCCTGCCTTCAATCTTTCCCAGCATCAGGGTCTTCTCTAATGCGTCTGCTCTTCACATTGGGTGAGCAAAGTATTGTAGCTGCAGCATCAGTCCTTCCAATGAATATTCAGGTTTAATTTCCTTTGGGATTGACTGGTTGGATCTCCTTGCAGTCCAAGGGACTCTCAAGAGTCTTCTCCAACACTACAGTTCAAAAGCATCAATTTTTCAGCACTCAGTTTTCTTTATGGTCCAACTCTCACATCCATATATGACTACTAGAAAAACCATAGCTTTGACTAGATGGACCTTTGTTGGCAACATAATATCTCTGATTTTTAATATGCTATCTAGATTGGTCATAGCTGTTCTTCCATGGAGCAAGTGTCTTTTAATTTCATGGCTGCAGTCATCATTGGAGTGATTTTGGAGCCCAAGAAAATAAAATCAGTCATTATTTTCATTGTTTCCCCATCTATTTGCCATGATGTGATGGGACCAGATGCCATGATCTTAGTATTTTGAATGTTGAATTTTAAACCAACTTTTTCACTCTCCTCTTTCACTTTCATCAGGAGGCTCTTTAGTTCCTCTTTGCTTTCTGCCATAAGGGTGGTGTCATCTGTATATCTGAGGTTATTGATATTTCTCCTGGCAATCTTGATTCCAGCTGTGCTTCATCTAGCCCAGCATTTTTCATAATGTACTCTGCATAGATGTTAAAAAGCAGGCTTCCCAGTTTGGAGCCAGTTCATTGTTCCATGTTTGGTTCTGTGGTTCTTGACCTGCATACAGATTTCTCAGAAGGCAGATAAGGTGGTCTGATATTCCTATCTTTTGAAGAATTTTCCAGTTTGTTGTGATCTACACATCAAAGGCTTTGGAATATCAATAAAGCAGAAGTAGATGTTTTTCTGGAACATTATTGCTTTTTCTATGATCCAATGTATGTTGGCAATTTGATCTCTGGTTCCTCTGCCTTTTCTAAAACCAGCTTGAACATCTGGAAGGTCTCAACTCATGTACTGTTGAAGCCTGGCTTGGAGAACTTTAAGCATTACTTTGCTAGCATATGAGATGAGTGCAATTGTGTGGTAGTTTGAACATTCTTTGGCATTGCCTTTCTTTGGAATTGAAATGAAAACTGATATTTTCCAGTCCTGTCACCACTGCTGAGCTTTCCAAATTTGCTGGGATATTGAGTGCAGCACTTTTAACAGTATCATCTTTTAGGATTTGAAATAGCTCAACTGGAATTCCATCACCTCCACTAGCTTTGTTTATAGTGATGCTTCCTAAGGCCCACTTGACCTCTCATTCCAGGATGCCTGGCTCTAGGTGAGTGATCACACCATCATGGTTATCTGGGTTATGAAGATCTTTTTGTATACTTCTGTGTATTGTTGCCACCTCTTAATATCTTCTGCTTCTGTTAGGTGCATACCGTTTCTGTCCTTTGTTGTGACCACCTTTGCATGAGATGTTCCTTTGCTGCTAAGTTGCTTCAGTCGTATCCAACCCCTGTGCAATCCCATAGATGGCAGCCCACCAGGTTCTGCCATCCCTGGGATTCTCCAGGCAAAAATGCTGGAGTGGGTTGCCGTTTCCTTCTCCAATGCATGAAAGTGAAAAGTGAAAGTAAAGTCACTCAATTGTGTCTGACTCTTCATGACCCCATGGTCTGTAGCCCACAAGGCTCCTCTGTCAATGGGATTTTCCAGGCAAGAGTACTGGAGTGGGGTGCCATTGCCTTCTCTGATGTTCTCTTAGTGTAACTAATTTTCTTGAGATCTCTAGTCTTTCCCATTCTATTGTTTTCCTCTATTTCTTTGCAGTGATCACCGAGGAAGGCTTTCTTATCTCTCCTTGCTATTCTTTGGAACTCTGCACTCAGATGGGTATATTCCTTTTCTCCTTTGCCTTTCACTTCTCTTCTTTTCTCAGCTATTTGCAAAGCCTTCTCAGACAACCATTTTGCCTTTCTTTTCTTGGGTATGTCTTGATCACTGCCTCCTGTACAGTGTCATAGACCTCCATCCATAGTTCTTCTGGCACTCTGTCTATCGAATCCAATCCCTTAAATCTATTTGTCTACCTATTTACTTGTAAAGTGATTGATTTTTGTATGTTGACATCATATAAACCTGTTTTACCTTCCTCTCTCAGGCATATAATAATTTTATTATATGCAAATAATAAAAGTTTTGAATTTGTCATTCCAAATTTCTATTTTACTTTATTGCTTTGTTGCATTGGTAGAGTTTCAGTTTTAGTAGCTATGATGATATACATTTTGGTTCAGTTCAGTCACTCAGTTGTGTCTGTTTGCAACCCCATAAACCGCAGCACACCAGGCCTCCCTGTCCATCACCAACTCCCAGAGTCCACCCAAACCCATGTCCATCAAGTCAGTGATGCCATCCAACCATCTCACCCTCTATTGTCCCTTCTCCTCCTGCCCTCAATCTTTCCCAGCATCAGGGTCTTTTCAAATGAGTCAGCTCTTCGCATCCGGTGGCCAAAGCATTGGACTTTCAGCTTCAACATCAGTCCTTCCGATGAACACCCAGGATTGATCTCCTTTAGGATGGACTGGGGTTTGATCTCCTTGCAGTCCAAGGGACTCTCAAGAGTCTTCTCTGACACCATAGTTCAAAAGCATCACTTCTTCGATGCTCAGCTTTCTTTATAGTCCTACTCTCACATCCATACATGACCACAGGAAAAACCATACCCTTGACTAGACAGACTTTTGTTGGCAAAGTAATGTCTCTGCTTTTAATATGCTATACAGACTGGTCATAACTTTCCTTCCAAGGAGTGAACGTCTTTTAATTTCATGGTTGCAGTCACCATCTGCAGTGAGTTTGGAGCCCAGAAAAATAAAGTCTGACACTGATTCCACTGTTTCCCCATCTATTTCCCATGAAGTGATGAGACCAGATGCTATGATCTTAGTTTTCTGAATGTTGCGCTTTAAGCCAACTTTTTCATTCTCCTCTTTCACTTTCATCAAGAGGCTCTTTAGTTCCTCTTCACTTTCTGCCATAAGGGTGGTGTCATCTGCATATCTGAGGTTATTGATATTTCTCCCAGCAATCTTGATTCCAGCTCGTGCTTCTTCTAGCCCAGCGTTTCTCGTGATGTACTCTGCATAGAAGTTAAATAAGCAGGGTGACAATATACAGCCTTGACGTACTCTTTTTCCTATTTGCATTCTTATTTTGGTCACAGCTTAAATGGGAAGTGTTTTAATGTTTCTCCATTATCATGTTTGCTAAGTTTTTGTGACAATTTTCTTAATTAAATTAGGGAGAAACCTATTTATTCCTAGTTTGATTTTATTAATTATGGTATTGATTCATGGGAAACACCTTTTTATAATAAGATAGGTGCATAATATTCTCTGAATGTGTATATCTAGTTGAATTTTCTAAACAGATTTCTCCATGTGAAACTTATTATACTTCTAGAATAAATCCTAGTCATTTTATTATTCTGTGAAAAAGTTACTTGTTATAATTTGTGAATATGTAACTTGAGATGTTCATCCTTATCTTTGTAAATGAGATTAATCTATAGTTCTTCCCAGTTTTTGGTCTTTTGTTTCTGGTTTTGTAACACAACTTACTAAATGAATTTTGAAGTTTTTGAAAGCATTTTAAATTCTTTGGTAAGTTTATTTAATGGAGTAATTATCTTATCTTTAAAAGTTGAATACATTTATTTTGAATTATTGTCTTATAAATGGAATCTTTGTTGCAACATGTGGAATCTTTGCTAGCAGCACAAGGACTCAGTAGGTGCAAGGTGCGATCTCAGTTGCCCCAGGGTGTGTGGGATCTCATCTCTCTGATCAGAGATAAAATCTGTGTTCCCTGCACTGGAAGGAAGATTCTTAACCAGTGGGGCACCAGCGAAGTCCCTTTTTTATTAATAGAACTTATTCTTTAATTCATAGAATTTATTCATAGAATTATATCATGATTTCTTGACATTGCATACCCTTGGCTATATTTTTTCTTGTTTCAAGTTATTTTATCTTTTCTCTTCTTTCCTTCAGTATATTTACCAAAGAAAATTTAAAAGTTCCCATTTTATTGATTAAATCTATTATACATTTTATAAATGTCCATTTATTTCTTTATTGAGTCCTGTTCCCATTTCAGCAGGTGTTGGTCCTTAGTGTGTGCTTTACTGGAAGTTTTTGAAAGCACACTACAGCATCGTGAAATTTTTTTATGTGAGATTCTCTAGTTTATGAAAGTTTTTTCATAGATACTATGGAAAATGAGGTGAATTTAATTACAAATCACATTCTCTCTGGATGGATAGAGCTTGTGAAATCTTTCAGCCTTACTGCATTTGTATTTATTCAAATAATATTTTATATAAAAATATTTAATTCCGACTATTTATTACATGCTATACTGGGCTAAGAATATATCAGTTCAGTTCAGTCGCTCAGTCATGTCCGACTCTTCACGACCCCATGAATCGCAGCGCACCAGGCCTTCCTGTCCATCACCATCTCCCGGAGTTCATTCAGACTCACATCCATCAAGTCCGTGATGCCATCCAGCCATCTCATCCTCGGTCATCCTCTTCTCCTCCTGCCCCCAATCCTTCCCAGCATCAGAGTCTTTTTCAATGAGTCAGCTCTTCTCATGAGGTGGCCAAAGTACTGGAGTTTCAGCTTTAGCATTATTCCTTCCAAAGAAATCCGAGGCTTGATCTCCTTCAGAATGGACTGGTTGGATCTCCTTGCAGTCCAAGGAACTCTCAAGAGTCTTCTCCAACACCACAGTTCAAAACATCAATTCTTCTGCACTCAGCCTTCTTCACAGTCCAACTCTCACATCCATACATGACCACAAGAAAAACCATAGCCTTAACTAGATGGACCTTAGTCGGCAAAGTAATGTCTCTGCTTTTGAATATACTATCTAGGTTGGTCATAACTTTTCTTCCAAGGAGTAAGCGTCTTTTAATTTCATGACTACAATCACCATCTGCAGTGATTTTGGAGCCCCCAAAAATAAAGTCTGACACTATTTCCACTGTTCCCCATCTATTTCCCATGAAGTGATGGGACCGGATGCCATGATCTTAGTTTTCTGAATGTTGAACTTTAAGCCAAGTTCGCTCTCCTCTTTCACTTTCGTCAAGAGGCTTTTTAGCTCCTCTTTACTTTCTGCCATAAGGGTGGTGTCATCTGCATATCTGAGGTTATTGATATTTCTCCTGGCAATCTTGATTCCAGCTTGTGTTTCTTCCAGTCCAGCGTTTCTCATGAGGTACTCTGCATAGAGGTTAAATAAGCAGGGTGACAATATACAGCCTTGATGTACTCCTTTTCCTGTTTGGAACCAGTCTGTTGTTCATGTCCATTTCTAACTGTTACTTCCTGACCTGCATACAGATTTCTCAAGAGACAGGTTAGGTGGTCTGGTATTCCCATCTCTTTTAGAATTTTCCAAAGTTTATTATGATCCACACAGTCAAAGGCTTTGGCATAGTCAATAAAGCAGAAAAAGATGTTTTTCTGGAACTCTCTTGCTTTTTCCATGATCCAGCGGATGTTGGCAATTTGATCTCTGGTTCCTCTGCCTTTTCTAAAACCAGCTTGAGTATCAAGGAGTTCATGGTTCACGTATTGCTGAAGCCTGGCTTGGAGAATTTTGAGCATTACTTTACTAGCATGTGAGATGAGTGCAATTGTGCAGTAGTTTGAGCATTCCTTGGCATTGCCTTTCTCTGGGACTGGAAGGAAAACTGACATTTTCCAGTCCTGTGGCCACTGCTGAGTTTTCCAAATTTGCTGGCATATTGAGTGCAGCACTTTCACAGCATCATCTTTCAGGATTTGAAACAGCTCAACTGGAATTCCATCACCTCCACTAGCTTTGTTCATAGTGATTCTTTCTAAGGCCCACTTGACTTCACATTCCAAGATGTCTGGCTCTAGATTAGTGATCACATCATCATGATTATCTGGTCATGAATATCTTTTTGTACAGTTCTTCTGTGTATTCTTGCCACCTCTTCTTAATCTAATAAACATTGTTCCTATCTTCATAAGGCTTCAGTGTGGTGGAAAAAACAGAGTATTAATTCATGATAAAAAGATAAGTAAATCATAATTGTTCTGTAAAGTTTAAGAAAGTAAAAGAGAATAATTTAGATGGAGAAATCAGAGAATGTGTCTCTGAAGAAACGATATTTAAGAGGAGAATGATGGTAGGCGAAGGTATACTGCTGCTGCTAAGTCACTTCAGTCGTGTCAGACTCTGTGTGACCCCATAGACGGCAGCCCACCAGGCTCCCCTGTCCCTGGGATTCTCCAGGCAAGAACACTGGAGTGGGTTGCCACTTCCTTCTCCAGTGCATGAAAGTGAAAAGTGAAACGGAAGTTGCTCAGTTGTGTCTGCCTCTTTGCGACCCCATGGACCACAGCCTACCAGGCTCCTCTGTCCGTGAGATTTTCCAGGCAAGAGTACTGGAATGGGGTGCCATCGCCTTCCCTGAGGCAAAGGTATACAAAGGTAGGCAAAGAATGAAGGGAGGACATTGGGGGTAAGGAGAATAGCATATGCGAAAGCACAGAGAAGAGAATGATTCTGGCTTGCTCAAAGATTAAGAATGAGACTACCCCAAATTAAGCAGCAGGAGAGAAGGAAAGCTTAGATGTAGGCTAAGATCTGAGCTTGATGGGCCTGTAGCCACAACCAGAAGTTTGGGATTTGATTATAAATAAAAATGATAAACCACTAAAAGGCTTTGATATGGGGAATGATATAATCTAATCCGCATTTGTAAAGACCAATCTTGCTTCAAGGCAGAGAACAAATTGAAACAGAGCAATTGGACTTCCCTAAAGCTCAGATGCTAAAAAATTGCCTCCAATGCAGGAGACCCGGGTTCAATCCCTGGGTCAAGAAGATCCCCTGGAGAAGGAAATGGCAACCCACTCCAGTATTCTTGCCTCAAGAATCCCATGGATAGAGGAGCTTGGCGGGCTACAGTCCATGAGGTCACAAAGAGTCAGGCATGACTAAGCAACTAACACACATACACAAAGGTAGAAAGGAGAACAGTAGTTAGAAATTGTTATATATCATGCAAGAAATAATGGTGTCTTGGCTTAAAGTTCAACATTCAGAAAATGAAGAAAATGGCATCCGGTCCCCTCACTTCATGGGAAATAGATGGGGAAACAGTGGAAACAGTGTCAGACCTTATTTTGGGGGCTCCAAAATCACTGCAGTTGGTGCTTGCAGGCATGAAATTAAAAACGCTTACTCCTTGGAAGAAAAGTTATGACCAACCTAGACAGTATATTCAAAAACAGAGACATTACTTTGCCGACTAAGGTCCGTCTAGTCAAGGCTATGGTTTTCCTGTCGTCATGTATGGATGTGAGAGTTGGACTGTGAAGAAGGCTGAGCGCAGAAGAATGGATGCTTTTGAACTGTGGTGTTGGAGAAGACTCTTGAGAGTCCCTTGGACTGCAAGGAGATCCAACCAGTCCATTCTGAAGGAGATCAGCCCTGGGATTTCTTTGGAAGGAATAATGCTAAAGCTGAAACTCCAGTACTTTGGCCACCTCATGCGAAAAGTTGACTCATTGGAAAAGACTGATGCTGGGAGGGATTGGGGGCAGGAGGAGAAGGGGACAACAGAGGATGAGATGGCTGATAGGCATCACAGACTCGATGGATGTGAGTCTGAGTGAACTCCAAGAGTTGGTGATGGACAGGGAGGCCTGGCTTGCTGCGATTCATGGAGTTGCAAAGAGTCGGACACGACTGAGCGACTGAATTGAACTGAACTGAACTGAACTGACTTCCCTGATGATTCAGATGATAAAGAGTCTGCCTGCAATGAAAGAGACCTGGCTTCCATCCTTGGGTTGGAGATATCCTTTGGAGAAGGGAGCAACTACCCACTCCAGTATTCTGGAGAATTCTATGGACAGAGGAGCCTGGTATGCTAGAGTCCATAGGGTCTCAAAGAGTCAGACATGACTAAGCAACTTTCACTCTCACTCTTGGGCTAGAATAGTAGAATTAGGATGACAATTGTACACTGATTCAAGGCATTTTACGAGATGAAATCAGTATGACTAGATGGTGATTTTTTGCTGTGGTAAGATACGCACAACATAAAATTTACCATTTTAAGTGTACAATTCTGTAGCACTTAGTATGATCTCCTGCATTGCAGGCAGATGCTTTACCATCTGAGCCACCAGGGAAGCTGCATTTAGTATATTCACAATGTTTGCAACCATTACCGTCATCAAGTTCCAGAATATTTTCATTATTCTAAAAAAAAGAGTCACATTCATTGAGCAGTTGTTCCTTGTTATGGGCTGAATTATGCTCTCCCCAAATTCCTATCTTGATATCCCAAATCCGAGTACCTCAGAAGATGACAGTATTTAGAGACAGAATCTTTAAAGAGGAAATTAAGGTAAAATGAGGTCATATGTTAGGCCATACTTCAATATGGCCGGTGTCCTTCTAAGAAGAATAGATTAGGACATAGACACGCAGAGGAGAGATCATGTGAAGACAGAGGGAAAAAACATCCATGTTCAAGCCAAGGATATAGGACTCAGAAGAAATCAACATTGCTAATACCTTGATCTCAGAGGCCTAGCTTCAAGAATTGTGAGAAAATGCTTTCTGTTGTTTAAGCCACCCAGTCTGTGATACTTTGTTATGCAGGCCTAGCAAACTAATGTACGCTTCTTTCCTTTCCTCACCTCAGCTCATGCTTTTTCTCATTATAGTTATTTGCTTTTTCTCATTATAGTTTTGCCTATTCTGGATATTTTCTACACAGAGAATCATACAATATGTGGCCTTTTGCATCCAGTTTCTTTTACTTAGCATAGTGCTTGCAAGGTTCATCCATATTAATTACTTTATTCCTTTTTGGCTGAATAATATTTCATTATATAAATATATCACTTTTTGTTTACTCTTCAGTTGGCTGAAGATGACTTTGTTGTAAGAAATGAGGAAGAAGTTTTCAAGAATGGCTTCTAGATTTCTGAATGAATGGATGCCATTTATTGAGGTGGGAATGAATGCAGTAAGAGTACATTAGAGGAAAGATTTGGGAAGCTTATGTCTTCAAAGAGTTGATGACGAGTCACCTGGTTTATGCAGGTCCCCATATCCTACCATTCTATTATGCTCTCACTTTCTGTAAGAAATCAGCATGTGTGAGAGAATCTAAACCATTTTAGTCATTTCAGCTATTTTCCTTTTCTTACCTAACAAGTGAAATTATTTCTGATCAATTCTAGTCCAGGTATATGCCCTCTGACCAATGACAACAAAAATTCCTGAAACAAAGTAACAGAAAGTATGAGCAAAGACTTTCAACATATGAACACATAACTGGGTTTAAGTACTAAGCCAGCCACAGTGTTAGAATTCAATCAACTAACCACCAAGCGATCCTTTCTCTTGGTCTCCCAGAACACTGTAGTTCTTTTTAAGTAGTACTTTTTCTATTTATGAAAATAGTAAGTACACATTTTTAAAAATTGGTATATACAGAAAGGAACACAAAAATAAACTCCTCTTATGATCTTTTATGATCTCTCCACTTATAGATAAGCATTGTTTACATTTCAGAATATTTCTTTTTTTCCTATAAATTTTACAGAAATATCTCTCCAAATTTAGGGCTTGTATTCCTAAAAGAATTGCAATTGGTAAAAGAATGATTGGCATGCTCAAGGTGCTACAGGAAATGTAGGTTTAAGGCAAAGGGTTAAACTGTACTGAATTAGTTTTAAAACATGGCAACTGGAAATTCTAAAATATGTTTACTTTAAAAAAGAAATCTTACACATTTGTTAGAAAGCCCTTGTCTAAATCACCTTCTTCAGTTGCACAGGAAATATTGCTCCAGTGTCATGACCTGTTAGGGATTTTAACTTATGCAGACTCTATCACTTTTTACTTTTTAAACAAGTTTTTAATGCCTTGAAATGTCTTTTGCATTCAAGGTCTCCATCATTTGTTTTTGCAATTAGTGGCAAAATGTTTGAGTATTTCATTACCCTTACTCCTTGTCTTGTCCCAGCCTCTTCACAATCTATCACTGCACTTAAGAACACATTTCTTTGAATATAGCCTTCCATTTCTCCATGAGAGGGTGTGTTCTTTTTTATTTGGAGTATCCCATAGATTGGCTTACATGGAATATAGAATGAGCTATAAAGTGGTATTCTTTTAAGAGAATCTAACAAGAATAGGAATGATATTCATCATCATCAACAACAACAGGAACAGAAACAGCAGCACAGAATGACATTTTCCAGGTGTTTTAATTGATATGCTAATATAAAACTAAGTTACCTAAAAGCCTAAATTACGAGTTTGAGCAAACTCTGAGAGATCATAAAGGACAGGGAATCCTGGAGTGCTGCAGTCCCTTGAGGTTGCAAAAAGTTGGACAAGATTCGGCAACTGAACAATAACAACAATATATTTTTATATTGAGATCTATTCTTTTTGTTGTCTGTGTACTCTTCACTTAATATCCTAGAAGAATTTCTGCTGTGTGATTAAGATACAGCTTTTCTTTGAAAAATGTAAAGGATTGATGCACAGTCCAATGCTTTGTTCTTACAGTGAAAGAGACATGGCTGTTAGGGCACATCCTCTCCAGGAGAAAGGTAGCATGAAAACTGACCTCCTTATTGAAAACTATGTACATGTAGCCATGGTCAAAGTACTATCTACTATGATCTCTTTCAAGGCTATGGTTAATTTCTGGTGCCATTGCAAGCTGTTGATAGAAAGAATAAAAATAAGTCAAAACTTGGATCACTGTAGCTTGTCACAACTCATCTATATGAATGTACCCTTAAACTTGAGTCTTATTAAATAGGAAAGTCCTAAGAAGACTTAGGCTGATCCAATCCCATGGCTCCAAAGCCAATTAGCAACATTTGGCAGCATGGCCAAGTGAAAATAAAATGCTGATCAACAGAGAAAGATGAATTTTGTGGCAAAAATACAAAGTCAAAGTAACTGTCATTACTTGTCAATATCCCCTCTTGCCAGAGGTAATGGTGGAAACATGGCTAGAGTTTAAGCCATTTCTGGAAAAAAGTCATCTGGGCAGATTGCACATGATTCATTTGTTTCAGAAAAAGTTAAAATATCAAGGTTGTTTTGAAACTGACTTCAGCCAAAAATCAATTTTTTTACATTAAATTTAAGCTACTATATTTCCAAATATTTTAGAATATTTTATAACATAGCACTTCTAGCTTACTGATATGCATAATGCATTATATACATTAATTTTCTTAAAACATTTTATTTTGGAAGATTAAAATTTTTATGTTCATGGTCAGTATTTATAAACTGTGCTTGAATATTTAAAATTTTATAAAAATAAAGATTTGAGTGACTATTTTCAGAATCACTGAGATGGAAAGAAGATAAATTAGATTGAATTCCCTTCCCTCCAGGCTGGATAATCCTAGCATGTGTGCATGCTAAGTCGCTTCAGTCATGTCTGACTCTTTGTAACGTTATGGACTGTAGCCTGCCAATCTCCTCTGTCCATGGGATTCTCCAGGCAAGAATTCTGGCATGGCTTGTCATTTCCTCCTCTAGGGCATCTTCCTGACCCAGGGATCAAAGAGACATCTCTTGTGTCTCCTGCATTGGCAAGAGGTTCTTTACCACTAGGGCCACCTGGGAAGCCCAGTAGCTGGAAGGAATAACTAGTTGGCCTTTGAACAATGTTTTGATTTACATTTTCTTGTTAACTTGAAATTTTATCTCAATACTTGTAAGATTCTTTTAGTCAAGTCCATGAAGTTTCACTGATTCTTTAAATCAGATATTCAGCAACAATTTTGTGCCAGCTGATGGGGTTAGTAGAGCAAGCAATGCCACCCTTCATTCATTCCATGAATGTTCACTGGCTACCTACTATGAGTCAGGCATTGTTTTAGATGATTGAGATATATCAATGAAAAAACATTAGACAAAATTCCAGCCCTCGAAGTGCTTACAACATTCTTATTCAAGGGAGAAGGGAAATTAAATAAAAGATAAACATAGTGAGTCTGAGTGAACTCCGGGAGTTGGTGATGGACAGGGTGGCTTGGTGTGCTGCGATTCATGGGGTCGCAAAGAGTCGGACACGACTGAGCAACTGAACTGAACTGATAGTATGTACTGTGTATTTTGTTAGAAGGTGAAAAATACAATTCGAAAAAGTATATAGCAAGGTGGTCAGTGGAAGGATTGGAATTTTAAATAGAAAAATCACGGTAGGCCTCATTGGGATAGTAACATGTGAGCAAAGACTTGAAGGAAAAGAGGGGGTGAGCCATGTGCATTTCCTCATGGACAAAGGGAATAGCCTACACAAAGGCCCTTGGATAGGACAGAGTGGGCCTGCCAAGTTTAAGGCCCTGAAGAGAGGTCAGAATATCTAGAAATGAGTGTACAAGAAGCATCAGAGAGATAAGGGTAGAGAAGTCAGGGGAAAGACCATGGAAAAGTCTATTGAAAGTTTCTGGCTTTTATTCTGAGGGTTTTGTCTGAAGGAGTGACAAGAACTGATTTAGAGTCTCCAAAAGTATTCCTACAAAGGGTTTTGGTATCTTGTACATGTTCTCCTAATTTACTGACTTTCCACATTCCATTTCTGCAAACCAGTTCTGATATCTCTTTCCTCTCCTCAATGGTAATTCTCCCTTTGAATTTCCTCCCCTTCAGTATTTCACATTCACTATTCCTCTACCTTTCACATGAGTCCTTTACAATTTGTTATTTCTTTTTAAAACAGTCAGTTAATTTTTTCTGCCTATTTTTTGTTTTTATTCCTTCTTTCAAATTATTTGCTACCATAGTACAACCAATATGGATAATGTTACCTAATTGTTGTGTTGCTGCTGCTGCTAAGTCGCTTCAGGCGTGTCCGACTCTCTGCAACCCCATAGTTGTCAGTCCACCAGGCTTCGCAGTCCCTGGGATTCTCTAGGAAAGAACACTGGAGTGGGTTGCCATTTCCTTCTCCAATGCATGAAAGTGAAAAGTCAAAGTGAAGTTGCTCAGTCGTGTCCGACTCTTAGTGACCCCATGGACTGCAGCCTACCAGGCTCCTCCGTCCATGGGATTTTCCAGGCAAGAGTACTGGAGTAGGGTGCCATTCATAGCTCCCCATATTAAACTATATTCAGTATCATATGTTCCCACCCATTTCCAAATTAGTGACATTCTCTGGAATGCGTATCTTAACAACTGTGGATAGCATTCTCCTAGGTAATGAGGCAAAGACCTAGGCATATTCACCATTTCCTAATGTTTTTATTTATTTTTAATTAATTTATTTTTATTGAAGGAAAATTGCTTTACTTAATTTTGTTAATTTCTGTCATACCTTAACATGAATCAGCCACATGTATACAGATATCTCCTCCCTTTTGAACCTCCCACCCATCTCACGACCCATCCCACCCCTCTAGGTTGATACAGAGCCCCTGTTTGAGTTTCCTGAGCCATACAGCAAATTCCCATTGGCTATTTTACATATGGTAATGAAAGTTTCCATGTTATTCTTTCATATATCTCAGCCTCCCTTACCCTCTCCCCAAGTCCATAAATCTGTTCTCTGTCTGCTTCTCCATTGTTGCTCTGTAAATAAATTTCTCTAGATTTTGTATATATGCATTAGAATATGATCTTTCTCTTTCTCTTTCTGACTCACTTCACTCTGTATAATAGGTTATAGGTTCATCCACCTCATCACAACTGAATCAAATGTATTTCTTTTAATGGCTAAATAATATTCCATTGCATATATGTATCACAACTTCTTTATCCATTCATCTGTCGATGGACTTCTAGGTTGCTTCCATGTTCTAGCTATTGTAAATAGTGCTGCATGAACAATGGGATACATGTGTCTCTTTCCATTTTGGTTTCCTCAGGAGTGGGATTGCTGGGTCATATGGTGGTTTTATTCCTAGTTTTTAAATGAACCTCCATACCATCTTCCATAGTGGCTGTATCAATTTACATTCCCACCTACAGGGAAAGAATATTCCCTTTTCTCCACACTCTTTCCAGCATTTATTTTTTGTAGACTTTTTGACTGGTGTGAGGTGATATCTCATTGTAGTTTTGATTCGCATTTCTCGAATGAGTGATGTTGAGCATCTTTTCATGTGTTTGTTAGTCATCTGTGTGTCTTCTTTGGAGAAATGTCTGTTTAAGTCTTTTCCCCACCCTTTGATTGGGTTGTTTGTTTTTCTGGCATTGGGATGTATATGCTGCTTGTATACGTTGCAAATCAATCTTTTATCAGTTGTTTCATTTGCTATTATTTTCTTCCATTCTGAGGATTGTCTTTTCACTTGCTTATAGTTTCCTTTGCTGTGCAAAAGCTTTTTTTTTTTTTTTAATTGTAACAATTTCCATGTGTTTATTCATTTGTCGTATCTTTGTAAAGAATAGATTATTTTAAACCTTCATTCAGAATCGTATGGCTTATTTCTGGAGTGAGTCTTTGATCTTTGTCTTGATAAGTTGAAGACTGGACAAGAACATCAGGTCCCACTTGTTTACTTTTGTTCTTATTTCTATTACTCTGAGAGGTGGTTCATAGAGGATCTTTCTTTGACTTATGTCATTGAGGGTTCTGCCTGTTTTTTCCTCTAAGAGTTTTATAGTTTCTGGTCATACATTTAGGTCTTTAATCCGTTTTGAGTTTATCTTTGTGTATGGTGTTAGGAAGTGTTCTAATTTCATTCTTTTACATGTAGCTCTCCAGTTTCCCCAGAACCATTTATTGAAGAGGCTGTCTTTGCCCCATTGTATATTCTTGCCTCCTTTGTCAAAAATAAGATATCCATAGGTGCATGGGTGTATTTCTGGGCTTTCTATATTGTTCCATTGGTCTATATTTCTGTTTTTGTGCCAGTACCATACTGTCTTGACTGTGGCTTTGTAGTATAACCTAAAGTTAGGAAGGTTGATTCCTCCAGCTGCATTCTTCTTTCTCAAGACTGCTTTGGCTATTTGGGGTCTTTTGTGTTTCCATATGAATTGTGAAAATTTTTTGTTCTAGTTCTATGAAAAATGCCATTGGTAATTTGATAGGGATTGCACTGAATCTGCAGATTGCATTTGGTAGCATAGTTATTTTCATGATATTGATTCTTCCTACCCAGAAACATGGTATATCTCTCTGTTTATGTTATCTTTGATTTCTTTCATTAGTCTTATAATTTTCTGTGTACAGTTCTTTTGTCTCCTTAGGTAAGTTTATTCTTAGATACTTAATTCTTTTTGTTGCAGTGGTGAATGGGATTGATTCCTTAATTGCTCTTTCTGATTTCTCATTGTTAGTATATAGAAAAGCAAGTGATTTCTGTTATTGATTTTTTATCCCACAATTTTGCTAAAATCACTGATTAGCTCTAGTAATTTTCTGATGCTATCTTTAGGGTTTTCTATGTACAATATCATGTCATCTGCAAACAGTGAGAGTTTTACTTCTTCTTTTCTGATCTGGATTCCTTTTTTTCTCTGGTTGCTGTAGCTAGGACTTCCAGAACTATGTTGAATAATCATGGCGAAACTGGACACCCTTGTCTTGTTCCTGATCTTAGCAGTAATGCTTTCAGTTTTTTACCATTGAGAATAATGCTTCCTGTAGGCTTATCATATATGGCCTTTACTATGTTGATGTAGGTGTCTTCTATGCTCATTTTTTGAAGAGTTTTAATCATAAATAGGTGCTAAATTTTGCAAAGGTTTTTTTCTGCATCTACTGAGATGATCATAGGGTTTTTATTTTTTCAATCTGTACAATAGATTGGCCCGAGGAACAGAGGAAACCAAAAACTATATCTACCAGAACAAAACTAATTAAAGCACAAACTGGAAAACAAAACTAAAGCAAGGTGCCAATTGGGGAATAAAGCAATGAAAATAAAACTAACAAGTTTGTTGAGACGAAAGGAAAGAAAGAAAGAATAGATATGCAAAGTTAAATAAAGGTAGATAAAGAAGATTTATATACATTAAAGATTAACTGTAAGGGGAAAAGAACAGTAGGAAAAGCAAACAAAGGAATAAATGTAGAAAAAATAATAAGTTTAAATTAAAATAAAAAGAAAAGAAAAAAATAAAGAGGGAAACTCCACAGAACTGCAAAAGCCCAACGTATAGGCAGAGGTTGATGACAACAATAAAAAATGTGACTGAGAAAAAAGAAAAATAAAAAATTTGAAAAGCTCAAAAGCATAATTGGATTTCTTAGTGCCAATAAAATCAACTACAACAAGGTGGGGAGGAGGAGGGAAAAAGAGAAAAAAAAATCCAAAAGAATCTACAGAACAAGTCAAAAGATAAGAATAATAAATGCTTTTCTTGAGTCACTGCTGTCAGAGTCCTTTCCTGAGCTGGGAATCACGGTCCACCTTACCTCCCTAGGATGCCCTCCAACACGGTACTGATCTCTGGACCTGCTGTGGGGGGCTGCTCAGATTCTAATCTGGTCCTACTGCTGTGTGTTCTTGCCTCCAATGTCCACAGCAATCAGAGCTAGTGTGTGTGTGTGTGTGTGTGTGTGTGTGTGTGTGTGTGTGAGTTCTCAATGGCCTTTTATATATTTCATAGACACAGAGTCTGCTTAGTTGATCATGTGGATTTAATGTGCAGCTTGTACTGCTGGTCGGAAAGTTTTGGGTCTTCTTCCTTAGCCACACTGACCCTGAGTTTCAATTGTAGTTTTATTTCCACCTCTACACGTGCATTGTCCTCTGGAGTTTAGCGCATGAGGCTGCCCTGGAGGGCTTGGGTTTGCCCCTGTGAGGTCCAGGTGTGGAAGTGGTGCACCTGCTTGGGTCGCAGGGGTTTTGGCAGCACCAGGTACTCAGGGGTGTTGGCGGCTAGGGCAGCAGGAAATATAGTGATCTAGAAGGGTATGGCAACCAATATTGGCCAATATGCTCCAGTATTCTTGCCTGGAGAACTCCCTCTCTGACAGAGAAGCCTGGCAGGCCACAGTTTACAGTGTCACAAAGAGTCAGACAGGACTCTCTCTCTCTCTTTTTTTTTTTTTTTGTGGCCTGTGGCATCACTACCCCAGTGAGAGTTGAACGTGAAGGTGATGCAGCTTCTTGGCTTGCAGGGACCCTGGTGGTGCCAAGTGTTCAGAGACACAAACTGCCTCTGCTGCGGGAGTTATAGCCCTATCCGAGTCTTTTTTGAGCCTTTTGTAGCTGGTGATCAGAAGGCCTCGTTGGCCAGTCTTTCTCTGTAGCTCCACTCATTCAGGCACAGAGAGGGCCACCCCCTCCCCCACCCCCTCACCCCACCCCACCCCGACTGGGGTCCTGCTTTGTAGATCAGTGCCTCAGGCATTTGATGGGCCAGCCTCTCTATAATTTAGCTGCCATCATTGGCATGTGGAGAGAGAGAGGCTACGGTGATGCCTCCACCCACTACATGTGACTCAGCAGTATCGCCTTGCTTCCATGGCTGCCTGGTCTTCCTCCACAGGCATTTCCCATTACAATCTCCTCCCTCACATCCCCTCCATCTGCCTCTCCGCAGTCAACAGCAGCCCTCGCACTGGGGTTGCTCCACAATCCCTAAACTCCAGCTCCCAGACACTGCCCCTTCCAGGAGACCCGGGTTCCTTCTCGGCATATGCATGGCTGCGGTAAAGGCTGCAGTAAAGGAATGATACTCATTCCATTTAGGCTGTCACAGACCAGCCATTTCACTCTCAGTCTTACATGTTTCTCCTCTGACTTGGACAGTTGCCCTGCTATGGGCATCAGGCCCCTGCTTCAGTTCCCCCACCAGTCCAGAACTACTAATACTCCTGTTTTTCCCCCTAGTTCCTTCTGTCCTACCTTTTCCATGGTTCTCTACATCCTTTTCCACTGCTCAGGTCCTCCTGTATGCTCTGAGCTGGTGTTCTGCATGCACTTCTGTGTCTGACGGTGTATTCCTGATGTATCTGTGGAGAGAGATGTACTCCATATCCACCTACTCATCCGCCATCTTGTTCTTTTTAATGCTGCGGCTAATGTATTTTTGACTGCTGTGTCACAGCCTCTGAGTTTCTGTGCTGCTGCTGCTAAGTCGCTTCGGTCGGGTCCAACTCTGTGCGACCTCACAGACAGCAGTCCACCAGGCTCCCCCGTCCCTGGGATTCTCCAGGCAAGAACACTGGAGTGGGTTGCCATTTCCTTCTCCAATGCATGAAAGTGAAAAGTCAAAGTGAAGTTGTTCAGTCATATCTGACTCTTAGCGACTCCATGGACTGCAGCCCACCAGGCTCCTCCACCCATGGGATTTTCCAAGCAAGAGTACTGGAGTAGGTTGCCATTGCCTTCTCCAAATTTCAATTTTTCTACTGTTTAGCTCCCTATATGGCTAATAGAAAAAACTGGTTTTCACATTTCATTTCCATGTACTCTGAAAAGAGAATAAGGTTGTGACTAGAGTTACTTTAACAACCTGTAATATTGGGTAGAAACAGAAGCAACATTCACTTGAGCACTTTGTGACTTGTTACAGTCCTTTAATTGGGATTTTTATATTGTTTATTCAACTTATGGCAGTAGAAGACTGCATCTTTCAGGAATGTCCATTGTACCTTGGCAGCTGTTCAGGGCCAATAATACAACTTCAGTAGACAAGGAAGAAGCCTCTACAAAGGAATCAGAATTGCAACCACATTCTGGAAAATTTTAAGCAGATATATAGTGCACTGTGTTTTAGTTTCAGATTGCCCAGAAGATCCTGGGAGAATAATTCAAATTTGAGTGATTTATTTGGCAAGTAGCTACTGCTAAGTCACTTCAGTCGTGTCCAACTCTGTGTGACCCCATAGACAGCAGCCCACCAGGCCCCCCCGTCCCTGGGATTCTCCAGGCAAGAACACTGGAGTGGATTGCCATTTCCTTCTCCAATGCATGAAAGTGAAAAGTGAAAGTGAAGTCACTCAGTTGTATCCGACTCTCAGCGACCCCATGGATTGCAGCCATAGGATTTTCCAGGCAAGATTTGGCAAGTAGAGGGATTACCAAGAGTGTGGAAGTAACCCAAGAAGTGGAAGGCAATCAATAAAGGATATACTATTCCAGCCACCATAGTGGGCAACTGAAGCTTATTCCCATAGGGTACCTCTGAGAAATGGTACGATACACATGCTTCAGAAGTATCCCACTCAAGATGCAAGGGAGTTGGGGGTGTATATGTGTGTGTGTGTGTGTGTGTGTGTGTGTGTGTGTGTGTGCGTATACTTTCAGATTCATTTGTCAAGAGCTGTTCTGTGGGTATTAATTCAGTACTTCTGGCATGCCATTTTTCACAGTTGGGGTAAGAGAATGAAGAAAAGTCCTTGGGCTCATCGGGAAGTCTGGCAGAGCAAATTGAGACATTTGAGTAATATAATAGCATCTGCTAAAATCTGGATCCACCTCCTCTCCAGGGCTGCATACATGAACTCACAGGTTGTCTGCTGCATATATTCATAGAACACAACACACATAAATGACAAGGTGAGTGGTGCCCCTCTGGAGTGATGCAGCTTGATTATTCCCTTCTGGGGTCCAGTTCAGTCCTCATAACTACTAGTCATTTTGGTCCATATGACATTAAACTGTCAACTTCTCTCATAAACTTTTCCCACAATTGGTTCTTATAGTAATCTACACACAAGGCCTGACTCCAGCCACCATGGTTCAATTAGAGAAATTTCTAAATAGCTTCCATTGAGATTGAGACTGAATTTTCAGATTTGTTAACCCTTGTCTGTTTAGAATAATTACTTTTCACTAACTGTCCTAATCGGTCAGACATATATAATCCATTGCACTTAATGCTTTTAAAACCAAAGTAGAGACTGATGGATTACAACAGGCAAGACAAAAAGCTAAGAATAGTTGTTTCCACTATAACACACTTTGTATTTTGGGCAATTCTCTCTTTCTCTAGTAATACAGGAAAACACACACACACACACACACACATATATATACATGCTTTTATTTAATAAATTCATGAAGTACCAATGATAGCCCCTCTTTTTTAAATTGGCATATAATTACTGTATGATGTTGTGTTAATTTCTGCTATATGACAAAGCAAATCAGATATATGTATACACATAATTCCTCCTTCCAAAGCCTCCTTCCAAACTCCACCATATCCCACCCCTCTAGGCCATCACAGAACAGATAACCCTTCTTTGATGTTGGGTATATTCACAAGAATAAGACACACTCTCAATCCACATTAAGCTCATGGTGTATGAAAAACACAGATACGAAAACAATTATAATACAACAGCTGGTAACATTCTTATTGAAAGGTGCTAATGAGGGATGCTAATATAATTTTGAAAATTCCAGGTGTCAGTATTTAAATTCAATAGTCAAGTTGGATTCACAAAGCTCAGGAAATCTTCTTTACAAAGTCTTTAACTTGGAACGTTATAAAAACAATAAGAAAACTTGAAAATGTTTGAACTTAGTCATTGACATGGGAACTATACAATTTGTCACACCCTATCTTAAGCCAGGGTATGAATAATAAGCCAAAAACAAAAATCACTGCAGATGGTGACTTAAGCCATGAAATTAAAAGACTCTTACTCCTTGGAAGAAAAGTTATGACCAACCTAGATAGCATATTCAAAAGCAGAGACATTACTTTGCCAACAAAGTCCGTCTAGTCAAGGCTATGGTTTTTCCAGTGGTCATGTATGGATGTGAGAGTTGGCCTATGAAGAAAGCTGAGCGCCAAAGAATTGATGCTTTTGAACTGTGGTGTTGGAGAAGACTCTTGAGAGTCCTTTGGATTGCAAGGAGATCCAACCAGTCCATCCTAAAGGAGATCAGCCCTGGTTGTTCTTTGGAAGGAATGATGCTAAAGCTGAAACTCCAGTACTTTGCCACCTCATGTGAAGAGTTGACTCATTGGAAAAGACTCTGATGCTGGGAGGGATTGGGGACAGGAGGAGAAGGGGACAACAGAGGATGAGATGGCTGGATGGCATCACCGACTTGATGGACCTGTTTGAGTGAACTCCAAGAGATGGTGATGGACAGAGAGGCCTGGTGTGCTGCAATTCATGGGGTCACAACGAATCAGACACAACTGAGCAACTGAAGTGAACTGAACTGAACTGAAATGAAATACCATTCAGTGGGGTTATGATACCAGTGTTTGACTATTACTCACTTAAGGAATGACTGTAAGGATAGTCAAGACAATAATGTCTATTCTGATCTCAACTGGGATTCTTATTCTTCTAAGTTTTCTGATTTTTTGTATCTCCCATAATGTTTTATTTCTGTCCCATACAATCTACCCTGGGATGATGTCATCCTGAGAACTTATCTGAAGTCTCTTTGAGGTAGAATCTTTATCATTATTTGCTTTTGAGTTTTATTTCCCTCTAAAGTTATCTTTAAAATGCTTGCTTGGCTGTCTCAGTAAGCTTATTGTTTTCTGGATGTGTTCTCCTGCCATGGTGAAGGATGGCTCGATTCAGTTCCAGCTCTCCTGAAGATCTGCTTCCTAATTAAAGCCTGTGCTCAAAATAAGCCCCTCACTTCATATTGCCAAGACTCTTCAATATACAGTACCACATAGCAGCTCAACACAGGAGGTTCAATGTTCTGAGGTCATGTAATAATAAAAGCAGGAGCTAGAATTTCCAGTAGATACTGATACTCTAACTGTATACTGACTCTACCAGGTAGGTCCTGGTACAACATAAGAGTCTTACTCTGGAATATATTTCCTTGATTTGCCTTTGAGTATAATAAAGATGGCATTATAGGATTTTTAGACAGACTAGCTAATTCTATAAATTCTATAGTTTCTTGGATTAGCCATAGCATTAGTTCTCTGGCTTTCCTTCCATGGAATAAGGATAATTTGATTGTTTGACCTTTTTCTCAAAAATAAGAAACTTCAACAGCAGATCTTATAGAACTATGTAGATATTTCCTGAGTTTTGAAAAACTTGTTAAAATCACTATACTATAAAGTATACTCATCACCATAATTTGGAAAATTATTACCAATTTACACTTGGTTATTTAACTTATATGCAGAGTACATCATGCTAAATGCCAGAATGAATGAAGCACAAGCTGGAATCAAGATTTCAGGGAGAAATCAATAATTTCAGATATGCAGATGACACTACCCTTAAGACAAAAAGCAAAGAGGAACTAAAAAGCCTCTTGATTTAAGTGAAAGAGGAGAGTGCAAAAGCTGGCTTAAAACTCAACATTCGAATACAAAGACCCTGAATAGCCAAAGCAGTCTTGAAAAAAAAGAATGGAGCTGGAGGAATCAACCTTCCTGACTTTGAATTATACTACAAAGCCACAATCATCAAGACAGTATGGTACTGGCACAAAAACAGAAATATAGACCAATGGAACAATATAGAAAGCCCAGAAATATACCCATGCACCCATGTGTATCTTGTTTTTGAGAAAGGAGGCAAGAGTATACAATGGAGCAAAGATAGCCTCTTCAGTAAATGGCGTTGGGAAAACTGGAGAGCTACATGTAAAAGAATGAAATTAGAACACTTCCTAACACCATACACAAAGATAAACTCAAAACGGATTAAAGACCTAAATGTATGACCAGAAACTATAAAACTCTTAAAGGAAAACACAGGCAGAACCCTCAATGACATAAATCAAAGCAAGATCCTCTATGACCCGCCTCCCAGAGTAATGGAAATAAGAACAAAAGTAAACAAGTGGGACCTGATGAAACTTAAAAGCTTTTGCACAGCAAAGGAAATGATAAGCAAGGTGAAAAGACAACCCTCAGAATGGGAGAAAATAATAGCAAATGAAACAACTGATAAAGGATTGATTTGTAACATATACAAGCAGCATATACATCTCAATGCCAGAAAAACAAACAACCCAATCAAAAAGTGGGGAAAAGACTTAAACAGACATTTTCTCCAAAGAAGACACAAAGGTGACTAACAAACACGTGAAAAGATGCTCAACATCACTCATTATTCGAGAAATGCAAATCAAAACTACAATAAGATATCATCTCACACCAGTCAAAAAGTCTACAAACAATAAATGCTGGAAAGGGTGTGGAGAAAAGTGAACACTCTTTCCCTGTTGGTGGGAATGTAAATTGATACAGCCACTATGGAAGACGGTATGGAGATTCCTTTAAAAACTAGGAATAAAACCACCATATGACCCAGCGATCCCACTCCTAGGCATCTACCCTGAGAAAACCAAAATGGAAAGAGACACATGTACCCCATTGTTCATGCAGCACTATTTACAATAGCTAGAATATGGAAGCAACCTAGATGTCCATCGACAGATGAATGGATAAAGAAGCTGTGATACATATATGCAATGGAATATTACTCAGCCATAAAAACGAATACATTTGATTCTGTTGTGATGAGGTGGATGAACCTAGAACTTATTATACAGAGTGAAGTGAGTCAGAAAGAGAAAGAGAAATATCATATTCTAATGCATATAATAGAGAGTCTAGAGAAATGATACTGAGGAATTTATTTACAGAGCAACAGTGGAAAAACAGACATAGAGAACAGACTTATGGACATGGGGAGAGGGAAGGAGAGGGTGAGATGTATGGAAAGTATAACATGGAAACTTTCATTACCATATGTAAAATAGCCAAAGGAAATTTGCTGTATGGCTCAGGAAACTCAAACAGGGGCTCTGTATCAATCTAGAAGCATAGGATGTGTCATAAGATGAATGGGAGGTTCAAGAAGGACGGGATATATGTATATCTATGGCTGATTCATGTTGAGGTTTGACAGAAAACAAAAAAAAAAATTCTGTAAAGCAATTATCCTTCAATGAAAAAAAATTTTTTTTAAACCACTTCAACATCCAAAAACTAAGATCATGGCATCTGGTTCCATTACTTCATGTCAAATAGATGGAGAAACAATGGAAATAGTGACAGACTTTATTTTCTTGGGCTCCAAAATCACTGCAGATGTTGACTGCAACCATGAAATTAAAAGGCGCTTGCTCCTTGGAAGAAAAGCTATGACCAACCTAGACAGCATGTAAAAACAGACATCACTTTGTTGACAAAGGTCCATATAGTCAGCTATGATTTTTCCAGTAGTCATATATGGATGTGAGGTTTGGACCATAAAGAAAGCTGAAGAAGTGATGCTTTTGAACCATGGTATTGGAGAAGAGTCTTGAGAGTCCCTTGGACTGCAAGAAGATCAAACCAGTCATTTCTAAAGGAAATCAGTCCTGAGTATTCATCGGAAGGACTGATGCTGAAGGTGAAGCTCCAGTACTTTGGCCATCTGATATAAAGAACTGACTCATTGGAAAATATCTTGATGCTGGGAAAGATTGAAGGCAGGAGGAGAAGGGGAGAACAGAGGATGAATTGGTTGGATGGCATCATGGATTCAATGGACATGAGTTTGAGCAAGCTTTGGGAGTTGGTGATGGATGGGGAAGCCTGGTGTGCTGCAGTCCACGGCATCACAGAGTCGGACACAACTGAATTACTGAATTGAACTGGACTGATTGCCAGTACTACTCAGAGTGCGCTGCTCATTGCTGTCTAGTCCACCTAGTGACATCATAAAAAATAAATATGGAGTGGACCACTAGAATTGACTTTCTCCAAAAGATTTGTCTCAGGATTTTGCTTTTATCCCTTTGCATGCTAAGCATCTATGCCTGGAACTAAAGTCAGTCTTAAGCAGAGGGTTAAAAGAACAAATGGGGAGAGAGAACTCATATTTACTAAGCACCTCCTATGAATTATCTTCCCTGGTGGCTCAGAGGTTAAAGCATCTGCCTCCAATGCAGGCGACCCAGGTTTGATCCCTGGGTCAGGAAGATACCCTGGAGAAGGAAATGGCAATCCACTCCAGTATTCTTGCCTGGAGAATCCCATGGACGGAGAAGCCTAGTAGGTTACAGTCCATGGAGTCCCAAAGAGTTGGACACGACTAAGCGACTTCACCTTCCTATGAGTTAGGTAAGGCTCATTATCTGATTTCATTTTCATAAAATTCTTGCAGGCTATAAATGTTCTCTTATGGTTTAGGTAACTTGAAGAAGATAAATGACATAGAAGTTGAATCTATGACCTTCAGACTACTGAGATCATGGTTTTCTATTTATGTTTCTGCTACATAATATACATGAAGTTGAAAAAGTTTGTTTAATTAAATCTTGATCTTCATGTTAAAACCATTTCTATTTGAAATATTCTCATTCATTCACTCAACAGCCAATATCTGGAGCATCTACTTTATGTCAAGTGTCGTATTAAACTTAGTGTTACTCTGCTCATTCTCTATCATCTTATCCTGCACAAAGAACTGATCTTGCTTAACTTCCCAGATGCTCACGGACATGACACTTTTACAGATTTGAATTGATTTAACCTTTTTAAGCTTTGGAAGAATCATGGTTGATCTCTTTCAGATATACCTGTGGTACAGGGGAGAATGTTAATGCCAGTGCTTTGTACATTTTAATCCTTTGACTTGAAACCACCAATGTACTAAACTCAACTGGCTCATTCCAGTGACCCAAATATCAAACTGGGCTTCATTCCTCTGTGAACTTTGCACAAAACAGAGTCCTCTAGAGATCAAAGAGGGGCCCTAGAAGTGGATTCACATCCCAGAAAGCAGCTATGCTCATACAGGCTGAATCCACGACATAGTTTTAAATAGAGAGATCCACAAGCCAACCAGAGAGATACTGAGACTGTGTCTCACAGTGCCAGAAAAGAAAACCTCATCTTCCCCTGATTTCATCTACAGTGAAGTCAAAGACTGGATTTCTGGAAATATCTGGATGACTGGGTAGAATTTTATGCAACTTCATCTCAATATTTGGTAACATTTATACATAGCCTGAGGTTGCTAAATTCAAGCCATTCTCTACTGTTTAAAACACTTTTTTCCTCCTCCCCCCACTACCACCCCCACCCCAAAAAATGGCTTCATTGTTCCTTATTTAGTCTAACAGAAAGATCCATGCACCAGGCACTGCCTCAGCTTTGCTTGGCTTCAATTATACAAACTAACCACACTCAGTTGGATGGTAACTGCTGCTAGCAGTGTGCCTGCCCTCTCCAATTCATGAGTGGAGTTTTTCCACCCACAATGTCAGGTACAGGATATGAACCAACTATCAAAATTCTCTAGTGCAAATGGGGGGAAGTTCCAATGAAATGATACTGCTTCTAAGATGATACTGCTTCCCCACACTTAATAACAATTAAAACAGCCAGATTTTTAATTGATTAATAACTATGATCCTGGCACTAAACTAACTTCCTTACATACATTATCTCATTTAACAATATGGAATTCATCTATATTTTGTCAAATTGTTGAATACTTGAATATGTTACTCTCTCTTTTTTAAAATCACAGTTTGTTTTAATTCAGTTGAGCTGTCTGTCCTCTCCTGTTTGCGGTCCCCAAGGGCTGTCAACTCCCTGCTGCCATGCAATACCAATTACATACTTTCAGACCACTAATCTCTCTCCACCCCACCAGCTTTCCTGCTCCTGACCACAGAGTGACAACATCAGCTGCGCCATGCCACGGAAAACAGGACTCAACATTTCAGGAGAACCAGCTCAGCTAAGAGAATTTCCTGAGTTGTGAAAAACTTCTTAGCACTTCAGTGTTGTATTAACCTGAGCTTCACCTGCTTTTGTTTGGGCAACAGGGATCATTAGCCATGTGAACATCTTCCATGCAACCACAAACAGAAACAAGATGATTGCTCTTGGCCCAGAGGGACCCTCTCAGCCTGGCAACAAGCTGATACAGCTCAGTGGGCAGTATAGCTGAATGGAAACCCTGTTTTCAGGAGAACCAATAAACCAAGATACTCTGTGACCCTGAGCTAGTATTTAACCTTTGGCTTTACCCTGAGCCCAGCTGCAGGCACTTTTTAAAAACAATTAGATAACTCCTAGCCAAATATAAAAGGAACTATTTTCAAGAATGAGCACCAGTCATCACCTGTCTTGGCCAGTAAATTAGGTCATATATTTTGACCATGTTCAACCAAGACTCCTGTGGATGCTTATCAGGTCCCAGGACCCTTTCCTGTTTCCAAATACACAGCTTTGACAGGATTAATGAAGAGTTTTATCTTATTACTTCAACTGTACATGCACTTTAAAAACATCACTAAACATAGGTATGATGTTCTCTTAATTTCTACAGGGTTCTTTGTTGTTAATTGGCCATTCTTTGGAACTTTCATCCACATCTTATAAGGATTTTAAAGTTTAAAATAGATCTGAAAGGATTATAAGTCAATTACATTGTGATTATTTTCTTATTTGTTTTCATTCCCCCTGCTTTATTTTAATCTAAAATGTATCTACTTTTCAAGTTATTCTCTCCATATTGCTGGGTTAATGCTAGAGTGAACATGGGATGAGAAAGAAGCTTCCTGGTAATATCTCACAAACCACTGCATTCATCCATCTTTCATAGGTTTCTGTCTCCAGACCCTCCACAAAAGTGTAGAACACTTGCACTTTACCTTTTGTTGGATATAATTATTTTCAAAGTTCCTTAATCTGTTTCTAAAAGACTGAAACAGTTTTATTAAGGGTCTTGTGGGTAGTTGAGGACACAGTTAAAGTAAGGAAATTAAGTTTAAAGTATTACTATACATCACTATGATCTTTGTTTTATAAACAGGGAAATGATATCATAGGGTACATTAAGACTCAGCCAAAACCACACAGCATAACAGCATATGGGAGACTTAGAAACAAAACTCTGATAATGATCTAAAGCTTTCATATATTGTGCTACATGATGCTTGATAATACTAGATTAAACTAAGACACTCTTTTATTTTCAAAAGCTGCAAGGTAAATCATTATGTAAGCAGATGTTACTTCTGATTCAACACAGTTACTTCTGATTCAACTCAGAAGTAAGTGTGGAACATGGCACCAGAATGATCACAGTTGTCAGCCATTTGTCCATAGAGGAGTTAAACTGGAATGAGAGTATCATATATTTTTCCATGGAACAAACAGAGGAATTTTTATAACAGTTCAAATAGTCTATCCAAATTTAGAGTGAATATCTTATCTATGAGTCTATTGTCAGCATTTTTTTTTTTTTTTGAGTGCAGGAAAAATGATATGAGGAAAAGAAATGGGTCTGCTCATTTCTGGGGAAAATGTTCCATCCTTTCATTTTAGAGATAATTGGCACTTCCAGTTGATTTGTGGATATTAATGATAAGCTGACCATATAAAAAGTTAACAAGTGGGTAGATTTCCCTCCTCCTTTTGAAAATATTACATTGAATCTTATAAAGTTAGAAAAAATAAAATATGTAAGTGCTCCAAATAAGAGTCTGCCCAGAGTCACAGGTGATTTCCACTTATGACCAAGAATTAGAGGACAGTTGAATTCCTTCTACTCCTTTCCATGGCCAATGCAAATCAGTGGCTAGAGTGTGCGTGCTCAGTCGTGTCCGACTCTGCAACACCAAAGACTGTAGCCCACCAGGCTCCTCTGTCTCTGGGATTTCCTAGGCAAGAACACTGGAGTGGGTTGCCATTTCCTTCTCCAGGGGATCTTCCTGACCCAGGGATCAAACCTGTGTCTCTCAAGTCTCCTGCAGTGGCAAGCAGGTTCTTTACCACTAATGCCGCCTGGGAAGTCCTGCCAGGTCACCAGCCCAACAAGCCCTACATTTCAGTCCAGAATAGAGAGCAAAAGCTTTGTGGCCCTGTAAATTTTTCAAATAACTAAAAGGACTGATGATGATTAACTTTTATGGTAATTTGTTTGGCAGGATAACATGTGTAAATCCTCCTCATATCCACTCCTTCTCAAGCAGATTGTTAATATTTTGTAATGCCAGCCCTAGAGACTTTGTCAAGGTGAGAAACAGAAAAAGGAAATGGTGTTTTGAGGCTCAGGAAGTCAAGTTCAAGAAGAAAGGAGAGGTGATGCTTTTGAAAAACTAAACATAGTTGGAAAAGGGAAAGAGATCTATAAATCCTCGGAGCAATGTCCATACATAGCCTGTGACAGCAATGTCATAAGGTGGCAAGACTTTAGAGGGGAATGGTTGCATGGTGTTATAAGGAGTCAAGATCTTAGATACCAAGATTCACAAGTCATAAAAGTTCTTCCCTGCACCTGAGTAGAGCACATAAACAGCAGAGTTCCAGACCTGAAGTGACAATGTGAACTGAATTAATGTTGCAATGCAAAATATTGATTGATGTCCATATAAATTTATCCAGTCCTTTAGCACTAATTAGGATCACAAAGTTTTAGAGGATGGGGAAAGCTAGTTCCAATGACCAAGAAATTTTCATTCTCAGAACCCATGTAAAAAAATGTTAAGTGGTATTTCTGTATAAATATGTTTACTTACTTTACTTTGATGAGAGGCAAACTTTCTTGATATATAAGATGTTGCCAATGTAACAAAATACCCAATAACAAGATGTGTATTCTTGAAAGTTAAAGAAACTTGTGCCTTTCCCTGCTTCGGTTTGGGTATGTCCTTTGACCTTGAACAAGCCCTTGAAATATGCTCAGCTTCACGTACTTCATTTAAGATGGGAACGAGTATAGCTATCAGGCTTACCTCATAAAGCTAGTAGACACAGAATTACCGATAGTGGTAGTAGGACCAATAGAGTTGGTGCTATTGTTGGTATTGTTAATTAGTACTGCTGTGATGTATGAGAATAGTTTCTTTAATAAGACCTACCAATGATTGCTGTCAATACATCAATTAATAGGGATCATAGTTTCTCTAGCTGAAAAATGTAAATGTTGCAGGTAATATGAATACACTTTTATATATTTGTACATATTTTAATAAGTTTATTTTTTTGCTAAGTTGCTTCAGTTGTGTCTAACTCTGCAATCCTATGGACTGTAGCTGGCAGGCTCCTTTGTCCATGGGGATCTCTAGGCAAGAATACTGGAGTTTATCACAAGATAACTAGAAACCAACCTACAGATTATATTTCTAAAAGCAGTATAATTATAAACAGCTCTTTGAAAAGTCACTTATTAAATTATTATTAAAAGTCAAATGATAAATTCACTGAGAAGATGCCCTGGTTCATTTTTGGTCATGTGAATAATGTTGAAATATGGATAGTTTGTATTTTAAATGATATGTCAATAACCAAAGTTTGGGGGCAGACTTGCTTGAAATAGAGCATGGTGTTTTAACCAAGCAATATTTTTGCTCTAGGTCAGGGAAACAAGAGCTGCAGAACCAGGAAATGTAGAGGGAGCATGGAAAATATTTAATCAACAGTTATCCCTCTAAAGGAAAAATCACTAGTATCTATAAAATGAAGCAGATGACAGTGCTGTTCTGCTTCTCAGTATGAAGGGAGGAGGTACTGGCCATGTAGTTTCTTTCATATTAAAGAGAAAAAAGTACATATGCAAAAATATGGGGGAGGGGAAAGATGTGGTGGGGCAGATTCCACATTCCACAATCCAGAGATGAACAAGAGCTAGGAATGCTACCTTTATAAATTATGTATACAAAGGGGAAATAAGCCAAACCATTAAAAAATTCAGATCTAAGGGATAACTTGATACTTTCTTTATCATAACCAGATTTATGGAAACAGCTAGTCAGTTCCTGTCTACTTTAAGCATGGCCACCTGATAAGTTACCTATCATAGCAATAATCTATCTGTGTTTAAATATAGCAGTGAAGTATTTCCATAATCTTTGAAGTCTTTATTTCTAATTAGCTAAAATTAGATCTACAGCAACTTAGTGTTTACCTATATTTCCTTTCCTCTTGAGGCTCAGATCTTGGTTTCAGCACCTGTCATTCAAGAGAATGACTGAGTTGAGGCCAAATTGATACTGATCACACTCAGCCTCAGAGAGGAGAGATGAGGGGCAAAACTCAGGAGAAAGTTAGATAGCGGTCTTTTCTCATACCATCCTCGTTTAACCTTGATAAGGTCACTCTGGTGGAAGAGTTGCTTTTAAAGTTGAAACACAAAGACATGAGGTCTAACATAAAGATATGAGTAGATATGGAAATCCTACTTCTTGATTTTATGCTCTAAATGAGGATAAAAAGAAGCATGCAAGTGAAATAAATATACTTAACTCAAGTACTGGTGGAGAGACAGCTAGGGGAAATGATGTTTCAACTTTCATGGCACAGGTTCCAGCTCCAGAGTCAACTTGTGTTTCCTCCAAGTGAACAACATAAGGGTAAAAATGTGGCCATAGTATATTGACAAATCAGAGTTTTCCTGTCTTGGTACCGACAATTGCAATGGGAGAGCTCTAGCCCCGACAAGTTCTCCCCAGCTAGTTAAGGAAGACCCCAAGCAGTGCTTTCACTTCTTCTCTTGTCCATCCTGTGGTCCTGTATTTCTTCTCCTTATTCAGCAGCTTCTAATGCCCCTTCTAAGAGTGAAATCCTCTGGTTTGTTTCCTATTTGTGATATTCAGTAGTTATTTTTGCCACCAACCTTCATTTATCCATCTTCTAGCTATAGCAACCAAAGTTTTGCTTTGTGGGAATTCCTCCTTTTCCTCCTTCTTTCTCAGTCCTGTTGCTTAAGTGGGGTTGCCCCCCATCTTGCTATGTGTTAACTAATTGTATGTATAGCCTTTCTTCCTGGTTACAATAACCTATTCGGGAACAGACATGTAACCCAGCCAAGGTGAATGAGACATGAGATGTTTGCTCTGTCTTCTATGGCAGCAATCAGAAAAACCTGGCTCAACCCCTTGAGATGGTACAGGATGTACATGCCGTTTCCTCTGACTGCCCATGCCATTTCCTTCCTCTGTAACAGGTCTGTTGAAGGCCTGCTCTGCCACCCACTACCTATGTGGTCCTGGATAAGTTGTTTAACCAACCTCTGTGTATTTCCTCATCGTTGTTGTTCAGTCGCTAAGTCAAGTTCAACTCTGCAACCCCATGCAAAGATAGCAGCATGCCAGACTCCTCTGTCCTTCACTATCTCCTGGAGTTTGCTCAAATTCATGTCTATTGAGTCAGTGATGCTATCTAACCATCTTATTCTCTGTCATCCCCTTCTGCTCCTGTCTTCAATCTTTCCCAGCATCGGGGTCTTTTCCAATGAGTCAGTTCTTCACATTAGGTGGCCAAAGTATTGGAGTTTCAGCTTCAGCATCAGTACTTCCAATAAATATTCAGGACCTATTTCCTTTAGGGTTGACTGGTTTGATATCCTTGCAGTCCAAGGAACTCTTTTTAAAAGTCTTCTCCCAGACCACAGTTCAAAAGCATCAATTCTTCAGTGCTCAGCTTTCTTTATACTCCAGTTCTCACATCCATACATGACTACTGGAAAAACCATAGCTTTGACTGGACAGATATTTATTGGAAAAATAATGTCTCTGCTTTTTAATATGCTGTCTAGGTTGGTCATAGCTTTCTCTCCAAGGAGAAAGCGTCTTTTAATTTCATGGCCACAGTCACAGTCAGCAGTGATTTTGAAACCCAAGAAAATAAAATCTGTCACTGTTTTCACTTTTTCATCATTTCACATGATTTACTCTGCATAGAAGTTAAATAAACAGGGTGATGATATACAGCCTTGATGTACTCCTTTCCTGATTTTGAACCTGTCAGTTGTCCCATGTAAGGTTCTAACTGTTGCTTCTTGAGCTACATACATACAGGTTTCTCAGAAGACAGGTAAGATGGTCTGGTACTCCTGTCTTTTAAGAGTTTTCCATAGTTTGTTGTGATCCACACAGTCACATTAATTTTGAGATGTATGCTGCCACTGCTGCTGCTAAGTCACTTCAGTCGTGTTCAACTCTGTGACACCATAGACGGCAGCTCACCAGGCTCCAGGCAAGAACACTGGAGTGGGTTGCCATTTCCTTCTCCAATGCATGTATGCATGCTAAGTAGCTTCAGTCGTGTCCGACTGTGAGATCCTATGGACAGCAGCTCACCAGGCTCCTCTCTCCACGGGATTCTCTAGGCAAGAATGCTGGAGGAGATGTATTCTACTGTAGTTTAAAATCTAGGAGCACCGTTTTTTCCTTGTTAGAACAGAAGTGACCCTAATTTATTTATTTTTAATTTTAATTTTTACTTTATTTTACTTTACAATACTGCATTGGTTTTGCCATACATTGACATGAATCTGCCATGGGTGTACACGAGTTCCCAATCCTGAACCTCCCTCCCACCTCTCACCCCATATCATCTCTCTGAATCATCCCCGTGCACCAGCCCCAAGCATCCTGTATCCTGTATCGAACATAGACTGGTAATTCGTTTCTTACACGATAGTATACATGTTTCAATGCCATTCTCCCAAATCATCCCACCCTCTCCCTCTCCCTCAGAGTCCAAAAGTCCGTTCTATACATCTGTGTCTCTTTTGCTGTCTTGCATACAGGGTTATCATTACCGTCTTTCTAAATTCCAAAAACAGACTTTTCAGAACTTGTCTACACAAAATCTCTAATTATGCGTTTATTATTGTTACTGTCATAAGGACAATAACAATGGATAGCAACTCAAATTATTTTATGTAATACTAACTCAAATTTACTGTATGGAAATAAGGAAACAAGACTTTTTTTCATACAGATTATTTTCCCAGAAGCCAAGGGAAGCTAAAGAACCAGATATCAGGAAGGGCAGAAATCAAAATAAAACTCATGGAATCAAAAGGCCATTCAGAATCTAAGGCAGCTCTAGTGTCAAGAGGCGGTGGATATTCAGTCCGGATTTATGCTTTTAACTAACTCAGCTACTCTCTTATTTTCTGTGTCCTTCTCTCCCTGAGGCCCTCTGGTTTATTTTTTTCATACTTGGCAGTGCAGTGTCCTAAGAGTAGAAATCTAATGGGCTCAACTAATAACCCCTCATCATTTTTTGGAGCAGATTTTTGGGACAATATCACATAGGTTGTTGCCCATGCCATGGATTTGCTAACCTTGGCTCAGTTGCCCATCAGGTCTCACCACCTGGGTGCAGTGGATCACATGGCACAGGGTCACGTGTTATACAACCTGGTCATCTGAAACTAACTTCTCACAGTCTGTTGCTGTAACTGCATCCTTGACCTTGGAAAAGAAAATAAATAAGAAGAGAAATTTTTCCTCTGGAATGATCAACTCATACATCTAGCTGAAAAAATAGAATCACCGAATCCACCATCATCATCAGACTAATTTAAGAAAGGAAAATAAGTCATTTTACTGTAATATTCTAGCTTGACAAAAATGCTTAACAATCTTATGTTAATTTATTCTTTTTGCATCCCTGAGAAATTCAAAAATTTTTGCCTATTCAAAAAGTAAAATTGTCACATAGCTAGAATTTGTACTCAGCATTCTAGGACATGAAATCTGTTTTTAATCTAAACCAACTAGCTTCCAGCTGCTGTGATACTGGCTGCTTTGAAAAATACACAGATCTCTTTTACTGCACCAAAAAAAAATCAATCCATATTGGGAAATTAGACCTCTCCTTGCAACTATCAGTTTGAGAAATAGCCATTTGTTTCTGTGGGAGTGCAGGATGAACCTGGCTGTTTTAAACAGATGACCTAAGAAGCCCATTACAGATGAATCAAGATTGGATTAGAAAATAAATATGAAAAAAATTATCAGAGTTAATGCTGTAAAATGGCCTAAGTTCATTTTCACAAGAAGTGCCAACTGCACTGAATTATTGATAATGCTGTATAATGTGATAAATGTAATATAGTGTTTGGAAAGGATTCTGTTTAGTTAGTTGTTGATTTTAAGCCACTGAGTCTTTAAAATGTTAAAGCCCTTAAATCTGAGATGGGATATGGTTATAACATGTCTTATGAAGTCTTTATTATTCTCCTCCTTGTGTTGTCTAATCTCTCATCCCTCAATACTGAGAACAGAAGTAGCCATAGTATAAGGTCAGACAGAGGTCCATTAGCTTGATTTTATGTAGTAGATTAGATGGACAGGGGAAAGTCTTCCTCTACAGCCATTCCTATGTCCAAAAGCTACAGTTCAATTTGACTATAGCCTTAAAAGGGAGTAGTGAATAGGATAAGAATGACCCAGCAAGGCTAACACTCAAACTGCACTCCTGAAACCAACTATCATCAGTTTCTTCTGACCTAATTCATGACAACAATGTTTTTAAATATTTTAAGAGTCAGTTGCCAACATGTACACTGATACTCAAGTTTTTGTAGTCACTAGCTCTCCTACATGGTGATTTAGCTATTAAACAAATAATATCTATCAAGTTAATGTTAGGTAAACACCTATGTTGCCATCTGATTAATAATACAGGGAATCTGTTTCTGAACATGTGGCTCATATATAACCAGACTCCCTCTTAAAAGAGCTTTCAATTGAAAAGTAAAATCTGTGCCTAAAGATTTGATTTTTATCATTTTAATATTTGTTATGTGGTGAGTTTCTTCTCTCTCCACATTCTTCTACTCAACATCACAGCAATAAAAACAAAGTTCTTTTTTTTTCAAATACAGGTGAAAAGTTAACTTATTCCTTATGCCTAGTCTTAATGATATATCTTTAGTATCATCCCTGGTATTTCATATCTTAACAAACCTTTTATATTATTATTTTTGTGCTGCAAGCATATTGTTTTGAATCAAGTACCCTTTAGAGCAACTTCTTCATCTGGCTACACATCTCTGCATGAGCACCTGAGTCAGATGCTCAAAAATAGTACTGCTATCTATTCAGTAAACAAGTATTAAGCTTTTGCTATTCCCTAGACCCTGCAACCTCTCTGCATCTTTACATACTGACTCCAGTTTGCACACTTAAGTAACCACATTTTCTCAGGATGTCGAGTTTAAGCAAATAGTCTAAGCATCTCCATTCACCATTCTTTCACTTGATCTCATTACTCTTTTGTAGTCCAGCCTTCCTACATATTTAGTGTCTGAGTTCCTAAGCTATTAATGCACTTAGAAATCTTCGGGACTGAAACCTTTCTTGCATCATTTAATCTTCTGCTGCTCTCTTGATCCAGGATATCTCAACCTTGTATCCCAGGGCTGGGGCTTTGCTTCCTGCTACTCTTTTCCCTGATACCCACTCCAGCATCCAGGATTCCAGATTTCCAGAAGATCACTTGCTCTCACACCCCTTATAACTATATTCCCCTAGTTGAAACAATTGCCTTGTTACATTCCTCCTACCCCATTCCTACCATTCCAGGCTGCTAGTCTAGCTACTTTTATATAATCATTCACATACAGACTTCCATATTTCAATTGCCAAATTGGATCTATTTCCCTGCCTGTAAATAGGACATGTGGGAGAAACAGTGAGAGAAACCAGTTCCAAATCCTGGACCCTCTCAACTTGGTCTGTCCCATTGTAATTCACTATCCACAGTTAATTGTTCCTAACATAAGGAGAAAAAAAAAAAAAGGATATCATGGTATTTGATCTTTAATGGAAGAGAGAACTTGTATAGTCTATTAGAAAAAAATGCTAAGTTAGATCCAAGTATCTACAATTTCTACTTGGCCTCCTGATAATCTCTAGACAGGTTAAGTATGTGGAATATGCTGGATGAGGCAGTTATACTATTCTTCCAAGTTACTGTATTTCTCTGCAGTGAGAAGCAACATTGTAGAGTAGAAATGACAGAGAAATAAATAGAAAAATCCATGATCTTGATCTTGATTTTCCACTTACTATTATACCCTCACCTTGAGCAGTCTCTTAACATCTCCTAGCTGTCCTCCTAGGGAATGTGGGAACAATAAGAGTTCATTAGCAGTGCCTGTAAACTATCAAATCTTTAAGATTTGACTTTGGTAAACTACAAAAGCCAATAAATAAATGAAGAATTTGTCCCAGCTTGGCCTGATGGAGGAGAATAACTTAAGGTTTCTCTCCACCTGTGCTATGCTCTATGACATGTTTGTGTAAAAGCATGTCCATGAAATGGGCTAGTTTCCTGCATGTATATTGTACCCATTCACCATTAAAAAGTCAGATTCCAGTTTTTCTATGGATATCAAGTTTCACAATGTCTATTTTAAAGAAAACACAAAGCAACCTGCTCCACAGACGTGCTTGGCTCCTATGGCCCTGTCCCCTGCCACCTCTATCACGTCCACATATCGACCTGGTTTCAGATGGTCTTGCTCAGAGGATAAAATGGCCTGGATTAATCCAGGACATGTAGCTGGTGGTCTCCACCATGACCCTCCTGCTTAACTCTTTTCTTGTTCTTACTTCCCTTTAGGAAGTGACATGTTTTTAGCACAAAGAAAAAGAATCCTGGTCTTGAAACTTATTAAACTGCAGGGGAAAAAAAAAACAAATACCTTTTTCTAAAACTGAAAAATAAACCATGAAGAATGAGGCTACGTGGCCCCATATGGCTAGAGGTTATCTATGCTCTATCTGGGTAAATAAAGTGAGACTAGGTGCTGTGGGAACAAAGAGCAGGGGCACCTGACAGGATCTGGGAGGACTGAGAACACTTCCTAGGGCACGTGATGCCCAATAGCTCTTCCTGAGATGCAGCTATATTTCCCAGAGCTCCCTAGACATGAGTCCTGGTGCTGGAACTGAGAAAAGTCACTCTGACCACCACAAAGCAGAGAAGAGTCTCCAACTCACTAATGGGGCCATGGGTTTCCTGCTCTCACCACTGTTCACCTCTAGGGTACCTGCTGCGGGTGCATGAGGCCAATTTGACCATGTTCATACATCTTAAAGCAAAAACTCTAAACATGTTGATAAATAGGGTAGTTTTAATAAACTTTCTGTAGAGAAACAAAGAGCATTACATAACACAATACATTCAAAGGACAGGAAAACCGTAGAAACCTTTATAAGCACTCCTTTTCTGCCAAAGTTCTAGTAACTGTAGTAGCTACTACATCTCATTCTCTCTAATGTACCATTTGATGTCTGTCTTTTTATATGTCTCTATCTTTGTCTCTCTGTTCTCTTACTGCTTCTGTCTCTGTCTGGGTGTATATTCTATTTTTATTGAGATATAATTGACCTAAAACATCATGTAAGTTTAAGGTATACAATGTGTTGATTTGGTATATTTACACATTGCTATATGATTACCACTATAGCATTAGGTAACACTTCTATCATGTTGCATAATTATAATTTCTTTTTATGCTGAGAATATTAAGATCTAGTCTCTCAGCCACTTTGAGTTTATAATATGCTACTGTGAACTATAACCACTATGCTCTACACTAGATCTCCAGCATCTATTTATCTATTAATTTCAAATTTTTACCCTTAAAAATACCTCCTCACTATGTGGCTTAGGAAACTCAAACAGGGGCTCTGTATCAACCTATATGGATGGGATGGGGAGAGAGATGGGAGGGAGTTTCCAAAGAAAGGGGATATATGTATACCTATGTCTGATTCATGTAGAGGTTTGACAGAACAGAGCAATATTCTGTAAAGCAGTTATCCTTCAATAAAAATAAATTAACTAAAAAAAAAAAAAAACACACCTCCTCATTTCCCCCTTCCCACAGCCCTGGTAATTACCATTCTACTTTCTGTTTTTATTATTTGGCTTTTTAGATTTCATATGAGTGAAATGTATGAAGGCAAAGTGGTTATCTGAGGAGGCTTTACAAATAGCTGAGGAAAGAAGAGAAGCAAAAGGCAAGACATAACTGAATGCAGAGTTCCAGAGAATAGCAAGGAGAGATTAGAAGGCCTTCTTCAATGAACAATGGAAAGAAGTATAGGAAAACAATGGAATAAGAAAGACTAGTTATCTCTTCAAGAAAACTGGAGACATCACAGGAACATTTCATACAAGGATATGCATAATAAAGGACAGAAATGGTAAGGACCTAACAGAAACAGAAAAGATTAAGAAGAGGTAGCATGAATACACAAAAGAACTCTACAAAAGGTCTTATGACATGGATAACCACTATGCTGTTTTTTTTTTATATCACTTAATGGCAAATAGAAGGGGAAAAGTGGAAGCCATGACAGATTTTATTTTCCTGGGCTTTAAAAATCACTGGGAATAGTGACTACAGCCATGAAATTAAAAGATGCCTGCTCTTTGGAGGGAAAGCTATGACAAACCTAGACAGTGTATTAAAAATTAGAGACATTACTTTGCTGACAAAGGTCCACATAGTCAAAACTATGTTTTTTCCAGTAGTCATGTATGGATGTGAGAGTCGGTCCATAAAGAATGTGGAGCACTGAAGAATTGATGCTTTTGAATTGTGATGCTGAGGAAGACTCTTGGGAATGCCTTTGACAGCAAGGAAATCAAACTAGTCTTTCCGAAAGGAAATCAACCCTAAATATTCATTGCAAGGACTGCTGCTAAAGCTGAAGCTCCAATACTTTGGCCACCTAATGTGAAGTCCTGATTCACTGGAAAAGACCTTGATGCTAGGGAAGATTGAAGGCAAAAGGAGAAGGGGATAGAAGAGGATGAGATGGTTAGATAGTATCACTGACTCAATTGATGTGAATTTGAACAAACTCCAGGAGATAGTGGAGGACAGAAGATCCTGGTGTGTTGTAGACCATGGGGTTGCAAAGCATTAGACACGACTTAGTGACTGAACAACAACACAATAACATATGAGTGATATCATACAGTATTTGTCTTTTTCTGTCTGACTTATGTCACTTAGCATAATGCCCTCAAGGTTGAACAATACTGTCACAATTGGCAAGATTTCTTTCTTTCTCATGGATGAATAGTATTCCAGGTGGGGTGTGTGTGTGTGTGTGTGTGTGTGTGAGAGAGAGAGAGAGAGAGAGAGAGAGAGATCATCTTATCCATTCATCCATTGACAGCAAGTCATATGCCATATGTTTTTCAGTTATGTCTGAGATGTGTTTGTATATGTGTATGTCTTTGTTAATCTTAGTCTGTCTTTTTTAATCTCTCCTTTTCCTTCTATCCTACCACTGTCTCCTCAACTTTTCCACCTGCATCTTCCTTCATCCAGATTGTCCAAGACTCTAAGCTCTATCTCCCTGGCTCTCCCTATGGGTACACCCATATTTTTTAGTATATGAAGCTATTCTTAGTTTCTTTAATTTTCTATTACCATCTCTCATCCTACTCAGAAAATAAGGACTACTCTCTTTGGTATCTGTAGTTGATAGAATATTGGAGATGAAAGATAGTAAATCTTATAATGTAATTATATTCTTTTCACCAGCCTCATCTCTTATTTCTCCACTCTTTTCACTCTCCTTATAAGGTAGACAGAACTTCTTGCAGTGCCACAAACTCCTTTCTGTTAATAGCCTGTCAATCTTATCTGTCTTACTACTCTCTCCTTTTCCCTGGAAACTTCCACTCTTCTTCTAAGGACTGGGTCATCCACCTAGAAAGGAAGATACTCCCTTCAATGTGGAGTTAGATCAGCCTCAGGGAAGCCCTTTCTGCTTCCCCTTACAGATTAACTATATTGATCAGGAAATGTCAGCAAGCTTGAATGTCTTCTCCACAGGACATGGTTCCTTAGACATGTGAATGTATATGTACCTTTGCTGTTTGCCTTCCAGTCAGCCCTCCATATATGTTTGCGGAATGAAGACAGAAATTCTATGCAATAAGTAGTAATCTATGACAATCTCTCTTTTCTCTGAGTCAATTTTAAACTTAAAACAACAACAAAAACAATGTGCCAATGTCGATAAGCCTCTCTATCTTCCTCAAAAACTTCAGAAAAAGACAAAGCTTGCAAGAGAAAGAATGAAAGACAAAGTTCAGCGCTAAAAATCATGAGGCCATTCTTGCACAATCACAAACTAAAACCATCTTGGTCACAAAGAGCCACTTTTAAACGGGAACCACATAATTTAAAAAGACCATTTGTATAAGGGGGGCATTAATTTTGGCCAACAATTCTCTTGCCACTGATTTAAAGATTTTGAATTAGGTAATTTCAAGAGAAAGGTTTAAAGTAAAGGAAAAATATATCCAAATCATAATCAAATTAAATGTTACAGAGGAGGTCATTGAGTGGAATTCTTTCATAGTCCTACATTTACCTATATGGGATTTTTTTTTCAAAGTATCATCATAGTCAGTCTTTGGGAATGAAGGATTTTCTTCTTAATAGTAAACCACATTTCATCACAGAGATGGACCCCTTTATTTAGTTATTCCCCTTGAACACAGAAAATCAATGATTGTAGCTTTTCTTTATCATGGCAAACTGAGCTACAAATATATGAAATAAGCAATATTTCATATATTTAAAACAGTTAAAAATCTGTTTTCCTCTCTCAATGAACTGAGTTACCTACATTAAATACTCTCAGTGGGGATATCACAGCTAACCATTTCACAATGCAATATAACAAAGGGACTAAAAGGGGGCAGTTTTATGATGTGTGAATGAAGTGCTTATATCATTTTATAAACAAGTGCACTATAATAGAGGCTATTTAACTGTAGGTTTAAATGATATGACACTAAACATTGTTTAAATCTTATTTACCTGGGTTATACTCATTTAGTAACTACTCCAATATTTATAGGGTTTCTCTAAGTGTCAGAGACTGAGTGAGTTTTCTACTATAGAGTTAAGGGTGTGAGTGAAGTTTTGGGGATTGTATACCAAGATGAATGAGACTTGGCTTCTAGCCTGGAAGGGCTCATAGTTAAATAAAGGAGAGAGACTTGTAAACTTGCAGTTGAGCAAGAAGGAGAACAATGGTTTTTCTGAGTCCATTCAATAGATGGAGCCTTAACAATCAAGCTTAATAAGACAGGATTATCTTTCATATGTCCTGGTATAAAAACAACTGGCCAGATACTAGTCTTCCTAGCTGAATCACCAAAGAGATTAAAGTCACTAGCAATAGTGCTGGTTTTAGGAGAAAAAGAAAACAACTGCTTATGCTTATTCATATATTCGTTCATTCAAATAACATTTAGTGAGTAGGTAATTTAGGTTAAGAAATGCACTTAGCTGTAAGGATATAGATACTGCAGTGTAACAGAGAGACATATAAATTGACCACATTACAGTGTCAAAAAGGGTATGGTGGCCTACGGCATATCAAGGACAGTGGGAACGTATAGAAGGATTAATGATTGAGATGGCCTGTGAAGAGGCTGTCGTCTTATCCATGTCTTTAGTTTTGGAAGAGAAATGGTCTTTTCCTTACATTAAATTTGAATGACTTCTTGATTTCTTTCACTTCTCTCCTTTCTCTGTAATCTTTTCCTCAGTTGGTTATGCCTACCAAGCTTTCTTATTTTCACAGATCTGCCTTATCTTGGGGCAGGGAGAGGACAGATAGTTAAACAGGTTAAACTCAATGTCATGTTCTAGCTATCATCTGATTTCTCTAAAGTATTTCACCTGATTACATTCCTTACATTTCGCCTATATATGTATTACTTTCATCTCCTCTCCATTCATTGTTTTGGCTTGCTTTTCCACCACTGACATGACTATTTAAAAACTTATTAGAGTATAGTTGCTTTACAAAATTGTATTAGTTTCTGCTGTACAGCAAAGTGAACCAGCTATATGTATACATATATACCTCTTTTTAAAAATTTCCTTTCCATTTAGGTCACCACAGATTATTCAGTAGAGTTCCCTGTGCTATACAGTAGGTTCTCATTAGTTGTCTATTTTATATATGTGAAAGTGACACATTAGTCGCTCAGTCATGTTCAATTCTTTGTGATCCCGTGGACTGTAGACCGCCAGGCTCCTCTGTCCATGGAATTCTCCAGACGAGAATACTGGAGTGGGGAAGCCATACCCTTCTCCAGGGGATCTCTCTTCTGTTTTATGCGTAGAAGTGTATATACGTGAATCCCAACCTCCCACTTCATCCAGCCTTCTTTTCCCTCCTTGATGTCCATAAGCTAGTTTTCTATGTCTATGTCTCTATTTCTGTTTTTGAAATAAGTTAATCTATACCATTTTTCTAGATTCCACATATATGAGTTGCTGCTGCTGCAGCTGCTAAGTCGCTTCAGTCGTGTCTGACTCTGTGTGACCCCATAGACGTCAGCCCACCAGGCTCACCTGTCCCTGGGATCCTCCAGGCAAGAACACTTGAGTGGGTTGCCATTTCCTTCTCTGATGCATGAAAGTGAAAAGTGAAATTAAAGTCACTCAGTCATGTCTGACTCTTAGCGACCCCATGGACTGCAGCCTACCAGGCTCCTCCGTCCATGGGATTTTCCAGGCAAGAGTACTGGAGTGGGGTGCCATTGCCTTCTCCGATATATGAGTTACTGTATATTTATTTTTCTGTTTGTGACTTACCTCATTCTGTGTGGCAGTCTCTAGGTCCATCCACATCTCTGTAAATGGCACAATTTTTCTGAAATAACTATTTTCTTAAAAACTGTTAATACTAATAACTAGTTATATACTGAAGGGTTTTCAAAACCTCATCTTCAAGTTATTAATGATGAGTCAGAATTTTGACTTTACTATTGAGGCTCAGAGAAATGATTTGATTTGACAGAGATTACGAAATTACTGAGAGGCTGAGCCAAGATGCAGATTGACATTTACCTGGCTGCAAAATTCAGAGGTTTTTCTTTTCTCCTCGTAATTCTTGTCTTCTGTCGCATTTGATATTTTAACTTTCCTCTTTGTGGACATCTGTTTTTGCTGATCTGAAATCTGTTCCTCTTAAAATTTGAAACAGTATTCCAGTATTCCCTTTAGAGACCAACCTATGCTTCTATTTCCTAATAGTTTGAAGCCAGGCTGATTTCAGTCACCCCCAGATCTAGAGGTAAACACCTGATATAAAAGAAAGCAAGCATAGGAAGTCCAAAAAATATATGTATGTGCTGCTGCTTCTGCTTATTTTAGGTATCCCATGTCTACAATAACCCTGCTTCTTTTAGTGACAGGCCCACGCATCGGTTCTAAAAATTGAACTTGCTGAAAATAACAACTAACTTGTATGATTTGGTGAAATCCCTGTCCCCCTTCCACTGCACTATGATGATCTAACGTTTGGCTGGTGTTTTCCCAACACAGGCCTTTAGTTCACAATTTACATGGCCAGAAGCCACCAGAAATGAATCCCTGGCTGGCCAGCCTGTTTTCTGTAATGATTTTGGATCTTTTTATTTTCCTTCTGCCTGCTCCCATTCTCTACTTGGTCCTGGTATCTACAAGACTCCTGGTCTTCTGAATTTTAATTTACAGCAATGAAATTTCATTCTTAAAAGGCTAAAAGTAATTGACTTTAGAATTCTCCAAGAATGTGTTTTTGTTGCTTTGTTTTCTTATTCATAAACTACGTCTGCCCACTCATGAATGCTTCAGAGCAGTTACTAACACAAGATCTAGCCTTCAACTATCCAGACATAGACCTAATTCATTTTGCTAAAAACCCAGGCTAGTTATCCTGGTCCCTCAGAAGAGAATTTGACAGTCAGTAGGTTGAATTCACATTTTCCTCTCTCATTTATGAGATAGAACCTCAGAGAAAATGACCAGGTCCAGTTAATCTTTGGATTTCCCAGTTTCTAACCTCATACTTCGTACATGTTAACTCTGTGAGTCAATGCTGACTGAACTGACTAGACCTTATATATCTCAGGATTATAACCTTACAGTTTCAGTTTTTAACTGTGCCAGGCATTCTCCCTCTAACCTGGAAAGACTCAAGTTTTCTCTTACATATAACTTAGGGAGGCTGACTGAAACTGTGTATAAAAGGCTGTAACATTTTAATAATTTAAGTGAATACTATAAAATACCTTTCAGGACTATCATGTAGCAGAGAAAACCCAAAAGAAAAAGGCTTTCATTTTTCATGGATTCTGAGCCTAATTTCAAAGTTTATCTTTTATATAATAATGGCTGCAGGACCAAAAAAAAAAAATTCTAGAGTTTGGAGAAAATTGGTTTTCATTCAGATATGTTATAATAAAACCCTAGAAAACTAGAGAATTATATGATATTGAAAGTGAAAGTCACTCAGTCATGTCCAACTCTTTGTGACCCCATGGACTATTAGAGATTTGATTTCCCAATGAAGATGGCAGGATTTCTCTTGCACCTGTTCCTAGTAATTTCTTATTTTGTTGTGTGATAGACTCTTCTTTGTTTTTTGAATCTACATGATAAAAATAGGGAATAAAACCATGTGACCACAAGAATTCTGCTGAATCAATTATTGTGAGATGGATACTATGAACAAACTGAAGAGGGATGTATTTTGGCCTCTTTGAGATGATTAAATCATCCAAAAAGTAGTTATATCTTGCCTTAAAAATCATAGAAAGATTTTTATCTGTATCTACTGCCAGGTAGGACAATATGTCTCTGAAATGATTGTTCTCTGATGCATATTGTTACAAATAATGGAGAGCTAACTCACTGTGGAAGTTAATATTAGTTTTGAGGGAATTACTAAGTAGCTCCCCAGGTTTCCCCTCTTGCATTCTGAATCAATGAGATGGACAAAAGAGTGAGGCAGATGGAGACAAAAGGGGGCTCTTGGAGAATATATGGTGAGAATAGACTTTCTGATTCTGAGTCCTAGAATTAAGCATATGTTATCTCCCACTCACTCTGACTAAAAAGCAAGTTTGAGACCTTTACCATTGAATTTTCCACAGGATCCATCAGGGCAGATTCTCTACAGGCAGGCAGATCCTGAAAACTAAAGGGACAGGAAGGAACCCTGTTTGCCAAGTCCTTCTCTGAAACTCACCAAGCTTTCAATCATTCTACTCTGCAAAGAAACAGAGAAGGGGAAAATATCCTTTCTGAAGGAAAGGAGGAGTGGAGGATGAGTGAGAGCAGTCCCTATCCCTGCCAGCACAACCAGATTCTGTGTTTACAATCTGTGCACTCTTGAGAGTATCTGCTCTTCAGAAAAGCATTTGAGGGAGTGAAGGAGAATAACAGAGAGCTTCTGTGGAAGTTAGTTCTCTAAGAACTAAATTAAAATTTTATTCTAGTGATGGTTTTGGCTTTGTAAGTCACTTTGTAACTGTCCTGTTTAATTTACCTCTGTACACCAAAATAACTGCTGTTTAACTCTATCACAGAATTTTTTCCCCACAATGTTGGGTGCTTCCAACCATGCTATTACCTCTAATAATCATTTTGCTAGAATGTATTACTTGGTATGTCAAATATCCTACAATGTTTAAACTCTTAATACTATTCCCTAATAAATACAACATTAGCTCTACTTACTATTCAATTTCTAATATTTATATTTGCCAGCTGAGGAATGAAAGATCTGCAAAAGGTCTTCTTAAATATGGATGCTTATGAAGAAGACTGAGAGAAGGAATGGTGAGGGTGGGATGTGAGCTGAGAAGACTTTCCTGAAATCCAACAGAGAAGATTCAAGAAGCTTCTAGAGTATTCAAAATTCAAGAAGTGGTCAAAATGTTGATGTTGAATGGTTAAGCAAAATAAGAACTAAAATAGATAACTGCTCCTGGCAACTAGGAGGTCAGTGCACACCCCAAGGAGAGTCGAGCACAGCAGAGGGATTAAAGCAATCTGTAGAGGTTAAAGTGTAAAGAGCTATAGAAATGGAAACCACACTACTGTAGTGTGCAGCTTTCCATTTCTAAAGATTTAGCTATTAAAAGAAGAAAGTACAAAGTGTTACAGGAAAGGTTAGGTTAAAGGAAAATTAATATTCTTTCATAAAAATTGCTATACTAAATAAATATACTCTATAAACCCATAGTAATTAGTAAAATGTGTTCTACTTAATAGTATCATATAATAAAGAACTCATTTCTGTCCCAATAATTAGAGTATGCACTATAAAGTGGGGCTAAATGTAATTAAAAAGTAACATATGCAAGAGATAAAGAGAGTTCTGAGTGGGCCATGGATTTTGCAAAATGCTCTGTAAAGGAAGTAAGCCTTGTGTTTTCCTTAAAATTAGTTACAATACCAACAAAAGAGACAAAAGGAATGTTGATCAAGACACTCTACAAGTTGCATTTTTAAAACATCCAATCAAATTAAAATTTCCCCATCCCCTGCTCCTTTTTCAGAAATCCCAAACAATTGCTCAGACTCAACCTTTATTCTTCTCCTTCAATAGACTACCAAACCGAGAATTATGAGAGAAATGAGACATGGGTCAATTTAGAGTACATAAAACAGATTGAATTGGTTCCTAATTTTTTTTCTTTTTCCTTTCTCGAACACATAATTACAATATATCACATACATAAGACACTGGTTTAAGTACCTTACCAACTAATTTTGTTTCCTGTTTACCAACAGCAAACCTGTAAGGAAAACACCCTATTATGTCCATTTTACAAATAGTAAAACTGAGGCACAAACTAAGTAAATTACCCAGGGTTATCCAGCTAGGAAGTAGCACACCTGTGATTCAAACTCAGGCAGTCCGGTGCCTGGGCTGATTCAGTCAAGTGCTACTCCATGCTGCCTTTTTCCTACTGCCTTTAATAACTTTCCATCTTTTTCAAAATCTAAGTCAAAGTAATATATGCTCATGATCTAAAACATTCAAAAGTACACTATGTCTTGGCATACTGACTATTTCTGCTATGAACAGCTGTGTGTTTAACAATGGGGAGAGGATATGGGTGAGCAGACTGATGCAGCTTTCTATAAACACATGTCAAAAAATTTCTTCCTTTTGGCTTTACTTCTCATTTCCGACCTTGCTCTTCATCAGTTAGGGTTCCATATTCTCTCTAGGGATCACCAAGGATATTTGCTGACAGTGCCCCACGCCCACACCCCTAATCCCACACACACTTACTAAAGCTCCTTCCTCCTTCTGGGCTACAATTACCCTCAGCTTCTATTTCATCTTTCAATTTGCTCCCATTTTCTTCCTATTATTAAATTTTTTTTAAATTCACTCTTGATGTCTAGCCCAACCATCATTTCCTATGTGTTTAATCCCATTTTGTGTTCCTTTTATTTTTCATAAAATCTCAGCTTGAACTGGAAATCACAGGAAATATTTTGTAAGAGATATCAGTAATATTTAACTATATTTATGGGCTGAAAACACTGATTTAGATGAGAAGCAGAGGAAAAATACAGGAAAATTTGAGAATAGTTGATAAAACAATTTCTAAACAGACAGTAGAGAGTGGATTCAGTGTATAAACAAAGAAGTTGCTTAGGAAGAAAAAAATCATTCATTCAACAAACTTTTATTGAATTTCAACTGTGTGCCAGGCAATGTCATAACTACTGGGAGATAGAGCAGTAAAGAAAATAAACAAACATCTTTTTTAATGCATCTCATATTCTGGGAAAGATTGAAGGCAGGAGGAGAAGGGGGATGACAGAGGACAAGATGGTTGGATGGCATCACCGACTCGATGGACATGAGTCTGAGCAATTTCCAAGAGACAGTGAAGGACACGACTGAGTGACTGAGCAACAACAACATCCTAGGGGGAGGAGACAGATGATGAAAACAGAGGTGAACATACCAAATGTTTGACTGTGGTAAGCACTATGGAGAAAATAAGATATGAAAGGGAAATAGATAGTGATCAGTAAGATTAGATGCATGGGAGAAACTTTAAATACAGTGATCAGAAAGGACTCACTGAGAAGAAAATGTTTGAACAGCAACCTGAAATAAGTAAAAGGAAAGGCAGGTAAATAACCTGGGGAAGACTGTTGCAGGCAGAGAGCAACAAGGCAGAGGCCTAAGGCCAAAGCAAGTCCATCATATTCAGGGAAGAGCAAGGAGGCAGATATGTGAGAAGAGCAGTCAACCTTAAAGGCAATAGTGAACCCATTGGTGAAGAGCCTAATAGGCCATTGTAGAGACTTGGGCTTTTCTTTAAGGTGTAATGGGGCTTCTGTGGTGGCTCAGATGGTAAAGTATCTGACTGCAATGCAGGAGACCCAGGTTCAATCCCTGGGTAGGGAAAATCCCCTGCAGAAGAACATGGCAACCTACCCCAGTATTCTTGCCTAAGAAAACCCTTGGTCACAGGGAGCCTGGAGAGCTCATGGGAACAGTTCATGGGAGCAAAGAATTGGATATGACTTAGTGACTAAGGAGCTTCCCCTGTAGTTCAGTTGGTAAAGAATCTGCTTGCAGTGCAGGAAACCTGGGTTCAGTCCCTGGTGAGGAAGATCCCCTGGAGAAGGAAATGACAACCCACTCCAGTATCCTTGCCTGGAAAATCTCATGGACAGAGGAGCCTGGTGGGCTGCAGTCCATGGGGTCGCAAAGCATCGGGCATGACTGAGCGACTAACACTTACTTACACTTAATGATTAACACATTCAGTTTACTTTCACTTTAGGGTGTAATAGGAAGAAGACATTGGAAAGGTTGGGTGGAGAATGTGATCTGATTTACAATTTTGACAGAATGACTCCAGATATTGTGCTGAGAATAGATTGTAGGGCTCCAAGGGCAGAATAAAAAGGACAAGCTAGGAGATTATTACAGTAATCCAAACAAGAGATGATAATGACTTAGCTGGCAAGGATGATGCCAAAATCTGGGGCCTGAACAACCAGAAGGATAGAGTCATCATCACCTGGCAAGGGAAATACTCTAGAGCAGTGGAACTTGGTAGGAAAAGTCAAGAGTTTTGATGTCAACATCTTAAGTTTGAGAAATTTATTGGATATCCAAAGGAGATGTGTAGCAGGCAATAAGAAATGACTCTGGCATTTAGGAGAGAAGTTTGGATGGAGATATACAGCAAATCACTGATAAATATCACCTCATTTTCCCTTAATACAAAAAAAGAAGGATGAACACTACTAAGGACAGTTTTATAATGTAGGGAAGAGGGTTTATTAATATTATATTTATTAATATATTTTTTTCTCTGTCAAGGCTGAGGCAAAGTTATATACTAAAAAGAAACAGCTGTGGCTATTAACCAGCATCAATTAAAGTTTTGCCTAGTAGCATTGTGAGGCCAGCTGGGCTTGAAAATCCTAAATTTGTGGCAGTTCTGGTTTGTGGTTATATAAGCCTATGTGGTAAAGCATAGAAGATATATGTTGAATCTGTTAGAGGAAGTACACTGACTGAAACTGCCCACCCTGGCCAAGCACTGTAGTAAACATTTGCATGAGCTGTTTTAAGACATGAGGTCCTGGTAAGGAACATGGAATTAATAAGCTACCACAAACCAGAAGAGTTCAGGAAAGGTCAAAAGGCACACCACATGTCCAACCACCTCCCAGAATCCTCCTCTCTGGCATCCATCTTGGCTGAACAAAGCATACACCACCAGGAAGGACTCTGAGTCAGAATGATTGGCTAAAGACAACTTCCTGCAACAAATCTAATCAGGGTTAAGGAATGACTGGTGGATGTGGAGGAAGGAAAGGGAGATAGAAAATTGATGATTCTGGTGATGATGCCATAGAATTGCTGACCATAGAACCCAAACTGAGCAAGAGGCATATATCACAGTGGTGATGAACTAACTCTCTTACTATATATATATATATATATATATATATATATATATATATATACACTTACATAATACAAGAAATTGATGTAATACTGGGACTCAAAGGAGCTAGATACCATGTAACAGGAGTTATGTTTTACAACACCAAGATCCTTGATCACCTTCTAAAAAGTACACCACTGTATATACAATTTATAGGACATTTAAGGAAGGAAAAATTTGCAGTAAAATTGGCACTTTTAACAGTTGTGAAATTTCTTTTACTGCTCATATTATCTTTGCTTTTTCATTCCAAACTGGTTTCATTTGACTCAAGCCAAAATCCCATGTGATTCTTTCTAAATTTCCTTGGAATTTTTCAACAGACATAGGCATAATAATACAACTGTGGTCAGGCAAGTTCCTTAACAAAGGATAGAATGTCTTCTCATGGCATTCCAAAGAGATGACTTAGTCTCAGCTGAGTAGAGAGCAAGACATGTAATGGTCTTAGACATGGAGGCTCTCTTTAAGCACCTCTAGGCTTACATTGACATGTTTCAATGAGATAATAATCAATATAGAGTCTTTATTTTAGAGTCTTCAAAACTCCAAAAATTTAAAAGATAAATCCAGAAATGAGTGAATATCTTTCCTATCATGCTTCTAAAATATTGGGGTATCTATAAATTTATAACAGCTGGGTAATGAGAAGGAATTCTCAAATTACCTCATGAAGCTCACGGTCTAGTATTAACAAAAACCAGCTCTGGCTGCTTTAAGTCAAAAGAGGACCATATTTGAAGGAGGCCCAAGGAAATAGAAATACAAACAAGAGGTGAACAATGGATCTTGGGGAGGGTAAGAATCAGGGTGGACTGGGAACTAGGAGGCAGAATTCATGAGTCTTTGCTTTAGACAGCTGCCATCAACACGGCAGAGTTCCAGTTCCCTGAGGCTCTATATCTCTTTGTTCAAATTCTTAGCAGAATGAAACCAAATAGTCAGCCTAGGTTAAATGCTCAACCCTGGATTAAGGGCAGGATGGAGGGGTAATTAAGTTTAGAAATAGAGATATGGTTCTGAGAGACCATTCCTGTGTCCTAGAGACAAAGAAAGGGAACTCTTGAACCAAAGAGCCATTAGAAGTTTATACTACTGAGAAAGACAGGCAATAAGCCAAGGAACTTCAAAGGTGAAAGCTAAGAAAGGAAAGAAGGGAATGTTAAAGAAAAATAGATAACAAAGAGAATTAAAGTGACCTAAGTATTGGAAACTCCCATGGACGGAGGAGCCTGGTAGGCTGCAGTCCATGGGGTCGCTGAGTCAGATGCAAATGCTCTACTTCACTTTCACGTTTCACTTTCATGCACTGGAGAAGGAAATGGCAACCCACTCCAGTGTTCTTGCCTGGAGAATCCCAAGGATGGCAGAGCCCAATGGACTGCCATCTGTGGGGTCGCACAGAGTCAGACACAACTGAAGTGACTTAGCAGCAGCAGCAAGTACCAGGGAAAAAGATGGTACCTAAACTTAGATGGAGATGGTGACTTGCAGCCATGAAATTAAAAGACACTTACTCCTTGGAAGGAAAGTTATGACCATCCTAGACAGCATATTTAAAAGCAGAGACATTACTTTGCCAACAAAGGTCTGTCTAGTCAAGGCTATGGTTTTTCCAGTAGTCATGTACAGATGTGAGAACTGGACTATAAAGAAAGCTGAGTGCTGAAGAACTGATGCTTTTGAACTGTGGTATTGGAGAAGACTTTTGAGAGTACCTTGGATTTCAAGGAGATCCAACTAGTTCATCCTAAAGGAAATCAGTCCTGAATATTCATTGGAAAGACTGATGTTGAAGCTGAAACTCCAATACTTTGGCCACCTGATGTGAAGAACTGACTCAATGGAAAAGACCTTGATGCTTAGAAAGATTGAAGATGGGAGAAGAAGGGGACAACAGAGGATGAGATGGTTGAATGGCATCACCAACTCAATGGACATGAGTTTGAGTAAACTCCAGGAGTTGGTGATGGACAGGGAGGCCTGGAGTGCTGCAGTCCATGGAGTCGCAAAGAGTTGGACACAACTGAGTGACTGAACTGAACTGCAACTGAGATGAGAAGGATAAGGGAGAGTTGAGTCCAAGAGGAAAGAGCATGTTGAAGGAGGGATATCAGCGTGTGCAAAGAGTTTCGAAGTAGGAAGGAGAGGGACATTTTACCTGCTGGAAGATGATAGTATCCTCTTCGTGGATAACAGCCTTGTCTGTGTCAAAGAGGTATACTTCACTGGTAAACCAATGAAGTTATGAGCCATGCTATGTAGGGGCACCCAAAGATGAATGGGTCATAGTGAAGAGTTTTGATTAGACATGGTCCACAGGAGAAGAAATGGTAAACCACTCTAGTATTCTTGCAAGGAGAACTCCATGAACAGCGTGAAAATTCAAAAACATGACACTGGAAGATGAGCCTCCCAGGTTAGAAGGTGTCCAAAAAGCTAAGGAGGAAGAGCAGAGGGAATTATTAATAGCTCCAGAAAGAATGCAGCAGCTGTGCCAAAGTGGAAATGACACTCAGTTGTGAATGTGGGTGGTGTGAAAGTGGAGTCCAATGTTGTAAAGAACAATATTGCATAGGAACTGGAATGTTAGGCCCATGAACCAAGGTAAGTTGGAGGTGGTCAAGTAAGAGTAAACATCAACATCTTAGGGATCAGTGAGGTAAAATGGATGAGAATGGACGAATATAATTCTGATGACCATTATAACTACTACTGCAGGCAAGAATCCCTTAGAAGAAATGGAGTAGCCCTCATAGTCCACAAAAGAGTCCAAAAGGCAGTACTTGGATGCAATTTCGAAAATGATAGAATGATCTCAGTTTGTTTCCAAGGTAAACCATTCAACATCACAGTAATCCAGGTCTATGTTCCAATGACTAATGCTGAAAAAGCTGAAGCTAACCAGTTCTATGAAGACCTATAAGACTTTCTAGAACTAACACCAAAAAAAAAAGATATCTTTTTCATCACAGGGGATTCAAATGCAAAAATTGGAAGTTAAGAGATACCCAGAATAACAAGGCAACAGCTAACAAGAGTTTTGTGAAGACAACTCTCTGATCACAACACCCTTTTCCAAAACCCAAGAGATGACTCTATACATGGACATCACCAGATGATCAATACTGAAACCAGATTGATTATGTTCTTTGTAGCCAAAGATGGAGAAGTTCTACACAGCTAGCAAAAAAAAAAAAGACCCAGAGCTGACTGTGGTTCAGATAATGAGCTCCTTATTGCAAAATTCAGTCTTAAATTGAAGGAAGTAGGGAAAACCACTAGGCCATTCAGATATAACCTAAATAAAATCTCTTATGATTATACAGTGGAGGTGAGTAATAGATTCAAAGGATTAGATTTGGTAGACAGAGTGCCTGAAGAACTGTGGACAGAGGTATGTAACACTGTACAGGAGGCAGTGACCAAAACCATCCCAAAGAAAAAGAAATGAAAGAAGGCAAAGTGGTTGTTTGAGGAGGCTTTACAAATAGCTGAGAAAAGAAGAGAAATGAGAAGCAAGGGAGAAAGGAAAAGATACACCCAACTGAATGCAGAGTTCCAGAGAACAGTAAGGAGAAATAAGAAGGCCTTCTTCAATTAGCGAGGCAAAGAAATAGAGGAAAACAACAGAATGGGAAAGACTTGAGATGTTTTCAAGAAAACTGGAGACATCAAGGGAACATTTCATACAAGGATGGGCATCATAAAGGTCAGAAACAGCAAAGACCTAAAAGAAACAGAAGAGACTAAAAAGATGTGGAAAGAATACATAGAACTATACAGAATAGTTCTTAATAACCTGGATAAAACACAATAGTGTGGTCACTCACTGAGAACTGGATATGCTGGAGTGTGAGGTCAAGTTGGCCTTAAATACTACTACAAACGAAGTTAGAGGAGGTGATATAATTTCAGCTGAGCTATTTAAAATCTTAAAAAGATAATGCTGGTAAGTGCTGTGCCCAGTATGTCAGCAAATTTGTGAAACTCAGCAGTGGCCACAAGACTAGAAAAGTTCAGTTTTCATTTCAATCCCAAAGAAGGGCAATGTCAAAGAATGTTCAAACATTCTTTGTGCAGTAGCACAATTGCTCTCATTTCACATGTTAGCAAGATTATGCTCAAAATCCTTCAAGCTAGGCTGCAGTAGTATGTGAACTGAGAACTTACAAATGTACAAGCTGGGTTTTGAAGAGGCAGAAGAACCAGAGACCAATTGCCAACATTCATTGCATCATGGAGAAAGCAAGGGAATTCCATGAAACCATCTACTTCTGCTTCATTGACCATGCTAAAGCCTTTGATTGTGTGATCATAACAAACTGTAGAAAATTCTAAGAGAGAATGGAATACCAGACCACCTTTCCAAAGAAACCTGTATGCAGGACAAGAGGCAATAGTTAGAATCAGACATGGAACAGCTGCTGCTAAGTCACTTTAGTCGTGTCTGACTCTGTGTGACCCCATAGACGGCAGCCCACCAGGCTCCCCCGTCCCTGGGATTCTCCAGGCAGGAACACTGGAGTGGGCTGCCATTTGCTTCTCCAATGCATGAAAGTGAAAAGTGAAAGTGAAGTCGCTCAGCCATGCCTGACTCTTTGAGACCCCATGGACTGTAGCCTGCCAAGCTCCTCCATCCATGGGATTTTCCAGGCAAGAGTACTGGAGTGGGTTGCCATTTCCTTCTCCACATAGAATGGCTAACTGGTTCAAAATTGGGAAATGAGTACGACAAGACTGTATATTGTCATCCTGCTTATTTAACTTATATGCAGAGTACATCATGTGAAATACCAGGCTGGAAGAATCACCAACTGGAATTAAGATTGCTGGAAGAAATATCAATAACCTCAGATATGTAGATGATAACACTCTAATGGCAGAAACGGAAGAGGAACTAAAGAGCCTCTTGATGAGCATGAAAAAGGAGAGTGGAAAAAACTGTCTTGAAACTCAATATTCAAAAGCACTAAGAACATGACATCTGGTCTCTTCACTTCATGTCAAATAGAAGGGGAAAAAGTGGAAGCAGTGACAGATGTTATTTTTCTGAGCTCTAAAATCACTATGGATGGTAACTGCAGCCATGAAATTAAAAGACGCTTGCTCCTTGGAAGGAAAGCTATGACAAAACTAGACAGCATATTAAAAAGCAGAGGCATCAGTTTCCAACCAAGGTCCATATAAGTCAAAGCTATGGTTTTTCCAGTAGCCATTTACAGATGTGAGAGTTGGTCCATAAAGGGGGTTGAGGAAATGATGCTTTCGAATTGTAGTGCTAAAGAAGACTCTTGAGAGTCACTTGGGCTTCAAGAATATTAAACCAGTCAATCCTAAAGGAAATCAAACCTGAATATCCATTGGAAGGACTGTTGCTGAAGCTGAAGCTCCAATAATTTGGCCACTTGTTGTGAAGAGCCAACTTACTAGAAAAGTCTTGATGCTGGGAAAGATTGAAGGCAGAGAAGAAAGGAGAAGAAGATAAGATGGTTAGGTAGAATCACAGACTCAACAGACATAAATTTCAGCAAACTCCAGGAGATAGTGGAGGACAGTGGAGCCTGGCATGCTGCAGTCCATGGGGTCACAAAGGGTCAGACGTGGCTTAGCATCTGAACAATAACAACAGATGTCAGTATACCCAGAACCGAGTAACGTGATATGAAAGGGGAAAGTTAGTGAAAAGCAACTTGGACCATGTAAAGGATGTTGGACTTGATTCTATAAGCAATAAGGAGCTGTAAGAGTAGCTGACCAGATCAGATACAGCTTTTTAAAGATAATCCTAGCTGCTGCTGATTTAGTCACAACGACCTGTGGGCCACTAGGTACTGAAGGATGAAGGGCTTTAGAATCAGAGAGTGTGGGGTTAGAGGCCTCGTGCCACTAGCTGATTACATGATGTTAAAGAAGAAACATAATCGTCTGAATCTTAATTTTAGATTAATTAGCATATGGAAAATGCAAATACCAATACCTATCTTTCAGGATTATAGTAACTCTTAATAAGCATAAAGTCCAGAACATGTAAACAATAGGTAGCAGTTATTGTTACTTCTCATATTATTGTCTTTTCTATTTTTTATATTGCCACTTAGTTTTCCCTCATCTTCTGATTTGGTTGATATTTATTGGATATTTATTGCATGGCATGCAAAGATGAATATTTTACAAGCATTTTCTCATCTAATCTTCAAAACACTCCTCTAGGCCAAGTACTGGGGCCTCCCAGGTGACTCAGTAGGTAAAGATTCTGCCTGCAATGTCAGAGACATTTGATCCCTGGGTCAAGAAGATATCCTGGAGGAGGCCATGGCAACCCACACTCCAATATTCTTGCCTGGAGAATCCCATGGACTGAGGGGTCTGGTGGGCTACAGTCCATATGGTCACAAAGAGTAGGACATGACAGCCACTGGGCATGTTATCCCTTTTTGAAGAGATAGATACTAAAATGTACAGATTTGAGCAAGTTGGGCAATATCAGACATGTAGAAAAAGAACTATATGCTCCTTGAGAGCAGAAACAAGTTTTAAGTTTCTACTGCAGGGTCTAGCCTAGTACAATAGGCAGTGGATAATCATTTTGTATTAGATCAAAAGTGAAAGTGAAGTCACTCAGTCATGTCTGACTCTTTGTGACCCCATGGACAGTAGCCTACCAGGCTCCTCAGTCCGTGGAATTTTCCAGGCAAGAGTACTGGAGTGGGTTGCCATTTCCTTCTCCAGGGGATCTTCCCAACCCAGGGACTGAACCTGGGTCTCCCACATTTCAGGGAGACGCTTTACCGTCTGAGCCACCAGGGAAGCCCCTGGTGGGGTATTGGATGAAATTCTCATTTAAAATTCCAGATGATGTAAAGAACCCACATAAAAGTCCATAAGAGAGTTAGAGAAATAACTTCTAAAAATATTTTGTTGAACTAGAGTTGATTTACAATGTTGTATTAGTTGCAGGTATACAGCAAGAAATAACATTTTGGTCTATTTTCTTCATTTTGACTATATGGATCAGTGTATCAGGTAGCTGTTCCTGAGGAAGAAATCACTCCAAAACAGTAACTTAAAACAATAACTGTTTATTATAATTCACAATCCAGTAGGTAGTCTTTGTGGTTCTTCTAATCAGTACCAGCTTGACTGATCTTTGCTGGGTTTTGCCATGCAGCTGTGGGCAGCTTGTCAGTTGGCTGGCAGCTAGATAATCCAGTACAGTGTATTAATTTCTTTTGCTGCTCTAAATATTGCCACAAACTTAGTAGCTTAAGATGGCACAAATTTACTGTCTTGTGGCTAGGAAGGTCAGAAGTTTTGACTGGACTAAAATCAAGGTATTACACCTTCCCAGGCGGCACTAGTGGTAAAGAACTCAGTTGCCATTGAAGTAGACGTAAGAGACAGGCTTGATCCCTGGGTCAGGAAGGTCCCCTGGAGGAGGGCACGGCAACCCACTCCAGAATTCTTGCCTGCAGAATCCCATGGACAGAGGAGCCTGCAGGCTATGATCCATGCAGGCACAGAGTCAGACAGGACTGAAGTGATTTAGCACACAAAATCAAGGTATTAGCAGGACTGTGCTCCTTCTGGAGACTTTTTTTTTAAATACTTTATTCTATATTACAGTACTGTATTTGTTTTGCCATACATTGACATGAATCAGCCACAGGTGTCCACGATCTCCCCATGCCAAAGCCCCCTCCCACCTCCCTCCCCATATCATCACCCTGGATCATCCCGTGCACCAGCCCCAAGCATCCTGTATCCTGTATTGAACATAGACTGGCGCTTAGTTTCTTACATGATAGTATACATGTTTCAATGCCATTCTCCAAAATCATCCCACCCACTCCCTCTCCCTCAGAGTCCAAAAGTCCGTTCTATACCTCTGTGTCTCTTTTGTTGTCTCACATAGAGGGTCATCATTACTATCTTTCTAAATTCCATATATATGTGTCAGTATACTGTATTGGTATTTTTCTTTCTGGCTTACTTCACTCTGTATAATTGGCTCCACCTTATCTTCGACAAAGGAGGCAAGAATATACAATGGAGTAAAGACAGTCTCTTTAACAGGTGGTGCTGGGAAAACTGGTCAACCACTTGTAAAAGAATGAAACTAGACCTCTTTCTAACACCATACACAAAAATAAACTCAAAATGGATTAAAGATCTAAATGTAAGGCCAGAAACTATAAAACTCCTAGAGGAAAACATAGGCAAAACACTCTCTGACATAAATCACAGCAGGATCCTCTATGATCCACCTCCCAGTACACTGGAAATAAAAGCAAAAATAAACAAATGGGATCTAATTAAAATTAAAAGCTTCTGCACAACAAAGGAAACTATAAGCAAGGTGAAAAGACAGCCTTCTGAATGGGAGAAAACAATAGCAAATGAAACAACTGACAAACAACTAATCTCAAAGATATACAAGCAACTTATACAGCTCAACTCCAGAAAAATAAATGAACCAATCAAAAAATGGGCCAAAGAACTAAATAGGCATTTTTCCAAAGAAGACATACGGATGGCTAACAAACACATGAAAAGATGCTCAACATCACTCATTATCAGAGAAATGCAAATCAAGACCACAATGAGGTACCATTTCACACCAGTCAGAATGGCTGTAATCCAAAAGTCTACAAGCAATAAATGCTGGAGAGGATGTGGAGAAAAGGGAACCCTCTTACACTGCTGGTGGGAATGCAAACTAGTACAGCCACTGTGGAAAACAGTGTGGAGATTCCTTTAAAAATTGCAAATAGAACTGCCTTATGACCCAGCAATCCCACTGCTGGGCATACACACCGAGGAAACCAGAATTGAAAGAGACACATGTACCCCAATGTTCATTGCAGCACTGTTTATAATAGCCAGGACATGGAAGCAACCTAGATGTCCATCAACAGATGAATGGATAAGAAAGCTGTGGTACATATACACAATGGAGTATTACTCAGCCTTTAAAAAGAATAAATTTGATTCAGTTCTCATGAGGTGGATGAAACTGGAGACTTTAGAAGAGAGTCTGTTTCCTTGCCTTTTCTCGATTCGAGAGGTCACCTGCATTCCTTGTCACGTGGCCGGCAGGACAGTATCATCAGTCTCTGACTCCCACCCTTGCTGCATTCTCACCTCTCTAGCTCTCTTTCTGTTTCTCTCCTATAAGAGATACAGTGAGATGACAGTGAAACCCCTCAGATAATTCAGGATAGTCTCCTCATATCAAAATCCTTAATTCAATCACATGTTTGAAGTCTTTTTTGTCTTGTAAGGTAATATATTTACAGGCTCTGGGGCTTAGGATGTGGATATCTTCGTGTAGAAGGGGCTTATTTTGCTTCTCACAGATGACTTTCCTCACATTTCTGACAGCTGTCAGCCTGTGATTCAGGATGCCTGGGTTCTCTCCCCCAAGCATGATAGCTCAGGCTCATAAAACATGATGACTCAGGGCTCTAGCTCAGCAAGAGCCCAGGCTCCAGCAAACATGTCTCTTCTAGTATCACATTTGCTTATGTCTCTTTGACCAAAGTCACACGGGCTACTCAGATTCAAGAGGTAGAGAAATATACTACAGCTCTTTATGGGAGGATCTGTAACATCACCTTAAAAAGACTTGAATGCAAAGAGGGGAAGAATTTGTGGTGATTTTTACAATCCACCATAACTAGCATAATTCATGAGAGAAATCTTCTAAGACCAGTTCATCACTAGTTAGAACAAGCCAAATCTTTGTACAGTTGTTTCCTCTGTCTAGAATGCTCAAAACATGTTCATATCTGTTTATAGCCTTGTTATCATGGCTTATATGTAATCACCACCAGGATGCCTTCTCTTTGTGCTCTTACCATACTCAGTACTTACCCCTAATACAGCACTTTACACACTGTATTGAAATTACCTGTTTATTTTTCTCCCCTTCAACCGAGACTATAAGCTCCTTGTGGACAGCAAATAGATCTTAGTAGTGCTTGCTTTCTCTGACTTAGTAATGTACCCTGCATGAAGTAGGTTAGTTAGAATTTATTGAAAAAAAAATGCATGAACAAGTGATCTATAAACTCCATCCCTCACATACCACTAATGTTTCCTAAAATATAATCATATTTAATGAATCTTCAATCCTTTATTTTTTCTACATTGGAATCTGGATTTCTATTAATAAACTAAATAGGAAAGAAAGGAATGACTTATATTAAATATTAGTTACAGGAAAAGTTTTCCTTGGAATAAAAAGTTAAATTATGATTTTGGAAGCTTAATATCACAAATTGATTGTATGATATTTAGGAAATCCACAGTTTCTCACCAAGGGTGCTGATTTACCAGACAAGAGATTTCTGAGGCTGTCTTCAGTTGGATGGCTAATTCAAAATTAGGAACCCAAGGCTAACTTAACTGGAATTCCTTCAAACTAAATGCAAAATAAAAACCAAGGTCTTTTGGAATATTTCCAGAAAGGTCTTATGGGGCTGCTTGATTGCTGTTAATACATAATGCAGATAGCAAAGATTTCCAAAATTACATGACTCAAGGGCTAAGACTCCAGAACTGCAGACACAACATGAGTAAGCAGGCTGCTCCAAATTGCCAGTGGAATTAAGAAATCAAAAGGACATGGTGAGTTACAAGAAACAGAGCTTGTTTGTGGGAGAAGGTATTCTGCATGCCTGTAAGCAAGAAAGCCAGCTGTAATGTGAGTTAAAATAAAGTGTACAGTTGGTTAATATGATGAAGTAAGAAGAACCCATCCCTATATTTATTCTTCAATATAATGTTGCAATGGACAATACCTGGGCTATGTGTGGATGCCCTGTATTTTTATCTCAGGGAATGAATATTTTTATAACCTGAGTTATAAAGGAGAAAAATGAATAAAAACAGCATTTAAGTCCAAAGGGAATCAAGTTAAAGTTTAAATATCTTCAGAGTATTTCTATCCCCATGGTAAAACTGTCACTGTTAATGCACTGACTATTTTACAGAAGCTCAGTTAATCATGCCTTGAAACAGATAACCTATTAACAACAGTAACAATAAACTCTGAGCTTTTTGAGTTTCTTAATTCTGAGTCTTCAAATAGACTATACCCTAAAAGGGACATTCATGTTTATTTGAAATTCATTTATGAAATACCCACCCAGGCCAGTTGATGCAGCAAATAAATTGTCATTAATGTTGAATTTTCATATTTAAAAATCCAAAGACTTCATTGTCTTAGTCCTCACAATAACCATGAGAGATTTATTATTACACTCACTTTTCAAATGTAAAATGTAGGGAAGAACATTTAGCTAACTTGTCCAAGGTCATATAGTTATCCTATGATATACCTAAACTTAAGCAAGTGATTCCTGAACCTATTTTCATAACCATAGCACTACACTGCTTCTTACATGTACTATGGCCCTCATTCTTTTTTTTTCAGATTTTTTTTTAAATTTTATTTTTACTTTATTCTACTTTACAATACTGTATTGGTTTTTCCATACATTGACATGAATCAGCTACGGGTGTACATGAGCTCCCAATCCTGAAACCCCTCCCATCTCCCACCCCATATCATCTCTCTGGATCATCCCCTTGCACCAGCCCCAAGCATCCTGTATCCTGTATCGAACATAGACTGGCGCTTCGTTTCTTACATGATAGTATACATGTTTCAATGCCATTCTCCCAATGCCCTCTCCCTTTGGCCTATGGCCCTCATTCTAAACTGAGTATTTAGCATGGATACAGTTGTTTCAACTAAAAATATTTCTCAAGTTTATGTTAAGTGTGACATTTATTAGCCTTTTCCTTGAAAATTCATGGAAAACATATATAAAGTAATGGTTTGCTGGTTTCACAATTTCTCTTAAAATAATTTTGCAATTGTCACATAAACCAGCAGTTTTTGTTCTTGCTCAGTTGCTAAATCATGTCCAACTCTTTGCAACCCCATGGACTGCAGCATGCCAGGCTCTTCTGTCCTCCACAATCTCCTGGAGTTTGCTCAGATTCACAGCCATTGAGCCAGTGATGCTATCTAACCATCTCATTCTCTGCTGAGCTCTTCTCCTTTTGCCTTCAATCTTTCCCAGCATCAAGGTCTTTTCCAGTGAGTCAGCTCTTTGCATCAGATGTCCAAATTATTGGAGCTTCAGCTTCAGCAGCAGTCCTTCAGTGAATATTCAGGGTTGATTTAATTTAGGATTCACTGGTTTAATCTCCTTGTAGTCCAAGGGGCTCTCAAGAGTCTTCTCCAGCATCACAGTTGGAAAGCATCTATTCTTCGGCACTTGGCTCTCTTTATGGACCAACTGTCAAATCTATACATGACTACTGGAAAAAACAATAGGTATGATTATATGGACCTTTGCTGGTAAAGGGATGTCTCTGGTTTTTGATATGCTATCTAGGTTTGTCATAACATTTCTCCCAAGGAGCAAACATCTTTTAATTTCATGGCTGCAATTACCATCCACAGTGATTTGGGAGCCCAAGAAAATAAAATCTGTCACTGTTTCTACTTTTCCTCTACTATTTTCCATGAAGGGATGGGACCAGATGCCATGATCTTAATGTTTCGAATGTTGAGTTTCAAGCCAGCTTTTTCACTGTCCTCTTTCACCCTCATCAAGAGGTTCTTTAGTTCCTCTGCTTTCTGCCATTAGAGTGGTATCATCTGCATATCTGAGGCTGTTGGATATTAACCTTTAGGCAAGTGTAAATCTGAATCCACAAATCAGATATGTAAGAAGTAACATTTATTCACTATCATTGTTTTTATTTTAAGATTCCCTGGTGGCTCAGAGGTTAAAGCATCTGCCTGGAACGCTGGACACCCGGGTTCGATCCCTGGGTCAGGAAGATCCCCTGGAGAAGGAAATGGCAACCCATATCTCCAGTACTGTTGCCTGGAGAATTCCATGGAGGGAGGAGCCTGGTAGGCTACAGTCCATGGGGTCACAAAGAGTGGGACATCACAAAGAGTGGGACACGACTGAGCAATTACACTTCATTGTTTTTATTTAAATCCTTGTTTAAGCCTCTCTTTTGTTTAGCTGACAAGAGATCCATTATGGTATTATGGTACATCATTCTCCATAATTGTTAGAGAGCCAAAGTCTTGCATAGCACAGGGTTATTCGGGGTGGGGGTGAGGGGAGTCCCTTAGTCATTATTCAGTATTTCCTTATTCCATTTCCAAAGCTTCCTGTAAGTCTTGATTGCTCTGCTGCTTCCATGGCACATGTGAGGGTGTGAGAATCATAGACAAGGTTGGGAGGCCCCATACATGGACCATTCTTGCTTGATGCTCCAATTTCTATTCTTGCTTGATGCTCCCCAGGATATGGTTAGAAAATGTGCAAGCTTACTCTCTGAATACATACTTCTGAACCTAGGCTTCCAATTTCTCTCCAGACTAACCAAACTATTTTCTTCTAGATCTCAAAGAGGCCTCATTTTCCCTCATCTCTTTCAAGAACACATGGCAAAAACTCTTTCAAATTGAAGGTAGGTATTTATAAAAGCATCTTGAACTCAAAGAATTTCTTCCTTACACTGTAAAAAAATCCATGTGGCAAGAAATTGCTAAAGTTCAAGTTCTCTCCTTAAAAACAAAGGATGAAATAAATGCATCTGTACAAATTAATATTTCAGTGAATCATCCTTCCCTCAAGTTACAATTGAAATGATGAAGTCACAGAATTCCACCCCATGCTCTCACAATGGCTCTCTGGGGAGCATTCAAACTATTAAAGAAGAATAGGTAATGTCACTCAGCTATTTAAATGCTTCTGTATTTTTTAAACTCTGTTTATTTCTGTTTAGTGAACATATTCATTGAATGATACATGGATCTTCCAACTTAAAATATCTGCTATTAATTATTGTATCTGCTAACATTCATTGAATTTGAGTTTTCACTGTGTCAGGTACTGGGTAAAATACAAACTATTCATTATTCTTACATCATAACATAACAAATACCATACCATAACATAACAATATCCCCTGAGAGCAACTGAATTCTCTTTGAAAGACCTACAAAGCTATGAGGTCTTATGGAAAATAAAGATGAAGTGAAGTTTATTAAAACTCTTAATGATCAGATCTTCCCCAATTAGTGGTAAAAGGGAAAGCTTACAGGGAAGACTATTGGCCTGGGCTGCAAATTAATGAGTGTAGTGTTATTTTACATCCTAATTGACCATCTAGACCGGTGGACCCAAGGAACCCAAGTCTGGTTGCACAAGACTTTTCATTTTGCAGAAATGCTCACTGTAATCCGATATCTTAGGGGAGATCTACAGAGCAGGACAGAAGACAAGTTCCATGCAAGATTATGGACAAAACCAAATTGTGGATGAATTCTCATGATGGGTTGTCTCTCACAGTCATCAGCCTTGAGTACAGTGGCAGCTGAAATATATGGCAGGAGAGAGGAAAGCACACCAGTTCGTACTGGCAGCCCCCACTGATACAGGACTAGCAGAACGGTTATTTGGGCAATGGCAGTAAGCATGTAACTCCTGAAAATGACAACTAGACAAATGACCTTAAAAATTAGAGAGAATGAACTCTATCAACAAGACACCATTCTCCAATTTTTAGGATTTTTCTTTGTACTTTTCGTTTTCTCCCAAAGTCTCCTATAATGAATATGCACTGGTATTATAATCAGAAAACAAGTTTGTTGGTTTTTAATAGCAGTTAGATTTCCAGGCAATCAACTTAACCTTCTAACCTCAAAAGGATAAGTAGCTTCTTACCTTTCCTATTATTCTGTAAACTGATATTCTAAAATCATCCTGACTTGAAGTATAGAATTAAGGAAAAAAATAAACACAGCCTAATCTGTAGCACTATGATCCCACATAATGACTAGGCTTTGATTATTTTTCTCCTAATTTGAAAGGAGAATGTCAGGAAATAGCAATTGGACAGAGAGAAAGCATTGAAGCAAAAGCATTTTGATATTCTTGATCGAAAAAGTACTATATAAATGGCTCAAGTGATGATATCATTCTTGAACAGGTATGGGGGAATAGATCTGTTAATAACTTCCCTGGAAGTAGTCAAGGCCTGTTGTCTGAGAAGTAATTATTAACTTCACTGTTTAACATAATGCATTCCTTGGCCTTGATGTTAATTTATATAACTGGATGCTAATTTATATAACTGCCAAAAATGACAATATGTTCCTGAACCAATGCAGAGAAGTGACAGACTGAATAAACGGCATGAGAGCTGCCTATATAAATGATGCTGCCATAGTTTTTCCAAACCAAAATGTGTATTCATCTCACAGATTCACTGCCTCAGGCCTGAAATAATAAAAGATACAAGGTCCTTCAACAAATAAGTTATAAGAAAAAGTGATGGATAAGATACTCTAGATGAAGAGAAACTGATAAAGCATATTTAGGGGAAAAATAAGCACAGTCAAAACAAAACACTTTGACTCGGGACACACATCTGGGTGATGAAACTACAAAAAAAAAAAAGATAAAATTAAGAAGCAATTACTATAAAATCCAAAAAGTAGTTACTATTGAGGGGACAGAGGAATATAGGAGGGATATCTGCAATGACAGATAAAATACTTCTTCTTTACCTGAGTGGTTATATCAAGGATGTTTACCTTATAATAAGTCTTTAAAATTAAATTATTAGCCTTAATAATTAAATTATTTCTTAAAATTAGTATGTCTACACCAAAAAACCCCCACATATATTTAGTAGTAAATCTTACGTTTTGTAAACTCCCACAGTGGTTGTCAACTAGAATCACTTTTTAAACCCAGCCCTTTTCCCTCATCTAGGGAGGTTTGAAAATTTGGAATGATGGATAATGCCAAAATCAGTAGTCAAAATTATTATGAGCTCATTTTTAGTGGTCATTATTACTGGAGCGGGCAGAGGAATTATAGGGGAAAGGTCCATAAACGTGCTTCAGACCCAAAACATCCCTCCCAGAAATGTTAAGGGTGTCACCTGTGTGAAATTAACAGATCAACAATGATCACCTACTGCCCCATTATATCACATATATTTCATAATGTTTGTTTCTGTCCTTTACGAATGGAAATACCATTTGTGTGTGAGTATAAAAGAACTATTCTGTCCATTTTTACGCTGAAGAATTCACTGCAAAGTTTTGCAAAGTGTGGTTTGATTATATATGGTTATGTTCATGAGCTTTAGAATCAGTTTTGAGCAAGTTACTAATCCTTCTGGAATTCAGTTTACCTATACATAAAATGGAGGATGAGATGGTTGGATGGCATTACCGATTCAATGGACATGAGTTTGGGTAAACCCCCGGAGTTGGTGATGGACAGGAAGGCCTGGCGTGCTGCGGTTCATGGGGTTGCAAAGAGTCGGACATGACTGAGCAACTGAACTGAACTGATACATAAAATTATGATAATATTAGTATCTATGTGTATAAATAGCCAAACACCTCAAAACTTATAGCTTACACTAATCAGCATTTCTTATTTCTCAAAATTTGGGCTGGACTGACTTCAGCTGGGCTTCTACAGTCACCTGGCTGGGGCTCTGATAGGTTAGGATGGCTTTGCTTGGGATATCTTGGCTCTTCTCCAGTGTATCTCATGTCTCCCCAGAAAGCTGGGCCAGCCTGTTCACTCGTGGTGGCAGAAATCCAAAAGACAGAAGAGAAACATACAAGCTTTTTTTTTTTTTTCCCAAATCTTCATTTGCATCAAATTTGCCTTAGCCTATCAGGTCAGGGTAAGTAACATGGTCAAACCCTGAGTCAGTGTTGAAATAAACTGTCAAAGGGTGTGGATTCAGGGATGCTCCAGTCAGGAATGTATCTCCCAAGAATTTATGCCCAAAGATGATCGTATTAAGAGGTAGGGCCTTTGGGAACCCTCATGAATGGGATTAGTGCCTTATAAGTGACAATCCAGAGATATTCCTAGCCCCTTCCTCCAGGTGAGAATGCAGAGAAGGTACTAGCTATGATATCATTGAAGAATTGATGACTTTGAACTGTGGTGCTGGGGAAGACTCTTGAGAGTCCCTTGGACAGCAAGGAGATCAAACCAGTTAATTGTAAGGAAATCAACCCTGAATATTCATTGGAAGGATTGATGCTGAAGCTGAAATTCCAATACTTTGGCCACCTGATGCGAAGAGTCTACTTACTGGAAAAGTCCCTGATGCTGGGAAAGATTGAAGGCAAAAGAAGAATAGGGAGGCAGAGAATGAGATGGTTGGACGGCATCACCAACTCAATGCACATGAATTTGAGAAAAGTCTGGGAGATAGTGAAGGACAAGGAAGGCTGGCATGCTGTAGTCAATGAGGTCACAAAGAATCGGACACTACTGAGCGACTGAACAACAGCAACTACAACATGGAATTACAGCAATATCTGAATTCAAGACTGTTTATTTCTTGAGAAATTTTTTCAATAGTAGAGACTTTGGAAACTTCACAAAGTTATTGAAAGTTTATTACTTATGTCTGAGTTGACTTAGTTTTAACCTCTTGAAAAACCGCAAAACAAACAATGAGGAAATCAGCATGAAGAACATGAGTTTTCCTAGAATCTTGTTAACAACAAAATAGACTCTTAGTTTAAAAATTTAATGTGAAGGTTGTTTCTCTCCAGTGAAGTTTAACAGACAACCCTGAAAACTTTGAACCTGAACCCCAATAAGTTGAAAAGTACATAGAGGTTTCTGAGCAGAGTTCTCCATATGGTCATAAAAGCATATCCTCATTTTTAATTAAAAATTGTGAAATTACATGGTATTACTGGACCTTGAAAATAGCTTGAAAAAGTTTTAAGCAAGCAAAAGTTTTCACTGACCCTTCAGAACATGCACTGGCTCTACCCACAGTTCTATTTTCATAACTAAGCAGGAAATATGCAGACATGTGTACACAGAAATATATTCAGGCTGCATTAGTAGAATGTGTCTGCAAAGAGAGAAGTTCATGATACCTGGACAGTAGGAATACAAAGGCCCTCTCAAGTTAAGTGAACACTAAATAATTCCCTTCTCATCGATTGTTTTACAAACTTTGCTTTCATCAGAAAATATACAGGCCTTAATATAGATTACATTATCAGCTTTGTTGCTAAGGACTTGCCACTAACTGTGTCTGAACAAATTAGCACAAATGTTTAAGACAACACTAATCTTACAGTTCTGTACATCTAAATTCCTAAAATGAAGGTGTCAGCAGGACTACCTTCCTTCAGGAGGCTCTAGAATACAATGTCTCTTTCCTTTTCTTAACTTGTAGATATCACTTGCCTTCCTTGGCTCATGGCCCCTTCCTCTGTTTTTAAAGTCACAGGCATAGCATTTTCAAATTTCTCTCTCTCTCTCCATCTGCTTCTGTGATCACACCTCCCTTTAGACTCTGACTTTCTTTTTATGAGGATCTTTGTGATTATATTGAGCTCAACTAGATAATCCAGGATAATCTTCCCATCTCAAGATATTTAATCACATCTGGAAAGTCTCTTTGAAATGTAAAATAGCATATTCACAGTTTCCAGAAATTAGGAAAGAGCAGGGCATTATTCTGCCTACTATTGCTGGCTAAGATGATTAGATATTTTAAATTATACAATCAATAAGCATTTCTTGACTATTAGCTACAAAGAACTGATATTTCAAATGGAGAAAGTAATATATGGTCCTTAAATTTACAAGTCAGTTGTAAAGATTAAAATAATATGGAAATGTCTTTATATTCTGCATGCATGTAGAATGAAGAATATGCCTCAATCAAATTCCAAAATATAATTATGCTTGAACTTCTCTTGTCAGGAGTAGCAGGAGGTTTGGTTTTTATTTCTTCAAAGCCTTTAGTTCAGTTCAGTTCAGTTCAGTTGCGGAGTCGTTTCTGACTCTTTGCAACCCCATGAATCGCAGCACGCCAGACCTTCCTGTCCGTCACCAACTCCCGGAGTTCACCCAATTTCATGTCCATTGAATCGGTGATGCCATTTAGCCATCTCATCCTTTGTCGTCCCCTTCTCCTCCTGCCCTCAATCCCTCCCAGCATCAGAGTCTTTTCCAATGAGTCAACTCTTCACATGAGGTGGCCAAAGTATTGGAGTTTCAGCTCAGCATCAGTCCTTCCAATGAATATTCAGGACTGATTTCCTTTAGGATGGACTAGTTGGATCTCGTTGCAGTCCAAGGGACTCTCAAGAGTCTTCTCCAACTCCATAGTTCAAAAGCATCAATTCTTCAGCACTCAGCTTTCTTCACAGTCCAGATCTCACATCCATACATGACCATTGGAAAAACTATAGCCTTGACTAGATGGACCTTAGTTGGCAAAGTAATGTCTCTGCTTTTGAATATGCTATCTAGGTTGGTCATAACTTTCCTTTCAAGGAGTAAGCGTCTTTTAATTTCATGGCTGCAGTCACCATCTGCAGTGATTTTGGAGCCCCCAAAAATAAAGTCTGACACTGTTTCCACTGCTTCCCCATCTATTTGCCATGAAGTGATGAGATCAGATGCCATGATCTTTGTTTTATGAATGTTGAGCTTTAGGCCAACTTTTTCACTCTCCACTTTCACTTTCATCAAGAGGCTTTTTAGTTCCTCTTCACTTTCTGCCATAAGGGTGGTGTCATCTGCATATCTGATATTACTGATATTTCTCCTGGCAATCTTGATTCCAGCTTGTGTTTCTTCCAGCCCAGTGTTTCTCATGATGTACTCTGCATAGAAGTTAAATAAGCAGGGTGACAATATACAGCCTTGACACACGCCTTTTCTTATTTGGAACCAGTCTGTTGTTCCGTGTCCAGTTCTAACTGTTGCTTCCTGACCTGCACATAGGTTTCTCAAGAGGCAGGTCAGGTGGTCTGGTATTCCCATCTCTTTCAGAATTTTCCACAGTTTCTTGTGATCCGCACAGTCAAAGGCTTTGGCATAGTCAATAAAGCAGAAATAGATGTTTTTCTGGAACTCTTTTGCTTTTTTGATGATCCAGCAGATGTTAGCAATTTGATCTCTGGTTCCTCTGCCTTTTGTAAAACTAGCTTGAATATCTGGAAGTTCATAGTTCATGTATCACTGAAGCCTGGCTTGGAGAATTTTGAGCATGACTTTACTAGCATGTGAGATGAGTGCAACTGTGCGGTAGTTTGAGCATTCTTTGGCATTGCTTTTCTCTGGGGTTGGAATGAAAACTGACCTTTTCAGTCCTGTGGCCACTGCTGAGCTTTCCAAATTTGCTGGCATATTGAGTGCAGCACTTTCACAGCATCATCTTTTAGGATTTGAAATAGCTCACCTGGAATTCCATCACCTCCACTAGTTTTGTTCATAGTAAAATGCTTTCTAAGGCCCACTTGACTTCACATTCCAGGATATCTGGCTCTAGGTGAGTGATCATACCATCATGATTAGCCTTCAGTTCAGTTCAGTTCAGTTCAGTCACTCAGTTGTGTCCGACTCTTTGCAACCCCATGAATCCCAGCACGCCAGGCCTCCCTGTCCATCACCAACTCCCCAACTTCACTCAGACTCATGTCCATCTTGTCGGTGATGCCTTCCAGCCATCTCATCCTCGGTCGTCCCCTTTTCCTCTTGTCCCCAGTCCCTCTCAGCATCGGAGTCTTTTCCAGTGAGTCAACTCTTTGCATGAGGTGGCAAAACACGGGAGTTTCAGCTTCAGCATCATTCCTTCCAAAGAATTCCCAGGACTGATCTCCTTCAGAATGGACTGGTTGGATCTCCTTGCAGTCCAAGGGACTCTCAAGAGTCTTCTCCAACACCACAGTTCATAAGCATCAATTCTTCGGCACTCAGCTTTCTTTACAGTCCAACTCTCACATCCATACATGACCACTGGAAAAACCATGGCCTTGACTAGACAGACCTTAGTCGGCAAAGTAATGTCTCTGCTTTTGAATATGCTATCTAGGTTGGTTATAACTTTCCTCCCAAGGAGTAAGCGTCTTTTAATTTCATGGCTGCAGTCACCAGCAGAAGTGATTTTGAAGCCCCCCAAAATAAAGTCTGACACTGTTTCCATCCTCTCAAAATTGTAATTCCAAGGAAGCTCTTGTGCTCAATATTATCCAGAAAAGCAAAGTATTTAATATGGTAGAGAGCTACTGAGAAGAAGCTCGATTTGACTTGACTGGTCACGGCCAAAACACAGAAGCTGAGACAAATTGTCTTCTGCCTTCATTGCCACTCTTTGAGGAAGGGCAGATCCATTCCTCAGTGTAACAGTCATTCAAGAGGGTTGGGGCTTCCAACATCAAAGTTTGACTTTTCTCACTCAGCCACTTCCATAAGATATACTGTATCAGGCAATAGGCCTGAATGAAACTTGAGTAGTGTTGATCCTAGGCAAAGAAGTTTCCAATCATTTTACCCAGAGATGTGATGGGGAATAACATCCCCATCCCTGTATGCTGCCCACTGCTGTCTCCAGGGTTTCTTTACGAAGGTATTGTGCTGAGCCTCAGTGTGGCTTGACCCCTAAGTATGGCCTTGGTTTTCAGGCCTTTGGGGCCTTTTGTTCCTCAGGACAGGTAATCTCCAAGAAGAGCTCAATTAAAGCTAATTTCAGTGCTTGCTTCCTCAGACATAGAAAACCATGCTACTTTTTTCCTCCTTCTAAGGGCCATCTTTCTTTGAACTTGTGTTAACATTAAAGGTTTTGTTACCCTCTCTCACCAGTGGTGTTTGGTCAGGATCACTCTCAGTTAAGCAGGGCTCCCCAATTCTGAATCTCAGGGATTAGGGACTGAGGGAAATACATTATTTTTCTCCCAGACAACTCTCTGGGCTCTTCATGCAGGCTAACCCACTCCCATTAAAAGTTCTTCCGGCTGATAGAAGGTTAGGTGAATAAAACAGAAACTCTCCTAGCAACTTTTGTCCCTGCAGTGCTCTATCTGGCATGTATTTGCTCACTCAAATAGGCATCAAGGCTGTTTCCAAGATGACCTTGTGACTCTACAGAGAGTGATCAGCACCTACTTTCTCTGATTGAAAGTACAAATTAATTAAATTCTGGTTGGCTTTCTGATTTAATGATAATGTACATGAAAGGACTCTACAGATTTCTAAGGGCTATTTAGTAGAAATGGTAGAAAATTTTATCTTTTATCAAGGAATGAGTGATAGACATCACAAATATTAGCTTGATAAGTTTATAATTTAACTAGAAATATGAGGCTAATTATTAGTAAAGTAGTCAAGAAAACTAAGTAAATATTCAATAAGAAGAATGAAACTAACAGAAACTCAGAGAAGTAAAAAAATCAGTCAAGGTTGCAGGCCAGAGCAGAAAAAGCTTCATGAAGAAGAAAAGATTTAGAGTAACATGGAAATTTACATTACCATATGTAAAATAGATAGCCAAAGGGAGTTTGCTGTATGACTCCGGGAACTCAAACCACTCAAACAGGGGCTCTGTAACAACCTAGAGGAGTGGGATGGGAAAGGATGTGGGAAGGTGCTTCAAGAGGAAGGGGAGATATGTATACCTATGGCTGATTCATGTGGATGTTTGGCAGAAACCAACCCAATTCTGTAAAGCAATTATCCTTCAATTAAAAAAATAAATAAATTTTAAAAAAGAAGAGATTTTAATTTTAATGAATAGGGCTCATACAAAGGTATTTTTAAAACCTTCTAAGTGAGGAGAGATACGGAAGTTGAAAATAAACCCAGTGTTGGTGAGGTGAAAGAGAATTGTCTAACATAGAGATGTGCTTAAGGGAGTAGGGGATGTGAGGTTTTAGTAAATTTGAAGAAGTTTCTACAATATCTTAAAAATTAGCAATGCATTTAGAGCTGATTCATGATCATGCTTTAGGCTTCTGAACAGAGGAGACACTCAAGGACAACATGGTCTTAAGCAAAATGCAACTATATGACAAGCAGAAAAGATTGGAAGGAAAAAAACTAGAGACAGCAATATCAGCTAGGGCATGATTAATTTCTTGGGTGTAAAAGCTCAGAGAGCATCAGTGGAAAGACAAACAAACAAAATCTGAGACAAGATACACTGTGGAGGGTGATGTAATAATTTTTGTCTTCTTTTTTTTTCTTTTCCCAATTCAGTTGATATTGAGCAGAGAAAGAAATTTGAAGAAGTCGACAATTGCTTAAAAACAACAACAGCAACAAACCAGACATACAAGAGATTCAGAAAGATGCCAGCCAACTGAGTGGGGAAGGTGAAGGACTTGATTTGGCCTTTATATATTTGCAATTGTGAAGACATATAACAGGGCCTGGCAAAATGATATTGCAAGGCTGGAGAATCAGGGCTAGAGGTAAAGATTAATATGTACAAAAGACCAGCTACAATGGTGACTGAGAAAAAGAAGTGAATCTACTGATATCCCCTCAGATCAGAGTGAAAAGGCACTCTTAGGGGCAGGACTCCCAGATCACCTCTACTGCTCAGACTCTGAAGGCTAGTTCATCCTGGGGACCCTTGGTGTTGTGGATACAATACTGTACAGACCCACGGGCATCACCAAGCTTCTAGGGCTTAAGCTAGGTATCCAGGTCAGCTATAATATCAAGTTGAGGGAATCTCTCCCTGTATGCTTTAAGAAGACTACAGCCCTGGTTTTGTTAGAATGGACAATACCCCAAAACTCAGCCATATCACCAAAATAAAGGGGAAACCCCAATGGCGGACCATAAACAAAGGGACCAGTTTGACAAAGCTGAATAGTCTTTCAGTTGGCATAGACAGCCTTATTCTGCAGAACATCTTCAAAAGCTGCAATAGGCCCACAAGACAAACACAACTTTCCAAAAAATTTAATGCATTTTAGAGACGGAAGGAGGAACAATTTATAAGTGGAAAATGAGAGGAATATTTGGTTGAACTTAGCTAATTAATACTAGAACATGCTAAGCGACTCATTCTACAAGAGCCAAAACATGATTTTTGCTTATTTCATCAGCTATCACTTGTTAAATACCATTTTGTTCAGAGCTGGGGCAGGGAGGAGAGCTTATTATTGTGGTTTCTCCAGTTATTCTGCTTCTGTTCTGATTCCTCCACCAGAATGTTAAGTCATATGGCCATGACAATTCTCCCAACTGTGCCCACACACTTTCCTTCCTCTCAATGGCCATATGAAATGTCAGTGAGGAGCCTCAATTTGTCACTTTTTTTTTTTTTTTTGGTTCTTTTTTTTCACTTGGTAAATTCTTTTTCTGTCTTTGGCTGATAGTCACTTCCCATAAAGAAAGATACTTGTTTCCAAGATTTATAACAAGTGATCCTACTATTAAAACCAAATAAAATAAAATATCAAATACTTGCTTGATCTAAATAATGTGTAATTACTTAAAAAATACGTGTTAGAAGGTTTATGCCTAAAGTTATGGCAGGAAAAACAAGAGGCTTAGTTCTCCCAAAGTTATACATGGTAGTGATAAAACACTGAAGCAGGGTAGAGGGAGGGTGGCCATGCTCCATGAGAGAGCATGGATTATTGTTTAGAAAGCAATGTTAATACAACTACTGCCAAACTGATACTTACAAGAAGCATGTTCATTGAGTACTAGCTAACTCTTCCAGAGGGAGGGAAGTGAGTGTAGGAGGAAGAGGGGTGTGGTGATGTGAGTTGAAGATGGAGGGGGTGGAGAGAGACAAAGAAAATGAATAACAACAAGAACTGGTGGGAAACCAGATCTAGGCTCTAATCCCAATCTGGAATTGGACTAGTAAATCCCAATACAATTTACTAGTTGTATAATCTTGGGAAAGTTATATCTCAGAGTCTCAGTTTCCTTACCTGTGAAAGGGAATAATGCTATCTTCTTCATTCATGGATGATTATAAGGGATACAAGAGATCATTTTCTTAAGTACATAACTAGTGGTTGATAAGTATAAGTCATTCATTGGTTACCAATCTAAATGAGAAGACAAGTTGAGATGGGGAAGAGAAACAATGAAGGGGTACTTAGCAAGGTCAGGGAGAGAAGGCGATACCAGCACAAATTCTATTTGCTTGAGATATTTCTCTAGGACCAACCATGTTTCTCTCCTTTTAATGCTTAATATTTTCACAATGGAATCATGATTGCTCATAAACTAAGATGTAAAAATCTCATTATTTCTTGCAGGCAGAATGAGTATTAAAACAGTCTACAATTATTAAAGTAACACTCTGAATGATAAAAACCAGTTTCCACAGAGACATGACAGGCTTTTCACAGAAACAACCAAAGCTCACAGTTTTCATTTCATACAAGTCATAAACATGTGACTTTTATTACTCTGGGAGGAGGGGACTGCTGCCTAATAGGACTGTTTTATGAACAATCTGCTTCCCGATTTGGAATTATTAATACTAACAGTATACCCGGGGCCACAGTCCTCTGAGTCAATTTATCATTCTACTTATGTCAACTGGGAGAACATGTTCTTCTTACTGTTCATGGCAGAATCATCTCAGAACTAAGAACCACATTGGTCCAGCTTTCCGACTTTGCCAACAAGGGGATTAAGTACTGAGTTTCTCAATCTAGGTTGGTAACTTATTCCAGAACCCACACAAAAGGAAATGACGTGGCCATGAGGCACACAGAAGCCTTTTCCATGAGGTCAAAAAGACTCTTGTTATTCAATTACTCAGTCATTCAATTATTCAGTGAACTCTTTGCAACCGCATGGACTGCAGCCCACCAGGCTTCCCTGTCCTTCACCATCTCCCAGAGCTTGCTCAAACTCATGTCCATTGAGTTGGTGATGCCATCCAACTGTATGGATGTAGTCATTCTAAAAGCCTAACATATTTAGAACTCCAATTAATGAATGAACTCTAACTTCCAAATTAGCTCATTTTCCGCTCCATTTGGCTACTGTAAGTCTTCTTAAGGATAACCTTTCCCCTACAGTATCCAAGCCTCCTATCCCTCCTTCCTTCCCTCTGCACCTAACCCCTTCTTGAAAAAAATCATTCACACTTTCTGTAGATGCACCTTGTTCTCCCAATCCCCTCCCTATGACACTGCCTTTGCGATGCCCACTATCTGGATTGTCTCTCTTTTCCTTCCACCTCAATTCACCTAATGAGGAGGGTCTATTAGACTTGGCTTGGGCATTATCTATTCCTCAAAGATGTTCAAAGACTCCCCAGTCCTATGCAGGCTGGTGCCCTTTCTGTATGCTCTCATAGCATCCCTGAGTTACTTGCCAACTGTTACAGTCTGAGGTGGCCTTGTTTATTCCACTGCATTCCTCTTTAGACTGTAAGTACCCTGAGAACAGGAACCAAGTGTTATCTACCACTGAAGCCCTAATATCAATGGAGCCTGATATACAGTAAGAGCTCAGTAAATATCTGACAAAAGACTAGATAAATGCTACTAATTTTCATATAACTATCTACAACTCTGGTGGCCTATCTCTCAAAACAAAAGTAGAAATATTTCTATCTGATATTTCCAATCACTTCAGTTTGATTAATCACTTCAGTGGAAGAGTGAAGAAGTAAGTCATACCTTCCCCCTTCCCAGTCTTAAACCAAATATGAGTCCCTACCTGAATAGGTTGAGTCCTTTGAGCATGCTTTTAGCACCAATAACAGGAGAGCTACCCCGCTGTGATACAAAAGCCTTTAGAAAACTCAAGGTGGGGAAGGTCTTGGCATCCTCCTTTTCCCAAATTACCTAACAAGTTTAAACCACATCCAAACTGGCAATTCCTCTGAGAATGACTTTCCAGGCTTGGTGTTTGTGACCATGACTTTGTAACCTAGGAGGCCCTGCTTCTTTCACATGTCACTACCTCTACCTCTAATATTTTCACCAACTCCATTTTAGGACATTTGAGGGGCAGTATTTTTTTTTTATTAAGCATCCATATTAGTTCTCTAGGACTGCCATAAAAAAACAGGAAACAAAACACACAAACAAACAAAACCACAAACAGGCAGGCTTAAACAACAGAAATTTTATTGTCTCACATTTCAAAATCTAAGACCTCACCAGACAGGTTCCTTGTGAGGGCTATAAGGGGAAGATCTGTTCTAGGTCTCTCTCCTTGGCTTGTAGATGGCTGTCTTCTCCTTATAACTCTCCACAAATGGCATTTCCCTTCTAGTCTATCTCTAATTTTCTCCTTTCTATAGGGACACCAGTCATACTGGATTAGGGCCCACCCTAAAGACCTCATTTTAACTTGATTACTTCTGTAAAGACCCAGTATCCAAATAAAGTCACATTCTGAGGTCCTGTGGGGACGCAATTCTTCCTGTAACAGTATCCAAGGTTACAGACAAAACGGTTTTGCTGGGTTGATGGACAATGTCTCATTACTCTTCTGAGAATTCAAGGTACTTGCACATTGTTTGATTTGCTGGGTTTCTTAGGCACTGTAACCTCTTTCCACTACTCTTTCATCCCAAATTGCTAGCTAGGGTATGCTTCTTCATGTTCTTAGGTCTCTGGTTCCCTAAGGATCCCACTGTTACTACATTTAACTCAAAGAAAATTTTATCTTACTAGAATAACTTTCTGATATGGAACCGACAGCCCTCCAAACAAAAACCCTAATTTGTTGAGCATTTAATTTTTCAACAAATGTGCTGAGTTCTTTATTTTCATTATCTGATTTTACTCCCATCCCTACCCCCACCCCCCCTCCTCCTCCCACTCCCCTCCCCCACACACACACAAAGCCTATGAGGTAGGTATCATTTTGGAGATGAAGAAATTAAAGTTAAAAGGCTAAAAGATTTCCCAAGGTCACAGGCACAATCGTGACTAAGACACATTTTAAATCTAGGAAGTCTGACTTCAGAAAAGAATGCTTAACCAGCTCACCAGGCTAAACTGTGTCCCTGATTATTTTCTTTGATGATGTAACGGAGGAAGAAACTAACTCCAAAGAAGTTTTAAGCCAAAAATGATAGGATCCAGAAATGCCAAGTTCTTTCTCAGGCATCATTCTCCTCCTGTATGGAAAGTCCTCCACTGTGACAGTTTCTCCTTTTGCCCAATCTCCATAATAGGTTTGCTAAGAGTAACTAGTCTAATAGACAATACATGGCAGCATGCTATTAGAAGCCTGTACTCACCTGTCTCTACATGAGTGGGTTTTAGTTGCTCAGTCATGCCTGACTCTTAAGGCCCCATGGGCTGTAGCCCACCAGGCTCCTCTGTCCATGGAATTCTCCAGGCACTGGTTGGAACTCCAACCCACTGGAGTGGGTTGCCATGCCCTCCTGCAGGGGATTTTCTCGACCCAGGGATTGAACCTGCATCTCTTACATGTCCTGCATTGATTGGCAGGCAGGTTCTTTACCATCTGAGTCACCAGAGAAGCCACCTTCTATATGTTCCTGATTAAATTTGGGAAAGTGGAAAGGCTTCTATCACACAAATTCTCCTAAAGACATCCCACTGTTTCCATTATGCCAACCTTCCATGGTGAATGTGGAAAGCAATTAGACAAGCCTCTTCATCATATTTAAGCCTGTTGTGCTTAAACATACTTAAGAGGATAAAGACCCAACTTTTATGGACTACATACAATAGATAGTATCTTTGAAAGATCCTTTTGCTATGTTTATAACTCTAAATGATGACAAATTGGTTTGAATTAGCTCTCTCTATTCTAAACAGGGGTGGTTGCAGCAATGGAATTTGTTGAAGGTAAAAATTTTCACTTTTGACCAGATTGTTTGCTAATGTACCAAATTAAATGACAATACTGAGCACAACTCAGAGAATAAAACTGCAAACCCTTCTATGAACCTTTATTCACATAGTTACTTGTATCTCTCATTAAGTCCAAATAAATAGCACCATTGCTCACTCTGTGGGCCCTGGTGAAAATTTTGACCTCTCATTTGGGGAATTTGTTTTTAACTTTTTAGCTGTACTCCCATATTGCACAGGGGTCCTCCCTTTGAGTGTGGGAAGTTTTTCTCAATGTACTTTCTTGGACACAAAAGTGGAGATAAGAGTAATGATTAATCTTATTGAGTACTTACTGCATAATAGGATTTGTGATAGAAGATTTTATTCATTATCCATTTATTCTTTTGGGCTTCCCTGGTGGTTCAGACAGTAAAGAATCTGCCTGCAATGCAGGAGATCTGGGTTCAATCCCTAGGTTGGAAAGATCCCCTGGAGAAGGAAATAACAACCCACTCCAATACTCTTGCCTAAAGAATTCAGTGGCTGGAGGTACAGTCCAGAGGGTCACAAAGAATCAGACACAACTGAGCGACTTTCACTTTTCATTTATTCTTTAACAATCATACAAGGTATGTATTAGCATCAATGCTACTTCACAGGAGACTTGCCCAAAAACACAGCTAGGATGTGGTGGAGCCAGGATTTGAACTCCATCTGTATTAAACCCCCTGTTTCTGTGTTATACTGTATGCCACAACATTATAGATAATTCCTCAGATGGCACAGGTGTCCACAGGAGCTTGAAACCATGTCTAAGCTCAGTAGTACTAAGCACTTTGTCTACAGCTGCTGTTACTCAAGGAACCAACAGAAGTGTGCATTGATTGGGGGTGAGGAGACTAATCAGAAGGATTTCTCACCTTCTTTGTAGATTATAGCAGCAACTTCCTTATTTAAATCAAACATGTTATAATAATGGAGAGTGAAAATGGAATTTGCTCATTTATTATACTGGTTTTAATGTGTAGTAAAAATTTTGAATCATTCTTACGCAAAAGGGAAATGATAGTATTAACAAAAGAGAATAACAGAATTCACATATTAAATATTTTTTAAAGTCTCCATAAGATAACTTCTAGCCTGTCCAAGATTGTTTAATACCGATTAGTAAAAACCATTAAAAATCATTTATGGAGTTTTTGTGAGTGTTCAGAGGACTAATGGGTTTTAGAATTGCTTGGGAATCTTCCTGGGGTCAAAGGAAGAAAATAAAGTATGAAGTGATAATAAAATGTATAAAATGACTAATGGACAGGTTGTATATATATAAGGGTTCCAGCAAAGAAAAAACATTCGATTTTTACAGCATACATTTAAACAAATGGAAATCTCACTGCCATAGCCTCTTGTCTTCACTCAAGAGCTAAGAAGGATGATAACACTGTGTATTACCACAGTCCATATCAGATTCTTAACCATTTTTCAGCCATCAGGTCATTGGCCCCAGCCACCTCCTCAGCCACTCCCACCTTTAGCTGACAAAAATCTTTTGAAAACTACTGAGAAAATAATGCCACATTTACTGGAACCAATCTTACACAGCATAAATAAATTACTCAAGCATGGCTTTTATATATCAAACATTAATACTGAAAACAGCTCTCCAACAGCCCATCAAAGGATCAGCTATCTCTCTAAGCTTTTGCTACACACATAAGCCAACAATATGACAATAAATAAATGAAATAAAAAGGTGCATGATACAAAATTTTGAATCATAAGAGGGAAATTCAGAGTAAAACTTAATTTGAGGATTTCATTTTAAATCACACAAAAGCACTCTTGACTTCCCCAATAGAGACACAAATGCAAATGATGTCTTATCCAAAATAAATGTATTAGAGATACATAATAATATAGATAATATAGAAAATGATGTAACATATAATAGAATATGGGATGTTATCATTTCAAAAGAATTTTGTCTGGTGTCATCAGTGTCGCTAATGAAGGAGGATGGATGAGATGTTTAATTGTTGTCCAATAAAATCATTTTTATCTTGGTTTGCAGTAAAGTAGTTCTTAATATCTAGGGTCATCAAGTCAATTGGCTACATTGTTGAGTGATTCCATTATGCACTGACTATTCTTCTGTGGTTTAGAGTGTACATAAAGTTTATATTAAGTATGCTTGACCTACTATGTAACTCTTACATACTATTCCTGCATTTGAAAAATGCATTTGTTTAAAGTAGGATGTAATTGGTATTTTCCAAATATAAAATCTCCTTTTTAGACATATCAAACTTTATAACTACAACGTTCCTACAGTAAAATTAAGCTTGTTTCCAGGTTAATATTGAGCAGAGAGTCTTCAAATGAATAGGGTTCCCTATGAGCAAAATAATTTAACAAGAATTATTTTGTATAGTGGGCAAAAGACTAAGCACATTGGGGATATTAAATGATATATAATTGATAAAGTATACCCTGCAAATATTTAAACTGCTATGCCTTATCTTTAGACCTTAAGTTGTGACCCCATTTTTAATCTAAAGAATTCACATCTGTAATATATAATTTTATGTTTTGTTTGGAAAAGAAAATCTGAATGGTCCAAAAGAATTTTTAGTACTGAGATGGGAAGAGTAACGCTACTTGTGAATTTGAAAGCAATAGATGAAAATACTTTCAAGGGCATGCTGGAAAGAAATATGTTAGCATTTAAATGTGATCGCATCACATGCATATATAGAATATATGCCTCATCACATTCTGATTTGTTCTTTATGGTATGAACACAGTTAGGAAAAAATTTCAAAACACAAATGAAAAATTACAAAACTTGGTTCCCTACTTTCATGTTTCATTCCTACCCTCTCACATGTGTGTGTTTTGTTGCATTTAACAGTTTGAAATCTGTGTCCTCCCTCTTCCACATGATTCACAAGTATGTTAGATAAGCTCTAGGCATCCAAATCAAAGCCACACCACTTGCTGCACTGTGAGAAACACACATCTAAATTCTTATCTGTCCTCACCTTTTACCCTCCACCTCTCTCCCTCCAGAGTTTTCACTAACAAGAAAGAACATTCTGTGGGAAAAAGGGTTTTAGAAACTCTAAACACTTAAAAAATTTACCAAACTAAAGAGGAAAATTTATGTTGGTATAGCTCTCTATCTTTTCACTATTAGCTAATAAGTTACCCTTTTTTCTGGTACTTTACAACATTGTGAAATAAATTTGAATGAGAATATTTGAGAGATAACCAAAGTAAGGAGGAATAATAAGGAATTTTCTTTAGCATGTTATGGACACGGTTCCTCTGCAATAAGAAATACTATTTTGGTAATATCTTTACTATAATCTACAAATCCAGAGTATCAATCTGAATCTTTTGAATGCCAGTTAAGTGTATGTTCACTAGATAGATGTTATGATAAAAGTGAAAGATATAAAACAGAGTGTCTTACCTTTAAATATAAAATATTTAAAATCCAGTTGAAGATGCCATATACCTTAAATAAGATACACGTATTTATAAATGCATACATATAAAATTTTTACAGAGGACTGAGGTAGGAGACAATGGACCTCTGGGCTGGACACCTGGTATTTGTCAAGCAGAATAAAATTCAAGCTTTGTTCTCACCCAGACACTCCAAGGACAAAGCTAGTGGTAAAAGCTGAGCTCTGCTAAAACAGAGATAAGGTGCCCACTCCTGAGGTCAGGGAAGACTTCCGTCTGCACATGTGTAGGGAGGTTTCTTGAAGGTCAAAGAAGGAGGAGGCCCCACCCCATAATAAGTGTGGAAATGCTCCCATAGGCTTCTGTGGTGGGATTTATCTTAGCAAAGAGTTCCACATGTATCTTGGGGAGGATCCATGGACCAGTCAGGTGTGAAGAAACAAGATAATTGGCCAATAGTAAACAAAGACGGGAAGGAATGTACAAGTGATTTACATCACCTCCGTACTGCACTGCTCTTCACTCAGGACACCCACACTCCTCTCCAGGCGTGTATCTCTGCCTAACTTCTAACTTACTGTGCCTCTCTCTTTATTAGAGAGGATGCCCATACCCCTTCTTTCTGGGTGTGTATCTCTACCCTGCTTCTGAGTTGGATAAACAGATTGTTTTCCTGCGTGTTCTACCATACACTGCGCTGTGTTTCTAATAATAAATTTTGTAACTGTTTTTATAGTTTTTGCCTCCTTGAAACATTCTTGCTTTCAAATAGGGGCAAGAGCCAGGGCACTTGCTGCTTCTGGCCCTAGCCCCTGATGGTCTAGTGGCTAGAGCTATTGGTTTGCCTCTAGGTGTCCTAGGTTTAAGTCCTGGGCAGGGAGCTAAGATCTCACTTCAGGACCACTTACTGCTCTCCCTCGAAGATCGGAACTACAGAAAGGCTGCTGGAATCCATGAAATTCATGTAAAAAAGAAGCAATCAAATTTTTATGGACTCATCCAGAAAGGCTTTACAGAGAGCTGGTTTTAAAGAATGGATAGAATTTTAATAGCTAGAAAAGAGTGGGAAAGTGTGAGAAAAGGTCTAAAAATTAGAAAACTCGATGGAGAGTTTGGAAAAAGTGAATAATTCACAATGGTCACCCAAATTCTGGTGCTTTAGCAAGTAATGTTGCATTCATTATTCTTTACTTTTCTATATAATTAGAGATCTTAGACACTAAAAAGATTAAGGCGGTGTTCTCATTGATACACACATATTATATATATATTTAAAATAAAAGGAAGAGGGTCTTTGGTTCAGTTCAGTCACTCAGTCATGTCTGACTCTTTGTGACCCCATGAATCACAGCACGCCAGGCCTCCCTGGCCATCACCAACTCCTGGAGTTCACTCAGACTCATGACCATCGAGTCAGTGATACCATCCAGTCATCTCATCCTCTATCATCCCTGCCTCCAATCCCTCCCAGCATTAGGGTCTTTTCCAATGAGTCAGCTCTTCGCACGAGGTGGCCAAAGTACTGGAGCTTCAGCTTCAGCATCATTCCTTCCAAAGAAATCCCAGGGTTGATCTCCTTCAGACTGGACTGGTTGGATCTCCTTGCAGTCCAAGGGACTCTCAAGAGTCTTCTCCAACACCACAGTTCATAAGCATCAGTTCTTCGGTGCTCAGCTTTCTTCACAGTCCAGATCTCACATCCATACATGACCATTGGAAAAACCATAGGCTTGACTAGATGGGCGTTTGTTGGCAAAGTAATGTCTCTGCTTTTGAATATGCTGTCTAGGTTGGTCATAACTTTTCTTCCAAGGAGTAAGCATCTTTTAATTTCATGGCTGCAGTCACCATCTACAGTGATTTTGGAACCCCCAAAATAAAGTCTGACACTGGTTCCCCATCTATTTCCCATGAAGTGATGGGACCAGATGCCATGATCTTTGTTTACTGAATGTTGAGCTTTAGGCCAACTTTTTCACTCTCCACTTTCACTTTCATCAAGAGGCTTTTAGTTCCTCTTCACTTTCTTCCATAAGGGTGGTGTCATCTGCATATCTGAGGTGATGGATATTTCTCCTGGTAATCTTGATTCCAGCTTGTGTTTCTTCCATCCCAGTGTTTCTCATGATGTACTCTGCATAGAAGTTAAATAAGCAAGGTGACAATATACAGCCCTGACGTACTCCTTTCCCTATTTGGAACCAGTCTGTTGTTACATGTCCAGTTCTAACTGTTGCTTCCTGACCTGCATACAGATTTCTCAAGAGGCAGGTCAGGTGGTCTGGTATTCCCATCTCTTTCAGAATTTTCCACAGTTTATTGTGATCCACACAGTCAAAGGCTTTGGCATAGTCAATAAAGCAGAAATAGATGTTTTTCTGGAACTCTCTTGCTTTTTCCATGATCCAGCGGATGTTGGCAATTTGATCTCTGGTTCTTCTGCCTTTTCTAAAACCAGCTTGAACATCAGGGAGTTCATGGTTCACGTATTGCTGAAGCCTGGCTTGGAGAATTTTGAGCATTACTTTACTAGCATGTGAGATGAGTGCAATTGTGCGGTAGTTTGAGTGTTCTTTGGCATTGCCTTTCTTTGGAAATGGAAGGAAAACTGACCTTTTCCAGTCCTGTGGCCACTGCTGAGTTTCCCAAATTTGCTGGCATATTGAGTGCAGCACTTTTACAGCATCATCTTTCAGAATTTGAAATAGCTCAACTGGAATTCCATCACCTCCACTAGCTTTGTTCGTAGTGATGCTTTCTTTTTTTTATGTGGGTCAACATTTCTTATTTTAATATTTTAATATAAATGTATTTATTTTAATTGGAGGTTAATTACTTTACAATATTGTATTGTTTTTGCCATACATCAACATGAATCTGCCACAGGTATACATGTGTTCCCCATCCTGAACCCCCCTCCCTCCTCCCTCCCCATACCATCCCTCTGGGTCATCCCAGTGCACCAGCCCCAAGTATCTAGTATCATGCATAGAACCTGGACTGGTGATTCGTTTCATATATGATATTTTACATGTTTCAATGCCATTCTCCCAAATCATCCCACTCTCTCCCTCTCCCACAGAGTCCAAAAGGCTGTTCTATACATCTGTGTCTCTTTTGCTATTTCGCATACAGGGTTATCATTACCATCTTTCTAAATTCCATATATATGCGTTGGTATACTGTATTGCTGTTTTTCTTTCTGGCTTACTTCACTCTGTATAATCGGCTCCAGTTTCATCCACCTCATTAGAACTGATTCAGATGTATTATTTTTAATGGCTGAGTAATACTCCATTGCATATATGTACCACAGCTTTCTTATCCATTCATCTGCTGATGGACATCTAGGCTGCTTCCATGTCCTGGCTATTATAAACAGTGCTGTGATGAACACTGGGGTACATGTGTCTCTTTCAGTTCTGGTTTCCTTGGTGTGTATGCCCAGCAGTAGGATTGCTGGGTCATAAGGCAGTTCTATTTCCAGTTTTTAGGGAATCTCCACACTGTTCTCCATAGTGGCTGTATTAGTTTGCATTCCCACCAACAGTGTAAGAGAGTTCCCTTTTCTCCACACCCTCTCCAGCATTTATTGCTTGTAGACTTTTGGATCGCAGCCATTCTGACTGGTGTGAAATGGTATCTCATCATGGTTTTGATTTGCATTTCTCTGATAATGAGTGATGTTGAGCATCTTTTCATGTGTTTGTTAGCCATCCATATGTCTTCTCTGGAGAAATGTCTATTTAGTTCTTTGGCCCATTTTTTGACTGGGTAGTTTATTTTTCTGGAGTTGAGCTGCATGAGTTGCTTGTATATTTTTGAGATTAGTTGTTTGTGAGTTGCTTCATTTGCTATTATTTTCTCCCATTCTGAAGGCTGTCTTTTCACCTTGCTTATAGTTTCCTTTGTTGTGCAGAAGCTTTTAAGTTTAATTAGGTCCCATTTGTTTATTTTTGCTTTTATTTCCAGTATTCTGGGAGGTGGGTCATAGAGGATCCTGCTGTGATTTATGTCAGAGAGTGTTTTGCCTATGTTCTCCTCTAGGAGTTTTATAGTTTCTGGTCTTACGTTAGATCTTTAATCCATTTTTAGTTTATTTTTGTGAATGGTGTTAGAAAGTGTTCTAGTTTCATTCTTTTACAAGTGGTTGACCAGTTTTACCAGCACCACTTGTTAAAGAGATTGTCTTTACTTCATTGTATATTCTTGCCTCCTTTTTCAAAGATAAGGTGTCCACAGGTGCGTGGATTTACCTCTGGGCTTTCTATTTTGTTCCATTGATCTATATTTCTGTCTTTGTGCCAGTACCATACTGTCTTGATGACTGTGGCTTTGTAGTAGAGCCTGAAGTTAGGCAGGTTGATTCCTCCAGTGCCATTCTTCTTTCTCAAGATTGCTTTAGCTATTCGAGGCTTTCTGTATTTCCATACAAATTGTGAAATTATTTGTTAGGCCTACTTGACTTCACATTCCATGATGTCTGGCTCTAGATGAGTGATCACAACATCGTGATTATCTTGGTCTTGAAGCTTCTTTGACTCATTTTAAAGAGGGTCTTTAAAACGAGTCAAAGACATTAAAATTCTGATTTGCTTCATTTTGGAATAAGAAATCTTTTGGGTGTGGTGTTGTTGGTACCTCTAATTTGCTGATGGATTAAGTTTACAAGATCTTCTTATCCTGCCACTGGGAAATCCAGGACTATGGCTAGCAGAATTAACCTTAGAGAATGCAGTTAATTTCCCAAAGATTTTAATTTTTACATAAGAATGAGATTAGATTCACAGAGTTTCTCAGTCTCAGCACTGCAGATATTTCTGTTGTTGTTCACTTACTAAGTTGTGTCTGACCCTGCGACATCATGGACTGCAGAATACCAAGCTCATCTGTCCTGCACTATCTCCCAGAGTTTGCTCAAACTCATGCCCAAAGTCAGCAATGTGATCTAGCCCTCTCATCCTCTGATGCCCCTTCTCCTTTTGCCTTCAGTCTTTCCCAACCTCAGGGTGTTTTCCAATGAGTCAGCTCTTCCCATTAATTCTGTGTTGTAGAGACTGCCTTTGTAGGGTAATGAGCAGCATCCTTGGGGTCTTTACCTATTAGATGGCAGTAGCAGTTGTAACAACCAAAAATGTGTCTAGATATTGGCAGAAGTCCTCTGGGAGGCGGGGTGGGGGTGGAGGTTGGAATCACAGCTTAAGAACCAGGGCTTAGAGGAAGGAATTGAGACTACTGAATTAACAGGAAAACCCATCAAATTCCCCTGAGAAATTCAGAAAGACCTTTCAAGCTCTGTTTGCACTTATACATTAATTGACTATTTGAGTAAAAAGACACGTGTGTATTAGCTATTAAAGCCAGTATTGGGTCAAGAGATGAGTAAGTAGATAACTAATTATATACAAGCAGAAAGACTAACACAAGTCAGGAAACCATTAAAGGCTATTCACAGCCAACATAGAAACATTGCTATCTGCACCTGTGAGAAACACTAGACACAAAATAATGAAGCCTATCAGAAAATTATCAGTCTAAGGGATAAGCTATTTTTGAAACTGTGGCTTCCTTGAGCTTCAAAAGCCAATAAAGGCAGCAAAACTAATTCTCACTTGGAAAGGGGTTTGTTTATTCTGCTTATCTGCAGCCAAAGCTAACAGTCTTAATGGTTTCAAAAACCTTAATATTTCACAGCACTGGGAAGGCCTTATTCGCAGATAGACATATCTATGTATAAATGAGCACATGTCTAAATGAAAGCATTTACTTAACTATTTCCAAACAGTAAGTTTGAGGGCAGACAAAATGGTGAGGTGGTTATCTTTTTTTTTTCCTCAGTTAAGATCCAAAGTAGAATTTTAAAAAAGAAGAAAAGAGGAAGGCAGGAAGGATGGAAGGAGAAAAAAGAAGAGGATGGGCAAGATGAAATCTCATAACCATAATCTCCTTGCTGTTATTCTGAGAAAAATTCTGAGATATTATTTATGCTTCTAAACTTTTAAGCAACTTGAATGTATCAATAGATACCATGTTACTTTCACCTTTATATTCTCAGCTCATAAAACATGCCTTCTATAGTAAGTATTTAATACAGACTTGTGATGTGAATTAATAAGATGACAAAAAAAAGAATAATTAAAAGCTTAATTATATTAATATAAAGTTGATTATTAAATAAATTTAATCTGAATTCCCTTGTTACTATTTTTATTGAGACTCTCAGCCTCTCACTCCAAAACTCTTATCCTTTTACATGATTAAATTTATACATTACTGAGTTATAAAGTACTTTTAAATTTCATAGAATTCCCAAAATAACCCCATGAAGTGAAAACCATTATTCCTCTCATACAGAAAATACAATATTACAAGCTCAGAAAGATTAAGTGATGCCATAAGTAATAGAGCAGAACTCAACACAAGCTTTGATTCCAAGCCACCCTGACTATACAGTATCTCAAGTGAATGTCAGTGGAGAATAACATTTAGCTTGTTTCAGTGTTTCAATTGCACATAGTGGTTTAAAAAAGCATGCACTGGTGTCAGACTCCCAATGCCCACAAATTATTAGTTTCAGATCTTGAGCAAGTTATTTTAGCTTTCTGAATCTGTCTCTTCATCTGAAGAACTGAGTGATGATATCTAACCCATGGATTTGATATAAAGATTAAAGGAGATGATGATGAATTTAAGACACTTAACACTTGACCCCTCAGTCATAACCCACTGCCATATTTCATCTCCAATACAAAGGAATCTATGTAATAGTAAGTATTGTTTATTTGGAGTGCTGAAGATGTCCAAACCATTTATGGCAATACCAGTCCTTTCTGGTTTTCAGAACCTCTTGCTGTTTTGTAAACTTTTACCCCTTAAAAGTTAATTCTCTGATTAGTCAAAATTTGGATAGATTATGTGTTAAGATATATGTGACGTCTTGGGTCTGGGTAAGTAGAATTTGATGACAGAACATAAAAGAAGGCTTTCTAGTTAAAGAATTCACTAGGAAGATTTTTGAAATTTCCGTTCTATATTTGCAAAATTCAGGAGGCAATATAGGTCTGTATGAATAAAAATAAAGAGTGCTTGAGTGCTTATTTTGAGATTGGTACTGTTGTAAATATGATGATGCCACTCTAATGGCAGAAATCAAAGAGGAACTGAAGAACCTCTTGATGAGGGTGAAGGAGGAGAGCAAAAAAGCTGGCTTAAAGCTTAATACAAAAAAAAAAAAACTAACATCATGGCATCAGGTTCCATCACTTCATGGCAAATAGAAGGGGAAAAGGTGGAAGCAGTGACAGATTTCCTCTTCTTGGGCTCTAAAATCACTATAGATGGTGACTGCAGCCATGAAATTACAAGGTGATTGTTTCTTGGCAGGAAAGCTATGACAAACCTAGACAGAGTGTTAAAAAGCAAAGATACCGCTTTGCTGACAAAGGTCTATATAGTCAAGGTTACGGTCTTTACAGTAGTCATGTATGGTTGTGAGTGCTGGACCATAAAGAAGGCAAAGTGCTGAAGAATTGATGCCTTTGAACTGTGGCACTGGAGAAGACTCTTGAGAGTCCCTTGGACAGCAAGGAGATCAAACCAGTCAAACCTAAAGGAAATCAACCCTGAATATTCATTGGAAGGACTGATGTTGAAGCTGAAGCTCCAATACTTTGGCCACCTGATGCAAACAGCTGACTCATTAGAAAAGACCCTGATGCTGGAAAGATTTAAGGCAGAAAGAGAAGAGATCAACAGATGATGAGATGGTTAGATGGCATCACTGATTCAAAGGACATGAACTGGGGCAAATTTCAGGAGATGGTGAGGGACAGGGAAGCGGGACATGCTGCATTCCATGGGGTCGTGAAGAGAGTTGGACACAACTTGGCAACTGAACAGCAATGAACAATTGTATATGCTTCACCTATATTAGTTCATTTCAACCTGGCACTAGCATACCTGAGGTAGGTTTTATTATCACCACCCTCATTATATACAGATGAGAGAACAGGTACTGAGAGGTTAAATAACTTGACCAAGTTAACCCAGCTAGAAGTATCAGAGATGATTTGAATCTAGAGTCCATGCTCAGACCCGGGGCACTGTACTGCCTCTTTGCAGAGTGTCCAATCACTAATCAATCACACACTCACAAGGAGTTTACAGAACGGTGTAAATCACCCTGTCCTCCTATCAGTTCATAGAGATGTCTGTAGCAGCTGCTGTCGATATCCTGCTCCATACTTCTTTGGCTCCCAGTTCACTAATACCTAGGGCTTCTCAGGTGGCTCAGTTGTAAAGAATACACTTGTCAATGCTGAGCCACGGGAGACTTGGGATTAATACCTGGGTTGGGAAGGTCTCCTGGAGGAGGAATTGGCAACCCACTCCAGTATTTTTGCTGAGATAATCCCTTTGGTACTGTGATTTTCACTAATAGCTATAGTAAAATTCATGACAAATAGACAACTTCTCACCTGGGTTTCTCTTGACCCTGCCTAAAGGCTTTTTCAGGGACTGTGAAAGCACGACCTGTGACAAGACAGGCACAACTTAAAGTACAGGAGAATTAAAGACCCTAGGAATAAACTTCAACTAATACAAAATAGAAATTAATACATAAATGCCCAGCCTCCCCATCACATTCACTTTCTCAAAGGGCCCTTAGTGGAATTCAGTCCAGCTGGCCCCCAGCAGTAACTTGTTCATTGCAATACCTAGTATTGGCTCTCCACACTTCCTTGCCTCACTTTCCATACTTCCTCACTTAAGTTTTCTGGGATCATCTTTTAAATAGACTGGGCATCCCAGGTGGCGCTAGTGGTAAAAACCTGCCTGCCAATTCAGGAGACAAAGAGATGCAGGTTGGATCCCTAGGTTGAGACGATCCCCTGGAAGAGGGCATGGCAACCTACTCCAGTATTCTTGCTTGGATAATCCCATGGACAGAGGAACCTGTCAGGTTACAGTCCATAGGGTCCCTCAGAGTCGAACATGACTGAAACAACTTAGCATTCATGCACCTGTAGCCTTTTCTCAAGTTCTGCTTTGGAGAAGCTCATCAATATTAATAAGCTGGGCATCTGCAGTTTCCAGCTGTGTCCAATTTCATAATCCCCTTGACACCAGCTCCATCTCCATCAGCTTGCCAAGGATCAGGCTCCATGGGAGGAGCACAGTGGAATGAGGAAAAGCTTCAGAAGACTTCGATTCTTTGGAATCTTCAAACTGAAACAAAACACTTCCTCTTGTTGATATTGACTATGCTCATAATATTGCTTCAACATGTTATGAGGTTAGCCAAATTTCTTTCTCTCTTCTCTTACTAAGGGTTTTCTATCAAGAAGGAAGAGTATGGATAAATAAGGAGTAAGAAGGGAAGAAAACACCATAGAATCAGACAAAGATTCCAAAGAGTTACTAGTGTATCTAACAAGATTGTCATGAATGTGCTGCATGTCATTAGGAAGCTGAATGATCCTACTAAGTGATATCCTTCTGAGATATGGGATTCAGTGGAAAGAGTATGCACAAATCTTGACACATACATACCTGAGTTTGAACTTTAGCTTTATCAAAAAGGGTATGACATTAAGCAAATTAACATCCTAAAGCCCAATTTCTTATATATATATATACAATGGTGTGGAAATATTTACCTCTCAAAACTGTTGAAGATTTAAATGAAATAATGTATATGAAACTTGCTGGCAGATGTTTAACAAATATTAGTTTCCTTTCTTTATCTACCCATGGCCACCCCAATCTGCTATCCCACAGAGAGAATACCATGGGAAATGTTCTTTATGATCTAAAAATGTTATATATGTTAGGGATCTCTGCTGCTCTATTGCGTTAACATCCTGGAAATTCTACACTTTTTAGTTAAAAAAAATGACTTCTGTGAGCATTTCTTTTGTGGGCATTATGTGCCAGATTCTTCAGGTTAATTAAGGAAAAGTAAAGCAGTTAGGGAAAGTCAGGACAGATGAAAATAAACATCAGAGGTTGAAACTACAATGTGTCCACTAACACAAATGAATAATAGCTTCTATTATGTGCCACTGAAATAGCAAGGGAATAGATAAACCTCCCTATCCCTATGACAAATGGACTGGTTTTCAAAATTTTTTTTTTTTTAAAGAAGCAGCAGCAAAGGGCAGACACTTTTTATCTTTATATCCAGCATAGACTCTTCTTCCTTTCACATTTCTCCCATGGAGTCATGTGGTCCCTAAGAGGATTAGCAAAAACAAATTTTGAACATAAGTGCACTTCATAATGTTTTGATTAATTTAGCAGAATAATCTAGCTTTAAATTAGAGGAGCATGCATGTGTGGGAATAACTGCTCTTTCAGAACCTGAAACTGCCTTTAATTACTAGAACTTCAACTTTCTCAGGGCAGGACCTACATTTAAGATCTGACTAGAAAGCCAGGGAGGATGCCCACCCATACAGTTATCCATTCCACAGAGACAGAGAAAAAGCATAGGCAGCTGTGGCCCTGGTTCATCCAACATCCAACTGGCACCACAACTTAATGCTTACATCGCGGTGGACCACTCACTTCTTTAGTGATGAAGTTGTGGAGAGTAGACAGGTCTCAGCTCTCATGCTGAGTCACATGATCAGTGCAATATCTGTACATGCATGTGGGATTCAGAGAAGTCTAGAACATTCAGAAAGTCAATACTCCCAGACCTCCAACCTTCAATAACTGTTTTTTTATAACTACTGTGCTTAGTTCTGGATGTTTTTAAATTATTACTCAGAGTTCCTAGTTTCTGTTTCTAGTTTTTATTCCTGGGAAGCAGTGTTTTATAGAGGTAGCAACATTTGTTAAGTAGAACTATAACTTCTGGATTTGAATACTTACTGCCACTTAATAACTGTATAAGCTCTCTATGGCTCAATTTCTTCACCTATAGAATTAGAACTGATAACAAATATCTAACAATTTTCCCTCTTAGAAATGAACACTTGCCAAAGGGAGAGGATGGTTTACCGTGTTCTCTGATGCAGCCCTTGGCTGCCCATAGCATTATCATCTTTATAAATCTTGGACTATGGTGCCAACAATTATGATCCATTATCATGGCTTACATTTTGCTGCCTGGGTGAAGCTGTTTGGGTGGTTACTAAAACTTCTCTATTGTGTCTATTTTGTGACATTAATCCATCTAAAAATCAAACCACTGCACAGAGTCAGGGAACCATTCTTTCCCATTTCAGCAAAAAATAGCAAATGTAACTCTTCTCAAAACTGAAAAGGTGAGTGGCGTTTCAATTACCATGGCACTTCCTGGGCTGTTTCAGTGAATATGTAGTATTTTCAGTGCATTTTTAGCCTGTAGGGACAGACTTCACTGTAGTGAAAAGATTCACTGAGTAGCTTCAAACAGAAGCAAACCTTTATAGTACTCCAACCAGCACTGATAGCCAGGGACAGAACTACCATGGTAGAGCACAAGAGCCATAACACGTTCAAGCTAGAACAGAAGAGCTTTCATGATTCCATCCTTTGGTTCCTTAGGTCACAGATGATGAAACTAAGGAACAGAGAGATCAAGCTGTAATGAAACTGATTTCCCATTAACAAAGCTAGTTTCAAAACCACAATCAAGCAAACATCTACAAAGGGAATTATGTCCATAAGAATATACAAAATCTAGCAACTGGTCTAGATCTCCACCATCAAAGCCTTTTCTCCTATTAACCACCGCTCCAAAGTATTCAAACAATGAAATGCATCATACACTTTACAAACAATATGTGACTTACTTTCAAACTATAGACTCTACAGTTGATGAGAGGTTCATGGAGTATATTGAGGACAACAGGCACATGAGGGAGAGTGGAGTGTGTGCCTGGATCATCCACTACCATCAGTTCTGGAAGCTTGAGTATGGAGGACAGAAGCTTGTTGCTTGATGCAGGTTTCTCTTTAGCCTTTTTGAAGCGGTAAAAACAGGAAGGCAGGGGGCATCCCTTTCATTTTATTACAAATCTTGGCATCGTGATACATACAATGATGTGCCCACAGTCTCTCCAGAAACATGACTGTGAACTTCATTCATAAGATTCTTCTTATTGCTAAGACTCTCCTGCCCCTCTATACTGATAGTGCTCCCAATACAAGAGCTGGGAGAATCCAAGTGTGAAAGACTTTAGAAATCAGCAGTGAAATTTTCCTTGTAATTAAGAAAGGCTGAATTATCAAGTAGGTAAACTTTTTCTTCTATACCTTTTCATTCCCTCTCTGAGGATCTGGTTTCCCATCTCCGCTTTCTCCTTCCCTCCAGTGCTCTTTGCATCCATTTTCAAGAGGTCCAGGCTCTTTCTGATAGATCATATATTCATGTTTAATTATAGTGCCCCTCAGGATGCCTATGTTTTAAATAATGACTCTCTATCAAAAGTCAACCAGTTGAATTTTAGGTGATCTAATACTAAACAAATAGCAGGTACCTTTCAGACAGTGTGGGGCAAGGGGGGTTTCTTACACTCCCAAATCAAGGTCACACATAAAAGCAGCTGCTTCTATGTTAGCGTCCCCATTTGCAGGACTTTAAAACAAAAAGGACCTTGGTAATATTACAACTGACTCCATCAGAATTAAAGAACATATGGAATATAATCCATAGGACTTGGTGACATTTATGCTGTAAACTGTTAAGCTTCAGACTAAAGACAGAAGAAAGTAAATGGTGCCTTCATCTGCTCCTTCCTATCTCAAGTCCTTTGCACATGACTTCTTTTGCCTGAAGTGCTCTTCTAAATTCTCCCTATCAGTTCCTATATTTGCTTCACTGATTCCTACCTTTCCGTCAGTGCTCAGGTGATACTGAATCAGAAAAGAGTTCTCAAGTGCCCAGAATAGATCATCACCTCATTCTACTCTAAATCTCTCTATTCTATCGCTCTATATAAATACATATAGTCAGATGCTGCCGCTGCTGCTAAGTTGCTTCAGTCATGTTTGACTCTGTGCAACCCAATAGACAGCAGCCCACCAGGCTCCTTTGTCCCTGGGATTCTCCAGGCAAGAATACTGGAGTGGGTTGCCATTTCCTTCTCCAATAGTCAGATGAAGTTGACCAATTCCAGCTATATTTATTTACAATAGTCAACTGAGGGTTCGCTCTTACATACCAAGTCTCAGTATTGCAGAGGAGATTTCCTTCTTGCTAGGGTCTCTGTGCAAAGTGCTGACAGCCTGGTTGCTACTAAAGTTCTGTTCTGCATTTTCCACAAAAACCTCCATAATTACACAACTCATTTATCATCACGAGCTATGTGAATAACACTAAAACTTTGGCACCTAATATACTAGCACTCAGCTGTTAGGTAAATTTGATACTTCCTCCCTCTTTTTACAAGAATCTTTATAATTGGACTTTCTAGCACATTATTTTTGCATCTCTGGACCTATTCCTCCTCGTTTCCTCTTGCCTTCTTATCTCTGCAAATTGCATTCCTATTCCCTTTTATCTCTGGCCACTATTAGTGAATTTTATCTAGAAAATATTCTTAAAATCAAACTAATTAAAATATGCTTACTCCTTGGAAGAAAAGTTATGAGCAACCTAGATAGTATATTCAAAAGCAGAGACATTACTTTGCCGACTAAGGTCCATCTAGTCAAGGCTATGGTTTTTCCTGTGGTCATGTATGGATGTGAGAGTTGGACTGTGAAGAAGACTAAGCACAGAAGAATTGATGCTTTTGAACTGTGGTGTTGGAGAAGACCCTTGAGAGTCCCTTGGACTGCAAGGAGAGCCAACCAGTCCATCCTAAAGGAGATCAGTCCTGGTGTTCATTGGAAGGACTGATGCTAAAGCTGAAACTCCAGTACTTTGGCCACCTCGTGAGAAGAGTTGACTCACTGGAAAAGACTCTGATGCTGGGAGGGATTGGGGCAGGAGGAGAAGGGGACAAATGAGGATGAGATGGCTGGATGGCATCACGGACTTGATGGACGTGACTCTGAGTGAACTCCGGGAGTTGGTGATAAACAGGGAGGCCTGGCATGCTGCGATTCATGGGGTCACAGAGTCAAACATGACTGAGCGACTGAACTGAACTGAACTGAAGATAACGTCAAATGCCCTTGGTATATAGTCAGGGGTATGGAAATGAAGGGAAATAGGGGAAATATTGATCTGGGTTTAGTAAAAATGCGGAAAGACTTGAGTTTGGGCTTAAGCATTAAAGAAGAAGAGAGGAAAAGAATAGATAGCTGTATTGCAATATGTTGGACAGAAATTGCTATATAAGTAATACCTATTTGCTCAGTCACTCAGCAACTCTTTGTGACCCTGTGAACAAGTAGCCTACTAGGCTCTGCTGCCCATGGGATTTTCCTGGCAAAATAATGGAATGGGTGGCCATTTCCTTCTCTAGGGGATCTTCCCCACCCAGGGACTGAACCTGTGTCCTCTGTGCCTTTAGCATTTCAAGCAGATTTTTTACTGTTGAGCCACTGGTGAAGCCCAATACCTATTTAAGATATTTTAAAATTATTTTTAACTAACAATCTGTAATATTGTGTAATTGCTTATTTAGTTTCCTTTATCAATAAGGAATTCATTTCAAATCATTTGCATGAAAAGGAAATACTAAAATGAAAATAAACCTTACCAAAAATTAGTTCGCCCCAGGCTTCTCATAAATTACTTAATGTGTGTCAGGTTCCCAAATGCTCAGTGTACAGTATAACAAGGAACTTGGTACTTTTACTACACATTGGAAGGGGAAGTAAATGGGCTAAATAAAATGAGGAAATTTCCTTGAAGATATCTTTGAGGGGTTTGAATTTGGAGAGTCTGCTCCACAGTATGTCTTCTCCATTGTGACATCATACTGTCCCATTCGATGTAAGGTCTGGATCTCTGAAGGATAGTCTGGCCAAGTATAGAAGCCAGTGAGAGTTTGTGGGTTTGGACTTTCAAAGTGAACTCAGACCTTTTGGCATTTACATTTTCTATGTGGTGGACAAAATGAAAACTTCTTTGAAAAGGGGGAAAGAACATAGCCTAAATGACTTCAAAGTCATGAACATCAAATAGTTCTTACCAAAACAGTACAATCACTGAAGTGCATCTGAATCAAAAAATACACGGATTTGACAGCAATCTGATTCACAACATACCAAGAGCCATTTCGTGGTTATTATGGTTCCAAGCTAAATAGAAAACTCTTTCTTGCCTTCTTCTTCCCATTAATTAACTCCTGATTGGGCATTCCTGGTCTTCCAAGGGCATGTCAGGGGACACACTTTGGGGCACTCCATCATTCAGGAAACGATGTTGGCAAGACAGAGAGGTTTGGCAGGGTAGGTGGCTTTGGGGCAGGCCTGGCCAGCACTGTCTCACCTCATATGGCCCAAATCATCAGCAGCAACAACTACAGGCACTTTTAGTCTGAATGTTTCACACTGGGTGTTTTTCCATGTCCTTCAAAGTCTGTGGATGTAGAGATGGGCAAGTAATTGTGCCTACAACTTGGTAGTGTGGGCAGCTAAGATCAAAGCAAGGGAAATTGTACAAATTGTCCACTTGAATACTAAAGAAGCAAAGAAAGCCAAGCCAACTCAACCAAGTATTGCTTCTTTTTCTTTGAATTCCTTATGTTTCTGATCCAAAAGTTTATATTCTAAATGGCTGGTTAGCAGAGCAGCAGAAGTGGCACACAGTCAAGATTTTGAGATTGCTACCAGAAAACTTGACTTAAAAAAGGAAGACCTAGACATTTTTATTTTGCTGCCAATGAAGAGAATAAACTGGCATAATTCAAATAATCATGTTAGGCAAATCTAAGTTGTAGTGATTTACAGAGGCGCACTGAGTTAGAAAATAGTATCAGCTTGAAAAGAAATGAACTAGACCCAGGACACAGCTGAAGAACAAAAATTTCACAGAACACATTTCTTATCTAAAAAATGAGAGAGTTGGACCACCTTCTCTACTGTGTCTTCCCATTCCAACATTCCATGACCCTATTTTATGTTAAATGGATGCATGGAGCTGGACAGATCACTTATCTTGAGTAGGGTCTTTAGGTAATGAATCATAGATAGCACCCACCAATTCTTAGGCAATTCTTGTTAGAATTATCTCTAATCTTGTAGAACATTCCAGAGCCCAATGCTGAAAGTGAGATAAACTGTAGCTTGACCCAGCTCTAATATTGGTAGCTATGTAAAAATCGGCAAGCCATTTTCTTATCTGGGAAATAAGACTAATCCTTATACTTCTAATATTTGATTCCCAAATATTCACTATTCATTATACTTGTGACTCTTTATAAAATTTTTATATATTATTCAACATTCCTTGAGCTAGAATAATGTTAAGTAGGTCCAGTATCTTTAACATCCATAAAATATGAAATATGGACAGTATATTAATATAGAAATAATATGGACTTTAAAATCCAAGATTCAGTGCCCAAGAAATGAACAAATATTTGAAGATGTTATTGTACAGTTGCTAAGTCATTTCCAACTCTTTGTGGCCCCATGAACTACAGCATTTCAGGCTTCCCTGTCCTTCACTATCTCCCAGAGTTTGCTCAGCTCATGTCTGTTGAGTCACTGATGCCATCCAACCATCTCATCCTCTGTTTCCCCCTTTTCCTCTTGCCCTCAATCTTTCCCAGCATCAGGGTCTTTTCCAGTGAGTCAGTTCTCTGCATCCGGTGGCCAAAGTATTGCAGCTTCAGTTTCAGCATCAGTCCTTCCAATGAATATTCAAGGTTGATTCCTTTTAGGATTGACTGGTTTGATCTCCTTGCAGCCCAAGGGACTCTCAAGAGTCTTCTCCAACACCACAGTTCAAAAGCATCAATTCTTCGGTGCTCAGCTTTCTTTATGGTTCAACTCTCACATCCATACATGACCACTGGAAAGACCATAGCTTTGACGAGATGGACCTTTGTCAACAGTGTGCCTGTCTCTACTCTGTAATATGCTGTCTAGATTTGGCAAAGCTTTTCTTCCAAGGAGCAAGCATCTTTTAATTTTATGGCTGCAGTCAACATCTGCAGTGATTTTGGAGCCCAAGAATATAAAGTCTGTCACTGTTTCCATTGTCTTCCTTTTATTCACCATGAAGTGATGACAGTGGATGCCATCATCCATCCAAATAGCCCCACAACACAAATACTACACACTGCTATCACTGAAAGCACCGCAGAGTGAATAAGTAAGCTGTCACTTTATTCCCATTTCATTTACAGTGAAAACATTTTGTGTTGTTTTTCTCAGTTCAGACCCTTTCATGTCATCCCATAATTCTCAGAGAAGCCAAAATCTTCTTTAAAGCTCCTTCCCATTTACATTCTCTCACTTTTTTGTTGTCTGCTCTCTGAGACCACTCCATTCCAACTACACCAGCCATGCTTCCACTTCAAGACCTTTGCAATTGCTGTTGCCTCATACTGGAAGCTTTCCTTCTAGGGTATTCTCTGTGTCCTTGCATCCTTTAAGTTTCACTCAAATATCACCTTCTTAACAAGGCTTTTCTCTCTATCTTTCCTAAAAATTTCAACTCTAGCCTTACTTTTTCTTCTTGACACTTATCATTACCTGATTGATATACAAGCTATTTTATTAATTTTTTATAGAATATGTCCCCCAACTAGAATGTAAAATTTATGAAGACATGGATTTGTATTTTTATTTTTAAAAATACTTACCTGGCCATTTGATAAATATGTATTAAATGAACAGATGCATTACTGGAAATTCATAATTATAGTCTAAAAATAGCTATAAACTGGTGCTGATTAGGTGATGTAACTGTTCTTGTCTTCCTATATCTTGAAGTAGAATTTCCTTAGTGCTTCTTCCTGATATCAGTCTTAAGCTTTCTCTTCATCTAAATCCATGTTTGTGTTACTTGGATAATCACCATTAGAATCAACTTGGATCTATGATGAAAATGAAGATTCCTGAGCCCTGGTTCAGTCAAAATCTCTGTGCCGAGAAGGAGACTTTTGCAACTTGAATTTTTAATAACCTTTCCAGGTTATAATAATTCAGTCTTACATATGAGCGCCATTGACAGAAATATTTTATGGCCTATTAATTTCCTAATGTCTTTCTTCTGCTGTACTAAGGTATACATATCCATGCATATCTAATCTATATCTAACCATAGACCATATTTATGTGATTCTCCTTAAGCTGTGCTCAGTACAGGGACATAGTTACATAACAAATTATTTGCTGGCTTTTGATGAAGAGGATGAAAAGCATGATAAGGGCCATTACAATAAAATGTGTTTTGAACCTAAAACAGTTCCTTTTACTAAGCAGGATTTTGGGACTAATTTACTCTAAAATTTGTTTTTGAGTGATAAAGGCATTTTTTTCTTTTCACAAGTCATGTGATGTCGAAAATTTTGAACAGTTTAAGTTGAACAAGTTAACTGCTTCTCTTACAAAGTAACTATTTCAGATAAACTCTGCAGTTAACATTCAGAAATCAAATAAATATTACAAATACATCTTACATCACTCAATCCATTAAAATCTATAGAAAAACATCAGCATTGCATACTTGCATTCTCAAGAATAATCACCTATAGAGCTATTTGCCTTCAATGATGAAGCAAAGTAGAAAAATATGGACTTCTCAAAAACATTTATAAAACTTCGTTGTGATCTGACCTGAGATTTTTTACAGTGAGTGTGAGATTTTACAAGGCAAGAGGGAAATAAAACTTGTTTGTTTGTTTATCTAACCAGCACACACATTTTTCAAACAATTTGAGTTTGGCATCACCCATGATGCTTTTGGCCAAACACTTTTCCCCCTTAATTTTATAACCAAAGAAATTTTCAGAGAGATTAAATCCACATGTTTCTGATTCATTCCATATCCAGAAATGTTTCAATAAAGTATATTTGATTTCAAGAACTTTGGAAAAATTCTATTATCAGCAATTTCTAAAACTACAGGTAAGTCAGTGTAAATAATAGGGAAGCTTCAGTGGGTTAATTCAGGCATAGGAAGATTCACCCAAAATGCAATTGGACAAATAATCCTAAGGAGCCAAACGTTTTCCTCGAGATTCTGGGAAGCTGCAATAGCCTGTTTTGACTTCAAATTCCCAGGGTGGTCAAATCAGAATTAGTTTAACAGCAGGAGTGGTTCCATGTGCATAGAAACTCTACTACAGTGGGTTGAGTATTCAATATTTACTGGGTACATAAAGTATGCCAGGTACTATAGCTGTAGGAAAATAAAGATGAAAAAGACATAGTGTTGACCTTAAAGAACTTCCAGTTTAGTAGGTGAGGATAAGACCCAGGAGATAATAGCAATATTGTGCCTTAAGACTTGAAGATAGACTGTCTAGTTCCCTATGTAGCACACGTCAGCAAACTCACTCAAATCCTAAAGCACATAAACAGAAACATAGGACTGTAAAGCAAAATATCAGAAACTAATATCTTATTCCATTCAGTTTAACTAAAATTCATCTTGTATCCTGCATGAATAAAACACATTTTAAGAAAAATATTCTAGCCAAAGTGGTGGAGAAAGTAAGCTAGAAAAAAGAAAAGAAAGAAAGAGGGAGGGACGAAGGAAGGGACAAAGGAAGAAAGACAAACGAAAAGGCTCAAATAAAAGGGAGATTAAAGAAAAAATTGTAGGAAAAATGCCTTGGCTGGAATAAAGAGATGCTTGGGGTTGGGAAAGTGTATTTTGAGACAAATCTTGTTACATTTGAGCGAAAGGAATAAACACAAATACATGCACAAATATGTATACAGTGAGTTTTAACCTAATGAGCTAGAAAAACCACACAAAGGCTTGTTTTAAAGTCTAAGGCATCACACCATGAATTTGGATGTAGGTTTGATTTCACATGATAAATACATTAAATAAATAAGTAAATAGATGGATGTCACACTCAGTTTTACACAAACAATCCACATTTGCATCACCACTGAGAGTGCACACTGAGCCACATGTCACTGGGTTAGGAACCAGCCCTGGGAAACCCTGTCTCATTCAACAAGATTACTACATCTGGCTGTCCTTGAAAATCTAAGAATCAGATTAGCATATCTGGTAGGTGCTCTTGTCCTGCTGATACTCTCAACTGATGATGAAAAAATGGGAAACTTTTACAATGTCACTGAACTTATTTGGCTCTAGAATGATCTAGTTCAACTTCTTTCTGCAAGCCAGAAACTGTTGTACTCAGATTCTTCCTGCTTAGCAGCAGAGTCAGGACTTGAACTCAGACTCCCACCAGTTCAACACTCTTCCTCAGAAAAATTCTGATATCCATTATGAGGATTCAACATATCTAGGAGGAGGCCCAGCACAGTGAAAAGAACAGCAGTGTGGAGTTCAAACACCTGAGTTAAATTCTGCTACTGTCTATGAGATATTGAGCAAGTAAGTTATTTTCTGTTAGTATTCTCTTCTAAGAATGGATTTTCATGTGTTCAGCCCCAAGCACTAAATATATAGCAGGCACTGTTCTAGAAGCTTTCAGAAACATAATACAATAATAATAAAGAGTGACATCATTTGGCTTCCATGTTAAAGGATTACTCTGGTTGTTCTGTCAGAAATAGATTATAATGGGGGATTTTTGACAGGAGGGAGACAAGGGCTATTAGTGGGAGATAAGTGTGGCTGGGACCAAGGTGGTGATAAAGAAAAGGGGTTAGATTCTGGATATATTTCTAATATAAAGCCAAAAGGTTTTATGATGAATTAAATATAATGATTTAAGAAACAAAGAAATTCCTAAACTTGGGATCTGATCATCTGGAAAGTTGGAATTATCAACTAGGATAATGAAGTTTCTGGACGAAAGAGGGGTGGGAGCAAGATCTAGAGATCATTTTTGACACTTAGAAATTAGAACGTCTAAAAGATATCCAAGTGTGGAGATACTGAGTAGAAAATTGTACATACAAATTTAGACTTTCATCTGGCTAAAGATGTGAATGTGGAAACTGTCAGCAGATAGATGGCAGAATCTATTTCTTTGCTGAAATTATGCTGTGTAGCATCTCCAGAGGGAGAGAGAAGACTTTTAAAATGTTTTTTGAGAAGTATAAATTGACTGATTTTATTCCATCTTGGATTCAAGAATCCTGCTTTAAAAGAGTGAAGATTCCTTCAGTTTTGTACTTAATGAAAGATAATAACAAAAAATAATTTTAAATGATGAAAAGCATATTATATACTGAATATTACTTATCTTTTACTACAATGCTGACTCAAATGTAGATTTCAAAGATAATTTTATATCAGTAAATAATTAGTGGGTTTCTGATGTCAGTTTCTAGTTTCTCCTTATAACATTTGTGAAAATCTTTTATCTAGTTATGCCTAAGAAAGTAGATTATAGTGTGCATTTCTCCTTGTGTTTTCCAGTTTCTGAAAACTTGCTTGTTTATCTCCCCAATATTTTCCCTACTACTATGCACTGGAAATTGTCTTGTCATCTCATGGCCCTTGCAATTCAGATATGCCTTAGGTTTTGTCTGTGCTTTGGACCCTAGTTCACTCATATACCAAGACCCAGGATTGCTGAAGAACCTTATTTCTCTTTAGAGTCTTCTGAAAAATGCAGACAGCCTGGCTGCTGCTAAACCTCTGTTCTATATTGCTATAACCTTGGCACTCCTTGGGTGTCCTCTGCTTCTCAGCTTTTAATCAATGATCTGATCACTTCATTTTTATTTCTTGTCTCCTTCTACAAAGATTTTAAGGTTGATTTCAATCATTCATACAATGTGAAAGATTTTCCAGTGGTATGCCAAGAATGACTTTCTGGTGTGCAAACATCCTGAACTCTTGGCCTTCAGGGAAGCCAGGGGTGGCCGGATGAACTAATCCTGGCTAGCTGGGTACCTCTTCTCTTTTCCTCAGTATGCCATACAAATATTAGCATTCGCTTTCTGTGTATAACATGATAAAGGTTTAGAAATATAGTACCTTAGAAGTTGCTAGATAAAAACAAGATTCCTTGTGATGAAAGCAAATAAGGACCCAGAATAAGATTAAAAAAAAAAAAAGATTTGTTATGATAGAGGAATCATAATTTTCTCTGTGAAACCTGAGAATAATTTTTCTTGTGTTCTCCTTTATGTAGTGGATAATGCCTTTAACAATGTACCTATGGTAAACACATGATAAATTTAGTGAAGCACTATTCAATAATATCAGTTTTATAATGACTTCAAACAATATAGTGTTAGTGCTCTTCTTAGTGTTGTTGCTTAATCTAAGAGAAAATGTAGCTTTTCTTGAGTACTTCATGTGCTTTGGGTAATTTTTCATAAATATTATCACAAAGGAATTTTCTTTCCTGAATAATTGCTGGTCATCAAAAGGTTCAAAGAACATTCCCCAGAGTAAGCATTCAGCACAAATATCACTACATATTTAACAACCAACCAGACAGAAAGTAAGGCTAACATTTTCTTATGAAAAATCTTATCAAGATACATATCTGAATGAAGGGTCGCTTCACTTAGATAGCCAAGAAGTTACTTACATGCAGTGCCAACTTACTTACATTTTCCTCTGATAGCAGGTTTGATTTTAAGCTGCAGATGGATGAATGGCCAATCAAACCTCAAACTTCTAGATCTATATGGCAACTATAATGATTTTTATAGGGCTTCCCTGATAGCTCAGTTGGTAAAGAATCCGCCTGCAATTCAAGAGATCCTGGTTCAATTCCCGGGTTGGGAAGATACCTTGGAGAAGGGATAGGCTACCCACTCCAGTAATCTTGGGCTTCCCTGTGACTCACCTGGTAAAGAATCTGCCTGCAATGCAGGAGACCTGGGTTTGATCCCTGGGTTGGGAAGATACCTTGAAGAAGGGAAAGGCTAACCACTCCAATATTCTGGCCTGGAGAATTCCATGGACTGTATAGTCCAAAGGGTCCCAAAGAGTTGGACACGACTTATGACTTTCACATAAGAATTTTAACTTAGAAATTTTTAGGTAGGAATTGCCAATCATCTCCCAAAACAACAGAAAGTCAATTATAATGATTCATTGTAAAGATATCTTCCAATTTTGGAAAATACAAGGTATATGCATGTACTTTTGAGATAAATTTTCTGTAGCCCAGGGGTAAATAAATATCTTATCTTGTGTCGAACCACTGGATATAAACCAATTAAATATCACTTGACATCTCTCAGCTTAGATTATTTGTATATCAGAGTACTGATCTTAAACTATCCTTTCTGGCAATAACATATAGCAAGACTAACTGAATAGGGGGTTATTGCTAGGACACAATGATAAAATCCACTCATCAGTAATTAGTAAAAATGACTGGTATTGGTGATGGTTTACAATGTGCCAAGCTCTGTTCTAATGTCTTTACATATTTTAACTAATTCCTCACAGCTCTTGAGGTAAGTTACTATCTCCATGATACACATAAGGAAATTCAAGTATTGTGAGATTATTTCACTTGCGTAAGGTCCCATAGGGCTTCCTAGGTGGTGGAGTGGTAAAGAATATACCTGCCAATGCAAAAGACTTTGGTTAGATCTGTGGGTTGAGAATATCCTCTGGAGGAGGAACCCACTCCAATATTGTTGCCTGGGAAATCCCATGGGCAGAGGGGCCTGCAGGGCTATCGTCCATGGGGTTGCAAAGAGTCAGACATGACTGGGCACATATCACACACAAGGTCACATCCAGCTTCCCTGTTCTGCAGACAGAAGATCCTGGTGGGCTAGTCTTTGAAGTTACAAAGAGTTGGACATGAGTGAGTGGCTAACACTTTCACTTTCAAGGCCATATCACTGAAAAGCACAGGAACTTGATTCCAACCATGGCAGTCCAGTTTTAGAGCTCACATTTTCATTATTCTTTTACTCTTCTTCTCAGTGTAGAGAATTATCTTCCTATTCTCATTATTAGGAAGTAATTGTCCATCTCAGCCAAGCAGTGTCATATCATTAACCTACAATTTCAAAGGCATAGAGAGTTAAAAGAAAGAAAGAAAGAAAACACTAAAATTTACCATCACTGCTACCATCTCTGTAGCCTACTTTTAGGTTTTCTGCAAACTACAGCAGTTTTACAATTCTTTGGATTTTTGTTGTTTTCTTTTGTTTGATAAAGAAGTACAACTTCCTAATTGAAATCTAATCTATTTTCTCTTTTTCCTAGTTGGAAGAAAATCTAAGTACCAGGGCATTCCTGTATACTTCCATCAAATTTTCTCTGAATTAAGAAATTCCAGGTAATTAATGTTTAATCAAATTTCATGCTCAGAATTATGCAAGCTATACTTCAAAAAATGTGCAAGAAGCATTTTAGTCCTCTGTCCATGGAATTCTCCAGGCAAGAATACTGGAGCAGGTAGCCATCCCCTTCTCCAGGGGACCTTCTTGACCTAGGGATCAAACCCAGGTCTGTACTGCAGGCAGATTCTTTATGTCTGAGCCACTAGAGAAGCCCAGTAAACCTAGGTAACACTTTGGAAATACTCTTTGGTAGCTTAGGTTTTTGAAGATTCTCAGCTTTGGTAAAAAAAAAAAAAAAAAGCAAGAGACAGCCCTTGAATTAACCAGTCCTGCTGTCAATGAAATCTTGGTTTTCTAAAAATTACACTTAGAATTAAGTACTTAGTAGTAAATTATTACTTAATAAGTGATCTTATCAAAGGTTAATGTGGAATTCTGTCTCCTGCCAGTTGTTTTTATTCTTTCTCAGAAAAGAGAGAACTGAGGTGAAAGAGAAATCACTAATACATGGCACTGAAAAATGGTTTCCTGACACAGCAGCAAAGTTTTGTTGACTGTTCAGAAACATCTAGGAGAGGTTGATCTTCTATATGTGGAAACTATTTCCTAATGCTAATGGAAGAATCATGTTATAGCACAAACACATTTTTATGAGAGACTTTTATAGCAATGAATTACTGTAATTTCCTTTTGTCAAGCCCTTTTCCTGTGGGATTTTTTTTCCCTGCTTTTGACTCTTTTTCCTCCATTCCTCTGTTAAGCTTTTATAACGAGAGAGGGATAAGCCATGGATGTGACTCTCACCTGCAAATAATAGATTGGCAAAAATACAGCAAGAAAAACATTTTATCAGAGAAATTATCACAGAAGCTTACCTGCTATCATGAAAAGGAAGTCACACCCAATCTAAGATGAAAAGGAACTAGAGAGCTGAAATTTTATTAAGTGGTAGCAATTATATTGACCAGGACAGGGGACAACTAACAGTTTGCAAATTAAGAGTTTAATTTCTTTCATATTAATTTAATATGATACCCGCTTCCTCAATTTTTACCATTTCAGGCAATTTTACTAGGTCCCAGGGATAAAATAATCTATTGAAATTGGATTCTGCCCTCACATTGTTCACAATTTAGTGGAAAAGTATACATGTATAAATGGATTTTAACTTCACAGTCATAGATTCAGCAGTGGAAAGCTTAATCTTGCCAATTTGAGATATTTCTAGTTAGAACTTCTAGTTTATTTCTAGATTAGTGTCACTGTTATTAGGAAAGATCCTCTGGAGTAAGAAATGGCAACCCACTCCAGTATTCGTGCCTGGGAAATCCATGACAGAGGAGTCTGGTGGGTTACAGCCCATGGGGTGGCAGGGTTGGACACGACTGAGCACATGCATGTGCACACACACACACACACACACACATATACACATCATTGTTGTTAACAAGTCAGTTAATTCGGGAATCTTACTCTGCTTATCCTTTCCCTTCTTTTGGCTGCTGTCTGGTTTTGAAGGAAGCTCAGATACCTTGGTATCCTGGAAGTTGTGGGGTTGTAACAGATGGAATGGCCCATTTCCAGTCTGTAGTAATCATCTGACCTCCCTGCTGAGATTTAATGTTTCCTGCTTGGTCGTGGCCACTAGCATCTGGACCCACTGCTTCTGGAAGCTGCTGACACTTATGGGGCTGCATGACATTCAATATCAGAGATACAGAGTCTGTGTCCTACAAGACTCCTCTGAACCATCTACCACTCTTCCCTCTCATGACCATGGAAAAATGTTGAATGTTGTTTCATATCACTAGAGTTTAGGGGCTTATAACAGGTCTTTACATCCCCTACCTATTTGGTTTACTATTCCAACCACTGCTCTATTCTGTCTAAAAGGTGGATAGGATTTCCCATGGCCTTCCTTCAGAGTAAGACGCAAATCTCAGCTTTGGGTCCCCAAAATTGATCTATAGTTTATCTTCTAAGCCAGATTTGGATAGAGGGAGTCATGTGATCCCTTCACCTTCTCCCTTATATCTCCTTATACCTCCTTTCTTATATCTCCTATTCTTATATAGTTTCTCTCTCTTGTTCTCTGCATGATGGGAAAATCATTTATATATCAACAGGCATTTACCCACATTTTGGTGAATGGTGTAAAAGCTGCTGCTGCTGTTAAGTCACTTCAGTCATGTACAACTCTGTGTGATCCCATAGACAGCAGCCTACCAGGCTCTTCTGTCCCTGGGACAAGTATTCTCCAGAATACTCCAATTCTCCAAGAATATTGGAGTGGGTTGCCATTTCCTTCTCCAATGCATGCATGCATGCTTAGTCGCTTCAGCTGTGTCCGACTCTGTGTGACCCTATGGACAGCAGCCCCCCAGGCTCCTCCATCCACAGGAATTTCTAGGCAAGAATACTGGAGTGGGTTGCCATTTCCTTCTCTCATGTAAAAGGTTGAAACCTTCAAAAGGCTTTCTCTCTTCATTCCTGCAGTAACATCTAATCCTGAGGACAATGAAGGCAGAAAGTCCTCACTGCTGGATCTATTAGAATAAAAAATGCATGGAAAATATGACTCAAGATTCCCACTCCTGAGCATATACCCTGAGAAAACCATAATTGAAAAAGACATATGTATCCCAATGTTCATCACAACACTATTTAAAATAGCCAGGACTTGGAAACAACCTAGATGTCCATTGACAGATGAATGGATAGAGAAGTTTCAGTACATATATACAATGGAATACTTACTCAGCCATAAAAAGGAATGCATTTGATTCAGTTCTAATGAGGTGGATGAACCTAGAGCCTATTAAACAGAGTGAAGTAAATCAGAAAGAGAAAGACAAATATCCTATATTAATGCATGTATATGGAATCTAGAAAGATGGTACTGATACAGGACAGCAATGGACGTGCAGACATAGAGTATAAAATTGTGGACACAGTGGGGAAGAGGCGGGTGGGATGAATTGAGAGAGTAGCATTGAAACATATACATCAGTTCAGTTCAGTTCAGTCGCTCAGTCGTGTCTGACTCTTTGTGACCCCATGAATCGCAGCACGCCAGGCCTCCCTGTTAATTACCATCTCTCGGAGTTCACTCAGACTCACATCCATCGAGTCCGTGATGCCATCCAGCCATCTCATCCTCGGTCATCCCCTTCTCCTCCTGCCCCCAATCCCTCCTGCATAGTTAGCAGAAGTCTCTCAGTCGTGTCCAACTCTCTGCTACCCCGTGGACTGTAGCCCACCAGTCTCCTCCAGTCATGGGATTCTCCAGGCAAGAATACTGGAGTGGGTTGCCATTTCCTTCTCCAGGGGATCTTCCCGACCCAGAGATCGAACCCAGGTCTCCCACATTGTAGGCAGATGGTTTAACCTCTGAGCTACCAGGGAAGCCCACTGTATGATTCAGAGAGCTCAAATCTGGTGCCCTGTGATATCTAGCGGGGTGGAATGGGTGGGAGGTTTGAGAGAGAGAGGATATATGTATTCCTATGGCTGATTCATGTTGATGTATGGCAGAAACCCATACAATACTGTAAAGAAATTATCTTCCTATTAAAAAATAGATAAATTTTTTAAATAGAAAAAAAAAGTACATGGTAAAAGAATCTAACTAGTACTATTATATGCATACAATGAGTTTGCCTCGATACTAAGTCACCAGCTACTTTTGATACATGACTTATCTTCTTCCAGCTAATACATGATAGCAGGCATATAAAACTCAAAAGGATCATTTATACATGTAATAGGGTGTTCAAAAGGAATTCTTCCTCTCTCTTGGTTTTGGTTAGGCCACCTACTCACATTCCATAGTAAGTTGCTACACTATACAAATAGGACTTTTAAAGTGGTAGAAAAGCATTTTGTGACCTCTTCATTAACCTCTATTCTATAAAACAGTCTGAGGAGTCTGGGGCAAGTTAGTAGGAAATTATAGTCATTCATCGGTGAGAATTGTTGATATGCTATGAGACCCACCAGGTATGAAGCTAATGACTCACACCCAAGAGACTCACACTACCACTTTACAAGTCCTATTTGTATAGTGTGGAAGACTATTTTTTTTTTTTAATCTAAGAGGAACTAGATAACAAAGGAGGCCTGCCCAAGATCTGATTGATAGACAAGGAAAGAATTAGGCACTCTGAATGTGTCGATTTGGCATTAAGTGGTAAGAAGAAAAAGTTGTTTTATAGCTGCATTCTATAATCTCACTTGTCTTAAATATTAAGATATAAAACATGGCTTCCCTGGTGGCTCAGAGGTTAAAGCGTCTGCCTGCAATGCAGGAGACCTGGGTTCGATCCCTGGGTTGGGAAGATCCCCTGGAGAAGGAAATGGCAACACACTCCAGTATTCTTGCCTGGAGAATCCCATGGACAGAGGAGCCTGGTGGGCTACAGTCCACGTGGTTGCAAAGAGTTGGGACGCGACTGAACGACTTCACTTTCACTTTCACCCTTCAACAAACACACAGAGAAAGGAAAGCAAAGAGGACAAAAAAATTTAAAAAGTACCCTTTCTATTTTCAGAATTAAAACATTGCCCCCTAAAATTCTTGTAAAAATTACTCCCAAAATTTGAAGGTTAAAAAGCATGTCTAGAAACAAACAAACAAACAAAAAACTCTTATTCTTAGAAACATAAAATGATTCTGGTTCCAAGTAAAATGGAGGAAGCACACTTGATCCTGTCCCTTCCACTGAATGCAGCTACAAAATCTGGACAGCACAGTTGGAGCAACTACTTGAAAACTTGGAAAAGAATACAGGAGTTGGAGGAAAAACACTAGAATTCAAAGTATCACCAAACTAGTGATGGGTTCACAATTTTATTTTTTTCTGGTATGACCTGTTCTGGACACAAGGCAGCTTGAAACTTAGAAGTAGCTTTACTGTGGAAAGAGAAAGCTAGAGGAGAGTCCCTCTAGCTCTGTATCAAGGAGCAGGAAAGAGGTTCCCTAACACTCAGAGAGAATAGGGAAGACTCCTTCATAACACTGAAAAGAAGAAAAGGATGTCAACTCTCACCACTCCTATTTAATATCACACTGGAAGTCCTAGTTAGTACAATAAAGTAAGACTATGTAAAAAGCACACAGATTGGAAAGTAAATAAAACCATCCCTATTTACTGACAACATGTCTTTCTATATATAAAATCCCAAGAAGTCTACCAAAAAGTGACTTTTTGAGCTTTTGAGTTTAGCAAGTTCGTAACATAAAAAGTAAAACTCAAAAATCAATGGTATTCTTATATACTGTACAAGCAATAAAGAACTGGAAACCAAAATAAAAACCCAAGGTCATTTACAATAGCTCAAAAATGAGGTACTTCAATGTAAATCTAACAAAATATACAAGGTCTATTTTCTAAAACTACAAACACAGATAAAAGAAAAAAGAATTTAAAATAAATTTATAAAAACCTAATAGATACCCATATTCATGGATTGCAGGACTCAAGAATAGTAAAGATGTTAATTCTTCCCAAATTGATCTACAGATTTGAGGCAATCTTAACTAAATCCCAGCAATTTTTGTAGCTATAGACAAATTTATTTTAAAACTTATATTTTAAAAAGAAACTAAACAGCTAAAGCAATTTTGAGAAATAAGAATAAAATCAAAATATCTCACTACTCAATTTAAAAATTTCTATAAAGCTACAGTAATCATAACAGTATGTATTGTTAACAAGATACACACATAGGTCAGTGTATAGAATGAAGTCCAGAAATAGACCTTCACAAATACAACCAGTTTATTTTTGCAAAGATAATCATTTCAATAAGTGGTATTATGAAATTCAGAAATATATATGCAGAAATAAAAATGAAGTTTACTTACTCTAAACTTCACTCCTTATACAAAAATTACCTCTAAATGGATCATATTAATAGATCTAAATGTAGACCATAAAACTATAAATGTCCAAGACAAAACAAATAAGAAAGTCTTTTTGGTCTTGGGTTAAGCAGAGTTGTTAGATGTAAGACCAAAAGCACAGTTCATAAAATAAAAATTAATAAATTGAACTTTATCAATATTAAAAATATTTGCCCTGCAAAAGATACTCTTAAGAAAGTGAAGAGAAGCTACAGACTGGGGTAAATATTTAAAATATTTGTAAATCACATACTTAACAAACAACTTTTATCCAGAATATAAAAAGAATTCTCATGTACTAAAATATCAAATACCTCAATTTGAAAAATGTGCAAAAGATTTGAACAAAAACTTCACCAAAGAGAATATAAGAGAGACAAGTAAGCAACATAATGATGTTCAACATCATTAGTTATTAAAGAAATGTGAATTAAAATCAAAAATGAGATACCAGTACATACATTTAGAATGACTCAAATTAGAAATATAGGATTTCTCTGGAGGTTCAGTGGTTAAGAATCCATCTGCCAATGCAGGGGACATGGTTTGATCCTTGGTCCAGGAAGATCCCACATATCGTGTGGTAACTAAGCCCATGGGCCATGACTACTGAGCCTGCTATCTGGAGCACATGAGCCTGTGCACCACGATCATGGAAGCCCATGTGGTCTAGAGCCTGTGCTTGCAACAAGCTGCCACAATAAGAAGCTCTTGCACTACAACAAAGAGTAGCCCTCAGTCACCACAATTAGAGAAAGCCTGTGCATAGCTATAAAGACCCAGTACAGCCAAATAAATAAATAATTTTAAAAAAATTAGAAATATGGATATACAAAGAGTTGACAAGACTATAAAACAAATGAAACGCTTGTACAAAGTTGCTTCAGTTGTGTCTGACTCTTTGCAACCCCATGGACTATATCTGACCAGGCTCCTCTGTCCATGGGATTCTCCAGGCAAGAATACTGGAGTGGGTTGCCATTTTCTTCTCCAGAAACTCTCACACTTAGAAATATAAATAACACATACTAACCATATGACACAGCAAACCCACTCCTCACTATTTACCCTTGAGAAATTTTATATTCACACAAAAGCCTGTACATTAATGTTTATAGCAAATTAATAACTGCCAAAACTGGAAGGAATTCAATGTCCTTCAATGGATAAACATCCTGCAGCACATCCATATAATGGAATACTACTTAGCAATAAAAAGAAATAACGGATGTGAAAAGCCGACTCAATGGAAAAGGCTGGGAAAGATTGAATGCAGGAGGAGAAGGGGACAACAGAGGATGAGATGGTTGGATGGCATCATCGACTCAATGGACACCAGTTTGAGCAAGCTCTGGGAAATAGTGAAGGACAGGAAGCCTGGTGTGCCCCCTGTGTCCATGGGGTTGCAAAGAGTCCAACATGCACGAGCAACTGAACAACAGCAGCATACAACTTGGATGAATTTCAGAGGCATTACATTAAGTGAAAGGAGAGAATCTGAAAAAGTCACATATCATATGATTTCATTTCTAGGACATTCTTGAAATGATACAACTATAATGATAGAGAACAGATCTATGGCTGCTAGGAGTTAGGGATGAGGTGAAAGTGACTATAGGGGAAAGTATGAGAGTCTGAGGGCAATGGAACAGTTCTGTATACTGATTGCGGTGATAGTTATACAAATCTATGAAGTGAAGTGAAGTCGCTCAGTCGTGTCCAACTCTGTGACCCCGTGAACTGTAGCCCACCAGGCTCCTCTGTCCTTGGGATTCTCCAGGCAAGAATACTGGAGTGGGTTGCCATTTCCTTCTCCAGGGGAACTTCCCGACCCAGGGATCGAACCCAGGTCTCCCGCATTGCAGGCAGACGCTTTAACCTCTGAGCCACCAAGGAAGCCCCATGCATACATTAAAATTCATTTTCTCACCAAAAGGTCAATTTTACTTAGTTAATTCAAAAATAAAAATAAAATAGAGGAGGGGGAAGTGGTTGGGAAATTTCTTATTCACTCTCTTTACTTTCTGGTAATAGACAATAGTTTGCCAACAACTTTTAGCCAGGCTAGATTGTCTGACCAGACATGTATTAAATTGTCTAGCCACGATGTGTCTCTTAATCACACCAGCACATTATTGAAGGTGTTCTCCAAGAATTACAAAAGAACTTCCAAAACGTTTGCCAGAGTAAGAACTGCCAAAAAAAAAAAAAAACCCACTCAGAGAAGCCAGGTTCTATTATTCTTGGCAAGCTTAATTGCCAAACCAAACCCTACCAATTTCAAGGTAGTATTTACATGGGATTGGGATGATTTTCCTTCCTACCAAGGGAATGGAGCACTTACCTATTGCTGATTTAAATACGTCAAACTGAACGTTGTTTCTGTTGGGAAATAAAGACCTCTATTTATTGCTCAATTCTGATTTCAAAGTTAACTTTATCATTATAAAGACCCAAAACTAGGCATTGTTTTAGATATATCATGACTACATAAAGGGCAAATGTGGGTACAGAAAACCTATACCTTGGTCATGTATATGGGTTGGTAATATTATAACATGTCTTTGCTGAAATAATACATAAAGTCTCAACAAAAATATAAATAAATGTTGATTTATTCTTAAGATGAAAATACTCAACAACTCGAGAAGAAATAAGTTGTTTATCAGAGTAAAAATAATGAAATAAAAAAACAAGACTATTTGTTGAACAGCAGGTAGAAGATACCCGCCCTCACAAAAGTCAGGTCTTTAAAAGTGTTTTGGTGTTAAGATAAAATGTCAGTAAGTAGGTCACTGAGTTCAGGACCTCATGTAACCCATGTGGTTCTTTCTAACTACAAGTGAACTGCAGTCTCATTTCATAATTCAATAACTTTTCATAATCTAACTTATATCCCCCAAAGCAATTAAAACATTCCAGATTTGAATGTCCTCTTTAGGTTGCTAATGCAGATACAGCAAAATTGAACACATATTCTTATAGCAATGGTCATGCAGTCATGCATGACATACTATTTAGCATATCCTCCTGAGAATACCAGGCCACTTTACCTGTCCTGAGAAATCTGTATGCAGGTCAAGAAGCAACAGTTACAACTGGACATAGAACAACAGATTGGTTCCAAATTGGGAAAGGATTACAACAAGGCTATATGTTGTCACCTTGCTTAAACGTATATGCAGAGTACATCATGTGAAATGCTGGGCTGGATGAAGTACAAGCTGGAATCAAGATTGCTAAGAGAAATGTCAATAACCTCAGATATGCAGATGACACCACCCTTATGGCAGAAAGTGAAGAAAAACTAAAGGGCTTCTTGATGAAAGAGGAGAGTGAAAAAGTTGGCTTAAAACTCAACATTCAAAAAACCAAGATCATGGCAACCGGTCCCATAACTTTAGGGCAAATAGATGGGAAAACAATGGAAACAGTGACAGACTTTATTTGGGGGGGTGTCCAAAATCACTGCAGATGGTGACTGCAGCCATGAAATTAAAAGATGCTTGCTCCTTGGAATAAAAGCTATGACCAATCTAGACAGCATATTAAAAAGCAGAGACATTACTTTGCCAACAAAGGTCCGTATAGTCAAAGCTATGGTTTTTCCAGTAGTCATGTATGGATGTGAGAGTTGAACTATAAAGAAAGCTGAACACAAAAGAATTTATACTTTTGAACTGTGGTTTTGGAGAAGACTCTTGAGAGTCCCTTGGACTGCAAGGAGATACAACCAGTCAATCCTAAAGTAAATCAGTTCTGAACATTCATTGGAAGGAATGATGTAGATGTTGAAACTCCAGTACTTTGGCCACCTGATGAAAAGAACTGACTCACTGAAAAAGACTCTAATGCTGGGAAAGATTGAAGGCAGGAGGAGAAAGGGACGACAGAGGATGAGATGTTCATATGGCATCACCGCCTCAGTGGACACGGGTTTGAGCAAGCTCTGGGGGTTGGTAATGGACAGGGAAGCCTGGCGTGCTGTGGTTCATGGGGTCACAAAGAGTCAGGCATGTCTGAGCGACTAAGCTGAACCCCCAAAATTATTTTACAACTAATGCTTTTCATCAGGGTGATGTCTGAGATAATGACATTTATACTCAGCAGGATTAGGATATCTATTCAAGGCTTAGCAGTCCCAACAAATGCTGTTTTTTTTTTTTAAGTGCTGCCTGGATGGCTTGAAAAAATGAATCAAAAGTAGTACTTCTGAATATAAATATTAATATACTTAAGAAAAGAATACAAAAATGACCTGGAATTTTTAAAGGATTAAAATTAGCATGTATAAGGCTTAAACAACTTCTTTATTCAGTAACAACAGAAAAAATGGCAATAAAATTTGAAATTAAAAAAGTATCTGATTCAAATGTATTCTTTTAAATGGCTGAGTAATACTCCATTGTGTATATGTACCACAGCTTTCTTATCTATTCATCTGCTGATGGACATCTAGGTTGCTTCCATGTACTGGCTATTATAAACAGTGCTGCAATGAACATTGGGGTACATGTGTCTTTTTCAATTCTGGTTTCCTTGGTGTGTATGCCCAGCAATGGGATTGCTGGGTCATAAGGTAGTTCTATTTGCAATTTTTAAAGGAATCTCCACACTGTTCTCCATAGTGGCTGTACTAGTTTGCATTCCCACCAGCAGTGTAAGAGGGTCCCTTTTCTCCACACCCTCTCCAGCATTTATTGCTTGTAGACTTTTGGATCACAGACATTCTGACTGGTGTGAAATGGTACCTCATTGTGGTCTTGATTTGCATTTCTCTGATAATGAGTGATGTTGAGCATCTTTCCATGTGTTTGTTAGCCATCCGTATATCTTCTTTGGAGAAATATTTATTTAGTTCTTTGGCTCGTTTTTGAGTGGGTCATTTATTTTTCTGGAGTTGAGCTGCATAAGTTGCTTGTATATTTTTGAGATTAGTTGTTTGTCAGTTGCTTCATTTGCTATTGTTTTCTCCCATTCAGAAGTATTACTCAGCCATTAAAAGAATACATTTGAATCAGTTCTAATGAGATGGATGAAACTGGAGCTGATTATACAGAGTGAAGTAAGCCAGAAAGAAAAACACCAATACAGTATACTGACACATATATATGGAATTTAGAAAGATGGTAATGATGACCCTGTATGCGAGACAGCAAAAGAGACACAGTGGTATAGATTGGACTTTTGGACTCTGTGGGAGAGGGAGAGGGTGGGATGATTTGGGAGAATGGTATTGAAACATGTATACTATCATGTAAGAAACAAATTGCCAGTCTATGTTTGATACAGGATACAGGATTCTTGGGACTGGTGCACAGGGATGATCTAGAGAGATGATATGGGGTGGGAAGTGGGAGGGGGTTCAGGATTGGGAGCTCATATACACCTGTAATGGATTCATGTCAATGTATGGCAAAACCAGTACAGTATGAAATCAGATTGATTATATTCTATGCAGCCAAAGATGCAGAAGCTCTATACAATCAACAAAAACAAGACCAGGAGCTGACTGTGGTTCAGATCATGAACTCTTATTGCCAAATTCAGACTGAAATTGAAGAAAGTAGGGAAAACCGCTAGACCATTCAGGTATGACCTAAATCAAATCCCTTATGATTATACAGTGGAAGTGAGAAATAGATTTGAAGGGCCTAGATCTGATAGATAGAGTGCCTGATGAACTATGGAATGAGGTTCGGGACATTGTACAGGAGACAGGGATCAAGACCATCCCCATGGAAAAGAAATGCAAAAAGGTAAATGGCTGTCTGGGGAGGCCTTACAAATAGCTGTGAAAAGAAGAGAGGCGAAAAGCAAAGGAGAAAAGGAAAGATATAAGCATCTGAATGCAGAGTTCCAAAAAATAGCAAGAAGAGATAAGAAAGCCTTCTTCAGTGATCAATGCAAAGAAACAGAGAAAAAGAACAGAGTGGGAAAGACTAGAGATCTCTTCAAGAAAATCAGAGACATCAAGGGAACATTTCATGCAAAGATGGGCTCGATAAAGGACAGAAATGGTCTGGAACTAACAGAAGGAGAAGATATTAAGAAGAGGTGGCAAGAATACACAGAAGAACTGTACAAAAAGATCTTCACAACCCAGATAATCATGATGATGTGATCACTCATCTAGAGCCAGACATCTTGGAATGTGAAGTCAGGTGGGCCTTTGAAAGCATCACTACAAACAAAGCTAGTGGAGGTGATGGAATTCCAGTGGAGCCATTTCACATCCTGAAAGATGATGCTGTGAAAGTGCTGCACTCAATATGCCAGCAAATTTGGAAAACTCAGCAGTGGCCACAGGACTGGAAAAGGTCAGTTTTCATTCCCATTCGAAACAAAGGCAATGCCAAAGAATGCTCAAACTACCACACAATTGCACTCATCTCACATGCTAGTAAAGTAATGCTCAAAATTCTCCAAGCCAGGCTTCAGCAATACGTGAACCGGGAACTTCTTAATGTTCAAGTTGGTTTTACAAAAGGCAGAGGAACCAGAGATCAAATTGCCAACATCCGCTGGATCATCGAAAAAGCAAGAGAGTTCTAGAAAAACATCTATTTCTGCTTTATTGACTATGCCAAAGCCTTTGATTGTGTGGATCACAAGAAACTGTGGACAATTCTGAAAGAGATGGGAATACCAGACCACCTGACCTGCCTCTTGAGAAACCTATATGCAGGTCAGGAAGCAACAGTTAGAACTGGACATGAAACAACAGACTGGTTCCAAATAGGAAAAGGAGTACATCAAGGCTGTATATTGTCACCCTGCTTATTTAACTTCTATGCAGAGTACATCATGAGAAACGCTGGGCTGGAAGAAATACAAGCTGGAATCAAGATTGCTGGGAGAAATATCAATAACCTCAGACAATGCAGATGACACCACCCTTATGGCAGAAAGTGAAGAGGAGCTAAAGGGCCTCTTGATGAAGGTGAAAGAGGAGAGTGAAAAAGCTGGCCTAAAGCTCAACACTGAGAAAACGAAGATCATGGCATCCGGTCCCATCACTTCATGGGAAATAGATAGGAAACAGTGGAAACAGTGTCAGACTTTATTTTTTGGGCTCCAAAATCACTGCAGATGGTGACTGCAGCCATGAAATTAAAAGACACTTACTCCTTGGAAGTAAAGTTATGACCAACCTAGATAGTATATTCAAAAGCAAAGACATTACTTTGCTGACTAAGGTCCGTCTAGTCAAGGCTGTGGTTTTTCCTGTGGTCATGTATGAATGTGAGAGTTGGACTGTGAAGAAGGCTGAGCACTGAAGAATTGATGCTTTTGAACTGTGGTGTTGGAGAAGACTCTTGAGAGTCCCTTGGACTGCAAGGAGATCCAACTAGTCCATTCTGAAGGAGGTCAACCCTGGGATTTCTTTGGAAGGAGTGATGCTAAAGCGGAAACTTCAGTACTTTGGCCACCTCATGTGAAGAGTTGACTCATTGGAAAAGACTCTGATGCTGGGAGGGACTGGGGGCAGGAGGAGAAGGGGACGACCGAGGATGAGATGGCTGGATGGCATCACTGACTCGATGGACGTGAGTCTGAGTGAACTCCGAGAGATGGTGATGAACAGGGAGGCCTGGCATGCTGCGATTCATGGGGTCGCAAAGAGTCAGACACGACTGAGCCACTGAACTGACTGACTGACTGACTGACTGATTGTAAAGTAAAATAAAGTAAAAATAAAATTTAAAAAAGATACTGAATGAAAGTAAAAAAAAAATTAAAAAGTATCTGTGTGTGTGGTGTGTGTGCTTACATATCCATAAATGGAAAGCTTTTTTTTTTCCTATTTGTAGGAGAGATGGGCAAAGGAGAAAACTGCTACTCTTCCTCAAAAGGAAGTTTTATAACATACCTGGCCAGGTTCTGGAGCTTCTAGAGAAGGGGAAGTAATTAATCCCAAATCTTTACAGTTAGGCTCTCTTAACCTATGGCAATTCACTGCCAGCATTCCACACATGGGTCAATAGTTCTTCCCTGAAATACATGTCCTCTCTCTTGATCCCTGATCTATACACTTTTTTTTTAGATTAGCATTATTAATTAGATTGAAAAACAATATGATAGTTAATATATCCAACAAAAATACTTAGTAAAGTTGGCTAATAAAGTCCCAAATTAACATAAAGCAGCATAAGATGCTGGTAAATTTCTGTCTCTTTCCCACTGGCCCATGTTCCAAGGTTTAGAACATTTGAGTCAGGAACAAGGGAGATTCTTTCCCTTTGAGAGATTTACTTGTATTCTCAGGTCCTTTCCATACAGGCTTTCTGTACTCCTTATACACTTAAAATAACAATCCCTATTTTCTGCATACCATCTTGTAACTAGTACTCCCTGAATTAATAAGGTGAAGCTCAGGGAGGTTGCATAACTGATCATGGTATGTCTAACAACCCAGCAGGGATTCTGGCTGAGGTCTGTGTGATACCACATGGCTTGAGGTCCATGGGACTCCTATGGACAAGGAGACCATACATACTGGTTTACTCTGGACAGTCCCCATGGATGCCTATTCCTTTTGATATGGGATTTTTCCCTTGTCCTTTTCATAGTCAAAAGCATCCCAGTTTTATTAATAAAAGATAGAATGGCCCTGCCTTTGGAACACTGATTGATATCACAAAAGATAAAAATGTGTCTTGGTTTCTTTCTCTCTCTCCACAATGTTGCCCTCAACTGATTTTCCTTTTCTTGTCACATGTGACTACAGCCTTTCTTGGGGCTTCCCTTCCAAGTTGGTCTTCTGACAGCTTCTCTTTGCTACATGTTTATAATAAATTTGAGATATGCCCACCAAGATACAGAGAGCAATTTACTGGGTATGAAAAAAGAGGATAGTTAATGAGAGCTTCCAAAATCATGTCCCCAGTGGTTTATTTTGACAGGAATAAAGAAGGAAAATTGGACTAAACTGTACAAAGTGCCCATAATGCAAAATGTACTATGCCAAGACTCTTACATGAGCAAATTTCTCCTTTTGCCAATGAGAAAACTGAGATTCAAAAAGATTAAGTAATCTTACCAGGGCTTGTTAAGGATCCTAACCTTCATAGGTCTGACTCACATGCCTACTTTCAACATGCTGCCTCCTAAATAAATGCAAACATAATACATTCACACATCAATATAAAAATGTTGCTGACTGGATTAAGTGCTATGTATTCTGTATTTAAAGAGTCTGTATTTTTCCAAAGCATTTTTGACCTATATGCTGATTTCTGTTTCACAAAGCCATGTGTTGACATGAAATGAGCTTGTGGTAACCAGACCTATATTTATTTCTCATTTTGTTTCCTATAAAGAATTACCAGTGATGCACACGCTTTTGTAATTAGCTTTGGTTGTTTTGGTTTTGAGTGAGGACTCTTTAATTATTAGAGACAATTCTGTGAATTGGTGTTTAAAAAATGATGTTATAAAGAATGACCAAGGTAAAGAGTCCCTTTAAAATTTAACAACACCAATATTTACTCACCACCCACCTATAATCAAACATGTGGGTTATGTAAAATCAGCTCTTAATAGTTTCTTTCAGATACACATTCTCTTAATACCATAAAAGTCCATGAAAAAAAGAGCTTTCAGTTTGCTGTATGTACTAAAAGAGCCTACAAAAGACATGGAACTGAAATAGAGAAGTATAAGCAAGAAAGGTCATATTTCTGTCAACTGTCCAAATTGCTCAGTGCCAGCTCAAATGTAGCTTGAGCTACTTTTCTTCACAGTTTACTGTCACCAGACTTGAGTCTGATTGTGGACCCCTGCCAGAAACAAAAGACATTTTTTTCTTCTTATATTCTGTTTGAGAATACAACTCCCATGTGAATTTGGTGGTAGCCCACAATACAACTCTATTCCTCCCAGCCCTCCATATACACAAAGGTTCTGTTTTGTGGTCCCTGTGGCACTTTTGTGAATCTGGGGACACGCCAAATACTGACTCAGAATGTTTCAAAAGCCCAAATCAGGGTGCTGAACATCTCTGGCCCAGAGGCAGAAACAGCCTGCCATTAGCCAGGTTACCTCTGGAATCTATCTTTGCCCCCAGGTAAACTAGAAGGAAACAAGATTTCACATCAGGACTTGTGACCAAGGAAAATTGTGAAGTAGATCAAGTCTCCCCCTACAACTCCTTCAGCATCAGAATTCCAATCTTCTTGACCTCAAGCTAGAAATAGAACTTTGGCAGGAATTTTATACAATAGGCAGAACAGTGGTCAGGAGACCAGGCTCTTTGGCTAGTTCTGCCATCACCTTGCCCTGTGACCTTGGGGAAAGCACTGTAACCCCAAGTTGTTCAGTAGGTTCATTTGTTGAAGTAAGATGAACTTGATGTTTTCTGAGTTTCCTCTAGCTCAGGAATTTGGGAATTTTCTGATTTTATGATTAACCAGTCCTTGCTAATGTACCAATGAGACAGCAGTAAATGTGGTGTGGCCTTCTTCACTATTTCCCATTTCTAAAGACTCTTTCCCCATACCTGATCACATGTGAACACAAAGCACAACTATTTGTTGTGTCTGTCTCCCATGAAATATAAAGCTACTTGAGGATAATGCATGCCTTATCCATTTCTACATTTCTTTTAGATTGGGCATGATGCCTGACACATACTAGATACTAAGCAAAAGAGGTTCAGCTATTTCTTGCCAACTAATGACTATAACTGAAGACCATTTAAGAAGGCAGGATGGCCCCACAGAATCAAGATGGTGGAATAGAAAGATCCCGAGCCCATTTCCTCCCAGGGAAACATCAAAACTATAACTATATATAGAACAACTCTCTCTAAGAATGATCTGGACTGGCAGAACAACCACTCTATAATTAAGCATGTTTTTAAACCATATTGAAATGAGTAGCAGGGACAGAGAAGTAATCTAGACAGGACCTATACCCCCAGTACAGGGACCCACAAAAAGAAGGGATATCACAAACTCAAAGGTCTTCTCTATAAAGTAAAGATTTACCTCATAGTGGAAAGAAAAGCTATGACCAACCTAGATAGCATATTCAAAAGCAGAGACATTACTTTGCCAACAAAGGTCTGTCTAGTCAAGGCTATGGTTTTTCCAGTGGTCATGTATGGATGTGAGAGCTGGACTGTGAAGAAGGCTGAGCACCGAAGAATTGATGCTTTTCAACTGTGGTGTTGGAGAAGACTCTTGAGAGTCCCTTGGACTGCAACGAGATCCAACTAGTCCATTCTGAAGGAGATCAACCCTGGGATTTCTTTGGAAGCAATGATGCTGAAGCTGAAACTCCAGTACTTTGGCCACCTCATGCGAAGAGTTGACTCACTGGAAAAGACTCTGATGCTGGGAGGGATTAGGGGCAGGAGGAGAAGGGGATGACAGAGGATGAGATGGCTGGATGGCATCACTGACTCAATGGACGTGAGTCTGAGTGAACTCCGGGAGATGGTGATGGACAGGGAGGCCTGGTGTGCTCCGATTCATGGGGTCGCAAAAAGTCAGACATGACTGAGTGTCTGAACTGAACTGGACACCCTATCCCTAGGGTCCAACACCAGGAAGGTGAGCTCCCATAACTGGCTGAAAATGAGCAGGGTTTAAGTCCATAAGAGCTGTAGGAAACCAGTATTTTGCTCTTAAAGGGGTTGAACACAAACTCATTTCCTCCAAGTTCTAGTACAGAAGCAGCAGATTGAATAGCACCTGGCACTCTAACTATCCTGTCAAGATTGTATCATCAGCCCCCTGGCCCATGCCTGGTTCTGGCTCCAACAAACCCACCAAATCAGCAGCCCCTGTCCCACCCTAGAAAATCCTCAACCCATAATAAGATTCAGCTCCAGCCCTCCCACCAAGATGGCAGCACCTGGTATCTCCCACAAAAGCCCTGGCCTGTGCTCACTACAGCCCTCCCATTAAAGCATATGCTTTCTGCATATGAATGGCCTACACAAGGTCACAACTTCAAGACCAACAGAGGTAACTGCTTTACCCAACTCATACAAACAGAAAGATCAAACAAAATAAGAAATTAGTTTCCAATGAAAGAATAAGATAAAACCTAAGAAAAATCCTAATGAAATGGTAATAAGTAATTTTTCTAATAAAGGGTTCAAAGTTATGGTCCTAATGATGCACACAAACTCAACAAAAGAGAAACACAGTGTGAACTTCAATAGATTTAGAAAAATGTTTTTTAAAAACCAGAGTAGAACAGAACAATTGAAATGAGAAATACATTAGAGAGAGTCAATAGCAGATTAAGTGATACTAAAAAATGTATAAGTGACCTGGAAGATAGAATGACAGAAATGACCCAATCAGCATTAAAAATTTATTTTAAAAAATGAAGATAGTTTAAGGGACATCTTGAATAACACCAAGTATACTAACATTTGCATGATAGAGGTCTCAGAAGCAGAAGAGAGAGAGAAAGGATCAGAAAATGCATCTGATTAAATAATGGCTGAAAACCTCCCTAACCTAGCAAAGGAAAGAGATATCCAGGTCCAGGATAACCAGGCCCAAAAGTTAAAAACAGAGAATTTTTTAGGCAGCAAGAGAAAAACAAGTCACACACAAGGAAATTGCCAAAAGGCTATCAACTCATTTTTTTTTACCAGAAACTTTGCCAGCCAGAAGGGAGTGGCATGATATATTTAAAGCATTCAAAGAAAAAAAGCCTAAAACCAAGGATATTCTACCAGGCAAGGTGATCATTCAGAACTAAAGGAGAGATAGAGTTTCCTAGAGAAGCAAAAAAGAGTTCATCACCACTAAACCGGACTTATAAGAAATGCTAAAGGTCTTCATTAAAAAAAAAGAAAGACAATGCCATAACTAAAAATAAGAACTATATGGGAAAAAAACCAAACACCTCAGTGGTAAAGTCAAATGTATACAAACAGAAGCAGATCAACCACTTAAAAATGCTAATATGAAGGTTAAAGGACAAAAGACATAAACCAACTATAACTACAATAAATGGTTAAGGGATACACAAAATTTTAAAAATGTAAAATATGCTGTCAAAAACATAAAATGTTTACCAAGGGAGAAAGAGAGGAAAGATAAACTGGGAGGTTGGGATTGCCATACACACACTACTATGTATAAAATAGATAACTGATAAGGACCTACTGTATAGCATAGAGAACTCTACTCAGTACTCTATAATGACCTATATGGGGAAAGAATCTAAAAAGAGTGAATATATGCATATGTATAACTGATTCACTTTGCTATACACCTGAAACTCACACAATATTATAAATCAAATATATGCCAACAATGTTTTTTAATTGAAGGAGAGAATTTTTAAAATGTAGAGCTTTTACAATGTATTTGAACTTAAGTAACCAACAACTTAAAACAAATAGCTATATACATAGGTCAACATATATGAACTTCATGAAAACCGCAAACCAAAGACCTACAATAGACACACAAAAATAAAGACAAAGGAAACTAAACACAACACTAAAGAAAATCATCAAACAAAAAGAAATAGACTAAGAGAAGAAACACATAAGAACTGCAAAAACAAAAAAGAAACCAGAAAACAATCAACAAAATGTACATACCTATCAACAACCATTTTAAATATAAATGGACAAATCTTTCCAATCAAAAGACAAAGAATGGCTGGATAAAAACAACAAACAAGATATTATATATATATATATATATATATATATACACACACACACACACACACACACACACACATATATATACTGCCTACAAGAGATTCACTTCAGAGCTAAAGACACACAAAGACCGAAAGTGAAGATATTTCATGCAAATGGAAATAAACAAACAGAAAACTTCAGCAAAACTCATATTAGAAAAAAATATACTTAAGACAAAGACTATTAACAAAACATAAAAAAGGGCATCACATAACAATAAAGTGGTCAATCCAAGAGACAATAGAATATTTGTAAATATGTATGTGCCCAACATAGGAGCACCTAAATATAGAAAGCAAATACAAATAGACATAAAGGGAGAAATTGACAGTAATCCAATGATAATACCCCTACTTATGTCATTCCAGACAGAAGATCAATAAGGAAATAGTGGCCTTAAATGTCATATTAAACCTAATAGATATCTACAGAACATCCCAACCAAAAACAGCAGAATACGTATCATTTTTTTCAAGTGCATATGAAACATTCTCCAGAATAGATCACATGTTAAACCATAAAACAAGTCTCAGTAACTTTAAGAAGACTGAACTCATAGTAAGCATCTTTACCAAACCACAATATATAAAACTAGAAATCAATTCTACAAAGAAAAATTTTAAGAAAAAACAAAAACACATGGAGTCTAAACAACATCCATACAATCCAGTAATTCCACATTTGGGTATTTATGCAAAGAATATAAAAATACTAATTTGAAAAGATGACTTTCTAGGAATTCCCTGCTGTCCAGTGGTTAGGACTCCACATTTTCACTGCTGAGGGCCCGGGTCCAATCCCTGATCGAGGAACTAATATCCCATAAGCTGCACAGCACAAGCAAAAAAAAAAAAATGAAAAGATATGTGCATCCCAATATTCATTGCAACGTTATTTACAATAGCCAACATTATTTACAATAGCCAAGATATAAGTGTCCATCGACAGATGAATCGATAAAGAAAAGTAAAGAAGATTGTGTGTGTGTGTGCTTGTGTGCACGCTCTTGTGTATGTAGAAATAGAATATCACAATTTGCATTTTTGACAACTTGGATGGACCTAGAGAGTATTCTGTTTAGTGAAATGTCAGACAGAGAAAGACAAATACTACACATTTTTATTTATATGTGAAATATGAAAACTGAAGCAAGTGAACAAAGAAAACAGAAATAGACTCAAAGATACAGAGAACAAACTAATAGTTGCCAAAGGGGAGAGGGATGGGAGGATGAATGAAATAGTGAAAGTAATTAAGGAGTATAATGCAAACTATCAGTTACAAAATAAGGGAGGGTATATATGTATACACATAGATGATAGACTCCATTGTATAGCAGAAATGAACATAGCATAATAAAGCAATTATACCCCAATAAAAAAATAAGTCATGTGATAACAATGTATGGCAGAAAAAAATAGTCAGTATTATTTTAATAACTTTATATGGAACTTCCCTGGTGGCTCAGACAGTAAAGAATCTGCCTGCAATGCGGGAGACCCAGATTTGATCCTTGGGTCAGGAAGATCCCCTAGAGAAGGGAATAGCAACCCACTCCAGTATTCTGGCCTGAAGAATCTCATGGACTGAGGAGCCTGGAAGGCTACAATCCATTGCGTCTCAAAGAGTAGGATATGACTGAGCAACTAATACTGTCACTTTTTCACTATGGTGTGTAGCATACAAAAATATCAAATCGCTATGTTGTATGTGTGTGTTAGTTGCTCAGTTGTGTGCGACTCTTTGTGACCCCATAGATTATAGCCTGCCAGGCTCCTCTCTCCATGGAATTCTCCAGGCAAGAATACTGGAGTGAGTTGCCATGCCCTTCCCCAGGGGATCTTCCTGACCCAGGGATTGAATGTGGGTCTCCTGTGTTGCCGGCAGATTCTTTACTGTACAAGCCACCAGGGAAGCCCACTATGTTGTATACCTGAAACTAAAATTGTAAGTCAACTAATATTTCAAAAAGTATAGAATGGCACAGCTGATTGTCAGCAGGAAAGTTGCTACAGAATAGGAGGTACCCTGAATTGCCTTTCAAATGTTATCCCAATGCCACCTTTACCACCATTTTAAAGACAACTTTTATTAATCACATAACAGTTTAATCAATGTAATTGTAGGGCTCTCTTTTAATTTCCTCACCATTCTGAGTGTGTGTGTGTGGGGGTATGTGTGCCCATATGGAGAGAGAGAATGCACTTTCCCTAATTTTTTAACATTTCAGTTTGCAAATACATTTCTTGCTGTGTCATTCATACAGGTTTCATCTTCACAGAATAAAAACTGATGACATGTTACTCTCTACTGCTTAGCTATTCATCACTACCCACCATTACAGTTTGTAAATGAGCTCATTAATTAATTTGATAATCAGGAATGAAAGAACTCAAATTTCAAAGGATAGGACTTCAGAAAGTGAGGAAAAGTGTTAAATGCATAACAAGGGTGGGTTACTAAGTAATATTCTATTCAAGTTTGATTACCACTGCCCAAGCTTCTTATGAGTAAACTGTTAACAGTCAACATACCAGATTCCCCAAATTAAGCACACTTCTCTATAATTAAATATCACAGCTTCATTGTTCCGATAACAAAATTGAGATATTTTCCACCATCATAATATCCTTAGTAGATAATGTCATTGGAATAGAATGATGTTACCACATGATAATAGGCTCTCAATGCCAAAGAGAAGTTATACTGTTTATTTTCAAAGCAGATCATTACATCGACTTTTTTCCATTACCAAGATTGATGCAGCTTTAAAGGTGACCAACAAAAATTTCAAAAAAAAAAATGACTTAACAGTAGGGTTATGTGCTGAATGATTCAAATACCGAGGGAGATGCCACATATAGTAGCATAGAATCCATTTAAAAATTAACCTTTGCCAAACCTTCAGCAGCAGTTTGCTCTGAAAAATGAGAGCAACTGTCAGAGGCCCCAAAGTGCTTCAAAACACAATAAAACCTTATGTTGACATAGTCCATTTCTTGATAACTATGGAATTCTGGAATAGAACACCCACTAACAGAGGAACCTGGTGTGCAGCTAACAGACATGAGCCAACTCATCTTGACAAGCAACCTAAAGAAAGGTTGTGCTACAAATACCAGGCCCTGCAAACAGACTTTTACCACAAACCAAAGAAAAACCTTCCCACACGCCTCTGAGACCAGAGCCATTTCAGTCACTTGGAGATACAACCCTATCAGTGAGGTCATCTTCAAATACTAGAGACAAACAATGACTACCTTTCTCTGAGAGTCAAAGCACCTACACAAAGGCCTTTCAGCTAGAACATGCTTAATACAAGTGACTGCATTATCACATTTCATCTCTCCCCTCCAGAGGAAGGCAAAGGGACAGGACAGGGAGACTACCTCTAAATTTTTAAAAAAAAGGTAGGTGATTCAGCTTGGACTAGTTGACTTTCAAAATCAGATATGGCATTGGAAAGATACACCAATTTCTATATACTTTTCATTTTAAGAAATATTTCATGAGTAAGGCACTCTGTGAAGGGCTGCTGGAGGTAGAAAAAGAAAACAAACAAAAAGCCTACTTTACTCAAATCAAGCTGCCTGCTCACTGGTATTTATTTTCTCTTCATGAAGTCATTTGAACTGGGTGGGTTCCAGTTGAAAGTACTTTGTACAGTCAGTGCTTGCTGCTTGCATGAGATGTGTGCCATGCACAATATTTTTGATGATGATGTTAATTGGTCCTGAAAATAACTTCTTTATAATTCTAAAGAATTATACATGTGTTAGGGATGCCTGAGGCTGCAAGGGCCTCAGTTACATATAAAAGATTTAAAAGGACAGATTTCTCAACTGGACAGTCCAATAGATTGACACTGATTATTTGCAAGGATGGTAGTAGCCACAGTAACTGAAAGGAAGTGATAGTATAAGAAACAGTTTTAAACAATAGCTCATTCATGAGAGAAAGCACATAATATAGAGCTCCTCAAACATATTCCAAGAAGGCATTTCTCAGTGTCACATATTGCCCCTGGGAAAGATCCTATCCAGGAAGGGCTCACCGAGAGCTCTTCAGCCCTGATTGGTGTAGCAGTCCACAAAATCTACAACTGTGTCCCTAAGCCCCACTCCCACCTAGCCCTCTAGCAACGTGTGCTTGTGATGTCCTCTGCTGACAGAAAATTCTCTTGTTAATAAAACCTCTAGTTCTGGGCATGCTTGTTCGTGTTTGCTTTTTCTGTAACACCCTGTCTTGGTCTCTTGCTCCCAGTCTTTGTGCTAGTTTCTTAGCACCTTGTACTTCTTAGTAGCTCTTATGACACTCATTATAGGTTTAATGTCTGTTTCTCTCCGTTTCTCATTAGACAGTAAACACTGTTCTATGAATTAGCATCTGATTGTTTGCTACTGTATACTCAGTATTTAGCACAGTCCCTGGCACATAGTTGGAGAAGGCAATGGCACCCCACTCCAGTACTCTTGCCTGGAAAATCCCATGGACAGGGCTGGTGGGCTGCAATCCATAGGATCGCAAAGAGTTGGGCACGACTGAGCGACTTCACTTTCACTTTTCACCTTCATGCATTGAAGAAGGAAATGGCAACCCATTCCAGTGTTCTTGCCTGGAGAATCCCAGGGACAGGGGAGCCTGGTGGGCTGCCATCTATGGGGTCGCACAGAGTCGGACATGACTGAAGTGACTTAGCAGCAGCAGCAGCAGCAGCATCCGGCACATAGTAGGTGCCTAGTAAATGCACTTTGACTATCTTGATCCTCATAGGCTCTGACACCTGTTTTTGATCAGAGGGCAAACTGGATTCTGGCTGAAAACTCATGGGTCTCATAAACAAGTCAAATTTGCTACCAAGACCAGCTTTTATCTGGTGCTAGCTGATAGTAATTCAGCATCTGACTTAGCCACAATAAAAACCCTGACCCTAAATCCCAGTTTGGGTTCTCTAGAGTATGGCCATGACTTGCTTTTGCCAGTTATCTCATGGTGTGGGAGGAAACATTACTTATTGACAGTTAGGTAGCTCCGATTGCCTTGTCTCCATCCCTAGACTCTGCCTATCAGTTGGACTTCCCAGAGGTTTTCTCTTGAACTTCCCTGATGCTGTTTGTGTGGACATTTTTCCCATTGCTAAAAATTAAACTCTAATTCAAGTTATTTTAGCCTTGGGTAACCATACTATTGTGTCAAATAAGTTAAAATGCTTCTATGCCCTTGTGAGATATAATTAACATAATATTTTGCTATAAAATTTTTAAAGAGCTTTATAATTTTGTTTTAGAAAGAATATGGTACACAAATTCTCCATAATTATCACTCATCTTGAGAATTTTGGCAAGGTAAAAAATTCAGTCTCCAAGTTGTTTCCAAATGAACATTTAATTATTAATAAATTTAACAAGTAATAGAATAAATGATGTTATACTTTGAATTGAACATTTGTTAATTTAATTTTTAAAATTTTACTTTACAATACTGTATTGGTTTTGCCATACATCAACATGAATCTGCCATGGGTGTACAGGAGTTCCCAATCCTGAACCCCCCTCCCACCCTCCCTCCCCATACCATCTTTCTGGGTCATCCCAGGGCACCAGTCCCAAGTATCCTGTATCCCGCATCAAAACTAGACTGGCGATTCATTTCTTATATGATATTATACATGTTTCCATGACATTCTCCCAAATCAGCCCACCTTCTACCTCTCCCACAGAGTCCAAAAGTCTGTTCTATACATCTGTGTCTCTTTTGCTATTTCGCATACAGGGTTATCATTACCATCTTTCTAAATTCAATATATATGCATTAGTATACTATATTGGTGTTTTTCTTTCTGGCTTACTTCACTCTGTATAATCGGCTCGTTTCATCCACCTCATTAGAACTGATTCAAATGTATTATTTTTAATGGCTGAGTAATATTCCATTGTGTATATGTACTACAGCTTTCTTATCCATTCATCTGCTGATGGACATCTAGGTTGCTTCCATGTCCTGGCTATTATAAACAGTGCTGTGATGAACACTGGGGTACATGTGCCTCTTTCAATTCTGGTTTCCTTGGTGTGTATGCCCAGCAGTGGGATTTCTGGGTCATAAGGCAGTTCTATTTCCAGTTTTTAAGGAATCTCCACACTGTTCTCCATAGTGGCTGTATTAGTTTGCATTCCCACCAGCAGTGTAAGAGAGTTCCCTTTTCTCCACACCCTCTCCAGCATTTATTGCTTGTAGACTTTTGGATCACAGCATTCTGACTGGTGTGAAATGGTACCTCACTGTGGTCTTGATTTGTATTTCTCTGATAATGAGTGATGTTAAGCATCTTTTCATGTGTTTGTTAGCCATCCGTATGTCTTCTCTGGAGAAATGTCTATTTAGTTCTTTGGCCCATTTTTTGATTGGGTCGTTTATTTTTCTGGAATTGAGCTGCATGAGTTGCTTGTATACTTTTGAGATTAGTTGTATGTGAGTTGCTTCATTTGCTATTATTTTCTCCCATTCTGAAGGCTGTCTTTTCACCTTGCTTATAGTTTTCTTTGTTGTGCAGAAGCTTTTAAGTTTAATTAGATCCCATTTGTTTATTTTTGCTTTTATTTCCAGTATTCTGGGAGGTGGATCATAGAGGATCCTGCTGTGATTTATGTCGGAGAGTGTTTTGCCTATGTTCTCCTCTAGAAGTTTTATAGTTTCTGGTCTTACGCTTAGATCTTTAATCCATTTTGAGTTTGTTTTTGTGTATGGTGTTAGAAAGTGTTCTAGTTTCATTCTTTTACAAGTGGTTGACCAGTTTTACCAGCACCACTTGTTAAACAGATTGTCTTTAATCCATTGTATATTCTTTCCTCCTTTGTCAAAGATAAGGTGTCCATAGGTGCATGGATTTATTTCTGGGCTTTCTATTTTGTTCCATTGATCTATATTTCTGTCTTTGTGCCAGTACCATACTGTCTTGATGACTGTGGCTTTGTAGTAGAGCCTGAAGTTAGACAGGTTGATTCCTCCAGTGCCATTCTTCTTTCTCAAGATTGCTTTGGCTATTCAAGGTTTTTTGTATTTCCATACAAATTGTGAAATTATTTGTTCTAGCTCTGTGAAAAATACCGCTGATAGCTTGATAGGGATTGCACTGAATCTTAGATTGCTTTGGGTAGTATACTTATTTTCACTATATTGATTCTTCTGATCCATGAACATGGTATATTTCTCCATCTATTAGTGTCCTCTTTGATTTCTTTCACCAGTGTTTTATAGTTTTCTATATATAGGTCTTTAGTTTCTTTAGGTAGATATATTCCTAAGTATTTTATTCTTTTCGTTGCAATGGTGAATGGAATAGTTTCCTTAATTTCTTTTTCTAGTTTCTCATTATTAGTGTATAGGAATGCAAGGGATTTCTGAGTGTTGATTTTATATCCTGCAACTTTACTATATTCATTGATTAGCTCTAGTAATTTTCTGGTGGGGTCTTTAGGCTTTTCTATGTAGAGGATCATGTCATCTGTAAACATTGAGAGTTTCATTTCTTTTCCAATTTGGATTCCTTTTTATTTCTTTTTCTGCTCTGATTGCTGTGGCCAAAACTTCCAGAACTATGTTGAATAGTAGCGGTGAAAGTGGGCACCCTTGTCTTGTTCCTGACTTTAGGGGAAATGCTTTCAATTTTTCACCATTGAGGATAATGTTTGCATGGGTTTGTCATATATAGCTTTTATTATGTTGAGGTATGTTCCTTCTATTCCTGCTTACTGGAGAGTTTTTTCATAAATGGATGTTGAATTTTGTCAAAGGCTTTCTCTGCATCTATTGAGATAATTATATGGCTTTTACTTTTCAATTTGTTAATGTGGTGAATTACATCGATTGATTTGCGGATATTGAAGAATCCTTGCATCCCTGGGATAAAGCCCACTTGGTCATGGTGTATGATCTTTTTAATGTATTGTTGGATTCTGATTGCTAGAATTTTGTTAAGGATTTTTGCATCTATGTTCATCAGTGATATTGGCCTGTAGTTCTCTTTTTTTTGTGGGATCTTTGTCAGGTTTTGGTATTAGGGTGATAGTGGCCTCATAGAATGAGTTTGGAAGTTTATCTTCCTCTGTCTGCAATTTTCTGGAAGAGTTTGAGTGGGATAGGTGTTAGCTCTTCTCTAAATTTTTGGTATAATTCAGCTGTGAAGCTGTCTGGACCTGGGCTTTTGTTTGTTGGAAGATTTCTGATTACAGTTTCAATTTCTGTGCTTTGTGATGGGTCTGTTAAGATTTTCTATTTCTTCCTGGTTCAGTTTTGGAAAGTTGTACTTTTCTAAGAATTTGTCCATTTCTTCCACGTTGTCCATTTTATTGGCATATAATTGCTGATAATAGTCTCTTATGATCCTTTATATTTCTGTGTTGTCTGTTGTGATCTCTCCATTTTTGTTTCTAATTTTATTGATTTGATTTTTCTCCCTTTGTTTCTTGATGACTCTGGCTAATGGTTTGTCAATTTTATTTATCCTTTCAAAGAATCAGCTTTTGGCTTTTTTGATTTTTACTATTGTCTCTTTTGTTTCCTTTGGATTTATTTCTGCCCTAATTTTTAAGATTTCTTTCCTTCTACTAACCCTGAGGTTCTCCATTTCTTCCTTTTCTAGTTGCTTTAGGTGTAGAGTTAGGTTATTTATTTGACTTTTTGCTTGTTTCTTGTGTTATGCCTGTGTTGCTATGAACTTTCCCCTTAGCACTGCTTTTATAGTGTCCCACAGGTTTTGGGTTGTTGTGTTTTCATTCATTTCCCTGCATATTTTGATTTCTTTTTGATTTCTTCTGTGATTTGTTGGTTACTCAGCAGTGTATTTTTCAGCCTCCATATGTTGGAATTTTTAATAGTTTTTCTCCTGTAATTGAGATCTAATCTTAATGCATTATGGTCAGAAAAGATGCTTGGAATGATTTCAATTTTTTTGAATTTATCAAGGCTAGATTTATGGCCCAGGATGTGATCTATCCTGGAGAAGGTTCCATGAGCACTTGAGAAAAAGGTGAAATTCATTGTTTTGTGGTGAAATGTCCTATAGATATCAATTAGGTCTAACTGGTCTATTGTATCATTTAAAGTTTGTATTTCTTTGTTAATTTTTTGTTTAGTTGATCTATCCATAGGTGTGAGTGGGGTATTAAAGTCTCCCACTATTATTGTGCTGTTATTAATTTCCCCTTTCATACTTGTTAGCATTTGTCTTACATATTGTGGTGCTCCTATGTTGGGTGCATATATATTTATAATTGTTATATCTTCTTCTTGGGTTGATCCTTTGATCATTATGTAGTGTCCTTCTTTATCTCTTTTCACAGCCTTTGTTTTAAAGTCTATTTTATCTGATATGAGTATTACTACTCCTGCTTTATTTTGGTCTCTATTTGCATGGAATATCTTTTTCCAGCCCTTCACTTTCAGTCTGTATGTGTCCCTTGTTTTGAGGTGGGTTTCTTGTAGACAACATATATAGGGGTCTTGTTTTTGTATCCATTCAGCCAGTCTTTGTCTTTTGGTTGGGGCATTCAACCCATTTACATTTAAGGTAATTATTGACAAGTATGATCCCGTTGCCATTTACTTTATTGTTTTGGGTTTGGGTTTATACACCTTTTTGTGTTTCCTGTCTAGAGAAGATCCTTTAGCATTTGTTGGAGAGCTGGTTTGGTGGTGCTGAATTCTCTCAGCTTTTGCTTGTCTGTAAAGCTTTTGATTTCTCCTTCATATTTGTTTGGTTTTTTTTTTTAACATTTTTCTTTTTTAAATTTATTTATTTTTTAAATTCTACATTACAATACTGTATTCGTTTTGCCATACATTGACATGAATCAGCCACAGGTGTACACGATCTCCCAATGCCAAAGCCCCCTCCCACCTCCCACTCCATATCATCCCCCTGGATCCTCCCGTGCACCAGCCCCAAACATCCTGTATCCTGTATTGAACATAGACTGGCGCTTCGTTTCTTACATGATAGTATACACGTTTCAATGCCATTATCCCGAATCATCTCACCCTCTCCCTCAGAGTCCAAAAGTCCACTCTATACCTCTGTGTCTCTTTTGTTGTCTCACATATAGGGTCATCATTACTATCTTTCTAAATTCCATATATATGTGTCAGTATACTGTATTGGTGTTTTTCTTTCTGGCTTACTTCACTCTGTATAATTGGCTCCAGTTTCATCCATCTCATTAGAACTGAGTCAAATTTATTCTTTTTAAGGGCTGAGTAATACTCCATTGTGTATATGTACCACAGCTTTCTTATCCATTCATCTGCTGATGGACATCTAGGTTGTTTCCAAGTCCTGGCTATTATAAACAGTGCTGCAATGAACATTGGGGTACATGTGTCTCTTTCAATTCTGGTTTCCTCAGTGTGTATGCCCAGCAGTGGGATTGCTGGGTCATAAGGCAGTTCTATTTGCAATTTTTCAAGGAATCTCCACACTGTTTTCCATAGTGGCTGTACGAGTTTGCATTCCCACCAGCAGTGTAAGAGGGTTCCCTTTTCTCCACATCCTCTCCAGCATTTATTGCTTGTAGACTTTTGGATCGCAGCCATTCTGACTGGTGTGAAATGGTACCTCATTGTGGTCTTGATTTGCATTTCTCTGATAATGAGTGATGTTGAGCATCTTTTCATGTGTTTATTAGCCATCCGTATGTCTTCTTCGGAGAAATGCCTATTTAATTCTTTAGCCCATTTTTTGATTGGTTCATTTATTTTTCTGGAGTTGAGCTGCATAAGTTGCTTGTATATCGCCTTCATATTTGAATGAGATCCTTGCTGGGTACAGTAATCTGGGCTTTTTTCTTTCACTTTAAGTATGTCTTGCCATTCCCTCCTGGCCTGAAGAATTTCTATTGAAAGATCAGCTGTTATCCTGATGAGAATCCCCTTGTGTGTTATTTGTTGTTTTTCCCTTCCTGCTTTTAATATTTGTTCTTTGTGTTTGATCTTTGTTAATTTGATTAATATGTGTCTTGGGGTGTTTCACTTTGGGATTATCCTTTTGGGGACTCTCTGGGTTTCTTGGACTTGGGTGATTATTTCCTTCCCCATTTTAGGGAAGTTTTCAACTATTATCTCCTCAAGTATTTTCTCATGGTCTTTCTTTTTGTCTTTTCTTCTGGGACTCCTATAATTCAAATGTTGGAGCATTTCATATTGTCCTGGAGGTCTCTGAGATTGTCTTCATTTCTTTTAATTTTTTTTTTTTTTTCCTCTGATTCATTTATTTCTACCATTCTATCTTCAATTTCACTAATCCTATCTTCTGCCCTCGTTATTCTACTATTTGTTGCCTCTAGAGTGTTTCTGATCTCATTTATTGCATTATTCATTATATATTGACTCTTTTATTTCTTCTAGGTCCTTGTTAAACCTTTCTAGCATCTTCTCAACTCTTGTCTCCAGGCTATTTATCTGTGATTCCATTTTGACTTCAAGATTTTGGATCATTTTCACTATCATTATTCGGAATTCTTTATCAAGTAGAAGTAGATTCCCTATCTCTTCCTCTTTTGTTTGGTTTGGTGGGCATTTATCCTGTTCCTTTACCTGCTGGGTATTCCTCTGTCTCTTCATCTTGTTTATATTGCTGTGTTTGGGGTGGTCTTTCTGTATTCTGGCAGTTTGTGGAGTTCTCTTTATTATGGAGTTTCCTTGCTGTGGGTGGGGTTGTATCAGTGGCTTGTCAAGGTTTCTTGGTTAGGGAAGCTTGTGTCGGTGTTCTACTGGGTGGAGCTGGATTTCTTCTCTCTGGAGTGCAATGACGTGTCCAGTAATGAGTTATGAGTCAATGGTTTTGGAGTAACTTTGAACTGTCTGTATATTGAAGCTCAGGGCTGTGTTCCTGTGTTGCTGGAGAATTTCCATGGTATGTCTTGCTCTGGAACTTGTTGGCCCTTGGGTGGTGCTTGGTTTCAGTGTAGGTATGATGCATTTGATAAACTCCTATCGATTAATGTTCCCTGGAGTCAGAAGTTCTCTGATGTTCTCAGGATTTGGACTTAAGCCTCCTGCTTCTGGTTTTCAGTTTTATTTTTACAGTAGTCTCAAGACTTCTCCTTCTATACCGTACCACTGATAAAACATCTAGGTTAAAGATAAAAGTTTCTCCACATTGAGGGACACACACAGAAGTTCACAGAGTTACATGGAGAAGAGAAGAGGGAGCGGGGAGTTAGAGGTGAACTGAATGAGATGAGGTGGAATCAAAAGGAGAGAGCAAGCCAGCCAGTAATCACTTCCTTATGTGCGCTCCACAGTCTGGACCACTCAGAGATGTTCACAGAGTTATACAGAGAAGAGGGAGGAAGGAGACAGATGTGAGCAGGAGTATAAAAGAGGGGAATGAAAAGGAGAGAGACAGATCCAGCCAGTAATCAGTTCCCTAAGTGTTCTCCATCGTCTGGAACACACAGAGATTCACAGAGTTGGGTAGAGAAAAGCAGAGGGAGGGGAGGAGACAGAGGCGACCTGGTGAAGAAAAAGGAGAGTCCAAAGGAGGAGAGAGGAGTCAAGCCAGTAATCTTGCTCTCAAGTAAAAATAGGTACTGAAGATTGGGTTTTTGAAGGTACAAAATTGATAACAAATACCAAAAAGCAAAGATTAAAAATCTAGAGTTGGTGTTGGATTTTCAAAAATACAATATTAAAGAAAAGAAGAAGAAGAAAAAAGTCACAAGAATTATTTAAAATATACATATATGAAGTTTGCTCTTAAAATAGGGTCTTTTTTGGAAAAGTAATAGTGTGTTATAAAAATGAAAATTAAAGGAGAAATAGAGGACTTAAAAATTAAAAAAATGTTAAAAAAAGAAGAAAAAGCAAACATCAAAAAAACAATGATCGTAAAAATAGTAAAGACATATCTAGGACTTTCTCTGGTGTTGTTGTGGGCAGTGTGGGGTCAGTTCATTTTCGGATAGTTCCTTGGTCTGGCTTATATTTCTCAAGATCTATAGGCCCCTTCCTATGTAGTCGGTACTAATGACAGGGTTTTAATCTATTGCACCTGTCACTTCCAAGGAGATTCCCTCTGTTTTAGCTTCTGTTTGCTAGTCTCTTCAGTGTCTGATTTCCGCCCTGACACAAAGGGGGGCGGTGGTGGACACTTTTTTTAGGCTCACTTGTTCAATTGCACTGTGGGGAAGGAGGGATGCTGCGAACAAATAACACTGGCGTGTGCTCGCAGTGTCTCAGACACACTGGGCCTGCCCCCGCTCACGGCGCACACAGCTCAGGCTCTAGGTTGCTTTGCCGGGAACCGTCTGAGGCTGGCCCTGGGCTGCATGCACCTCCCAGGTCAAAGCGGCTCAGGCTCAGGCACTCAGGTAGTCCTCAGAGGTGCAGGTTGGGCCTGCGTTTTGTGCCCTTCCCAGGTCCAAGTAGCTCAGGTGTTTGGCAAGCGCAGTCACTGCAACTTATCGCCTCTCCCTTCCCTGCTGCTCAGTTTTCTGGGTGTATAGCTGGTGCACCTTCTCAGGTGGATGATGACTGTTTTCGAAGACAATGAACTGCTTTTCTGGGTGCTTGATGTCCTCTGCCGGCATTCAGAAGTTGTTTTGTGGAATTTACTCAGCGTTGAAATGTTCTTCTTTTTTTTTTTTTCTGTTAGGTATTATTTTTATTACCTCATTTTCTTTTTTTTTTTAATGTTAATTTATTTATTTTTTAATTAAATTTATTTATTTTTTAATTACAATACTGTATTTGTTTTGCCATACATTGACACGAATCAGCCATAGGTGAACATAATCGGAATTTGTGAGGGAGAAATTGGTCTCCTCATCCTATTCCTCCCCCGTCTTAGGACCGTCCCTGTTAATTTAATTTTTGTATTGTCTTTTCATATTTGTAGGCAATACTTTTTCAGCACTCAGACATTTTTATGGGCACCTGAAATGCTCATGGTCCTTTGGTAATACTTGTACAGAGTTAAAGGCATAATAGTGCCTTATCGTAAGAAAGCTTCTATCCCTTATGAACTAGTGCAGAGGCCTGGCCCTTACCAATCTGCTAAGACCTACACAGTTGAACCATTTAATGGGAAGCTGTGTTATGGGCAATAAACTCCAATTAACTCTTGGGTTAGTGAAATCTCCAATATTTCCATATCACTATTAAACACTGCCTAGTTTTTATAAAGACTTGGGAACCTAAATGATTCTTTTCTCTGAAAACTTGTCTCTTCATGTAAAAGCCCTACTCACACAGCATGTTGTCAAACAAGTGTCTGACAAGTGTCAAACTAGTGAGGCTATATCACATATGTCTAGAATTCCGCCTCCAGATACCTGGTTAAATCCAGATATAAGTGACTTTTACCTTACACAGGATACATTCCATTCCTCTAACCAGCCTGACTGCTGAGTTTGACCAAGTCATTTTCAAAAATACTCTCAGAAGGGGTTCTAGTTCTTCATCCCAGAAACTGCTGCTCTCTCCCAAACTCCTGAGAGTAAGGTTGAGTGACTGACTCTTTCTCATTAATTCAGTAGTTATTTGACATTTATTATGCACAAACAAGTACGTGGACAATAAAGATATGAGCTGGAGAGTCTGAGAGGTGCTGTAGTCACTCAGTAATGCAAGCTGATTAGGGATCTCTCAGTCAGTCAGTAACATAAGCCTGCAAAAGGCCGAGACAAAGTACATTCTCTTCTGCATAACACTGAGCTCAGAATAGACTTTTTCCTGGTAACCAGGCAGGCACACAAGGACAAGCATGCCATAACAACTGCAATTGGATTTGAGTCCCAAAATAGACTCTGTTGGTTATATTAATTTACTTCAAATTACATATGCATCTCTCTGAAGTATTACTAAATAATATGTTTCACAGATATTACTGATAGGAAAACCTCATTAGATCATGCCATTCTCTTTTTTCCCCTGGTGAATAAATGAGTTCTCTTGTACCCTATGATTAGTGGGATTTGGTTATGACCAAACTGTCAACCGTTTGGAAGCATTTACTTAATCATGGTAGCAAGGGACAGGTAAATATGTGCATTTAACTGAGCCCACAATATTTGCTATTCTTTGGGCTTTATTTCTACCTATTGGGTTATGCCTGACAAATAGAGTTTACTTCATTCTGTTTCAGTAAGTAATATACTGTTAAAGAGTCTTTCTAATCCAGTTAAGTCTTCTAAAAATCTGATTATGATGGATTAATTAAAAGCTTGTTTTATGTCTCCGAAACGTTGCTCCTTCATTCCTCCAAGGAGCCTTCTGCTTACTTGCAGATTTATCAGGGAAACACAAGAGAACTAAATTGGCCCACCAAAGGTTCACAGTAACTTTGGGAGAAAAAAAAAAACCAAACTGCTGGATTTCTGTGTGATTGGCTGCCAGCATCTTTGGGCAGGTGACTGATCAATAGGAGTATTTGCTGAGTTTGAGAAACACAGAGGTTGAGAGCCTGACATCTGCAGACTGGTTGGATTCAAATCCTGGATCTACTATTTTATTATTTGTGAGACATTGGAATATTAGTTAGTTCCTGTCTGCCTTTCCTCCTCTCTATAAAATGGACCTGAAATAGAACCAGTATAGTGTTGTTTATAAGGATTAGATGAATTAGAGCAGAAAGCTGGCACCTAATAAAAGTTACTTAAGTCAAAATTGCATTTATAAAAGGTAATAAGCATTTCTCAAGTTTACTTTTTTGAAAATCCTTACTAAAATCCTAAGAGCAAAAGTTAGTATTTTCAATTCATAGAGGAAACCAAGCTTCACAATCAATCAATCATTTCTTCCAATATCACAAAACTACTTAGAACTAGAACCAGAATTTGAGCTAAAGTCTCCTTGAAGGTAAAGTCTGAATTCTTGACATGATAGCAATAATAATATAAACAAAATACTGAAAATTCAATGCTGCTTTGTATTCACATACCTATTCAGCATTACTTAGTACCTGCTGCTGCTGCTGCTAAGTTGCTTCAGTCGGGTCAAAAGTAAAAGACATCTTATGTCCTTAAGGCCAAAACAAATTACAACAATCACTTCTAATGAAAGATGAAATACTTCATGAAGAAAATGTCATTAACCTGAGCCTAGAAATTTAGTAATACTTCTCTAATCAAACAATCCAGAGCTGGTTTGGATGAAAGTTGACAGTTCATTTAATTCAGGTCATTCATATCCAAGACTTAGATTCTCTTCATTTTTAATCCCTCTTACTTGACACATGGCTTCTGCTTAGATACCTCTAGAGAGGAAAAAAGATGTTTCGCAGGTGACCTCTAAAAGGGGCCTTTCAATTCTGGGATTCTATAGCTTTATCATTTAATACCTTTGTTGAATTTCCTTCCAAAAGAGAATTCTACTATTAATATTAATATAAAGCAATATAAAGCTAGACTGGGTAAAAAACTTCCAATTCTAAAGAAGTCAACTATGGGAAGTGATCAAAGCAGAATATTAAGGTGGTCAGATTTACATTTTCAAAGTTCTCTCCAGCACAAATGTGAAAGATGGAGGGAGTTGGGGGAGAAATGGAGATGAGAAAATTATTTAGTGAGGCTAGAGCTATAGGAATAGCTAAATAGCTAAATACCCTAAATATTACTGGGACATAAAACTGGCAAGCTCAGAGCTTTGTTGTTATTCAGTTGCTAAGCCATGTCCAACTCTTTGCAACTCCATGGACTGCAGCATTACAGACTTCTTTGTCCCTCACTATCTCTCTGAGTTTGCTCAAATTCATGTCCTTTCAGTGGATGATGCTATCTAATGATCTTATCCTCTGCCAACCCCTTCTCCTTTCACCCTCAATCTTTCCTAGCATCAGGGTCTTTTCAATGAATTAGTTCTTTGCATGGCCAATTAGAGCTTCAGCTTCAGCATTAATCCTTCCAATGAATATCCAGGTTTGATTTCCTTTACGTTTGATCTCCTTACTGTCCAAGGGACTCTCAAGAGTCTTCTCCAGCACCACAATTCAAAAACATCAATTCTTCCCAGTTCAGCCTTCTTTAGGGTCCAACTCTCATATCGATACATGACTACTGGAAAAACCACAGCTTTGAATACAGGGACCATATGCTATCTAGGTGGTCTTCCCAGATGGCTCAGATGGTAAAGAATCCACCTGCAAGGAGGGAGACCTGGGTTTGATCTCTGGGTTGGGAAGATCCCCTGAAGAAGGAAACATCTACCTATACCAATATTTTTGCCTGGATAATTCCACAGACAGAGGAGCCTGGCAGACTACAGCCCATGGCATTGCAAAGAGTTGGACATGACTGAGTGACATTCACTTTCACTTCACTTCTATGTTTGTCATAGCTTTTCTTCCAAGGAGCAGACATCTTTTAATTAAATGGCTACAGTCATCATCCACAGTGATTTTGAAGCCCAAGAAAAGAAAAATTGCTATTCCTTCTACTTTTCCCCATTCTGTTTGACATGAAATGGTGAAACGGGAGCCATGATCTCAGTTTTTTGAAGGAACAAGCTTTTTAAATCTCCTCTTTCACCCTCATCAAGAGGCTCTTTAGTTCCTCTTCAATTTACAGTGGTACCATCTGCATATCAGAAGTCATTGATATTTTTCCTGGCAACCTTGAGTCTAGCTTCTGATTCATCTAGGCTGGCATTTCACATGATGTACTCTGCATATAAGTTAAATAAGCAAGGTGACAGTATAGATCCTTGTCGTACTCCTTTCCGAATTTGGAAGCAGCTTATTGTCCCATGGCCCAGTTCTAACTGTTGCTTCTTGAACTACATACAGGTTTCTCAGGAGACAGGTACAGTGGTATGGTATTCCCATCTCGAAGAATTTTCCAGTTTTTTGTGACCCACACAGTCAAAAGTTGTAGCATAGTCAACGAAGCAGAAGTAGATGTTTTTCTGGGATTTCTCTCCTTTCTCTATGATTCAACGAATGTTGGCAATTTGATCTCTAGTTCCTCTACCTTTTCTACATCCAGCTTGTACATTTGGAAGTTCTCAGTGCACATACTGCGGAAGTATAGCTTGAAGGATTTGGAACATAACCTTGCTAGCATGTGAAATGAGCACAATTATGTGGTAGTTTGAACAATCTTTGGCATTGCCCATCTTTGGGATTGGAAGGAAAACTGACTTTTTCCAGTCCTGTGGCCACTGCTGAGTTTTCCAAATTTATTTTTATATCAAGTGCGACACTTTAAGAGCACCATCTTTCAGGATTTTTAAACAGTTCACCTGGAATTCCATCACCTCCACTAGTTTTGTTCATACTAATGCTTCCTAAGGCCCCAACTTCACACTTCAGGATGTCTGGCTCTGGTGAGTGACCACACCATCATGGCTATCTGGATCATTAAGACTTTTGTATAGTTCTTCTGTGTATTCTTGCCACATCATCTTAATGTCTTCTGCCTTTGTTAGGTCCTTATTGAATCTGTCCTTTATTGTGCCCATCCATGAATATCTCTAATTTGATATCTCTAATTTTCTTGAAGATATTTCTAGTCTTTCCCATTCTATTGTTTTCCTTTATTTCTTTTCTCTGTTCACACAAGAAGGCTTTCTTACCTCTCCTTGCTATTTTCTGGAACTCTGCATTCAGTTGGATATATCTTTCCTTTTCTCCCTTGCCTTTTGCTTCTTTTTTCTCAGCTATTTGTAAAGCCTCCTCAGACAATCACTTTGCCTTCTTCCACTTCCTTTTCTTTGGGATAGTTTTGTTTACTGCCTTCTGTACAATGTTACAAACCTCTATTCATAATATTTGAGGCATTCTGTCTACCAGATCCTATCCCTTAAATCTATTTGTTACCTCCAATGTAAAATCATATGAACTTTTATTTAGGTCATACCTGAACAGCCTACTGATTTTCCCTACTTTCTTCAATTTAAGCCTGAATTTTGCAACCAGGAGTTCATGATCTGAGCCACAGTCAGCTCCAGGTCTTATTTTTGCTGATTGTATAAAGCTTCTCCATCTTCGGCTGCAAAGAATATGATCAGTCTGATTTCAGTATTGACCATCTGGTGATATCCATGTGTAAAGTCATCTCTTGTGTTGTTGGATGAGAGTATTTGCTATGACTCTTGACATAGCAGTGTGTTCTCTCAACAAAACTCTGTCACTCTTCACCCTGCTTCATTTTTGACTCCAAGGCCAAACTTACCTGTTATTCCATGTATCTCTTGACTTCCTACTTTTACATCCCAATCCCCTCTGATTGAAAAGACATCATTTTTGGTGTTAGTTCTAGAAGGTATTGTAGGTCTTTATAGAAACAGTCAACTTCAACTTCTTTGGCTTTATGTGTTGGGCACAAACTTGGATTACTGTGATATTGAATGGTTTGCCTTGGAAACGAACTGAGATTGTTCTATTATTTTTGAGATTACACCCAATTACTGCATTTCAGGGGGTCTTTCTGGTAGCTCAGATAATAAAGAATCTACCTGCAATGCAGGAGACCCAGGTTTGACCCTGGGTCAGAAAGATCCCCTGGAGAAAGGAATGGCTACCCACTCTAGTATTCTTGCTTGGAGAATTCCATGTACAGATAAGTGTGGCAGCCTACAGTCCATGGAGTCATGAAAATTCAGACACAGCTGAGTGACTAACATACACCTCATTTTGGACTCTTTGTTGGCTATAAGGCTACTCCATTTCTTCTAAGGTATTCTTGCCCACAGTAGTAGATATAACAGTCACCTGAATTAAATTCACCCATTCCTGTCCATTTTTAGTTCATTGATTCCTAACATGTTGATATTCACTCTTGCCATCTCCTGCTTGGCCATGTCCACATACCTTGATTCATGGCCTAACAGTCCAGGTCTTATGCAATATTGTTCTTTATAACATCAGACTTTAATTTCACCACCAGACACATCCAAAACTAGCATCCTTTCTACTTTGGCCCAGCCACTTCATTCTTTCTGGAGCTATTAGTAATTGCCCTCTGCTCTTCCCCAGAAGAAGAGCAGAGGATGCTTTCATATCTGTGGGGCTCATCTTCTTGTGTCAAACCTTTTTGCCTTTTATAGTCTCATGGGGTTCTTGCAGCAAGAATACTGGAGTGGTTGGCCATTCCCTCCTCCAGTGGACCACATTTTGTCAGAACTCTCCACTATGACCCATCCATCTGGGTGGCCCTGCCTGGCATGGCTCATAGCTTCACTGATGTACACAAGTCCCTTTGTCATTAAAGGCTGTGATCCATTAAGGGGGCTTTATTAATGATAAAAAGTGGTTAGTCAAAAATAACCTGAGTATCTGTCTTGGGAGATGGGATAAATAATGAAATGGAAACTAAAAAGAATGAGCAAATTTGTTCAGCAAACAGTGGTTTATTTCTGTAACTAAAGCATTTGGGGTGCCCATATCATGTACAAGTGAAATATTACTAGTCTAGTGATAAGAGATATGAAATGAAGTATGGAAAGAGAGATTGGGATCTAATCACCATTTAGGTGACAACTAAATCCCTGTTAATAGACAAGCTAATCCAAGGGAAAGAACTAGAGGGAGCAGAGCAGTGAACAAAAGAAAGAAGAACCCTAAGCAACTCCAGCATCAAGAGCAGGGAAAGGAAGGAAATTGGGAAAGGAAAGAGAATTGTAAGAAAAGTAAATAGAACACTGGGGAAATTTCACATATCTTTTTCTCCCCAACTATGGTATATATAAACAAACACAAGTTAAGAAAAAATAATTGTCATTATATCCCTTATTTTATCATCCTCACCTAACTGAAAGATTTTTACCCCAGTTTTTAAACAGTGTACCATTCAATGGATTAGGAAAAGCAGATAAAACTGGTCACTACTTATTTCTCTGTCTTCTCAGTCATGAGCAGCAATTCTCTCTCCAGTTTTCCACAGTAAAAGAGTTTCCAAGCTGTTGCCTTCTTCTATGAGTGTCCAATACATGGATATGTGAGCTGATGCCCTGGCAGCTATAGATCCTTTCTGCATATTGCTTTTTCTCTTACACACAGCCTTGATAAAACACTTTTTGCCTCCCAGTAAGAAACTCAGTTCTTAAAAATGAAATGCAAACTCTAGATTTAAATTAACTTAACTAATGATTGCCATGCCAGTGTGTGAACCACACCTTTATGATAAATGAGATCCTGAAAGAAAAATAAAGGTAATGAGGATGGCAGCCAGGGTCAACTATCGTTCCTTATATTACTCTTTACCACAATTTTACACTGTTATATCAGGAGGAAGAAAACAAAATTTGGAAAGATTATATTTGGTAATCCATCTTCATTAGCAAAAATTAAATCAAAAGGGCATATATTTTGTACTGATTGCCAAATGTGCATTCTACTCTAAATTCATAATTTCTAATTCATGATTTCCTGTGAATTCTATTGTAATAGATTAAATTATACTTAAATTTTTCTAAAAAGGGAATAGGCTTCATTGATTCAGTTCCAGTATATTTAGTTTCCTCATCACCAAATCCTTGGTTTCACCACTCCAGTCCTGATTTCTGCCTGCTCCCCCACCCACACACACACAGAACCTACAACTCCCTACATATTTTGTCCTCCCTTCCTGACTGAATTTTCAGCACCATCACAAGCCACTATATATTTCACTTATACATAAGTTTAGAATCTATCTTCCACCACAGGAATATAAAGTTCATGAAGGCTTGGAATTTTTCTGTTCTATTTACAGCTTAATTCCCAGTATTCATAACAATTAACACATAAGTTAGGCTTACTAGGTTCAATAAATCAATTAATGTCATCATATCACTATCAGATTTACTTCTGCTGTTATTATATGATGTCTCAATAAAAACAATTGAGGATATAAAGTGTCATAAATAATGGTGGTATTAACAAATGTGAGAGGCATATGTAATACAAATGCTTCTGGTAATGTTCCTATATAGTTATGTAACCTTGAACATATCATTATATATTCTTCTTCTATCTTCATCTGTAAAAGAAGAAGGTGAGGTTAGATTCTTTATTGCTCCAGAATTTAATGGTTCTAGATTTAGGTTAAGTCAATGAAACGAAAGAAGAGAAGGGAAAGGTCAATATCTAACAGTTTTTTACAGTGGAACTGTGACCTAAAAAGTGGGACAAGTAAGGGCCAATAGTGAGGACAGAGTGGGGGTAAGCAGAGAAAGTTGGCAGTCAACATTGGTAAGAGGAGATATAAGCAGGACAGAAATATGAGTTCAAGAAGAGACAGTACATGTGGTACTGCATTTAATGCAATCATTGTGGGTTTCAGGTTGAAGGAGACAACACATGGGATGCATGGGATGTAATCTGTCATCTAATGAGAAGTCGTAGAGCTTATACATACATATATAAATACATTATATATGCAATTAGAAAGAACTGTGCAGGAACACAGTTTCTGTTGGAATCGGTACAGCCACCAACCACTGAGGACCCTCAGTTTCATGGCTGTGTCCATGCTACTGATGGTTTCTTTGGTTCCCAATTATGGAGGTAAAAGATAAGCTGACAGAATGACCCAGATATATTCTTATACTTAACTGAAAAATCCAAAGAGAATTCCAAGTGGGCTCTTCTGACAAATCTTAGAAAATGGTTCATTTATTTCAGGCCTTTGCCGTCTGTTTTGCCTCACCACCACAAATAATGTTTTTCTAAATATTTACATTGTTTAGTTAAAGTTTCACAAGCCCCTAATCTCAAACTGATATGGAGTCAAAACATAGAAATTGGAGCATTATTTCCTAGAGAAATTCAACTTTCTCAATAAGCACATATTTGTGCAACATTCAAAATGTCTTTAAATAAATATTGAGTTTCATTTTTACCATTCTTAAAAAAAGAAAAAGAAAAACCGCAACTAACACCATAAAACCCCTGAAATTTTATTACAGAAAAAAATCACCAACATCCAGTATAATCAAATAAAGCAGATCCATTCCCCTAGCTTGCATAGCTATCCATAATTCCAGTAGGTTTCCTAATTAAAACCAAAAAGGAAATAAACTCACTAAATGCCACTGGAATCCACTGAACACAGCTATAAATTTTAAAAATACAACACAATGCTAAAAGCATCTCTTTTGAATAAGTGTCTGCAGACTTTCACTTATTTATTTAAAATGTAATTGCTGTGTTGAAATATTACTGAGAAGATAAACATACACTTAATTGAAAAGAGTAAAAGCAATCATTTTAAGTGACCTAATTAGCATTAACAATCCATTCAACTACTGTTTTTTAGTCAGTAGCAGCTGGAAACTATGACTTCTGGGATTTTTAAATGATACACAACCATTAATGAGTTTATACAATAATGCTATTTCTTCCTTTCAAATGAAACAACTTCTATTTATTCATTTTGTCTAAAACAAAATTTTGCATATCATCTCTTTTTTTTTTTCACCATTTCTAGTAATATTTGAGAGTATTCCAGGCATGCTTTAGGGAACTGGAGTAGACCTATTGTTTTTATTTCTAAGAGAACTCATGGACCTTATGGTAAGAAACATGGCTGGGTCTCCTAGGAATGAGGAGTGGCCCCAGAGTAGTCTGAGAATAGCTTCTTAGATTCCCAGGCATTTGAAAGGAAGGAGAGTAAAGACACTTCCTTGGTCCATTACCTAGGGTTTTTTGACGATGAATAGTTTTGAGTATAGTATAATACAGTATCACTGAAATTGTAGTTTGTTCAAGCTATACAAAGAATGGGTCACAGGAGGGAGAAGAGGGAACTGTAATTAAGATTTATCCAATGAAAAAAACATGTTACTAGAAGTGTCATGGACTATAGAATTAGAACACACTGTTACTCCAAAAAGAATTTTATTTCAAGAAAAGAGAACAGTTTTTGCCCCACTGCTTCCCTTCACCTACCATCACCACCAGTAGAGGACAGTCATGGTTTCTAAGCATTTCACAACTGAGCCAATTCTTCTTTCAAGTGGCATGTTATGCAGATATAAAACAGATCAAAGGAAACTTATGGTATTAGCTTCCTAGTGCCGCCACAACAAAATACCACAAACTGAGCAGCTTAAGAAAGAAATTTTGTCCTTTCAAAGTTCTGGGACTAGAATTCCAAAATCCATGTTGGCCCAGCACTCTTTTTGGAGCTGTAAGTGTGAATCTGTTACATGCTTTTCTCCTAGCTTCTGGTGGTTGCCATTAGACTTTGGCATCCTTGGCTTGTAGACGCATCATTTCAATCTCTGCCTCCATTTTCACATGGCATTTTCCCTGTGTTTCTCCTCTGTGTCTATGTCCAAATTGCCCTCTTCTCATAAGGATCAGTCATTAGATTAGGCCTACCATAAATCAGCTTGGAGAAGGAGGTGGCAACCCACTCCAGTATTCTTGCCTAGAGAATCCTGTGGACAGAGGAGCCTGGTGGGCTACTGTCCATAGGGTCGCAGAGAGTCAGACATGACTGAAGCGACTTAGCATTCATGCATGCATGCATGCATGAGTTGGAGAAGGAGATGGCAACTCACCTCAGTGTTCTTGCCTGGAGAGTCCCAGGGACAGAGGAGCCTGGTGGGCTGCCGTCTGTGGGGTCGCACAGTCGGACACGACTGAAGAGACTTATCAGTATTAAATCAGCTTGACCTCATTTTAGCTTGATCACATGTGCACAGATCCTATCTCCAAATAAAGTCACACTCACAGGTACCAGGGGTTAGGAACTCAACATATCAGTTTTTCTAGGTGTGCTGCTGCTACTGCTGCTGCTAAGTCACATCAGTCGTGTCGACTCTGTGCAACCCCAATAGATGGCAGCCCACCAGGCTTCCCCATCCCTGAGATTCTCCAGGCAAGAACACTGGAGTAGGTTGCCATTTCCTTCTCCAATGCATGAAAGTGAAAAGTGAAAGTGAAATCGCTCAGTTGTGTCCGAATCTTAGCGACCCCATGGACTGCAGCCTACCAGGCTCCTCCCTCCGTCCATAGGATTTTCCAGGCAAGAGTACTGGAGTCGGGTGCCATTGCCTTCTCCGTTCTAGGTGTGAGGGACCCATAATTGAACATACAACAGCTGCTTTGAGTAAAAAGTTGTCTCAAGAAGGAGCAGGGCCCCACCTGTTAGGTGCCTGATATCCCTGAGCTGCATACTAAAGCATTTTCAAGGAATCCTGAAGTTTTGCAGAGAAGTTAGAAAGGAGAGAAGCATTCAAGTAATTACAACTCTATCAATATCAGGAACACCTCCCAGCAATCTCCAGAGTAGCCATGGTTATAAAGCATAATAGCATTATGTCCAAAAAATCGTGATTACAGACTCAGGAGTTAATAAGGGCATTTAGTAGGTCTGGAGTGAGGCATGAGATCTTCCATTTCTAACAAGTTCCTACATGATGTTGATATTACCAGACTTTACTAGGATGAGGTTCTGAATAACATAAGTCTAGAGGAAGATGACCATTCAGTATGAGGAAAACTGAAGACTGAAAAGGAGGCTGGCACACACTCTGATATTATCCAAGGCTTGTTGGAGCCATAAGGATTCACATGCACATGCACACACACACACACACACACACACACACACACACACTCATCTACTTGATATCACAGTTTCTGAGCTAAAAATGCAGATGTGTAGAGTTGTTGAAATGCTCTCCCATCACCACCACCTTCCTTTCATAGAAAGGTGGGAAAATGCTAAAAAGGGGTTTTATGTTTGATGCTGTAGTTCTTTTTTTTATGAAAAGTGATTGAGAGGGAAAAATATTAAGCAAACATTGCTAGCACTGGGGAAAATCAACTGAATTAAGGCAAAAGTATGAAAGTTAATTAGCAAATTCCGGCCTAAGGAACCCAGAAGGGGGCAGAAATAGCTATGTGGCCACACAGAGGGGAGTGTTCGCTGAATTTCCTGGAGTGTCACCTGTGGGAGTCCTAAGATGAATGAAATAGAAAGTCAAATAAGACCTGGTGAAGGAGTTGTGCTTCTGAACAAAATGGAGGCCCAGAGAAGAGAGAGGAGGAGTCAACTTCAGTGAGACAGTCTCTGAATGCCCTCTCCAAGGCAGATTTGTAGTGAACCCAAAGTGTCCCAGAACATCAGTAGTCCTTCATGAACCTGAGAGCAAACTGGCCTCAGGTTGGGTTTCTCCTGCTTACATGCAATCACTAATGAGTCATGCAAAGTTGTAACCTTTAGTATTATTGGTTCCCTAGAAAAATGTAAATCTGAAGCAGTTAAATTCCTAGAAATCCTCTGAACAGTTCATTAAGAATGAATTTCTGGCTCTGGGTCCATTCAATCTAAGATGTCCCAGAATCTGACCATCTGTTTGAATTTTGGCAAAAGCAGATGCCACATTTGGTAATTTTATTGGTTACTCTCTATCAAGTTACCCAGAATAAAAGTGGCTGTGTTCCACCTGTGTAGTAATTATTCACAACACAAAATGGTAGTGATTCATGACAATAATCTGAATATACCTTTTAAGTTTTTCTATAATTGTTTCACATTTATAGACAAAGACAAAACTGATAAAAAGGTACCTGTATATCATTTGTGAACTACCTAAATGTAATATTTATAAATATAAGATTATATAGTATATAAGGTATTTATTTATAAGTATATTCTTATGTTAAAATATATAAAATTATAACTAAAATGTGCTATCACCCAAATGCACATTTTCTTTTATTTGTTTATGTATTAATATCTATCTAGCTATTTACTTTGGCTGCAATGGGGCTTTCTATAGTTGCAGCAAGTGGGGTTACTCTCTAGTTGCAGTGCATGGGATTCTCTGAGGTGGCTTCTTTTGTTGTTGAGCATGGACTCTAGGCGTGAGGGCCTCAGTAGTTGTTGCCGTGTTGGGCTTTGTTGCTGTGTATTGTGTGGGATCTTCATGGACCAGGGATCGAAATTGTGTCCTCTACATTGGTAGGCAGATTCTTAACCACTGGACCATAAGGGAAGTCCTGATTTTCTTTTTCTTTTTCAACTTACTCCTGTGGATCCCAGATGCTGTTGTGAACATAAAAACCTACACAAAATTTTCCTCTTAAATATTTTGGATGAAGTTTTTAAAGTCTCTGGCATTTCTTATTTTTACTCTCATAAATTATCTGACATATTTATTTGACTTTTAAAATAACAAAGCATTCTATTTAGAAAATGAATGTTTAATACTAACTTTCATACACTATAGGAAAATAAAGAAACCGGTATCCATAAATAAAGAGATAAAAGAAATTTCAGCAAAAATCTTAAAATCATATATGTTTTGGTCTTTTAAACTAGCCTTTAATTATTTAAAAAGGTCATTTTTAGAAAAGACACCTAAAATATTATTTCTTGTTGAAGCAGAGAAAAATCATAATAAACCTGGTATATTTTTTTGTCAAAATACAAGACGTATTCAAAGATACTTGATAGTAATGTACAAAATGATTTAAGAAATTCAACCTGCAGAGAGAACCATAAGTGAACAAGTAGTGACAACTTGAATATTAAAAAAAAAGTTCCCATAACTGTAACCAGATCATTTATTCATTCATGGATTCATTCATTCAACAAATGTTGAGTATATACTGTATCCCAAGCACTCTTTTATACTGAAGATAAAAGACAACCAGACAAAAATCTGAGGTGGGTAGAGCTTAGTTTTAGTCATAGGAGACAGAAAACAAACACATGAACAGAAAATATTATCAGGTTATGATAAGTACCATAAAGAGAACAGGACAAGAAAACAAGTGATGCTCTTTTATACTGAGATGTCGGGAAAGGCTTCTCTGAAGAGGTGGCATTGTGATAACTTAAAGGGTAAAGGGTTGGGCTATAAGTATTTGGAAGAAGCATGTCCCAAGCAAAGGAATCTGAAAGGTAAATCCCCAAGGTGGGAGGATGTTGTGCAAGTTTGAGGAACACAGCCTGTGACTGAAGAATAGAAGGAGAGAGAGAGATGAACTCAAAGGGGTAGAGAGTTTCCGAACATGGGATGACTGATAGGCTGTGGAAAAGATTTTGGAATTCTCTCTGAAAGAGTTAGAGGGTTTAACCAAAGATTGACAAAATATTGTCATATTTTATTTTTCTCTCCTCAGCATTCACTTTTTTAACAATGATTTGTTTATTTTTGGCTGCACTGGGTCTTCATTGCTTTGCACAGGCTTTCTCTAGTTTAAGAGAGTGGGGGCTACTACTTGTTGTGGTATATGGGCTTCTCATTGCTGTGGTTTCTCTTGTTGCAGAGCACAGGCTCTAAGCACATAGGCTTCCGTAGCTGCAGGACTGGGGCTCAGTAGCTGTGGAGTGCAGGCTCTAAGGCTTATGGAATTCAACAGTTGCAGCACACAGGCTCAGTAGTTGCAGCTCTCAGGACCTAGAGCATGCAGGCTTTGGTAGTTGCAGTACGTGGGCTCTAGCGTTTAGTAGCTCCACAGCATGTGGAGTCTTCCCAGACCAGGGACTGAACCCATGTCTCCTGCATTAGCAGGAGCATTTTCATCCCCTGCACCACCAAGGAAGTACCTGGCTCATGTTTTAGAAGGATCTCTCTGACTGCTGTGTTGAGTAGCAGGGAAACCAGTCATGAGACTATCAGAACAGCTCAAGGCTAAGGTGGAAATGGAAAGTCTAGTGGAGTAGACAGGCTATTTAGAATATATTTTGCAAGTAGAGTTGACAATTTGCTGATGAATTGATATGATATGAGAGAGGAATTCATTAGATCTTCATGAGGTAAAATATATATAATTATATACAGTTTTATATATATATAATTATATATAGCTTCTAGGTTGAATCATTGAAACATTTAAAATGATTATGTTTACATATCAAAAAGTGGTCAAGTTTCAGAAATTTTAAATGGTTCACCAATTTTAAATATTCAGGAGTAACTATGATACACATGTCACAGGTACTTAGTGATATTGTATTGGAAATAGAGACAATAGAGAAGAATTAGAAGAACCGAACTCTGGGATGCTTCCAATATTCATAACTCAGGAAGATGAGGAGGAAGCAGCAAAAGGAGACTTAGAGAAAGCATCTAGGTATGTAAGATGAAATGGGAAGAAAATTATGTTTTGTAAATAAAGACAGCATTCCAAGAAGGGATTATCCAACTTTGTCAAATGTTTTAGCTAGGCTAAGTGACATGCTGCTCCTGCTGCTGCTAAGTCACTTCAGTCGTGTCTGACTCTTGTGACCCCATAATGGCAGCCCACTAGGCTCCTCTGTCCCTGGGATTCTCCAGGCAAGAATACTGGAGTGGGTTGCAATTTCCTTCTCCAATGCATGCATGCATGCTAAGTCACTTCAGTCGTCTCCAACTCTGGGTGACCCTATGGACAGCAGCCCACCAGGCTCCTCTGTCCACGGGACTCAGAAATGACCATACTAGTGATACCAGTTATGTCTATAAAAGGCTGTTCACCCATAATATTATAATATATTTCAAACTGAATGACAAAGAAAGCACTAAAGGTCAAAATTTGAGAAAGAGGTTAAGTTGCACTTAAAAGAGCTTTAAGCAAATCTATTTAAAAATAAGAAAGAGAGAGGGGGATTCAGGAGGGGGAACACATGTACACCCAAGGCTGATTTCTGTCAATGTATGGCAAAAACCACTACAATATTGTAAAGTAATTAGCCTCCAATTAAAAATAAAATAAAAATAAGAAAGATATAAAATAACTGAAGTAAGCATCTAACAATAATGTGGCAATTAATGGCAAATTAATGAAATTTGAAAATTTTAAAAATAATTTGATGAAAAATGGCAATATAATAAGCCAGAGGGATATGAAGGAGAAAAACAAAGATAAGGCCAGAAAACAATTACATATAAATTTATTTATAGATTATAAAATGGTTAACAAAGATAAATTATAATTCCTTGAATAGATTACTAAAACAGAAAAGATCCTGGAAATGCTGCTTTTAAAAATGTAAAAAAAAAAAAAAAACTTAGTAACTAGCTATAGATATAACATAGATCTTTCTGTTAAATAACAGAATGTTAACAGCTATATGCCAAGACATTTGAAAGCCTAGCTTAAATGGATACATTTCAGGAAAAATGTAAGATACCAAGATAAACCCAAGAAGAATTGTAACACTTGAACGGATGAATCACCATTGAAGAACTGGATATGGCAATCAAGAACTCTCCCCTCCAAAAATGACCAAACTTTGGTCCTACCTGGTTTTTGAAGTTGAATACTACCAAGCATTGAAGAACAGATAGTCCCTTTCTGATACAAATTGTTTCAGAAAAACAGAAGAAAGGAGAAAGCTGCCCAATTTATTTTATGAAGCTAGTGTAATGTTGGGTTCAACAAGGACAGGGAAAAAGTATAGATGTGTTTAATTTATGACCATTTTAAATATGCAAAAATATATAAATAATCAGACAACTGAAAATATCAATTTATTTTAAATTAATATGTCATGATTAAATGTGGTATATTAAGCAATTTGAGATCAATATCAGAAAACATACTAATGAAATTTACAACATTAACAAACTAAAAGCAAAAAATCACATAATCTTCTCAATAAGAAAAACTACATTTGATTTAAAAAATCAATATATATTTATGATGAAACTCCCAGAAAATAGGAGTAAAAGGATTTCCTTGATGTAATAAAGATTATCTACTGAAAACCCACAGTTAAGTACATTCCATTTAAGAAATGGAACAAAATAAAAGCTTGCATTTTCTCTGTTACTATTCAGCATGGTAATACCGAACATCCTAACTAATGTGGTAAGAATGATAAGAAAAGCTTATGACAATAGCAAGGGTAGGAAAAAGACATAATTTCTTAATGGCATAATCATTAAAACAAAAGAAAACAAGCTAATAGAACTAATAAAATAATTTGTCATTTGTGAATATATTATCATGTTACAGATATCAAAAGCTATAAAGTGAGGGTATAAAGCCAGGCCTCCCTGTCCATCACCAACTCCCGGAGTTTAACTCATGTCCATTGAGTCAGTGATGCCATCCAACCATCTCATCCTCTATTGTCCCCTTCTCCTCCCACCTTCAATCTTTCCCAGCAACAGGGTCTTTTCAAATGAGTCAGTTCTTTGCATCAGGTGGCCAAAGTATTGGAGTTTCAGCTTCAGCATCAGTGCTTACAATGAATATTCAAGATTGATTTCCTTTAGGATGGACTGGTTAGATTTCCTTACAGTCCAAGGGACTCTCAAGAGTCTTTTCCAACACCACAGTTCAAAAGCTTCAGTTCTTTGGCACTGAACTTTCTTTATAGTCCAACTCTCACATCCATACATGACTACTGGAAAATCCATAGCTTTGACTAGACAGACCTTTGTTGACAAAGTCATGTCTCTGCTTTTAATATGCTGTCTGGGTTGGTCATAGCTTTTCTTCCAAGGAGCAAGTGTCTTTTAATTCCATGGCTGCAGTCACCATCAGCACCATGATTTTGGAGCCCCCAAAATAAATTTTCTCACTGTTTCCCTTGTTTCCCCATCTATTTGCCATGAAATGATGGGATCAGATGCTTTGTCTATTCATTAAAAATAGACAAGGCATTTATGAAGGAAATGTTCAAGCACTTTTAACTAACATAAAAGAAAACCTGAATAAATAGGCCATGTTTAAATTCAATATCAAAACAATGACAGCAACAAAAGTCTGCAGAATTCTTTAAGGAAACTTCACAGACACTTTAATATTTACATGGAACAATAAAATTTCCAAATAGCCACGATGCATTCTACCAAGTATTGAGACATACTAGAAAGCCATAGCAATAAGAGCAGCAGAACTGGTCTAAAACAGACAACAAGAAAAACTAATGGGGCAGAATAAATGGTCCAGAATCAAGCCTATGGATTATCTTTATATAGGATAAATAAAGTACAAATCCAACTTTTCCCTTACCATATAGAGTGCTAGATTTCTCAAAAACATCTACCAAATAAACTTGATATTTCTGTAAAAAGGTATACTGTTATAAGGGAATTATTGAAATCCCCAGTAGGGATTTATTAGAAAAATAAAAGATTTTCATGTTTACATCCAGCTCAATACACTGGTAAACCTAGTTACAGTGAAAACTAGAACACCTTTCATCTAATAGTTTGACAATAATAAACATGACTCAATACCACCCTGTTCTTTCCTGAGGCATTGTAGGTTAGAGCTCTAACCTAAAAAGAACAGGGTGGTATTTCTAAGAGAATTCAAACAGGGATATGATGGCTAAAAAGGACATGATTGATTTGATGCTCTCAACATTAGTGAAGAGATCTTCTAACATGTTCTTCTCAACATTATTTTGAGGCAAAATAGTTTCTTCTACATTACAGGAAGCACTGAAGTTCATCATAGAGGTATTCTTTCATTACTATGGGATGTGGAACTTTTGATGAGAAATGTTCCATGTTTTGTTATAATAGTGACTTAAAAGCCTTTGGTGGGACTTCCATTTCCAGGAAGATGGAGTTGACATAATATTCCCTGTTTTTTCATCCAAGTACAAATAAAAAGCCTGGACAATACATATAAAAACTTAAGAATACTCTGAAAGAAGGAGAGAAGATAGCAGACCAAAAAGAGACCCAAGAATCAATATTAAGGTGAATACTCTGAGCTTTCTTTCTCCCCATATATTTCAGACTTTGAGCCAAAAAACTCTGAGCTGATGATTCAGGCATAACAATGGGCACAGACAAACTAAAAACTAAAACCTGCTATCTTTAGTCAAAGGACAAGGAGAAGTAAGTTTAATAAGACAGAAAACTCTTAGAAGATAACTGTTCTATTCAAGTAAACACAACAGAAAGAATACTGTGACCACACCCCCACCCCCACTCCACAAAAACAAAAGCCCAAGGGTGAATCTAGACTTCCACCTTTGACAGATTTGATAAAATACCTCAACTCTACCACCAAAGTGGTGTCAGAAAAGGCTAAGTAGAGGGCTGGGATTTTCATCACCACAGGTGATAATTAGGATCCCAATTTGTCTCAGTGTTAGTTGAGACCACATGGATGGCTGGATTTCCACTGCCACCCATCAGTAAGGAAGTACCTCTCTCTATCTCCACTGGAGTAACATCAGAGGAGGTCTGGTAGAGAGTCAAAATTTTAACTTCTGCTAAGTAACAAAGAGGTAAACTCCATACCATGGTATCAGTAGAGGCCTGGTGGCAAGCTAAAACCCTAACCAGCAGTCATAAAAGACCACCCCTCAGGTGACAATAGATGCCAAATAAAGAATCTGTAGTTCTACTCCCACCTGACAGTGATAAAGTGGCATTCCTCCTTTCTCTGTCATAGCGAGCCAGCTAAAAGAGAAGGTTTAACTTGAAGGGGAAAAAATTTTTTTAAAGAATAGATACATGTATCTGTAAAGTATATAAATAAGGTTTAAATAAGATCCAGGTTCTGATAACATAATACTCAAAATGTCTAGATTTCAATCAAAAATGCATACCAAGAACCAGGAAGATTTTAAACTGGATGAAGAAAAACAGTAAGTGCCAACACTGAGATGAAAGAGATGGCAGAATTATCTAACAAACCACCACAAAAATTATCTAACAAACCACCACAAAAATGCTTCAACAAGCAATTACAAACATATTTGAAAAAAATTTAAAAACTAGAATATTAGCAAAGGAATAGAGGTATAAAGTACTATGAAATGTAAATTTTAGAACTGAAAAAATATAACAACTGCAGTTTTAAAAGTCAATTGACAGGCTTAACAGAAGCATGGAAGTGACAGAGGAAGAATCACCCAACTAGATGATCAAACAATAAGAAAAAAACTAAAAAAAGAAAAAAAACTTCAGGGACCTGTGTAACTATAAAAATTGTCTAACATTCATGTCACTGAAGTTCCAGAAGGAAGGAGAGGGGGATAGGGATGGAAAAGCACTCAAAGAAATAATGGTTGAAAAATTTTCAAATTTTGCAGAAGACAAAACCCGACAGAAAAGCATCTGAGTGAACCCCAAACAAAGAAATTCATACCAAGATATATCATAGTCAAACTATGAAAGTCAAATTTGAAAGCAGAGAGAGGGAAAGAGAAATAATACCTTATGAATAGGGAAAAAGTGAACTAATAGCAGAATACTCATCAGAAACCATGGAGGCCAGAAGAAAGTTGAACAATATTTTTAAGTGTTAAAAGAATGTCAATCCAGAGCTCTATAACCAGTGAAAATATCCTTCAGGAATAAAAGGAAATCAGACATTCTCAGATGAAGGAAATCTAAGAGAATTTGTTATCGGAAGCCTACTCTAAAAGAAGAGCTAGAAGGAGTACTCTAAATAGAAAGAAAAAGATTTAAAAAAAAAATCAAGAAGGAAGAAAGCATATGAGAAGCAAAAATATGGTTTAATACAATAGGCCTTCATTCTCCTCTTTCTAAATTATCTTTGGGTTAGAGTTGAAGCATAGTTCTAAATGTAGGTAGAGGAAACACTTAAGATAACTATAATATAAATGGAGGAGAATAAAGGAATACAATCGGAGGGAAGGTTTGTATACTTCATTCTCATTGGTCAAATGATAACATCAGTAGACTGTGTTAAGTTAGGTAAATGCAATACCTACAAACCTGATAAAAAGTGTTATAAAAAGACATATTAAAATCCATAAGAGATGCACCCAAATGGAATCCTAAGAAACACTCAACCCTCAAGTAATCCACAGGGAAGGCAAAGAGAAACACAGAGATAAAAACAGAGACAACGAAAACAAAATGATATTGTTTTCATACCAGTCAGAGTAAATGATGGTGGCATCCACTTCTCCCACAGATTTTGGATCTGGCCTCTGAGATCAGTTTCAAATTATATGACACTGTACTCCCAGTGGCTGTGCACTAGAACATCAGACTGCTACAAAAGGGCAGGGATTTTGGCCAGCCCCTGGGCATTGAAACAATTCACTAAGGCCAACTTCATTCATCCCAGGCTCCCTTCTGCAGTTAGTGCAGGAAGACAAAATTGTGCTGAACCAGGGTTCCTCTGCCCTCAAACAATTCACTATCCCTTTGACACCTCCTGGAAGGTAATCTGTCTTGGACTCACTTCATAGTCTGGGGAGCATCAGGAAAATATCTTTTTTTTTTTCAAACTGTATAGGAGTGAAAGAGATATATACAAACAGATAGCAAGTCCTCCCTATGAAATACCTACAATAGTAAGAAGTCAGATCAGCCATGTAGGAAAACAGAAAGTTTTATGAATGGTGCTTCTAGAATCTATATCCTCACAATGGTTCAAAACAGTGTTCTCAATTAAAAAAAAAAAACTTTTAAAATGCTTTTAGTACTTTGATATTGCAAATCTGGTTGATAGAAAACATTAGTGAAATAACCCCTAGTGACATTCTTGCAGTTCCTAGGATTTGCAGTGATGACAGGCAAAAAAAAAAAAAAAGCTTGGTTTTGTTGAGGAAGTTGGTAGATGGGATTTGGCGGGTTTACAGAGCACTTGACTATATATGTAATAACAAGAAAACAGCCCAGGGTCCCTCTAAATTATAAAAATATGTTCAAAATCATAATCTCATTTGGGTTGTCTAGTAAGATTATCACATCATTATTTCTTAAGACTCCTTAAAATCAGTGGCTACTTACTCTCTTGGTTACCTATGATTTTGAGTATCTTGATTACTGGTTATTCATATCATTTTTAGGTATTAACATCACTGTGGTAGAATCTGAATTTTTTTTTTCAAAGATATCATACTAACTTTAAACTGATATTTGAAAGGTCAGACTGAAATTCACAATCTTTGCCTCTCTAGTCCAAAGATACTGACAGGAGGTTTGAAGTTGGACTAAGAACATTCAAAACTTTTTATAATCAAGAACACCAATTGTAAACTTTGATCTCAATTTTATTAAATTCAAAGTTTTTTTCCATTTTTTCTACAGTTGTATTGAAACTAACTACAGCTAAGAAATACAGAAATATTTCAGAAATAAAAACATGAAGCAGTGGAACACGGGAATAGATAACTTCCTTCCATCTAGTTGAGTTTTCAGACTCTTATTTCTCAGTATGACTTTCAAGTAAGACACAGAGATCAGAAAGTAGACCTTAGATGTCAAAATATGATGCAGGACTGAACATTTCTAGTGTTTTACAGAAAGACAACTTTTAGGAAATGAAAGAACCCTGTTTCCCAAATGGCAAGTCAAAAATATTCAGGTTTCTTCTAAGGAATTTTAGGTGTTTCCATGTCCTACTTTTACTCCCTCTTCTTTGCCTCCCTTCTCTTTCATTTTTATCAAGGAAGCGGGTAGCAGAAGTGCTAATTCTTCGGTAGACTGAGGAGAGAAAAATTCATAAACATACATGTGCCCACATAACCAACATATACAGATCCAGAGCTCCTACTCCCTGAACAACTGCTTTGTCTACTTATTTCCTTCTTTCCCTACTCTTCCAATACCATCCAAGGAGAAAGTCATGTGAGTATATTGTTGAGAAAAGCATGGTTACGGAAGAAATGCTTCATTCCTCAGGGCTACTGGTCATGATAGAGAAGACATAATCTGTTAGGAGCAAGATAGTGCATAACGTCCCATTGCCGAGGACAGACTGGCATGGATAACAGCTGTCTGCTACAGATGAAGGCAAGGCTCTCAGGATTTTGAGGACAAAAGATATGAGAGAGAATACAACATTTTAAAATAACTGTGTGTATCTCCTTGGACTCCTATAAATTTTTGTGAGAGATGTGAGGGCTAAATTTCCTGTCTATACTGTTCACTGAAACTCAAACCTTGCTCTTGGAGCAAAGGGAAAGGTTATATATAAGATACTGACTGAAAGTCAAAAGAGGTAACTGTGAGAGATGAGGAAATGCCAAAACTCCAGAGAGTTTAGTTATATCAGATAGACATTTTAAATATATAATCTATTATAATGCAAATAAAATTAAACTTAGATGTATTTAGTCACTGAAACTTCATCTATCTTTTTATTGGAATCTTGAATCTTCATAAGCATCCACCTCATTCCAATTGATTGTGAGGCAGAGATGAATTTATGGATTTCTAGGTACCTTCTCTTAGACTCTATGTCATTAGAGAGTTTTTTTCCTTTCTCCCATAATTCACCTTCAGGAAGCATACTGACATTTAGGTAACATGCCCCAAGATTTTCCATGGATGGATAACTCAATATTCTGTGTCAAAATTTCCTTTTCAGCAGTTTTTATTATCTGCTTCTAAAAGTATACAGTACTTTCAGATGGCAAACTCTATTCTTAGGTGGATCAGGTATAGTCCATCACTTCTTTCTCTACATTCTTCTTAGAATGTAATAGTTAACAATTCTTGGTAAAGCAAATTTGTTTCTCCTATCAGGTACTGAATACAGGAAATGGGAAAACTCAAATTAAAAATGAATATCCTGAAGTCAGTAAAAAATTCTAAGAAATTTAGAATATTAGATTCATATTAGGATGAGAGTCAGCATCCACCTGACACCAGTGACTAGAAATATTGGATTGTATTTATAATACAATTTCCTATATAATAAGGTGACTGCAGCCATGAAATTAAAAGACGCTTACTCCTTGGAAGAAAAGTTATGACCAACCTAGATAGCATATTCAAAAGCAGAGACATTACTTTGCCGACAAAGGTCCATCTAGTCAAGGCTATGGTTTTTCCTGTGGTCATGTATGGATGTGAGAGTTGGACTGTGAAGAAGGCTGAGTGCCGAAGAATTGATCCTTTTGAACTGTGGTGTTGGAGAAGACTCTTGAGAGTCCCTTGGACTACAAGGAGATCCAACCAGTCCATTCTGAAGGAGATCAACCCTGGGATTTCTTTGGAAGGAATGATGCTAAAGCTGAAACTTCAGTACTTTGGCCACCTCATGAGAAGAGTTGACTCATTGGGAAAGACTCTGATGCTGGGAGGGACTGGGGGCAGGAGGAGAAGGGGACGACCGAGGATGAGATGGCTGGATGGCATCACTGACTCGATGGACGTGAGTCTGAGTGAACTCCAAGAGATGGTGGTGAACAGGGAGGCCTGGCGTGTTGCGATTCATTCCGTCGCAAAGAGTCGGACACGACTGAGTGACTGAACTGAACTGAACTGAAGGAGGCTCTAAAAAAAAACAATTAATTTAGAGGTAATTTTTTATGAATGATTTAAAGTAAGAAATTAATTTTATTTTTCTGCTTAGAAAGAATGTAGCTCTGAGATAGCTGTTTAGAATAGTGACTAAGCTCATGGACAGTGAATCCAAACTGCCTGGGTTGGAACCTCCATTTGAGAATTGTCAACTTATTGAACCTTTCTGTACCTGTGCCTCAATTTTCTCATCTATAAAAGAAAAATATTTCCTGCGTCATATGGTTATGAGATGGAGTGTGTATTTCAACATTTGGAGCAGGGCTGGAACATAATAAATATCCAATAAGTATTGATTGTTGTTGTTCTTATTATTATTCATATGTCAATATTATTTTTTTAATCCATTATTTCATGACTGATTAAGTAGCCAATCTATCCTTAAGAGTTTCCAAAAAATAAAAGAGTTTCCCATGTGTATATAGGAATAGTTTTGGAATCTCTATTCTAACAGTTTATGTGTCTATTCCTGGAACAATGCTAGAATAATTTAATTATTAGATATTTGAAATAACCTCTATATCTTATAGGTTAGTCTCTCATCATCACTTAACTTTTCCAAAAAACATAATGTTGAATTAAAAGAATAACAGTATATCAAATAAGACCATTTCTGTAAATTAAAAATATGTATACACACATATATACATATATGAGACTAGAGATCTCTTCTAGTGAGGAGATACCCCACATCTGCTGCTCAGCACTGGAGTGACTCTGAGGAGATATCCCACATCCAAGGGCAAAGCAGGAGCCCCAGCAAGACAGCAGGAGGGTGAACTCACCTTTAGAATCAAATCCCATACTGCTAGAGATGCTCAGAGGACTTAAACATACCTTGTGTGTATCAGGATCCAGAGACCACACAGAGACTGAGACAGAATTTTTGGGTGTCTCCTGCGGAGGTATGGGTCAGCAGTAGACTACTCTGGGGGCAGGGGCTCTGGATACAGTAGACCTGGATATGGTGTAAGCCCTCTTGGAGAAGGTTGCCATTAACCCACAATAGAACTGCCAGAACTTACATAGAACTGGGGGAACAGACTCTGCAAGGGAACAAACAGAACCTTGTGCACACCAGGACCCAGAGAAAGGAGCAGTGACCCCACAAGAGACTTACACAGACTTGCCTGTGAGTGTCCAGGAGTCTCTGTCAGAGGTGTGGGTCGGTGGGGGCCTACTGCAGGGCTGGGGGCACTGAGTGTAGTAGTGCATGCATGGGACATTTTGAAGGAGGTCACAATTATCTTTATTACCTCCACTATAGTTTGACCTCAGGTCAAATAACAGGGAGGGAACACAGCCCCATCCTTCAACAGAAAATTGGTTTAACAGTTTACTGAGCATGGCCCCGCCCATCAGAATAAGACCCAGTTTCCCCCAGTTTCAGTCAGTCTCTCCCATCAGGAAACTTCCATAAGCTTCTTATCCTTCTCCATCAAAGGGCAGAGAGACTGAAAACCACAATCACAGAAAACTAACCAATCTGATCACATGGGCCACATCATGTCTAACTCAATGAAACTATAAGCCATGACATGTAGGGCCACCCAAGATGGACAGGTTATGATGGAGAGTTCTGACACAACGTGGTCGACTGAGAAGCAAATGGCAAACCAGTTTTCTTGCCTTGAGAACCCCATGAACAGTATGAAAAAGCAAAAGATAGGACACTGAAAGATGAAGTCCCCAAGTCGGTAGATGCCCAATATGCTACTGGAGACCAGTGGAGAACTAATTCCAGAAAGAACAGAAAAGACAGCCAAAGTAGAAACAACATGCAATTGTAGATGTGACTGGTAATGGAAGTAAAGTCTGATGCTGTAAAGAGCAATATTGCATAGGAACCTGAAATGTTAGGTCCATGAATCAAGGCAAATTGGAAATGGTCAAACAAGAGATAGCAAGAGTGAACACTGACATTTTAGGAATCAGCAATGAAAAATGGACTGGAATGGATAAATTTAACTCAAATGACCATTACTTCTACCACCGTGAGCAAGAAACCCTTAGAAGAAATGGAGTAGTCATCATAGTCAACAAAGAGTCCAAAATGCAGTAGTTGGATGCAATCTCAAAAATGACAGAATGATCTCTGTTCATTTCCACGGCAAACCATTCAGTATCACAGTAATCCAAGACTATGTCCTGACCAGTAATGCTGAAGAAGCTGAAGTTGAATGGATAAGACCTTCTAGAAATAACACCCCAAAAAAGATGTCCTTTTCAAGTTAGGGGACTGGAATGCAAAAGTAGGAAGTCAAGAAACATCTGGAGTAACAGGCAAATTTGGCCTTGGAGTACAGAATGAAGCTAACAAGGCAAAGGCTAAGAGAGTTTTGCCAAGAGAACGCACTGATCATAGCAAACACCCTGTTTCAACAACACAAGAGAAGACTCTACACATGGACATCACCAGATGATCAATACCAAAATCAGATTGATTATATTCTTTGCAGCCAAAGATAGAGAAGCTCTATACAGTCAGCAAAAACAAGACCGGAAGCTGACTGTGGCTCAGATCATGAACTCCTTATTGTTAGATTCAGACTTAAATTGAAGAAAGTAGGGAAAACCACTAGACCATTCAGGTATGACCTAAATCAAACCATTCAGGTATGACCTAAATAAAATCTCTTATGACTATACAGTGAAAGTGAGAAGTAGATTCAAGGGATTAAATCTGATATACAGAGTGCCTGAAGAATTATGGATGGAGATTTGTGACATTGTACAGGAGGCAGTGATCAAGATCATCCACAAGAAAAAGAAATGCCAAAAAGCAAAATGGTTGTCTGAGGAGGCCTTACAAACAGCTGTGAAAAGAAGAGATGAGAAAGGCAAAGGAGAAAAGGAAAGATATACCCCTTTGAATGCAGAGTTCCAAAGAATAGCAAAGAGAGATAAGAAAGCCTTCCTCAGTGATCAATGTAAAGAAATAGAGGAAAATAACAGAATGGGAAAGACTAGAGATCTCTTCAAGAAAATTAGAGACAACAGAGCAACATCTCCAAGCAAGGATGGGCACAATAAAACAGAAATGGTATGCATCTAAGAGAAGCAGAAGATGATAAGAAGAGATGGCAAGAATACACAGATACACAGAGGAACTATACAAAAAGATCTTCACGACTTAGATAATCACGATGGTGTGATCACTCATCTAGAGCCAGACATCCTGGAATGCAAAGTCAAGTGGGCTTTAGGAAGAATCACTACGAAGAAAGCTAGTGGAGGTGATGGAATTCCAGTTGAGTTATTTCAAATCCTAAAAGATAATGCTGTGAAAGTGCTATATTCAATATGCCAGCAAATTTTGAAAACGCACCAGTGGCCACAGGACTGAAACAGGTCAGTTTTCATTCCAATCCCAAAGAAAAGCAATGCCAAAGAATGCTCACACTACTGCACAATTGCAATCATCTCACACTCTAGCAAAGTAATGCTCAAAATTCTCCAAGTCAGGCTTCAACAGTATGTGAACCATGAACTTCCAGATGTTGAAGCTGGATTTAGAAAAGCCAGAGGAAGCAAAGATCAAATTGCCAACATCCGTTGGATCATCAAAAAAGCAAGAGAGTTCCAAAAAAAAAAAAAAATCTACTTCTGCTTTATTGACTATGCCAAAGCCTTTGTGTGGATCACAACAAACTCTGGAAAATTCTGAAAGAGATGGGAATATCAGACCACCTGACCTGTCTCCTGAGAAATCTGTATGTAGTTCAGAAGCAACAATTAGAACTGGACATGGAACAACAGACTGGTTCTAAATCAGGAAAGGAGTACATCAAGGCTGTATATTGTGATCTTACTTATTTAACTTATATGCAGAGTACATCATGAGAAACGCTGGGCTGGATGAAGCACAAGCTGGAATCAAGACTTCTGGGTGAAATATCAATAACCTCAGATATGCAGATGACACCACCCTTATGGCAGAAAGTGAAGAGGAACTAAAAGGCTCTTGATGAAAGTAAAAGAGGAGAGTGAAAATGTTGGCTTAAAACTCAACATTCAGAAAACTAAGATCTTGGCATCTGGTCCTATCACTTCATGGCAAATAGATGGGGAAACAATGCAAACAGTGACAGACTTAATTTTTTGGCTCCATAATCACTGCAAATGTTGACTGCAGCCATGAAATTAAAAGATGCTTGCTCCTTGGAAGAAAAGCAATGACCAACCTAGACACCTTATTAAGAAGCAGAGACATGACTTTGTCAACAAAGGTCCATCTAGTCAAAGCGGTGGCTTTTCCAGTTTCATGTATGGATGTGAGTTGGACTATAAAGAAAGCTGAGTGCCAAAGTATTGATGCTTTTGAACTGTGGTGTTAGAGAAGACTCTTGAGTGTCCCTTGGACTGCAAGGAAATCCAACCAGTCCATCTTAAAGGAGATCAGTCCTGAGTGTTCATTGGAAGGACTGATGCTGAAGCTGAAACTCCAATGCTTTGGCCACCTGATGCAAAGTACTGACTCATTTGAAAAGACTCTGATGCTGGGAAAGATTCAAGGTGGGAGGAGAAGGGGACAACAGAGGATGAGTTGGTTAGATGGCATCACCAACTCAATGCACATGAGTTTGCGTAAACTCTGGGAGCTGGTGATGGACACGGTGGCCTGGCACGCTGCCATCCATGGGGTCACAAAGAGTTGGACACAACTGAGCGCCTGAACTAAAGTGAAATGAATATATATGCATACATTATATATATATATATATATATACACACACACACACACATATATATATGTGTACACATACGTGATGGCTTAGAAGGACTCAGTAAATACATAAGAATTGGTGTCTATAGTTGGGAAAATGGATTTGGAATTGGGCAATACAGAGAATAATAAAATTAGATGAAAAAAAATAATATAGGCAAGTTGAGCATGGATCCATGATGATACTTGACTATATGCTGAAATCATGGCAAACTGATTCTATGTGTATAAGATGAAAAATCCTGAGAGGGGAAAAAATGAGAAAAGTAGAATAAATGAAAGAAGAAATGAAAAAACTATATTGAAGGCTCTGATCAATGACAAGAAGATTGAAAAAAAAAAAAGAAAGCAAGAAAAGATGAGCATTAGCTTTCCACCTGAGAGTGGGTTCTATTAAGTAAGCTAAAGGATCTAACAGAACTGTCCACAGAAGATCTAAAAAACTGTTGGAAACAGGCACATACATTCCTCACCCCCAACTACAGCTATCAGGCAAACTCTGAAAACACGGAGCTATCTTCTGCCTAAGAAAACCTTTTGAGACTCTTTCAACTGGCTTTTTAAATGGATAAACAATACACATAGTGCTGTATTTCAGACAATAATTCAAGTCTGCTCAATCACAAATATGCTCTACTGTGAGTGAACTTTCCCAGGAGGATGTTATCCAACCCTATGGAAGCTACTCTGAACCCTTTTTACCCTTGAAAAGAAAATTTATCTGGTTAACTAAATTATCTTATTTTCCTACAATAGGTAAAATATTTATGCAACTGTGACTAGGATTTTGGAAAACACACATTGTGCACAGAAAGAGGAGTGGATGAAAGTACCCTTGGCTAGAGGGATAGGAGTCATGAAGAGACTAAATGCAGAGACTGATAATGGCTTGATGCAGTCTGGAGAAATTAAAAGTTTTCAAGTCAGTAAGAAGTGGCACTCTCCCAAATAAGGAATATTAATATGATTTCATTTGGCCTTTACGAGACCTGCAGTGATAATCTCTAAATAAGCAAGACCCAATTAAAGACATAACATTTTCTTGCCTGTCCTGACCCATGTCATAGCCATACAGTCAAGATAAAGAACCTGTATTGTCTCCTTTGATATGACACAATGCAAAGGAAACCTTTCAGTCACCAACATTTACTTCAAGGTCCTTGACTCCACATGCACATATGTATGTATGCAAACACTTGAATAAAAAAACTTAAGGTTATATAAGGCCCATCCAGGTCCAATGTGTGCCCTGGATCTCAAGTGTCAGGTGTCCTATGGCTTTAAAAGGAACTGATCAGGACTGAGAAAGAAAGAGCCTAAAATTTTTAAATGAACTGCCCATCTTTGCCATTTCCCAAGCTCTGCATTATTTCACTGAATCCTTACAACCACAGCAATCCTGTATAGTATGTGTTATCATTATTACCCCATCATAGCATATGAGGAACCAAAGCTCAGAGAGGAAAAGCTGTGCTTACAATCAGAGAGCAAGTAGCCAGCACCAGCACTTTTACCCTCTTTCTGGTTTCACATGCTGTGCTCTTTCCTCTGCTAAAAAAAATGCTAAAAAATTCAGTGGGCCAGTAGACACAAAAAGAAAAGCCCTTCTCTAAAAAGAAGTAAATTGAAATTACAGATTTCATGCTAACAATCTCTGGCTCTTCCTTTTCTTTTTTTTTTCTCCTCCAGGTCTTTATTTCTCTATGTTGTGCTTTCCACAAAGAATCAGTCTATTACATTATGTTATAGAACTGATGAACTAGGCTTCTTTAAATCTGAGAGTGTATTTTTTTGCTGTTTATATTTTTTATTTTTATTTTTTAATTAAATTTATTTTTTTAATTACAATACTGTATTTGTTTTGCCATACATTGACACGAATCAGCCATAGGTGAACACAATCGCCCAATGCCGAAGCCCCCTCCCACCTCCCACCCCACATCCTCTGCCTGAATCATCCTGTGCATCAGCCCCATGCATCCTGCATCCTACACCAAACATAGATTAGCGCTTCGTTTCTTACAGGAAAATACACATGCTTCACTGCCATTCTCCCAAACCATCCCACCCTTTCCCTCTCCCTCAGAGTCCAAAAGTCCATTCTATACCTCTGTGTCTCTTGTTGTCTCACATATAGGGTCATCATGACTGTCTTCTAAATTCCATATATATGTGTCAGTATACTGTATTGGTGTTTTTCTTTCTGGCTTACTTCACTCTGTATAATCGGTTCCAATTTCATCCATCTCATTAGAACTGAGTCAAATTTATTCTTTTTAAGGGCTGAGTAGTATTCCATAGTGTATATGAACCACAGCTTTCTTATCCATTCATCTGCTGATAGACATCTAGGTTGCTTCCATGTCCTGGCTATTATAAACAGCGCTGCAATGAACATGGGGTACATGTGTCTCTTTCAATTCTGGTTTCCTCAGTGTGTATGCCCAGCAGTGGGATTGCTGGGTCATAAGGCAGTTCTATTTGCAATTTTTAAGGAATCTCCACACTGTTTTCCATAATGGCTGTACGAGTTTGCATTCCCACCAGCAGTGTAAGAGGGTTCCCTTTTCTCCACACCCTCTCCAGCATTTATTGCTTGTAGACTTTTGGATCGCAGCCATTCTGACTGGTGTGAAATGATACCTCATTGTGGTCTTGATTTGCATTTCTCTGATAATGAGTGATGTTGAGCATCTTTTCATGTGTTTGTTAGCCATCCGTATGTCTTCTTTGGAGAAATGCCTATTTAGTTCTTTGGCCCATTTTTTTATTGGATCATTTATTTTTCTGGAGTTGAGCTGCATAAGTTGCTTATATATCTTTGAGATTAGTTGTTTGTCAGTTGTTTCATTTGCTATTGTTTTCTCCCATTCAGAAGGCTGTCTTTTCACCTTGCTTATAGTTTCCTTTGTTGTGCAGAAGCTTTTAATTTTAATTAGATCCCATTTGTTTATCTTTGCTTTTATTTCAGTATACTGGGAGTTGCATCATAGAGGATCCTGCTGTGATTTATGTCGGAGAGTGTTTTGCCTATGTTCTCCTCTAGGAGTTTTATAGTTTCTGGTCTTACATTTAGATCTTTAATCCATTTTGAGTTTATTTTTGTGTATGGTGTTAGAGAGGGGTCTAGTTTCATTCTTTTACAAGTGGTTGACCAGTTTTCCCAGCACCACCTGTTAAAGAGATTGTCTTTACTCCATTGTATATTCTTGCCTCCTTTGTCGAAGATAAGGTGTCCATAGGTGTGTGGGTTAATCTCAGGGCTTTCGATTTTGTTCCATTGATCTATATTTCTGTCTTTGTGCCAGTACCATACTGTCTTGATGACTGTGGCTTTGTAGTAGAGCCTGAAGTCAGGCAAGCTGATTCCTCCAGTTCCATTTTCTTTCTCAAGATTGCTTTGGCTATTCGAGGTTTTTGTATTTCCATACAAATCTTGAGATTATTTGATCTAGTTCTGAGAAAAATACTGCTGGTAGCTTGATGGGAATTGCATTGAATCTGTAGATTGCTTCGGGTAGAATACTCATTTTCACTATATTGATTCTTCCAACCCATGAGCATGGTATATTCCTCCATCTATTAGTGTCTTCTTTGATTTCTTTCATCAGTGTTTTATAGTTTTCAATATATAGGTCTTTAGTTTCTTTAGGTAGGAATATTCCTAAGTATTTTATTCTTTTCGTTGCAATGGTGAATGGAATTGTTTCCTTAACTTCTTTTTCTACTTTCTCATTATTAGTGTATAGGAATGCAAGGGATTTCTGAGTGTTGATTTTATATCCTGCAACTTTACTATATTCACTGATTAGCTCTAGTAGTTTTCTGGTCGAGTCTTTAGGATTTTCTATGTAGAGGATTATGTCATCTGCAAACAGTGAGAGTTTTACTTCTTCTTTTCCAATTTGGATTCCTTGGCTCTTCCTTTTCTGATGGGCCACCAAATGACACAAGTGTTCCTTGGGCAGTAGTGATCCTGAATTGGTATTTTGTTCACAAAATGAGAAGATTTTGCAGAAAATGTTTAACATTTTTCTAGATCTAAGCCAACTTGTGGTGTTTAATTCCTAAAGGACACCCTGCCCTCCCATTCTCAGTCAAGATTTCTCATGCATTGTGACTGCTGCATAATAGCCTTTACAGCTTGTATTATTATACAACACAGACTTTGCCTTGTTTCAGGACCAAATGAAGCAGCTACCCACTGCCTTTAATCTCCAGAAAATCTTTGCCAAATTGCCTGTTTTAATTTATTTCCATAGTTTCTGAAATGCCTCCAATTATTGATTTGGGAGGTATTTAGACTCTTCTCAAAATGCAAGCATTCTAGGAATAATAAGAAGTTAATCAATTATTCATACTCAAATGTGAATTAGTTCAACCAGCATGATGTTTCTTCAAAATCCAACTTGAAATCTCTGTGAGGAGAGTAGGGGAGGCATGATTAGCAGGGTAAGTGATACTATTTAGGACTAGTAGAAGGCAGAAGTCATAATAACTAGAGTTTTATGTATCTGGATAGCAACAAGAAGTATTATCTTAGTGGAAATGATGCCAATAGGTAGCAAAATAGAGTATAACTGGAGAGATACAAAAGACAGAAGGTAATTTTTACCTCTATGCCAACTCTGCCTATTGAACCATCCAGGTTTTGAGACTTTCCACAAAGGCCAGAAAACCAATTCCCCTTCTCAGGAGTTACCCCTTTGCAGAGTCACAGACTACAGACCAGGACATGATTCCTTGCCTGTTCCTGGCCAGTTGACCAAAGAGGGAATCTCCACTCAGTTTGCAAAGTTAATTGTTCCCAAGCACTGTGCTCCTATTCTCCCTACCTAAGGATAAAGTAAAAGAAACTGGAATCAAACTTTACTGTATCTGGTTAATGTAGGAATGAATTATTGATGACTAGACATTCACCTTTATAGCTCTGTATCTCTAGTTTAGGAGGAAAGGTTTTGGCTTTGTGTCTTACAGGAAGAATATTACAGGAGAGGATCTTTTTATTATTGTGGATTTAGATTTGAGTTTGTATAGTGGTTAATTGCAATAGAGAGGAGTGGAAGAGAGGGGAATAGAGATCAAAATGTTTTTGATATGTCCTCAGGCAATATTTCTGTTCTAACAGAGGAAAATGGGGGAAAGAGATGAGTGTTTCCCCACCCTACTGAAATCTTTGCAAGTCCTTTCAGAGTCTTAGTGAGTAACAGCTTAATTCTTTCCTTTTGCCCTCCCTTTGGTTACCAAGAAGTAATAGGCAATGGAAACCTATTAGAATGTTTGTGGAAAGACTATGCAGGGTGTGTTCATTAGCATTCTCCTCTAAGTTTCTAATAAATGTGTGTGGTTACAGAGAGATGATATAATCAGTTTGTGGGGAGTGCTACTCTGAATACATCACAGCTGGATCATTCCCAGAAGTGTGTTATGCTACGTCTATAAGTATGAGACTCCAAATAGCCTGAGGATTTTTAACCCTAGTGAGTTTGGTGACACAAAGGAAAAATGCAAAATTTTGTCTCAGTATAAGATTTTTTTGTAGTGCTTATTCCCTAGACAGAGATCAAACAAGTGCCTTGAATCTAGACGATACTGGAGAGATATTATACCCTACAGAGTCATCTCAGAATTAAATAAATGAGATTTTAGAGGGACAGGAAGTACGTTTCCAACATTTAGGAAGAAAAATCTTACAAAATTCAGGTCTTGTCTCTTTTCAAGACAAATCTGACTATAATTTTTCTTTCATAATCAAAACAAGCTCAACAGTCTACCTTGTACTTGCATAGACCAAACAACAGCAGAGATTTTTAGAGAAGATAAGGTCCAAAACAGCTGTTCACATGTGTGCAACAGGAATTCTGGAAATATTCCTACCCTAGGTCCTCTTTGGAATCGTGTTTCATGTGTTTGTGGAAATATAGAAAAGCTTTATCACTGGTCCTATTCTGCTTTGTTCTGCCTAAATTTTCAGTCATCACACAGTGTGTGTTTGCAGGATCTGAAAGTGAGGAAACTAGTAGGGAGCAGATAATCTGTGGGATGGTAATAGGAACAACCCATGGGATGAGATCCAAATGGAATCTTCCAACCCATGCTTCCTTTAATGATACATTTGTGTAGGGGCATTATACTTTGTGCAGGGCCAAACCCTTAGGAGGGACTCTTCCAGGAAATCTGGGTTTCATACACAAGAATAAAACCTCAGGGCACTCTATCTTCATTGCGAAAAATCTCCTTTTGGGTAAACTTTTCTTTTTTTTTCACCAGGGTGGTCTTCTTGGCCTCATTCATGCCTCTTTTATCCCATCTTAAGGAGGCAATTCTCATCATCCAGTTATTACATTCACTGAATTATAGATTTCTATGAGATGAAAACTCTTGCAACTTATACTGAGTTCCAATGAATTAAACAATAGTTTTTGACTCTCATAAGAGAACACAGAAGGAGACAGACAAGTAATCGCGGAAACAGAACTCAGTGAATCTCTCATGGTCCTCCACATGACATTGAAAATCTTTCTAATAAACACAAACTAAGCCCTCTACATTTCAGAGTAAATAAAGTATAGTAGCATTTCTGCTACTCATTCCAAGATGAAAATAATACCCCAGTAACAATTGAAGATGCACAAATCCCAGATATCAGTGGAGCCTTGAGCCATGCTTATGGAAACATGGCTAAACTTGATGAAAAAAAAAGGTTACATTTTTATATTCCACAAATCCCAGATATCAGTGGAGCCTTGAGCCATGCTTATGGAAACATGGCTAAACTTGATGAAAAAAAAGGTTACATTTTTATATTCAAAGTATCTCATCTATAAATTCAGAGAAATACCAGCTTTGGTTCACAAAAACAATTAACAAAGCATCTGCAGAATCACAGACTTCACATATTTTAATCAGTGAAGTATAATGAATAAACAAATAAATACTGAGATCCTATAACATATTCAGCACTGTACGGAGAGGATAAAAGAGAATTAACTTCATCTAGTTGAAGTGACAAGAATTTCTATGAAACCACTACGAAAGATATTAATATATTCACCATTGCGCTGAAGAAGCCACGAACATTCTAAAGAATATTTTCATCACTGTGACAAAATTTTCAAGAAAGGAGATAGGAACTTAACTGAACCTTGAGGAACACAGAGAAGGGTGTTTGTTCTTGGTGAGAGAAAAAAAGGGATGTACAGGCAAAACCAAACTGAATTCAGCTGATCAGAAAGTATATATCGAGCACAATTGTTACTAAGAATTGTGTGAACCTAAAGAATCTGACTCGATGGACGTGAGTCTGAGTGAACTCCAGGAGTTGGTGATGGACAGGGGAGGCCTGGCGTGCTGCGATTCACGGGGTCACAAAGAGTCGGACACGACTGAGCGACTGAACGGAACTGAACTGAACTGAAATGAAATAATCAATCTGTCTTTCCTTTGTCCTAGGTATTTGTCAGAAACAGCCAATGCGCAATCCTTTCTTGGTGACTTTCATACTTTAACATGGAACTCTTGTTTTGACTTCTCTTTCTGCCCCACTATCTTGATGTACATAATAAAAGTATAGCTGAAATGCTTGTTGGAAGAGTCAACAACACAAATAGAAGTTAATTCAAAAGATCAAAAGATCCAAACTTAATTCAAAGATATTGTATTTCAAGTTATCCATCTGAAGGACCAATAGTCTCAATGAAGTAAGAGAAATATTCTGATTCCAGAGTGGCAGTTAAACGGATTGATACTAAATTTTATATATAAATCTTTACTATGAGGACAAAGATTCAACATAATTTAGTGTTATCAAACTGATTTCTTAAGAAACCTAAGAGTCCATGTCATATTTCCCAGTTTCTGTACATGTCTGAATAGATTTTAATTTTATAAATATAATGTAAATAACTTTTAAAATTATAGTAAAAATCCACTTATTTTTGTACCAGATTATGAAACATGGAAGACTACCAATCCTAAACTTGCTGGACTAAATTATATATCATAGATCTATTTCACAGAACACTTTTGATTTGCTCTATAGAATCTCAATGTCACTGTAATAGCTAACATTTAAGGAATGTTTACTAAATGCTTATGCTAATAAAGCATTTTATATGAGATCATTTAATGTTCACAAAAACCCTATGAAATAGGCACAGTTAATCCCCATTTGTGATGGAATAAATAAAGTTTAGGAGACAGCAAACAAAGGGCCTAAAATTACAGCGCCAGTAAGCAGTGAAGGCAGGATTGGCACCTCTGACAGCAGAGTCCGAGCTCTTGGTAGGTAATACAATATTTCCTGTTAAGACATCTCTACGGCAAAATTTTGCAAACTTTGCACAAGCTAAATAAATACTATAAATTATTACAGTTAGTATTAATAGAACAATGTTTTCCCCAGCCCCTACTACACCAACTATCTATCTGTCTCTAGACTGGCTACAAGTAGTTTTATTATTTTTCACATAACAAACTACTTTTTCATCATCAAAGATGTTCAGATCACTGCCTCTCACATACACTACTTATCATGCACACTGTTTATGAAGAAATAAAAGGAATTAAGATGCACCTTGCTTACAATTCTTCATTTTCTACCTAAACATTATTTTCATGTTATTTATGTTCAGGCTGTTTTTTCCCTCACTGCTGAAAAGATGAGCTATTTTGAGTGTATACCAAATTATAAGTTCCCAATAAGAAAAAAATTTTGATGTAATAATGATGTGAAAGTTGTATTTTAAAAGATAAGATAAAAGAACCCCATAGCTCGTAGACTGCTTAGTGCAATGACAATGCCTTGATTTTAGTCCAGCTAGGATATATCACTGGCAGCTTCAGAATTCATTTACCTTTTGCCTCAGAAGCTTTAACCTATCTTATCACCTTCCAAAATCTACTGTCTGGAGAGTCAGGAATGCAAGCTGTGTTTCATATCCCTTACACCTCAAGTTTATCTCCTCCATTTGAATGATGTGATATTCTGCCAAAATTTTGAGACTTACTAAATGCATTTGGCAGCCCACATTCAAGTAGCTAATTTTCTCTAAGAGGTTTTTTTTTTTTTTTTCCCTTACATCAGACATCAGTAGGACATCATTGTATTAATATAAACATAAACCGTTACAGAGAATTTTCAGATTTCAATGACATCATTTTTATGTACTACTTGGAAAGCTTTGTTTATTTTTGAAAATCATTTTATTTTTAGTCTGATAACCAGTCACATGGTTTTAAGTATCCAGTTCAGAGTAAAAAATGGACAATATTTATTAAACATTTTACTCTTAAAAAGAGAGTTTTATATATATATATATATATATATATATATATATATATATCCCTGAATAGGATTCCTTTGTGTTCTTACCTTGGAAAGGTAATAAAGAGTATAGCTGAAAATCCTGGGTTTCATTGATTTTGAGTTCCCCAGACCTCCCAGGAAAATAAAAATGTGATTTTTGAATTATTAACCCACTATGGGAAGAAATGTGGTTTTGAGTAGACATAGGGCAATGGCACCCCACTCCATTACTCTTGCCTGGAAAATCCCATGGATGGAGGAGCCTGGTAGGCTGCAGTCCATGCGGTCTCGAACAGCCGGACACAACTGAGCGACTTCACTTTCACTTTTCACTTTCATGCATTGGAGAAGGAAATGGCAACCCACTCCAGTGTTCTTGCCTGGAGAATCCCAGGGACGGGGGAGCCTGGTGAGCTGCCGTCTGTGGGACTGCATGGAGTTGGACACGACTGAAGCGACTTAGCAGCAGCAGCAGCACCAAAGCCTATAAAAGGGAAGCCAACACAGAATTTGTAATTTATAACCTCAAAAGACCTAACAGAACTCAAAAACACATGAACCTATTCTTTTTTTCAGGCCGGATGGTATTGTTCCAGCCTCAGCATTAAACCAGTATGGGAGAGCCAGTATCTATTAGATGTACTATCTACTTCTCTCTTGTACACTTCTCTTTGAACTTCCTGTTGTCTAAACTTCATCTTACAGTTAATTTCAGATTTCTTATCCTATAAGAAATTCCTCAGTACAAGGTACTTACCTAAGACTATTGTACCCACAATTTGCTTCCTTTGTTTGTTACCATATAGAGTACAGATTTTGATTCAAAAGAGACAAGTGTAAGCTTTTAGCAAAATGACCTTTAAAACACATTCAGAAAAAAATTAAAGCTTTGTAATGCTAGAGAGAAAATGTATTTTAGAGTCAAGGAGTAAGGAAAGTTAGACTTGGAGAGACCCAATGCTCTGTTCTCTATAGCTTCTATAATCAACGGGTCCCAGATCCAAGTGTGAGAAGGGCAGCAAAGCAAGTTAAATAACATTGCAACTTTCTAGCCAGAAAACCAACAGTGGAAACATCCAGAAATAGGAAAGTTTTGGGGGACAGGAAGGAATTTGGGAAAGTAACACAATTAAAAAACAACATTTTTTTTTTAAATTCCTGGGCTCACGTCCTAAGTTGCACATGAATGAATTGTATCTTAAACAGCATAACAAAGACTAGAACTTAACTAAGATATAAATCTCAGACTGGACATTGAATAATGTGTACACAGAATAATATCAGAATAATACACAAAGGTTCTGAAAATGGAACGGACATTGAAACTACAACCCACAGAAGACTGGAGAGAACTTGTGAGATATATTGGTTGGGTCAGTTGCCTGCTAACACAAAAATATCAACATTTCCATAGGATTTAAACAAGACTAAGAATCTTATTTAAAATATTCAGGACATAATCTAAAATAATTTGGAATATTGCTGCTGCTGCTGCTGCTGCTGCTAAGTCGCTTCAGTCGTGTCCAACTTCATGCGACCCCACAGACGGCAGCCCACCAGGCTCCCCGTCCCTGGGATTCTCCAGGCAAGAACACTGGAGTGGGTTGCCATGTCCTTCTCCAATGCATGAAAGTGAAAAGTGAAAGTGAAGTCGCTCAGTCATGTCCAACTAGTAGCGACCCCATGGACTGCAGCCTACCAGGCTCCTCCGTCCATGGGATTCTCCAGGCAAGAGTACTGGAGTCGGGTGCCATTGCCTTCTCTGAATATTAAGAACTGGTAAATCTCAACTTGCAAAGAAGAAGACAATCAATAGTCATGAACACTGAAATGACACAGATGTTGGAATTAAATGACAAAACTTTATATCAGCTATTATAAAAATGCTCCAACAATAAAGGGATACCATACTAGAAATGAAGAGATTTAAAATAAAGAAAAGATATTCAAAATTTCAGCAAAAAAAGAAAGTATAAAGAACTAAAGAGAAATTATAGAACTGCCCAAACCAACAACCAAAATTAAAAACTATCTGTAAAGGCTCAATAGTAAATTGGAGATAACAAAGAAAAGACTAAGTGTACTTGAAGACAGATTCATAGATATTTTTCTAACCGAAAATCAAATTGGAGAAAAGCAACAAACTCTCAAGGATTTATGTTAATGTATCAGAAGATTTAATATTTTTGTTATTGGAGTCCCAGAAAAAGAGAAAGAGCCCAGTACTCAAAATCTTTGAAGATATAACGGCTGAAAACATCCAGACTTTTGTAAAAACATACACCTACAGATTCAAGTATCCAGTGAACTCCAAACAGGAGAAATTCAAAGAAATCCATCATTATCAAAATTCTGAAAATTAAAACAAATATTTGAAAGCAACTAGAGTAAAATGACAATTTATCGAAAAACAACAATTCAGATTCATCAGAAAACATGAAAGCCAGAAGCAAACTGAACAGCATTTTTAGAGTCAAAAGAAAAAAAAAAATTTTCAACCCAGCATACTACACACAGCAAATAAACCCTTAAAAAAATAAAAAAAGGAAATGAAGACTTAGAATAAGAAAAACTAAGGCACCTGCTCTGAAATAAAAGATATGGATTTTTTTTTCACAGAAGGAAATGACAGCACAAGGAAATTTGAGCATCAATAATATAGGAAGAGCAATATAAATGGTGAATATCTGTGTAAATATTCTTATCTGTAAATATGTTGTTCTTTTCTTTACTATTTTAGCCAGTTTTCCAATGAGTCCAAATGTGATCCCTCCTCTCTAATACTCATATCCATGTAAAATTCTCTCCCCTCGTGAGTGTGAGCTAGACTTAGCAACTTGATTCTAACAGAATACGGCAAAGTGATGAAATATCACTTCCATGATTAGATTATCAAAGAATGTGAGCTCTCCCATCTATTTTTCATTTAGCTGTACCATTTTACATTCCCATCAGCAGTGTAGGAGAGTTTTAGTTTCTCTGCATCTTTGTCAGCACTTAAAATTGCCAGAATTTTAAATTTTACTCCTTTTAGTACATGTGTATCTAATTTTGGCTTTAAAACCAAGATACAATATGGAACAGCTAGAAAGCAATTTGGCAGTGTCTCATACAGTGAAATACATATTATAATATGGTCCAGTAATCCTACTCCTGGCTAACTACTTCAGAAAAAGTAAAATTAGGTTCACACAAAAACCTATACACAAATATTTATAGCAGCATTAGTTGTAATTGCCAACAATTAGAAACAATTCTTGCCATTGAACAGATGCATAAACACATTGTGGTGTATTTATGTAATGGAATTTTACTCAGAAAAAAAAAGGCATGAATTATTGACATTTGGAACAATACTGATGAATTTCAAAGGCACTATTCTCAGGTAAAAGACACCAGCCTCAAGAAGTTATAAACTCCATTTATATGGAAGCTTCAAAAAATAAAACTATAAGTACAGAGAACAGATAAGTGGTTTCTACCTGCTTATTTAACTTATATGCAGAGTACATCATGAGAAACGCTGGACTAGAAGAAACACAAGCTGGAATCAAGACTGCCGGGAGAAATATCAATAACCTCAGATATGCAGATGACACCACACTTATGGCAGAAAGTGAAGAGGAACTAAAAAGCCTCTTGATGAAAGTGAAAGAGGAGAGTGAAAAAGTTGGCTTAAAGCTCAACATTCAGAAAACGAAGATCATGGCATCCCATCGTCCCATCACTTCATGGGAAATGGATGGGGAAACAGTGGAAACAGTGTCAGACTTTACTTTTAGGGGCTCCAAAATCACTGCAGATGGTGACTGCAGCCATGAAATTAAAAGACACTTACTCCTTGGAAGAAAAGTTATGACCAACATAGATAGCGTATTCAAAAGCAGAGACATTACTTTGCTGACTGAAGTCCATCTAGTCAAGGCTACAGTTTTCCAGTGCTCATGTATGGATGTGAGAGTTGGACTGTGAAGAGGGCTGAGTGCCAAAGAATTGGTGCTTTTGAACTGTGGTGTTGGAGAAGACTCTTGAGAGTCCCTTGGACTTCAAGGAGATCCAACCAGTCCATTCTGAAGATCAGCCCTGGGATTATTTTGGAAGGAATGATGCTAAAGCTGAAACTCCAGTACTTTGGCCACCTCATGCGAAGAGTTGACTCATTGGAAAAGACTCTGATGCTGGGAGGGATTGGGGGCAGGAGGAGAAGGGGATGGCAGAGGATGAGATAACTAGATGGCATCACTGACGTGATGGGCGTGAATCAGAGTGAACTCCAGGAGTTGGTGATGGACAGGGAGGCCTGGCGTGCTGTGATTCATGCGGTCGCAAAGAGCCAGACATGACTGAGCGACTGAACTGAACTGAACTGAACTGATGGGTTAGGAAGGAAAATTGTATGAGTAAGCATAGAGGAAATTTTTGCAGTGGTTCTATATTCTGACAGCAATGGTAGTTACTGAATCTATATATGTGTTAAAATTCATATAACTGTATAGAAAGGAAAACCAACAATGACTGCATGCTAGTTTTAAAAATATTTTAATCAAAAAAATGTATAGTCTCAAAAGCCTTATAAGAATATCTATCAATAATTACTTTGAATGTCAGTAGACAAAATGTTACAATACAAAAATACAGTGTGACTGATTGGATTAAAAAAGAAAAAGAACCTGCAGTATGCTGCCTACAAGAGACTCACTTCAGGGTGAAACACAGAAAGACTGAAAGTGAGGGATGGAAAATATATATTTTATACAAATGGAAATGACAAGAAAGCAGGGGTAGAAATACCAGAAAGGAAAAAAAAAGACTTTAAGAAAAGGCCATAAAAAAAAGACAAAGAAGGGAATTATATAATAATAATAGGATTAATATAAGAAAAGGATATTATACTCATTAACATACATGTACCAATGTAGGAGCACTTAAATATATATATACTAACAGACATAAAAGGAGAAACTGATAATCACACAATAATAGTCAGACTTTAACATCCCACTAGTGGCTCTAGCAGTAAAGAACCTGCCTCCAATGCAGGAGAGGTAAGAGACAGGTTTAATCTCTGGGTCAGGAAGATTCTCTGGAGAAGGGCATGGCAACCAACTCCAATATTCTTTCCTGGAGAATCCCATGGACACAGGAGTCTGGCAAGCTACAGTCCATAGGGATGCAAAGAGTCAGATATGATGGAAGCAACTTAGCATGCACAACATCAATGGACATATCTTGCAGACAGAAAATCAATAAGACAACCGAGGTCTGAAATGACACAATAGACTAATTAGACTTAATTGACATCTACAGGACACTATATCCAAAGAAAATAGAATACACATTGTTTTCAACTGTGCATACAACATTCTCTAGAATAGACCACAGGCTAGGCCATAAAACAAGCCTCAACAAATAACAAGAGTATAGATATTATATTAAGCATCTTTTCTGACCACAATGTTATGAAACTAGAAATCAACTAAAGAAAGAAAATCAAACAAACAAGGAACACATGGGGAACAAACAACATGCTCCCCCCACCCCCCACCAAAAAAAAGAGTAATTGATGAAATCAAAGAAGAAATAAAAAAAATACCTCAAGAAAAACAGAAATGAAAAATTCAGGTTTACAAAATGTATAAGATGCAGAAAAAACAGTTCTAAAAGGGAGCAACATAGGCTTTCCTCCACTTCAATTCAGTCACTCAGTTGTGTCCGACTCTTCGCGACCCCATGAACTGCAGCACACCAGGCCTCCCTGTCCATCACCATCTCCTGGAGTTCACTCAGACTCATGTTCATTGAGTCAGTGATGCCATCCAGCCATCTCATCCTCAGTAGTCCCCTTCTCCTCCTGCCCCCAATCCCTCCTAGCATCAGAGTCTTTTCCAATGAGTCATCTCTTCACATGAGGTGGCCAAAGTACTGGAGTTTCAGCTTTAGCATCATTCCTTCCAAAGAAATCCCAAGGCTGATCTCCTTTAGAATGGACTGGTTGGATCTCCTTGCAGTCCAAGGGACTCTAGAAAAGGCTTTCCTCCAGGCACAAGAAATCTCAGATAAAATAATCTACCACCTCAAAGAATTAGAAAAGAAGAACAAACAAAACCCAAAGTCAGGAAAAGGAAAGAAAACATAAAGATTAGAGAGGAAATAGAGATCAAAAGCAACAGAAAAAATTAATAAGTGAAAAAGCTGGTTTTCCTAAAAGATAAGCAAAATTGACAAACCTCTAGCCAGTCTCACCAAGAAAAGAAGAAGGAATCGAACAAAATGGTGGCTCAGATAGTAAAGAATCTGCCTACAAGGCAGGAGACCTAAAATCAATCCCTGGCTCAGGAAGATCCCCTGGAGAAGGGAATGACAACCCAGTCCAGTATTCTTGTCTGGGAAATCCCATGGACAGAGGAGCCTAGTGGCCTATAGGCCATGGGGTGGCAAGAGTCAGACATAACTGAGGGAAGAAATGAAAGAGGAGGAAAATAACAACCAACACCACAGAAATTCTAGGAAAAAATAAAGAAAGAATACTATAAACAGTCATATGCCAATAAATTGGACAACCTAGAAGAAATGGAAAATTTTCTATAAATACAGCCTGTCAAGATTGAGTTAAAAGAAATGGATAATTTGAACAGACTAATCACTAGAAGAATTTTCAATTAAAAAAAAAAAAAAAAACCTATGAAGTCCAGGACCAAATGGCTTCACTGGGGAACTTTACCAAAACTATGAAGAATTTAGACCTATGCTTCTCAAGTTATTCCAAAACAACTGAGGAGAAGGGAAACTCACAAATTCATTCCATGAAGCCATCATTACCCTGATACAAAAACCAGACTACAAAACAAGAAAGTTACAGGCCAATATCTTTAATGACTATAGATGCAAAAATCTCCCCCACTCCTCCCAAATATTACCATACCAAATCCAACAATACATAAAAAGGATGCATATACCATGATCACACTGGATTCATTCCAGGGTTGCAAAGATGGTTCATCATAAGCAAATCAATCAATGATACACCACATTAACAAAAGGAAAGGTGAAAGATAAAAACAACATAATCATCTCAATAGAAACAGAAAAGCATTTGACAAAATTCAATATCCATTCACGATTAAAAAAAAAAAAAACACCTCATCAAAATGAGTACAGAGGAAAAACAATTCATCAGTGTTTTATCATTTTCACAGTACAGATATTTTACCTCCTTGGTTAATTTTATCCCTAGGCATTTTATTCTTTATGAGGCAATTTAAATGAGATTTTTTTCTTTTTACTTTCTCTTTCTACTATTTCCCTTTGACTTAGTTTGGTTCTTTTTTATCTTTTTTTTTTTTTTGGTTGGGGTACAAAAAAAATTACCTTATAAATGGCAACACTTTGCTTTTATTAGTCAGAAAAAAAAAGAAAGCTCGATTTTCAGTTTCTAAAAACCTAATCCAATTTGTCAGGAGGTTTTATTTTTTCTATATCCTATACATTATAACAGTTTCATACCTGCTGCTCACTCCTCAGCCCCTGTAATTTAGTTTCTACCCTCATCACTTCACCAAAAGAAATCTTAAGGTCACCAAATCATTCCATGCTACAAAAACTATGGATATGTGTCAGTCCTCATCTACAATCATATGTATTAATCTCTCCTTTTGAAATCCTTCCTTACCACAACTACTTGAGTTTTACTCCTCTATCCCTGGTCACTCATGCATTTCTTTTGCTTATCTACATTCACCCACCAAACAAATGCTGGAATTCCAAAATTCTGTGTGCTCTTGTTCAGTTACTAAGTCATGTTCAACTCTTTGCAACTCCATGGATTGTAATATACCAGGCTTGTCCGGCATCCAGTGTCTCTGGGAATTTGCTTAAATACATGTCCATTGAGTTGATGATACTATCTAAACATCTCATCCTCTGCCATTCCCTTCTCCTTCTGCCTTCAGTCTTTCCTAGCACCAGGGTCTTCTCCAGTGAGTTGGCTCTTCACATCAGATGGCCAAAGTATCGGAGCTTCAGCTTCAGCATCAGTCTTTCAATGAATATTCAGAGTTTATTTCCCTTAGGGTTCACTAGTTTGCCCTCCTTGCAGTCCAAGGAACTTTTAAGTCTTCTTCAGTACCACAATTTGAAAGCATCAGTTCTGTGCTCAGCCTTCTTTATGGTCCAATTCTCACATCTAAACATGACTATTGGAAAAGCCATAGCTTTGGCTGTATGGAGATTTGTCAGCAAAGTGATGTCTTTGCTTTCTAATATGCTGTCTAGGTTTGTCATAGCTTTCATTCCAAGAAGCAAGCATATTTTAATTTCATGGCTGCAGTGATTTTGGAGCCCAAGAAAAGAAAAACGGTCACTGCTCCTACTTTTTCCCCTTCTATTTGCCATGATGTGATGGGACTGGGTGCCATGTTCTCACTTTTTGAATGCTGAGCTTTAAGCCAGCTTTTTCACTCTCCTCTTTCACCCTCTTTAAGAAACTCTAGTTCCTTTTCACTTTCTGCCTATAGAGTGGTCATCTGCATATCTGAGGCTGGCGATATTTCTGCCTGCAACCTTGATTCCAACTTGTGAGTCACCCAGCATGGCATTTCACATGATGTACTCTGCAAAGAAATTAAGCAGGGTGATAATATACAGCCTTGTCACATTCCATTCCCAATTTTCAACCAGTCAATTGTTCCATACCCAATTTTAACTGTTGCTTCTCAATCCACATACAGGTTTCTCAAGAGACAGGTAAGGTGGTCTGGTATTCCCATCTCTTTAAGAATTTTCCACAGTTTGTTGTGATCCACAGAGTCAAAAGTTTAGAGGAGTCAATGAAGAATTAGATTACTTTCTGGAATTCTCTTGCTTTTTCCATGATGCTACAAATCTTGGCAATTTAATCTCTGGTTCCTCTGCCTTTTCTGAATCCAGCTTGTACATCTGGATTCATGTACTTTTGAAGTCTACCTTGAAGGATTTTGAGCATAATCTCACTAGCATGTAAAATGAGTGCAACTGTACAATGTTGAAATGTAGTTTGAAGATTCTTTGGTATTGCCCTTCTTTGGGATTAGAATGAAAACTGACATTTCCCAGTCCTGTGGGCACTGCTGAGTTTTCCAAATTTGCTAGCATATTGAGTGCAGCACTTTAACAGCACCATCCTTTAGGATTTTAAATAACTCAGCTGGAATTCCATCACCTTCACTAGTCTTGTATATAGTAATGCTTCCTAAGACCCACTGGCCTTCACACACCAAGATGTCTGGCTCTAGATGAGTGACCACACCATAGTGGTTATCCAGGTCATTATGACGTTTTGTATAGTTCTGTGTCTTTTGCCACTTCTTAATCTCTTCTACTTCCGTTAGGTTCTTACCATTTCTGTCCTTTAAGCCCATCATTGCATGAAATGTTCCCTTGATATCTCAGATTTTCTTGAAGAGATCTCTAGTCTTTCCCATTCTATTGTTTTCCTCTATTTCTTTGCTCTGTTCATGTAAGAAGACCTTCTTATCTCTCCTTGCTATTCTCTTGAACTCTGCATTCATTTGGGTAAATCTTTCCCTTTCTCCTTTGCCTTTTGCTTGTCTTTTTTCCTCACTATTTGTAAAGCCTTATCAGAAAACTACTTTGGCTTCTTGCATTTCTATTTCTCTGGGATGGTTCTGGTTACTGTCTCCTATGTGATGTTACCAACTTCTGTCCATAGTTCTTCAGGCACTCTGTCATTTTTGAGTTTGCATCCAAATACTGCATTTTGGATTCTTTGTTGATTATGAGGGCTACTCCATTTCTTCTAAAGGATTCTGGCCCACAGTAGTAGATTTGATAGTCATCTGAATTAAATTCATTCATTCCTGTCTATGTTAGTTAGTTCACTGATTCCTAAGATGTTGATGCTTACTCTTGCCATTTCCTGCTTGGCCACATCCAAATTGCCTTTATTTATGGACCTAACATTCCAGGTTCCTGTGTAATGTTGTTCTTTATATCATCAGACTTTACTTTTTCCACTAGACACATCCACAACTGAGGATCATTTCTGCCTTGGCCCAACCTCTTCTTTTTTCTGGAGCTACTAGCAATTGCCCCCTGCTCTTCCCCAGTAGCATATTATACACTTTATGACATGGTGGGTTCATCTTCCAGTGTCATTTCTTTTTGTCTTTTCATACCGTTCACGGGGCTCTTGCAGCAAGAAAACTGGAGTGGGTTGCCATATCCTCCTCCAGTGGACCATGTCAGAACTCTTCACTCTGACTCATTTGTCTCTTATGGCTCTACACAGCATGGCTCATAGCTTCATTGAGTTGCACAAGCCCCTTTGCCATGACAAGGCTGTGACCCATGAAGGGGAAATTCTGGGTAGTAGACAACTTTTCTCTCTCACTTCCTGTATTTTTCTGAGAAAACTCACACTCACAGCTTTAATCATCATATATACTATGATTACTTCTTTCCCTATATTTACATCTCTCATCCTGGACTTTATATCTAAGCTTTATATCTTTGCTTTCAATTTCCTATCCTACATTTCCATTCAAAAGTCTCAAACTCAGCATATTCAAATCTAGCATATTAAAAAAATGCCATATTGAAATTTCCCCTAGAATTTCTACTTCAATTTCCCTGTTTTAGTGAACCTTACAGAAATAAGAGCTCTCCTTGAACATTTCTCACTTCAACACTGATGTCTAGTATGTTACAAAGTCCTATTAATTTAATTCTTAACTCAAAGACATTGACTTTTCACCCTGTTGATTATTACTAACCCTACCCTAAGAATCACCATCTTTCTTTCACCTGTACTACTGCAGGTGATCCTAACTAATCTCCCTACAATCATCTGAGCTTTTTCTTATCTGTTCTCCATACTGTAACCCATGTGATATCTTCAAAATGCAAACATAGTTATTTCCCACCCTACCATTCCCAGCCACCCAGCATCTGGGTCCAAGATTATCAACAGACAAAAAAATAAATCAGGCAAGTATGACCTCATGTATCTGTGAGTGGAAATAAAAAGATGTATACAAGTAACTCTGAGACCATGTCTGATTGTGTATACCTAATCACATTTCAAACCTCCCCAAAAGCTTCTAGGCTTGTCCATCATTTGAAATCATTTATGCCTTTTCAGAGGAAATGTTGTTTTCTGTATGATAAACATCTTTGTCAATTTCCATTTTTATTTTCTCTCTTCATGTTGAAGAACCTAAGCCACCCCATTTTGTTAAAAAGACTCCATTTTAGAGTTCTGAGGAAAGAGTCTTTGGAAATCCCCTGACCTCACCCCACCATCTGTGAGCCAATCAGATCCCAGATCAGGATCCCCTGACTTTACATTCAGGACTTATGACCTGCCCAGGAAATTCGAATTAAGCCCAGGAAATGGGAACCAATCAGAACCCATGGCCAGCCAAGAAATGAAAACCAATCAGAACCCAACACCTAACCCTTCCACAGAAGGTAGCATTTTTCACTCGAGAATACCCTATATAAGCAATGAAACCCAGAGTTCTAGGCTCTTCTCCTTAGCCACTGAGTCGGTAACAGTGGGAGCCTCAACTCGAGCTTGGTAATAAAAAATCTCTTGCTTTTGCATCGGATGCTGGCTCCCTGGTGGTCATTGGGAGATTTCGCGACTTGGGCTTAACAGTGTCATACAGAAGTCATATAACGTGGCTGAATTTCAGAGGGCTTTGCCTCTTGAGAGGCAGCATGGTGGAGCAGTAAGAACTTAGATCAGAAAGTTGAACAGGTGTGGATTTAATCATAGATCTGCAACTTATTATTTGAGCTTAGTTTCTTATTTAAAAATGAGAATTTCTCATAGGTTTTTTGGAGGGGTTTTTGGGAGTCTGAGACTTTGATAAGCCCATCAATGCAAATATTCTGACATATAATCTGATGGCAGTAGGTGGCCAGTGAATGTGTGTTCCTTCCTACCAGGATGGGTGGTGCCAAAATATTCTAGAGCAAAGAAAATCCCCAAATCATTTGCAAACTTCTCCATAGGCTAAGTTTGCTTCATAGACACTTGGAAGTGAGTGTTGAGTGGAAAGTTTATTTTTGTTAATTCATTTTAGCTAACATATTAAGCATTTCCTACATGTTAAGTTTCATGTTATGCAATTTACAGTCATTATTTAATCACCACAAATTCCCTATGATGGATCATCCTATCCAATTTTACAGCTAAAAAAGTGCCAGAGCTCAAATTTGAACTCAAGCCAACTGATTCCAGAACTTGTGATTTTAATCTATAGGGTTCTCTCATGCAGAGATCCAATCCAGAAAACTCAGAACTAATACCTTTTTCTAAGTTTTATCAGGGACCTATAGAACATTTCATTTTGGTAAAATCCAGAGCCAGAAACTAACTTTATGACCTCTTTACATGAAGAAATTTTACTTCATCGCATGGAAATTCTAAGATTAGAGGCCTAAAATGTACTTTATTTTTCCTTGTTTGACAGTACACAATATTCCTGGAGTAATCACATTTTAATACCTCTGTCTGGCTGTACTCAATACCAATACCCTAAAGGACTATCCACTAAGCATTAAAGATACGAATTTGGCAAGAGAGAATTTTAATTGTGATCTTTACAGAATCAAGAACAGTTAAACAGCCTGATTTTGACAGCAGTGCATATGATTGTATATGAGCCTCTGTCTCTAACAAAACTGATAGTTTGTTTGAAAACCTATCTCTTAAAGTTAAATATCAGAGGATATTTCAAATGTACAGGGCTATGTATCCAGAATAGTTATGCAATATGATATGTATTAAGTTCATATATAAGGAAACATTTTTTCCAAGGCTGACTAAGGGTTGAAATCTATCTCATAAGGGAGTTTATGGCACTACCCAAAGAAAAACACATGTCCATCCAACAGCCCACAAAGAAATCCAAAGGAAAAAAATATGAGAGATATGTCTGGAACATTAGTTCACAAATCTAATAGCACTTCATAGAATTTGTGGAAGTGGATTCAAAAATCAACATGAAAATCAAAGATGCGAAATAGCATCATTGCTTTACTTTGTTGTCTCCTGCTAACCCTGAATGGCACCCCACTCTGGTACTCTTGCTTGGAAAATCCCATGGATGGAGGAGCCTGGTAGGCTGCAGTCCATGGGGTCGTGAAGAGTCAGACACAATGGAGCGACTTCACTTTGACTTTTCACTTTCATGCATTGGAGAAGGAAATGGCAACCCACTCCAGTGTTCTTGCCTGGAGAATCCCAGGGATGGGGGAGCCTGGTGGGATGCCATCTATGGGGTCGCACAGAGTCGGACATGACTGAAGCGACTTAGCAGCATCAGCAGCAGCTAACCCTGAACTGCAGTTCTACAACAATCTAATAAATATGATGGAATCTAACAAATATGACAGAACGTGGTCCACTAGAGAAGGGAATGGCAAGCCACTTCAGTATTCTTGCCTTGAGAACCCCAAGAACAGCATGTTAAGGCAAAATGATAGGATACCAAAAGAGGAACTCCCCAGGTTATTAGGTGCCCAATATGCTACTGGAGATCAGTGGAGAAATAACTCCAGAAAGAATGAAGGGATGGAGCCAAAGCAAAAACAATACCCAGTTGTGCATGTGACTGGTGATAGAAGCAAGATCCGATGCCGTAAAGAGCAATATTGCACAGGAACCAGGAATGTCAGGTCCATGAATCAAGGCAAATTGGAAGTGGTCAAACAAGAGATGGCAAGGGTGAACGTCGACATTCTAGGAATCAGCGATCTAAAATGGACTGGAATGAGCGAATTTAACTCAGATGACCATTATATCTACTACTGCGGGCAGGAATCCCTCAGAAGAAATAGAGTAGCCATCATGGTCAACAAAAGAGTCCAAAATGCAGTACTTGGATGCAATCTCAAGAACAACAGAATGATCTCTGTTCGTTTCCAAGGCAAACCATTCAATATCACAGTTATCCAAGTCTATGCCCCAACCAGTAATGCTGAAGAAGCTGAAGTTGAACGGTTTTATGAAGACCTACAAGACCTTTTAGAACTAACACCCCAAAAAGATGTCCTTTTCATTATAGGGGACTGGAATGCTAAAGTAGGAAGTCAAGAAACACCTGGAGTAACAGACAAATTTGGCCTTGGAATGCGGAATGAAGCAGGGCAAAGACTAATAGAGTTTTGCCAAGAAAATGCACTGGTCATAGCAAACACCCTTTTCCAACAACACAAGAGAAGACTCTACACACAGACATCACCAGATGGTCAACACCGAAATCAGATTGATTATATTCTATGCAGCCAAGATGGAGAAGCTCTATACAATCAACAAAAACAAGACCAGGAGCTGACTGTGGTTCAGATCATGAACTCCTTATTGCCAAATTCAGACTGAAATTGAAGAAAGTAGGGAAAACCGCTAGACCATTCTGGTATGACCTAAATCAAATCCCTTATGATTATACAGTGGAAATGAGAAATAGATTTAAGGGCCTAGATCTGATAGATAGAGTGCCTGATGAACTAAGGAATGAGGTTCGTGACATTGTATGGGAGACAGGGATCAAGACCATCCCTATGGAAAAGAAATGCAAAAAGCAAAATGGCTGTCTGGGGAGGCCTTACAAATTGCCGTGAAAAGAAGAGAGGTGAAAAGCAAAGGAGAAAAAGGAAAGAAAAAAGCATCTGAATGCAGAGTTCCAGAGAATAGCAAGAAGAGATAAAAAAATCTTCTTCAGCGATCAATGCAAAGAAATAGAGAAAAAGAAAAGAATGGGAAAGACTAGAGATCTCTTCAAGAAAATTAGAGATATCAAGGGAACATTTCATGCAAAGATGTGCTTGATAAAAGACAGAAATGGTCTGGACCTAACAGAAGCAGAAGATATTAAGAAGAGGTGGCAAGAATACACAGAAGAACTGTACAAAAAATATCTTCACGACCAAGATAATCATGATGATGTGATCACTAATCTAGAGCCAGACATCTTGGAATGTGAAGTCAAGTGGGCCTTAGAAAGCATCACTACGAACAAAGCTAGTGGAGGTGATGGAATTCCAGTAGAGCTGTTTCAAATCCTGAAAGATGATGCTGTGAAAGTGCTGCACTCAATATGCCAGCAAATTTGGAAAACTCAGCAGTGGCCACAGGACTGGAAAAGGTCCGTTTTCATTCCCATTCGAAAGAAAGGCAATGCCAAAGAATGCTCAAACTACCGCACAATTGCACTCATCTCACATGCTAGTAAAGGAATGCTCAAAATTCTCCAAGCCAGGCTTCAGTAATACATGAACTATGAACTTCCAGATGTTCAAGCTGGTTTTACAAAAGGCAGAGGAACCAGAGATCAAATTGCCAACATCTGATGGATCATGGAAAAAGCAAGAGAGTTTCAGAAAAACATCTATTTCTGCTTTATTGACTATGCCAAAGCCTTTGACTGTGTGGATCACGAGAAACTGTGGACAATTCTGAAAGAGATGGGAATACCAGACCACCTGACCTGCCTCTTGAGAAATCTGTATGCAGGTCAGAAAGCAACAGTTAGAACTGGACATGGAACAACAGACTGGTTCCAAATAGGAAAAGGAGTACGTCAAGGCTGTATATTGTCACCCTGATTATTTAAACTTCTATGCAGAGTACATCATGAGAAACACTGGGGTGGAAGAAACACTGGGGTGGAAGAAACACAAGCTGGAATCAAGATTGCCAGGAGAAATAATAACCTCAGATATGCAGATGACACCACCCTTATGGCAGAAAGTGAAGAGGAGCTAAATGGCCTCTTGATGAAGGTGAAAGAGGAGAGTGAAAAAAGTTGGCTTAAAGCTCAACATTCAGAAAACAAAGATCATGGCATCCAGTCCCATCACTGCATGGGAAATAGATGGGGAAACAGTGGAAACAGTGTCAGACTTTATTTTGGGGGCTCCAAAATCACTGCAGATGGTGACTGCAGCCATGAAATTAAAAGACGCTTACTCCTTGGAAGTAAAGTTATGACCAACCTAGACAGCATATTAAAAAGCAGAGACATTACTTTGCCGACTAAGGTCCTTCTAGTCAAGGCTGTGGTTTTTCCTGTGGTCATGTATGGATGTGAGAGTTGGACTGTGAAGAAGGCTGAGAGCTGAAGAATTGATGCTTTTGAACTGTGGTGTTGGAGAAAACTCTTGAGAGTCCCTTGGACTTCAAGGAGATCCAACCAGTCCATTCTGAAGGAGATCAACCCTGGGATTTCTTTAGAAGGAATGATGCTAAAGCTGAAACTTCAGTACTTTGGCCACCTCATGCAAACAGTTGACTCACTGGAAAAGACTCTGATGCTGGGAGGGATTGAGGGCAGGAGGAGAAGGGGACGACTGAGGATGAGATGGCTGGATAGCATCATGGACTCATGGACGTGAGTCTGAGTGAACTCCGAGAGATGGTGATTTACAGGGAGGCCTGGCATGCTGCGATTCATGGGGTCGCAAAGAGTCGGAAACGACTGAGCGACTGAACTGAACTGATGATGGAATCTACTAATGTTCTATGTAAATATATCCTATGTAAAGTAATCTAAGGGCAAAGACTTTTGCTGGCTGACAAGTCTCACCTTGCCTTCAGCCATGTCATTTTATCATTTGAATACCGAAGGTGTACTAAGGTAAAGTTAATACTCTTCTACAATACTTCACATATGATAGGTGCTCAACGGAATATTGATCAACTGACCAATATCTCTTGGAGCACAAATGATGTTATTGAGAGTGCAGTGTTTAGCTAATAAACTTCTCTGTTTGTCGTTTTTATACTTTCAAATGATTGACTAACTTTCATTTTCAAAACAACTTGTAGCTAAAGTATCAACAAATCCATTTTTAAAAAATGAGCACAGAAAATGTGAAGTGGTAGAGTTTAAAGAGCTATCGTTAAAAATAGTCCCAATGAAACTTTTTTATTAAAATATCTGTGCAGATAATTTTAAAATAGTTAGAAATGATATAGAGTTAGATGGGGTTGCTTAATTCATTTCCTACATTAGAAGACCTATTCTAAGAAAATAAGATAATCTTGCATTGATGTGGCAGATACATCCTAAGGTGATCGCAATGAGTCACCTTGCATAATTCTTTCTCCAGTGTGGGAGGATTTTGTGACTTGCTTCTAACTAACAGAAATAGCAAAGGTGATAGAATGTCATTCACTCCCTTGATTTGGTTACATTATATAGCAAAGGTAATGGGATATTGTTATTCCCATGATTACATTATTTTATTGTATTAGTTTTCTAGGCTGCCATAATAAAGTCCCACAAATCTGGGGTTCAAAAATAACAGAAATGTGTTCTCTTACAGTTTTGGATGCTAAAATTCTGCAATCAAGGTATTTATAAATCATGACTTCTCTGAAGGCTCTAGGGGAGTAATCTTTCCTTCTAGCATCTGGTGTTTCCCAGAATTCCTTAGTGTTCCTTGGCTTACAGAAGTGTAACCCAGTCTTTCTCTCTGCTGTCACATGGCTGTCTTCCCTCTGTGTGTCTGTATGCCTCTCTTTTCTTACAAGGACAACAGTCACTAGATTATGGCCTATTCTACTCCAGTATGACCTCACATTAACTTGACTAACTATATCTGTAAAGACCTATTTCTAAATATGGTCATATTGTAAGGTTTCAGGTAGACATGAATTTGAGGGGATACTATTCAACCCAGTATAGTTATATAAGACTTTATCTTAGCATACAGGAGGAGAGACTATTCCTCATCAGCTTGAAGAAGTAACCTAAGTTTTGAAAGGGTTTATGAAGGATGAGATGGTTAGATAACATCACTGACTCAATGGACATGAATTTGAGCCAACTCTGGGAGATAGTGAAGGACAGGAATCCTGGTGTGCTGCAGGCCATGGGGTCACAAAGAGTTGGACACGAGTGAGCAAATGAACAACAACATGAAGGAGTCACAGAGCAAGAAATTGCCAGCAACCTCTAGGGGCTGAGAACTGCTTGTACCTCGCTGATAGCCAAAGAGAAAATGGGGACCTCCATTCTACAACCACAAGAAAAGGAATTTTGCCAACAATCAGAGCTTGGAAAAAGACCAAGACACAGATATGAATTAACCCATTGACACCTTAACTGTACCCTCACGAAACCCTAAGCAGAAGACCCAGCTAAGCCATGCTGAGACTCCTAACCCATGGAAACTGTGAGACAACAAATATGGATTATTCCAAGCCACAAAATCTGTTATAATTTGTTACACAGCAATAGAGCACTAATAAAATTGGTATAGTGCTTTAAAGTTTTCATTCACTGTACCTCATTTATACTAAATATAAAACCACTTATTTCAGTCCTGACCTCATGGTTCATTGGGACTGACCTATAAAACAGGAGGTGCTTAGAATTTTAGTCCTCAGAAGAACCTCAGAGATCATTATACAAATGAAGAAAAAGAGTCAGGATATGGAAATTGACTCATGAACACCAAGGTATCATGTATAAAAGACCCACATGGATGCACAGTTCTCTTGGGATTGAGTCAAATTTTTTCAACTTTGTAGATAATCATCTCCTATCATCAAACAACAGAAGAACTAACAACAAGAAATCAGACTTTTAGCAGATGCAAATAAATTACACAACTTAACGTCAATATTCATAATTAGCACAATTAACTCCTAGAAAAGTGCCAGTCACATTGAAGCATTCAATAAATATTTGATAAATAAAAAAAATAATATGGTTTCATAGCAATCTCCATTCTGAAATATAAAAGACACAAGCCTGTCCCCACGTAGCGTGATCTAGAGGCAGCATACCTTTGTAGTCAAAAGCCATAACTGCAATGTCATGCCAGACCCACCTGAATTTGAATGCGAGCTCTAAGTATCAAGTTCATTTCAGTCGCTCAGTCGTGTCTGATTCTTTCTGACCCCATGGACTGCAGACCACCAGGCCTCCCTGTCCATCACCAACTCCCAGAGTTTACTCTAACTCATGTGCACTGAGCGGTGTTGTCATCCAACCATCTCATCCTCTGTCATCCCCTTCTCCTCCTGCCTTCAATCTTTCCCAGCATCAGGGTCTTTTTAAATGAGTCAGTTTTTCACATCAGGTAGCCAGACTACTGGAGTTTCAGCTTCAACATCAGTCCTACGAATGAATATTCAAAGATGATATCCTTTAGGATGGACTGGTTGGGTCTCCTTGCAGTCCAAGGGACTCAAGAGCCTTCTCTGACACCAAAGTTCAAAAGCTTCAATTCTTTGGCCCTCAGCTTTCTTTATAGTCCAACTCTTACATCCATACATGACTACTGGAAAAACCATCGTTTTGACTAGATGGACCTTTGTTGGCAAAGTAATGTCTCTGCCTTTTAATATGCTGTCTAGGTTGGTCAAAGCTTTTCTTTCAAGGAGCAAACATTTTTTAATTCCATGGCTGCAGTCATCATCTGTAGTGATTTTGGAGCCAAAAAAAAAATAAATAAAGTGTATCACTGTTTCCACTGTTTCCCCATCTATTTGCCATGAAGTGATGAGACCAGATGCCATGAACTTAGTTTTCTGAATGCTGGGTTTTAAGCCAACTTTTTCACTCTCCTCTTTCACTTTCCTCAATGGCTCTTTAGTTCTTCACTTTCTGCCATAAGGGTGGTGTCATCTGTGTATCTGAAGTTATTGATATTACTCTCGACAATCTTGACTCCAGCTTGTGCTTCAGCCAGCCCAGAATTTCTCATGATGTAATTTGCGTATAGGTTAAATAAGAAGGGTGACAATATACTGTACAGCCTTGACATACTCCTTTCCCTATTTGGAACCAGTCTGTTCTGTGTTCAGTTCTAACTGTTGCTTCTTGACCTGGATACATATTTCTCAGGAGACAGGTCAGGTGGTCTGGTCTTCCCATCTCTTTCAGAATTTTCCACAGCTTGTTGTGATCCACACAGTCAAAGGCTTTGGCATGGTCAATAAAGCAGAAGATGTTTTCCTGGAACTCTGTTGCTTTTTTGATGATCCAAAGGATGTTGGCAATTTGATCTCTGGTTCTTCTGCCTTTTCTAAATCCAGCTTAAACATCTGGAAGTTCACAGTTTATGTACTGTTGAAGCCTGGCTTGGAGAATTTTGAGCATTACTTTGCTAGAGTGTGAAATGATTGTCATTGTGCGGTAGTTTGAACTTTCTTTGGTATTGCCTTTCTTAAGGATTGGAATGAAAATGGACCTTTTCCATCCTGTGGCCACTGCTGAGTTTTCCAAATTTGCTGGCATACTGAGTGTAGCACTTTCACAGCATCGTCTTTTAGGATGTGAAATAACTCAACTGGAATTCCATCACCTCCAGTAGCTGTGTTTGTAGTTATGCTTCCTAAGGCCCACTAGACTTTGCATTCCAGGATGTCTGGCTCTAGGAGAGTGATCATACCATCGTGATTATCTGGGTCATGAAGGTCTTTTTTGTATATTTTTTCTGTGTATTCTTACCACCTCTTCTTAATATCTTTGCTTCTGTCAGGTCCATACCATTTCTGTCTTTTATTGTGCCCATCTTTGCATGAAAAACTTCCCTTGGTATCTCTAACTTTCTTTAAGAGATCTCTAGTCTTTCTGTTGTTTTCCTCTATTTCTTTACACTGATCACTGAGGAAGGCTTTCTTATCTCTCCTTGCTATTCTTTGGAACTCTGCATTCAAAGGGGTATATCTTTCCTTTTCTCCTTTGCCTTTCTCATCTCTTCTTTTCACAGTTGTTTGTAAGTCCTCCTCAGACAACCATTTTGCCTTTTAGCATTTCTTTTTCTTAGATATGGTCTTGATCACTGCCTCCTGTACAAGGTCACAAATCTCCATCCGTTATTCTTCAGGCACTCTGTCTATTATATCTAATCTCTTGAATCCATTTCTCACTTTCACTGTATAATTGTAGGGGGTTTGATGTAGGTTATGCCTGAATGGCCTAGTGGATTTCCCTACTTTTACAATTTAAGTCTGACTTTGGTAATAAGGAGGTCATGATCTGAGCCACAGTAAGCTCCCAGTTTTGTTTTTGCTGACTGTATAGAGCTTCTCCATCTTTGGCTGCAAAGAATATAATCAATCTGATTTTGGTATTAACCATCTGGTGATGTCCATGTGTAGAGTCTTCTCTTGTGTTGTTGGAAGAGGGTGTTTTCTATGACCAGTCATTCTCTTTTCAAAACTGTTAGCTTTGTTAAAAGTTGTTCTCTTGTCAAAACTGTTGCCCTGTTAGCTTCATTCTGTACTCCAAGGCCAAATTTGCCTGTTACTCCAGGTGTTTCTTGACTTACTACTTTTGCATTCCAGTCCCCCATAATGAAAGGGACATCTTTTGAGGGTGTTAGTTCTAGAAGGTCTTGTAGGTCTTCATATAACTGTTAAACTTCAGATTCTTCAGCAATATTGGTCGGGGCATAGACTTGGATTACTGTGATACTGAATGGTTTGTCTTGGAAACAAACAGAGATCAGTCTGTCGGTTTTGAGACTGCATCCAAGTACTGCATTTCAGACTCTTTTTCTGACTATGATGGCTATACGTGTTATTCACTTGTAAACTTAGATTTCCTCTTACTCTCATCTTCCAGTTTCCTCATCTGCAAAATGAAGGTAATAACAATGACCTCCCATTGTTGTGCTCAGGTTCAAACAAAATAATAAATTAGAATGTTTGGTATTTACAGAGTGCTAGATAAATGTCATTCTCTTTCCATTCACTGATAAATTTGGTTTCAAATGAAGAAGAGTTTTTACACCTAACTTTAGATAATTCTCTGAACTGTAATCTGTGTCAGAGGCATTTAATACAAATGTACTTTTAATTCATGCTAATAGACATTTTCTTTGAAGACAGTTTTCTATTGTATGAATTTACTCTTCTTTGGTTCTAAAAGCTTTTCTTTTGTCTCCTCAACAAACTCAGTAAAAAATAAAGGTCTAAAATGTCTAGGAAAGAAAGAAGCTTCATTTGACTAGGACTAAATTTATTGACACTTAACCCACCTGCCAATGCAGGAGATATAAGAGATGAGGGTTTCAATCCCTAGGCTGGGAAGATCCCTTGGAGGAAGACATGGCATCCCACTCTAGAATTCTTGTCTGAACTACAGACCATAGGGTCGCAAAGAGTCAGATATGACTGAAGTGACTTAGCACATATAGGAACCACCTAAAAAAAGAAAAAAGGCAGAAGCCTGAGATTCATAAATTAATCATTGATTAGGAGTTTACATAATTTAGAGGTTGTAATCCAAAACCTGTTTAAAATTAGATGACAGCAGAAAAGTGATGTGGAAGTAGTTACTGTTAAACTGGAATTCTTCTGATTGCACTATTTATCAGGTAGTATTTCAGATAGTTAAATAGAACTATGAGTAACATGAAAGATTATAGCTGTGGTCCATTTTTGCAGAGGTCTGTTGAGACTTGGAAATTATGTGCAAGCAGAGTTGGAATAATTCCAAAATGGACCATACTGAATTAGGCAACAGCTGGTGCAGAAAGTTAGTTTAAGGACTGTCCTGACAGTTGGTTAAAAAAAAAGAGTGATATGTGCTTTATACTAAATGTCATATTAAAAATTAGCAGTAAACAATTACAAGCTTATTAGAAATATACTGTTTTGATTTCAAAGCTTAAACACTCTTCCTTGGGCCATTTTAAGGCCATTTTAAAGTTCTTTAATCTCTGCTCAAAAAAATTTATTTTCTAGCAGGTGTGCCTTAAAACTAAAACTGAAGACTTAAAATCACTTCCATGAGCTTCAAGCACTTCCACATGTTTAAAACATAGTCATTTCAATGTTGCTTGAAACCTAGGAAAGGTCATGGGGAGAGGAAGCTGTGAAAACCTTAATCCTGTAAATTTCATGACACATGGCATGATGCAATGGTATTTAGAGCCAGAAGGCTTGGATTCAAGCCCCTGCTATGCTAATTACTAAGTAAGAGGTTTGGGTTAAAGTCATGTCCTTTTCAGACGTTAGTTTCCCCATCCAACTTGGGAACAATAGCATCTACCTTCCAAACTATAGTAAGAAGTAAATGATCTATATATAATAGCTAGGACAGCAGACCCATGGTTCCCAAACTGTGCACTGAGTCACTCCAGGGAACTGCAGCACATCTTTTAGAGGCAGCATGGGCTATTTTAAATTTTCAAGGGAACTGCAACAGTATTTGAAATCTCTCAGCCACTGCATGAACTACTAGGTCAAGGTAGTTTCAATATTAGATCATACTACATTCCTTTCTGTGACATTATATCTTTGTGAAGCTGAGTTTTATTAGTTGTTGGGCAAAAAGTAAATAAGCATTAAAATCAATGTAGTGCAGGAAATGAAACTAATGGTATCCAACCTGATTCCAATGTCTGAGATATGCAGAGTGCCCAAGAGGCCCACACATTTTGTTAACAAGTAAATGCCGTTGACTATAATAATTTTTTTTTCTCTCAACTATGTGTATTATTTTTTCTCAAGAAAATTACTAAGTTGTTAGTATATAAATACATTTTAAGCTGTCTATACCTAACTACTCAATCAACAGTAGAGTTACTTTGCTGCTAAGTCGCTTCAGTCGTGTCCGACTCTGTGCGACCCCATAGACGGCAGCCCACCAGGCTCCGATGTCCCTGGGATTTTCCAGGCAAGAACATTGGAGTGGGTTGCCATTTCCTTCTCCAATGAATGAAAGTGAAAAGTGAAAGTGAAGTCGTTCAGTCGTGTCCGAATCTTCTCGATCCCATGGACTGCAGCCCACCAGGCTCCTCCATCCATGGGATTTTCCAGGCAAGAGTACTGGAAGTGGGATGCCATTGCCTTCTCCGAGAGTTACTTTAGGAATTCTGAAAATGTCATAAACCAAAAAAAAAAAAAAAAAAAGGGAAACTTCTGAAGTAGGTACCTAATAAGTATTCATTTCCTCTCAAACCTGGTGTACATTCACATAATTAAATCCTTTCTTTATAAATTTAGATAAATTTATTTCTGTTCTCATTAGTAATGACTACCACTATTCTCTGCCTTTGTAGTTTCTGGGGCCATGTGATTACCTCTGGTCAATGGGATTTGAATTGAAGAAGTTATGAACTCTCCATTCACTCTTCCCTTATTGAGGAATTCTATAGAAATGAGAAAAAAAGCATCAACATTTAAGGTTCAACTGTCAAGTTCCTGTAAGGAAAGTAAGTTTTCCTGGAAAGTCATCTGGACCTAGTCAAGCCAGTGAAATTTGGTGGTTTTGGTAGTTTGTGTACTATGAAGCATAGGTTTGTACTATCTTGACTAATACTCAAGTTTGTTTCTGTTTATTGCCCTCCCCACCATCCTCCTACATATGGTTTTGACTCTTTTTATGGACAGTTCTAAAAGATAATTAGGTAATAACCAGTACAATAGAAAATGTGACCTGAATGATAGAAGACTGGATGGCAGAAAATTCAGCTAACAGTTATTAATGGTATCAGCTAAACATTCTGATCATAATGTGATTCCTCAGATCACAAACAAAAGTCAAGACCCTCAGTTAATGTCAAGTTGTGGTTTATATCTTAGTGTTAAAAAGAAAAATGCAAACATTGTAGCAAGACAGTTTCATTTAGGCACAAGGAAATACACGGTAAGATAAAACCACTTTTATACAAAATATTGGAACCAAGAATGTCCAGTAACAGGTATTTTCTGTATTCTTGGGAATTTGACCTTACACCACAACCAGAGAAACAGTTCAAACAAGCCTACAGTTCTATGGTGGAGAAATTTCTAATTGGGCTAGAGAGTATAGAAGAAATCACCTTTTCCAGCTGTTATAAAATGACAGTAGCAGGATGATGCTCTGAAAGGAAAATTTAAATAAGTTCCTCAATACATCAGATATGAAAAGAAAATGAGGCTGACTAGGATTAAATCAAGAAAAGAAAATTATATTCATTGATTCATCAGCATTTATTGCATATCTTAATGTGTATTCCATAAATGCTACCAAGTAACTGGGACTTAATATCTGATTCTAAATAGTATGTCAATTACTATAAAGGGCAATGCTCTGGAAAATCACAGATCTTCAAAAATGCTTTCCTGGAAGAATCAGTAAAATTTTCATCAAAGAGGAAATGTTTAAGCTGGACTTGAAAGATAAATTTTGTCAAGAATTGTGAAGTGTTGAGATTTTACCCTATTATCAAACTAACAAATTATCTTGCAAAAGATTCACAGAAGCTGACAAAAACATGAAAATCTTTAATCAAACAGAAAGATCTTTATTACTCATAGTTATCATCATAGCCAGGCTGTTAGCACTTTCTTATCCCAGTTCCCAGATCCTAGTTACTACCGAGGACACAACAAGGGCCAGGTAACACTTGCACATAGAGTGGGCTGCATTACAGGGCAGAAACTCTGAGCTTAGGGAGCCAATCTTTTTTTTTTTTTTTTTCGTAAAGCAATAAACATGCTGGCCCTTTGCTCCTGAGCAAGACACTACCCAGTATCCCAAGACTGCATACCATTCAAACATTCTGGAAAAGATAATCCAGAACAAAGGCAGTGAGTATCTCTGCTCACAAGAAATGCAGGACGGTAAGTGTTTTGTGGAGAGTTGTCCCCAAAGAAGCAGAAGACACCAGGATGTTATAGCATGATACTTTAGCAGGATGTAGAATATATCTGAATAGCCGGAGTACAGAATATCTTTCAGAGAATGAGCCAGTGGGAGGTGTAGGCTGGGAAGGAGAGTGTATTAGGAAGAAAAAAAAAAATAGTTCATAGGATGAACTACAGAATCCAATAAACATAGAATCCAACCCACTGGGATTGGATTACTGAGTAGAGAAAAATATAGAGGATATTAGACTTTGTTCATCAATATTTATTCAGTGTCAGCCTCATGGCATAAGTTCACTACATTAATCAAATGAATAAATGAATGAAAAACCTGCTTTATCTCATAAGCATAGGAAGCCATCATAATTTTAAATGAAAAAGGAAATAATCATATCTGGCTGCAAAGTGACAAAAGCACCTTTGTTGAAAGAGAATAATTGAGGCACTTTGCCTATGTTTAACATGTGTTTACAATAAGATAGGTTAGAGGAGGTGAACATTTAAACACAAGGTTAGAACTGAGGATTGAGAGAAGTGGTTGAATTAATTTTAGGAGAACCCCAATAACATCTGGTCAACTGGATGTGGAAGTGACAGTTCCAAGGATAAATGAGTTATCTGGAAGAAGGCTGTTGAATAAATGGTGACGTCACTAAGTGAGATAGAAAATACAAGACTCAAGTAGGAGATAATGAGCTTGATGTTGAGCTTGTTTCATTTACATCATAAGAAAATCCAATTGCAGTGTCCAGAAGGACACTCTAGAGAGATGATGAACTGGCATGGGGTGGCAGGCATTGAGATAATAGCTACAGTGAAGGAAATAAAAAGGAGAAATTCTATGATTAATAGAACAGAAGCTTGCTTATATATGCATTCATGCTAAGTTGCTTAGCTAAGTTGCTTAGCTAAGTTGCTTCAGTTGAGTCCAGCTGTTTGTGACCCCATGGACTGTAGCAGGTTCCTACAGGACAGACTCCTCTGTCCATGGGATTCTCCAGGCAAGAATACTGGAGTGGCTTGCCATACCTTCCTCCAGGGGATCTTCCCAACCCAGGAATAGAACCTGCGTCTCCTACTGCTCCTGCATTGGCTTTACCACTAGTACCATCTGGGAAGCCTGCTTATATATATGAGAAGAATTGATATTACTATGTGAGAAGAGGAGAAAAGCTCATGAAAATGGAAAAAAAATTGGGAGAGGTGGAAAGGGAGCCAAGAGAATAGTATGCTGAAACCAAGGAAAGATAGTTTCAAATGGGAAAGTCATTAGTAAGGGGTTGTCAACTTGGATGGTTGCTAAATAGTACTGATTGGATTTGGCTTTTGGATCATCACAGATTTCAAGAAAATAATAAAGGCAGAAGGCAGATTATAGCAAGAAGCCTTAATTCAGAGAGGGGAGAGATTGGTTCAGTTAACTTGGCATCAGCTTATCTAGTGTGATAAGCTGTGAAAAGAAAGTACTTTTTCAAATATACACCTTAAAAAGAACTTTCCAAATGGCATTCATAGGTCATCACTTAAAATCCCCTCCATTATACATTGCTATTTTGAGTTATAAAGGTTTTTTCCTTTTAAAGATTCCCCTAATAAAATGCAATTACTCCTGAAAACTGTAATGCCTTAAACTCTTCCTCTGAAGTGTTAGTTGACAAGGATTTAACAGAGAAAAATGTTCTTGGCTAATACTAGTGGTCTTTGTATTCTGGAAGTAGAATAACAGAGGAAAGGGCCTATTAAAAGGGGACCTATGAGGTCCTAAAGAAACACAGCTCCTATTTGATGATTTGGTTAGAATCTGGCGAGGCTATTCTTTTTGCTGGCATGCTCTGTCAGATTTCTTTTTAAAAACTATCTGAGAACACAGAACAGTTGAGAAAATGTAACTAGTAGTACAAGTAGATTTCTTAAAGTACATAGTAACTGCTGAAAAATTAATAGTTGCTGTTGAGACCCAGAATATCAGTTAAGATTTTAAGCTATGCACTTTCTTTGATTACATTAAATGTGATTTTTCTGCTACCAACAAAGAATATTTTGCTACTAATTTTCACAGAAAGAAAGATCCCATAATGAGAATCTTCAACCTAGTAATAGCTACTTTCCCGGTTAATGAATTAATCAAGCATTTACTTAAGTAGCTACTGTATACCTAGCATTTATCAAGATAGTGTTTGAAGTAAGAAAAAAGTGAATTGCAGTTGGGTATTATTTAAAGAAAAGGTAATGCAAATATGCAACAAGGAATTGTATTAAACACAAATGAGAATTCCAAGTTGACTATAATGTTCATTTCATTAGAAATACAAATGCCACTGTGGGAATAAAAATTCTCTGGTAGCCAGTACGTTTAAGATCTCTACTAAGCAAATTCTCAAAAAATTCTCATGAATATTTAATTCCAATGAAATAAGAGGAGGAGCAAGGAGACAGAATGGGAGGAAAGAAAGAAATAATAGAATAAATACATCTTATTTTTCTGCTCTGTCACTTAGTTTTGTTTAGCTTTACCATGACTTCTTTACATTTCAAAAGCAAATGAGAATATGCTAATGTCTGAGGCTGCTGTGAAATGAATGATCCTGTTGCAAGCAGTTTCAAATGTTAACCAATTATAATGATGCCGTCTAAAAGATTAAAAGGAAAAATAATAATTCTTTCACTTCAAAAAGATATATCTATTTATGTCCCCATTTTCCTTTTTCTTGTCTTTCCTTTTTACTAGAAAATGCTTAAAATTTTCTGTAAACCTAAAACTACCCCCAAAACAGTCTTTTTTTTTTTAATGCTTAATGGCCAGGAACTATGATCTTCATGGCTAATATACACTTTTATCTGTTCTATCACATTATGAATAAATTGGAAAATCAATAAATTTGGATCTATCAGTGATTTCTTAAATGAATTATTAACTCATATTTCACAAGTTCTTTCCAATTCTAAATTTTAAATCTAGTGTCTAGAGTAAGAGAGGCTACTGTTATATTGATTATTTACAAGGTACTTTACACCATTAGGAAGAATCACAACTAACAAATTTGGGGAGAGGAGCACCACAGTGTGGAGATCTGCATACAACTCACATGCAGCTCCCTGGGTATCAGCTATACTGCAAAAGTAATGTGAGTTATGGCCATGTACAATTTAGCAATACCCTGCAAAATTTAAGGCTTTTGAATACTCTATGTATCACAGAGTTTCTAGGAAGCTATCCTAATGAAATAGTCATGGGTGCAAGCAAAGATATATTTACATAGATAGCTACAACAGTCATGTCTATTGAAAAATTGAAAAACTAAACAGGAGATGATTCAGTAAATTACTAAAATATTACCCTGTGAGGGAATATTATGCAGCCATTAAAATTTAAGTGAATGGTAAAAAATATTCACAATAAATTATGAAGTAAAAAAATCAGTTTCAACAGTGTATATGGTATAACCAATTTCCTACATATATAGATACACCTATAAATTATTATATTATATAATATATATATATATTTATATGGATATAGCTTATGGGTACATATAGATATAAATGGGCTTCCCTGGTAGCTCAGTTGTAAAGAACCTGCCTGCAATGCAGGGGACCCAGGTTCAATCCCTGGGTTGGGACGATCCCCTGGAAAACGAAATGGTAACCCACTCCAGTGTTCTTGCCTGGGAAATCCCATGGACAGAGGAGCCTGGCAGGCTACAGCCCATGGGGTCACAAAAGAGTCAGATACAACTTAGTGACTAAAAAAGAACTATACCTTAAAATTCAGTTCAAGCACACACATATGAGATATTCTTATCCTCCTGGAACTAAGCATGATTTTCATCCCCTAATTTTACAATACAAGAAGCTTCAAATACCCATTTCTAAGAAGGAATTCATATTTACTATCATACTGAAAAACAGGCAAAGGGTTTTCAATCAGCCCTGAAGCAAGGTCTTGGCTAGAGAATAAACAAATTGAACAAAGGCAGCTGGACTCTCTCTGAAGGGTTTCTCTGGCAAACTGTTCAGTTTACCAGAACAAGAGCACGGCTGCCATCATTTGGGTATAGAAAGTGGAGGATCTACTTTTTGTCTCTGTATCCGAATCATGGTCATAAAAGAATGTTGACATGTTAGCACCACCTATATCCTTCCTAATCACAACTACCACTCATGCCAACTGCATGTCTTTAGGAAAATCCTTTAAGTTCTCAGTACCTCAGTTTCCTATACCACAGAATGGGACTTAAACTCAGTCACACATCTATTTTTTACAATTTTGTCTTAAAATAGCTGTAAGATTTGCTGGCCTTGGCAAAATTGATACAAAATTAGACATTAGGAACAAATATTGCTTTTTCTAGTCCTGTGAAGACCTCGGAATAAATTTGACCAATAGATGCCATAAAGAAAAAATTGATGGAGATACCATGTGGCATTGAAAGGCAAAACTTTTAGCTAAATATATTCAAACCCATAGGTTAAACCTGGGCAGCCCAAATGTTTCATGAATTTCAGCAGCTCATGAACCTCTGAACTTATACAGTGTGTGTGTGTGTGTGTGTGTGTGTGTGTGACTTTCTTCCAAAGGAAACTCCTCCAAACTGCAAATAATACTCCATGTGTGTCTGAGGTCTAGATTGTTCGTGGCTACATTAAGATAAATTCAACATCAGGTTGTGTAATGGGGCACCTCAGGAGACTGATAGGCTAATAGACCTTAATCCTCACAATACTAAACATTAAAATTCCTTTGAAAACAGCACTCATAAAAGGGAAATAGCACATCCTACAAGGAGAAACCAAGGTAGACAGTGAGCTCTTTCCCTCATAATTTTTCTTACTAGTCTTTCTGATTTTACAGCATGATACGTTCTGAACCTTTTAGTAAAATGGAGGTTTCTCATTTCAGCCTAACTGCTGTTAATCTGTTCCAAATGTTAAAGTTTTAAGTAAGGTCTGGTAACCATCGCTGCATTGAACTGATAATAGGAATAGAGCTGATCACCATCTGGTTTGGTTCAGAGCACAACTTGATGCCTAATATTGCAGAATTTGAGTTGGAAGTCCCTTGTATTTCATGAATGCCACAAAAAAGAATTTAAACAAACAGCACTCCCCAATAGTCATATGCCCATATTTATTGCTCTATAGGTTTGCTAAATATGGAATATCACATTACTAATTTTGGCAAATTCCAGGGTACATAAACAGGCCAAAACCTCTTAACATAAATTATGCCAGAGTTGCCTAATGATAATTTGAAAAAGTCATGGTATTGGTTTTCCAGAGTTATGACAGAAAACCATTTCAAAAATAAGAAACAAAATTGAAATTGGTTTCTTGTTGCATGCCCTTCTTACCAATCCTGCTGCTGCAGATCTATGAAAATATACTTGATTCTACCACATTATGAATAAATTGGAAAATCTGATTTATCTAGAACTACCAGTGATTTCTAAAATGGATTCTTGACTCAAAGGAAATATTTTACAAGCCTTTTCCAATTCTAAAATGTTCTGTTGTACATATTTCAATAATTCTGGCAAAAATCTAGCTTTATAAAAAAAGGAAACTTTCTTCTATTTATATAAAATTATGACTGGGTATGATAATTCTCTGAAGAGCTTGAGAGTTCTGACAGTGAATGTTTAATGACAAGAACTACATCAAGCTATTCCCATTATATTCCCAATATTTTAAATTACACCTGGCACATAGGAGTCTACTTAATGAATGGAGATCAAGAGACCAATATGGGAGGGAACAAGTCTTTGAATAATAACCTCCTATTGGCTTCAAATTTCTACTTTTCAGTGAGATTTTACAAAAGATAATCAGAATACAAAGTCCCCATAAACAATGCAATAGCATGCAATGGTCCTTTCAAGTATAACATCTATATTGGCAGGAAACTCTAGTCTCCAAAAGGCTCATTGCCATTTATTTAGGAATGCATGCCCCAAAGTACAAAAGCAAGGCAGAGACACAGTAAGTGAAAAAGCCCTCCTTGACAGACTTTTTTCTTTATATGGTTGTACAAGTATAAAATATCTCAAGGCACTCCCTCTACTGCAAGGAAACAAAATTTATTTAGGTATTTACATATGACTTTCTCAATTAGGGCTTCCCAGGTAGTGCTAGTGGTAAAGAACCTGCCTGCCAATGCAGGAGATGCAAGAAACACAGGTTTGATCCCTTGGTCAGGAAGATCCCCTGGAGGAGGGCATGGCAACCCACTCCAGTATCTTTACCTGGAGAATCCCATGAACAGAGGAGCTTAGTGGGCTACAGTCCATAAGGCTGCAAAGAGTCAGACACATCTGAAGTGCCTTAGCACCACACATGCACCTTTCTCAATTAACAAAGGCTTTAGAAATTTTCTGAACTTGCTGCCCAATTTTTAAACTATATTAATAATTATGTCATTTCATTTTGATAAGACAGACCTTCTAAAATGTCCCAGTTAAATATTTATCAATATCTAATGGCCAGTTTCTTTGGTTAAAAGACTTAAATGTAATCAAAGATTTGCAAGGCAGGTGAAGTCATATAATACAACTATGTCAATCATTTGTAGGCAGAATGATATGAAAAAGTTGCAAAAAAGATATGAATGTGCTGCTCCTAGTTTTAGAGACCTCTACCCCTCAAGTAGATTTTAACATCCATTGAATGATTTTCAAAGAATTCTCCTAGAATCAGGCAGTTCTTTTTTAATGTAAATTTATTTATTTTAATTGGAGGTTAATTACTTTACAATATTGTACTGGTTTTGCCATACATCAACATGAATCCACCATAGGTATACAAGTGTTCCCAATCCTGAACCCCCTCACTTCTCCCTCCCTGTACCATCCCTCTGGGTCTTCTCAGTGCTTGGGGCTGGAGCTCTCAGGCAGTTCTTTAAACTTCACTATCCTTCTATACTTTCTGGCCTGTCTGCTAAAAGAATAGCTCTCATCTTCTAGCCAAAGCTAATGTCTATGAACTATGGAATGTTTTGTTTGTTTGCTTTTTTCAACAGTATGATTTCCATAATCAGAAATCACACCATTGTTTGAGGTAAAATAGTAAATTTATCTCCCTGTTTCTTTTTTTCTCCTTTCTTTTCAATCTTCAAACTCCTTACTTTTGGGGTTCTGCACATCATACCTCTGAAGCTACTGGACATTTGCTTTGTCACCCACAACCCTATTGTACATATGCTTTATCAAACATAACTCTATATATAGCGAAAGTACCACTGTGGTACATCAAAACTTGTGCCAATAAATCCCCACAGTGTTATGAAAATTCCTTTGTACCATGATGAAGGCGCCTTCTAACAGCCAAGAAAGGAAACACCAGTCCACATGTGCACCTTAAAAGAAACTTCACATACTTTGTTTTTCCTTTCCATCTGACAGCTCTTCAATCTGAGAAGCTAAGCAGAATTGGGTCTGCTTAGTACTTGAAAAGAAGACAGTTTGAGGATACCCAGTACTGCAGGCTTTATCTTCTCCCACTCCTATTACCCATACCTCACCTGCCCAGAGCAGTGCAGTGGTGGAAAAAACACACTGAATTCCAGATAAGCAATAATGTGATTCAATAACTTTCTATGAATTTGTGCCCAAATTCTCAGGACAACTTTTTAAATTTTAAATTTTCTTTCAGGTCTAAAAGTCTAAAATCAATTTTCATAGTAAAAATCTATTTAGTTAGGAATGGGGTATGCTTGCTGAATGGCTACTAAACTTGAAGAAGCAGAATAAAGTTATTTATGTGCAACATTTAAAATACTCTGAACTTGCACTCTGTTTCTCCCCCTGAATTAGTCTACCTTGACTGTTTCTCCATGACTGAATTGGATTTTCCCTCCACTCTGCCTCAGTTCAGTTCAGTTGCTCAATCGTGTCCGACTCTTTGCGACCCCATGAATCACAGCATGACAGGCCTCCCTGTCCATCACAAACTCCTGGAGTTCACTCAGACTCAACGTCCATCGAGTCCGTGATGCCATCCATCTCAGTCTGTCGTCCCCTTCTTCTCCTGCCAATCCCTCCCAGCATTAGAGTCTTTTCCAATGAGTCAACTCTTCGCATGAGGTGGCCAAAGTACTGGAGTTTCAGCCTTAGCATCAGTCCTTCCAATGAACACCCAGGACTGATTTCCTTTAGAATGGACTGGCTGGATCTCCTTGCAATCCAAGGGACTCTCAAGAGTCTTCTCCAACACCACAGTTCAAAAGCATCAATTCTTCAGCACTCAGCTTTCTTCACAGTCCAACTCTCACGTCCATACATGACCACTGGAAAAACCATAGCCTTGACTAGACGGACCTTAGTCGGCAAAGTAATGTCTCTGCATTTGAATACGCTATCTAGGTTGGTCATAACTTTTCTTCCAAGGAGTAAGCGTCTTTTAATTTCATGGCTGCAATCACCATCTGAAATGATTTTGGAACCCAAAGAAATAAAGTCTGACACTGTTTCCACTGTTTCCCCATCTATTTGCCATGAATTGATGGGACCAGAAGCCATGATCTTAGTATTTTGAATGTTGAGTTTTAAACCAACTTTTCACTCTTTTCTTTCACTTTCATCAAGAGGCTCTTTAGTTCCTCTTTGCTTTCTGCCATAAGGGTGGTGTCATCTGCATATCTGAGGTTATTGATATTTCTCCCGGCAATCTTGATTCCAGCTTGTGTTTCTTCCAGTCCAGCGTTTCTCATGATGTACTCTGCATAGAAGTTAAATAAACAGGGTGACAATATACAGCCTTGACATACTCCTTTTCCTATTTGGAACCAGTCTGTTGTTCCATCTCCAGTTCTAACTGTTGCTTCCTGACCTGCATACAGATTTCTGAAGAGGCAGGTCAAGTGGTCTGGTATTTCCATCTCTTTCAGAATTTTCCACAGTTTATTGTGATCCACACAGTCAAAGGCTTTGGCATAGTCAATAAAGCAGAAATAGATGTTTTTCTGGAACTCTCTTGCTTTTTCCACTCTGCCTATGCAAGTTCTATTTCATCCACAAGACATAGTTCAAGTCTAACATTATGCTTGAAGCCTAATTGTTATAGTCTTCACTAAACTAGATCCTCTGAATATTATACCCAGTTTGACCATATGGTTCTCAGTTTAATTATTCTCTATTTTTTTTCATGTGTTAGTCTTACTTGCCCCTTCAACACTGATTTGTGTTGTTGTATGGCAGAAACCAACACAACATTGCAAGGCAATTATCTTCTGATTATAAATTAAAAAAAAATAAACCATCCAAAATCACTGCAGATCAACTCTCAGGAAAGGTAAACTACTGTGAGCTTTGGTGTTACTTCTTGCAACACTTTCTCCGTGTGACCTTAAGCAGGTTCTTGAAACCGTGCTTGAGTTTCCTCATCTCTAAAACAGAGCTAACAGTATTAAGCACACTTGATTGTTGGGACATAGTAGATCATCAATAAATATTTGATGATGGATGTTTCATTAATGATTTGGAAAGCTTTTTTTTTTTAACATTTCAGGATTATCATGATAAAAATCAGTTTCCATTGGCTATCATTTTAGACCTAATGATAGGAGAGTCAGGTGATTTAGCTAATGTTGCCTTAAATATAGATGTTTGAAAAAAAGAGGAAAGAACCCTTCTTAATATCTATACTTGCTTTATCTGTGCATCTATCAATTTTTTTAAAAGTGGCCTAAAGAGGAATCTATTTGGGCTTTGATGAATGTTTCTACTCAAAGTGGAATTTACCAGATCCTCAGCTTTTGCATTGAATATCTCTGCAGAAAATCCGTAAGAGGCAAAGAAGACATGTTCAGAGCATCTGTTATAGGCAAAGGATATTTGTAGATACCTCAGACTTTTGAAATGCCACTCAAAGGAGGAGTGAGCAGTAAGACTGTAAATATCACCAAGTGAATATGATTAGCACAAGCCAAAAAATCACTCATCTTAGCTGTCCTTTCCCCTGTGTAGTGCAGAATAGTCTCTTGGGGATAATGATTTAGCTCGCTAGAAAACATAATATAAAAATATAGAATGAAGGCCATCATCTTCCTTTTTAAGGGAGTTGCCCAGACTTGCATAAATCGTTCTCATATATCCGTGGTCAAAATGTAGTCACATGGACACATTTAGTTGTGAGGGAAGATGGAAATGTAGCCTCTACCTAGGCAGTTTTGTGACCTCCTAAAAGTCCTGGGGTTCTCTTACCAAAAGAATGAAGAGATGTATTTGGAGTAATTAGCTGGCTCTAACACATTAAAGACTAAGTACCATATTATGACTTTTGTCATGCCTTTGACCATCTAGGAGATTGAGACTGTATAAAACCACTGCAATGCAACTGGTAGAGATGACTATGAAAGATTAATGGTACAGCATCAAAAAGAATCTTGCATTAGTTTTTTAATTCAGTTTGGAGTAATATTGCCATTCAGTTCAGTTCAGTCTCTCAGTCGTGTCTGACTCTTTGCGATCCCATGGACTACAGCATGCTAGGTTTCCTCGTCCATCACTAACTCCCAGAGCTTGCTCAAACCCAAGTCCATTGAGTTGGTGATGCCATCCAACCATCTCATCCTCTGTTGTCCCTTTCTCCTGCCTTCAGTCTTTCCCAGCATCAGGGTCTTTTCCAATGAGTCAGTATATATAATTATAAAATATTAAGAACATTAACAGAGGCTACTGAAAAGCAACTCAGTCTCCCCCTTAGTAAAAGCATATCAATAAGGACAAAATGTTTGGGGGAGCACAGGCTATGTGTCATCCTGATTTTGTGGTTGCCACAATCCAGGAGCCTCCAACAGACAAAGCATCCTGGTCCAGTCATTTAGCATCCAAAAACTATTGGGAGGGAGGACAGAGAGGCATTCTGATAACTGTTCATATCTCCAGAGAGCTTGCCCACCTCATCCATGCCCTTGGCTATTTCCAAAATATTGCCATTATCTTGATAAAAATTTGCGTAATCCCTTCATTTTTATTTCTTCTGATCTATTTTGGGAAGAGATGCTTACTTAGGTCACAAAAATGCAATTTTGATTTAAAAATTAAAAGAGCCAGTCCCAAATATTTACTACCTCATGTCTTCATTCAAAGGTAAGAACCTTTGCCCTTCTCCCCAGTGTAGACTTGACTGCAGATAGGATGTGGAGAAGAGGGTGTGGCTTGTGTCTTCTCCCATTCTTGCTCACTCTGTACCCAACTCACAAACTGCTCTTCCTGAGTCAACATCTCACTTCACTGATATTCTCTTTGAGTCATAAAACAGACTTCCAGTATTATACAGCAGCTCCCCACTAAGCTATCTATTTTACATATGGTAGTGTATATATGTCAATCCTACTTTCTCAATTCACCCCACTGTCTCACAGCTCAGCACTCTGTGATGACTTAGAGGGGTAGGATTGGAGACAGGTCAATAGGTAGGGGACATATATATATATATATATATATATATATATATATGTATATAGTTATGACTGATTTGTGTTGTTGTATGGCAAAAGCCAATACAACATTGCAAGGCAATTATTGTCTGATTAAAAATTAAAACAAACAAATTAAAAAAACATTCAAAATCACTGCAGACAGTGACTACAGCCAAGAAATTAAAAGATGTTTGCTCCTTGCAAGAAAAGCTATGACAAACCTAGGCAGCATATTAGAAAGCAGAGACATCATTTTACCAATGTCCATACAGCCAAAGCTATGATTTTTCCAGTAGTTATGTATGGATGTGAGAGTTGGACCAAAGAAGGCTGAGCCCCGAAGAACTGATGCTTTTGACCTGTAATGCTGAGGAGACTCTGAGAGTCCACTGGACAGTAAGGAGATCAAACCAGTCAATCCTAAAGGAAATCAGTCCTGAATATTCATTGGAAGGACTGATGCTGTAGCTGACTTCCAATATTTTGGCCACTTGATGTGAAGAGCTGATTCAATGGAAAAGACCCTGATGCTGGGAAAGATTGAGGGCAAGAGGAGAAGGGGACAACAGAGGAAAAGACAGTTGGATGACATCACTGACTTGATGGACTTAAATCTGAACAAACTCAGGGAGATAGTGAAGGACAGGGAAGACTGGCGTGCTGCAGTCCATGGGGTCACAGAGTCAGACACTATTTGGTTACTGAACAACAATGGCAGAAATCAACACAACACTGTAAAGAAATTACCTTCCAATTAAAAAAATTTTTTTAAGTTTCCAAACAATTCATGGGAAATCTTCATTTGGAATTTTAATCTACTATAGCTATTTTAGGGGCTTCCCTGGTGGCTCAGAGGTTAAAGTGTCTGCCTGGAATGTGGGAGACCCGGGTTCGATCCCTGAGTCAGGAAGATCCCTGGAGAAGGAAATGGCAACCCACTTCAGTACTCTTGCCTGGAGAATCCCATGGAGGGAGGAGCCTGGTAGGCTACAGTCCATGGGCTCGCAAAGAGTCAGACACGACTGAGCAACTTCACTTTCATAGCTATTTTAAAGTATATATCAGTCTGTTCCTCTAGATCAGCATATCCTTGAGCTTCAAGATTATATTTCTAGTATCTGGCACAGAACTTTCTTGAAAGAATTCTCCTAACTTTCCAGTATGGCTTTAGCTGTCCTTTCTGTGTATCCTTCAATACCTAGATATAGTTACACCCAGTATAGTCCTTATTTCTGTCTATTCTAATTACCTGTTTACATGTCTATCTCTCCCAATCAACTGTAAGCTTTTTGAGGGTAGGCATTATGTTTTTGTACATCCTCTGCTAAGGGTACTCAATAAATAAGTGCTCAATAAATATTTAATAAATGAGTACTGTTTCCTCATACAAAGAAGTAGCAAAAACTCTAAAACTAAGTAACTCTCCTTAAAGAATATATAATTTTATTGAAAAGATACTTACTTCTTCTCCCTTCCTTAAACTTCCATGTAGCATTTTCTAGTTTTACTATGGGCCTGTAGTTCTAATCTAAGCACAGTATATTACTCAAATGAATTATAATTAAAGCATTAATTTTCTTTTGGGAATGTATATCAAGAAATTAATCCAACATATATAAAAGGCTATGTCATGCAAGCTATCTACTAGAGCATAATTTATAAAAGTCAGAAGGGAGAGAAAGGGTAGACAGAAATATATAATAAATAATTAAATATTCACTTGAAGAATTAAGTAGTTTTTTAATGGTTATATACGTTCCACTAGCATATGAAGTACCTAGAACATAATATTTTTTTTAAAGCCAAACAAAAATACTGAATGTATACAATTAAAACTATGCAAATGTTTATCTTAAAAAATCAGAAGTAAAAGCACCAAAAGAATAACAGAAACCACATGACAACAACATGATCATGTGTGACTTTACTTTATCTTCCAGACTTTCTGCAGCACTGTTAAATTAGTAATAAGTATTTTTAATTTATTATTTTTTAATTACCTTTGGGAATGATCTTCAGCTATATTTTGAGGTAACTAGTTCAAGTAAAATGAGCTTAAAACCAGGATATAAGTATTTCCCTTGTGATCTAGTGGTTAAGAATCTGCCTTCCAATGAGCAGATATAGCTTCTAAGGAACTGTATCTGGTCAGGGAACTAAGATCTTACATGGCTTGGGGCAACAAAGGCCACACCCCACTCAAAAGCCCTCATTCCATAACAAAGAGTCCTAGCACTGCAACCCAGTCTCAGTTCAGTTCAGTTGCTCAGTCATGTCCCACTCTTTGTGACCCCATGGACTGCAGCATACCAGCCTTCCCTGTCTACCACTAACTCCTGGAGCTTGCTCAAACTCATGTCCATCGAGTCGGTGATACCATCCAACCATCTCATCTGTCATCCATTTCTCCGTGTTTCCTTCCATTCAACACTATGCTAGGCACTATGGATACAGAGATGAATTGGATATGATCTCTACCTTTGAAGATTTTCAAATATATAAGGAAAAATCTTGTCAAAAATATACTTATGATATACTATTATGACTCTAATTATTAGTATGAATATGTGATATGATTCTCAGAAAAGTGATTAATGCAATTCACAAAAGAAATGGCATTTTAACAGGGCTTTGAACGGTGACTTCTCATCTAAAAAAACTGAAAATAATAAAGAACAAGTAGGAGTTAATTAGGTAGAGAAAGGAAAACAAGCAGAGATGGAATCTGAAAACTCACAACATAGTAAGTAATAGGCATGGTGGCTGAAACAAAGGTAAATAAAAATGAAAAATAATATATTGAATGCTTACCATACACTGAGCATTTTAAGTTATAGCTAATTAAACCCTCACAAAAATTCTAAGAGTTTAAAACCATTATTCTTATCATTATCAATATATTGACATGGAAACTATTCTTAGTAAAGTCAGGAAACTTGCCTAAGGAAATCATGTATGAAGCAGTAAAGATGGAATCTCCATTCAAGTCTGTCTGAGTCTCAAAGTTCTACCTTTATTCACCAAACAATAACAATACTGAAGCAAGAAAGGACCTGAATTGTCCAATTGAGAAAGTTAGACTGAATTCCACACAAAAACTACAAATGCAAAATAATAAAAATTTCCTAAGGTATCAAGGGATGCTAGAGAGACTGGAAGACCAGTTGGAAGCATAATGCAGTAACTTTCTAAAGATGAATCAAGAAAATGAAAAGTGAATGGAGAAGAGAGAGTCAAGAGGGATTTCAGAAGTCAAACCACAGAACTTAGTGACCATGAAGAGGAGGAAGGAGTTCAAAGTTTATATTCTAGTGACTAAAAAGATAATAAATAAATTAACCAAAAAAAAGTGAATAAGAAAAGCATAAGAAAAAAGAATAACGAATATTATTGGGGCAACCAAATGTAAGCTGGGATGTCAGCAGTACATCTCAAAGAGCACATTCAATAGGTATTTATAAGCAAACAGAAATGTCTTCTAGAGTTTCTTCCGATGTTTTCACTCATCTGTTGAAATTCTACATTTTAGCAGAATTTCTTTTCACCTTAATTGGTACAATTAATTGTTTAAAAATAAATCGTTTTGAAATTATAGAAATTCACCATTGATGTGCTATTTTCTTCTAAAAGAATATACCAGACCACCTTACCCGCCTCCTAGGAAACCTGTATGTAGATCAAGAAGCAAGTTAGAACCAGACATGGAACAACAGACTGGTTCCAAATTGGGAAAGGAGTAGGTCAAGGCTGTATATTGTCACCTTGCTCATTTAACTTATATGCAGAATGCATCATGCGAAATGCTGGGCTGGATGAAGCATAAGCTGGAATCAAGATTGCAGGGAGAAATATCAATAACCTCAGATATGCAGATGATATCACCCTTACGGCAGAAAGTGAAGAGGAACTAAAGAGCCTCTTGATGAAAGTGAAAGAGGAGACTGTTCTATACATCTGTGTCTCTTTTGCTGTCTTGCATACAGGGTTATCATTACCATCTTTCTAAATTCCATATATATGTGTTAGTATACTGTATTGGTGTTTTTCTTTCTGGCTTACTTCACTCTTTGTAATCAGCTCCAGTTTCATCCACCTCATTAGAACTGATTCAAATGTATTCTTTTTAAAGGCTTAGTAATACTCCATTGTGTATATGTACCACAGCGTTCTTATCCATTCATCTGCTGATGGACATCTAAGCTGCTTCCATGTCCTGGCTATTATAAACAGTGTTGCCGGGAGCCAGCACAAGGAGTCCCACCCGTGACAAAGGTATGACGTTAAGGGGCCTGACAGGCAATAGTGAGTCCGGCTTTAAGGGAGCCTCACTGGATCTGCTCGTGCATCTGCCCCCAAACCAGAGTCTGCCTGCCTTACTGCATTATGCCTTTCACCTATACTTCTGACATTACGGGGGACTATCCCCCACCACCTCTCTCTGTAAAAGAGTTAACTTAGGACTCCAGTTAATAAATCTCCTGGGCGTGGCAAGGGTGTTTTAGTACAAAAACTCCTCTGATGGCTCTCTAGCCTGCCTAACAGGATTATCCAGCCACATGTGATTGCTTACAGCCTCCCAACCATGAGGCATGAGATGCTTTAAACGTTCTAAAAACAGATTCTTTGAGAAGTTAGAAAATTATTAGTATAGTATTAGTGAGTTAGTTAGAAATTATGTCAGTGAGGGGTTTCATTGCTGAGTTAATGATTGCCGCCAGGCCTCCATATCCTTAGGCACCTGGGAGTATGTTAATCAATGTAATTGGAATGTAGAAAAAGAAATATAGTAGTTTTGATGTTAGCAATACTAAATTTTTGAGTTAATGAATTTTCTCTTTTTGTTACAGATCACTGTACTCCTCTTTGTTATAAATCACTGTGTCCTTGCTATGTAAAAATGTAACTTTATGGACTTCCCTGGTGGCTCAGATGGTAAAAGGGTCTGTCTACAATGCGGGGGACCTGGTTTCGATCCCTGGGTTGGGAAGATCCGCTGGAGAAGGAAATGGTAATCCACTCCAGTTCTATTGCCTGGAAAATCCCATGGACAGAGGAGTCTGGTAGGCTACAGTCTATGGGGTCACAAAGAGTCAGACACGACTGAGCGACTCCACTTCACTTCACTTCATTACTATCTTAAGACTAAATAGATCTTAAGGGGAAACAAGTTTTCTGATTGATTAACTTTTATCAATAGAAAGAAAGGTGGGGCCATAAAATGTTAATCGGTCTCCAGACCAGAAGATACTGTGAACAAACAGAAGACCCTTGTAAGAACAAAGATATGTTGATAAGGGTTGGAGCAGCTGACCCTGCATGACTCTGTTTCTTACATTTATCTCTATGTACAACTAAAAGTATAGAAGTGGACCTGGAAAATAAATGGACCAGTTCCTGGAAAGACTGGTTTCCCCAGTGTGGTCTTTTCTCCTCTTCTTTTCTGGCTGAATTCCCATCTGGAACATGGAGGCTTGCCATGTCTACTTACTTGCCCTGGCTTCTAAGACCCACGTGAGAGGGAGCCCAAGGCAGGGCACCCTCCGCTATTCAAGCAGGCGCCGGTGGCCTACATAGGTGGTGCAAACTCCTTGTCTTGGAGTTTTATTGGTTTTCCACATAAACAAAATTATTTAGCATTTTTTCTCCACTTATTTTCCTACTACACTATTTCTTTCTAATCTCCCTCCATATCTTTAATTAAGCAATTAATTCCTCAGACACCGACTCTATCCCTGCTCTGAATTACCCTGGATCCACTGGCACTGGACCCCTTCAAGTGTTGTGATAAACATTGGGGTACACGTGTCTCTTTCAACTCTGGTTTCCTCAGTGTGTATGCTCAGCAGTAGGATTGCTGGGTCATAAGGCAGTTCTATTTCTAGTTTTTAAGGAATCTCCACACTGTTCTCCATAGTGGCTATACTAGTTTGCATTCCCACCAACAGTGTAAGAGGGTTCCCATTTCTCCACACTGTCTCCAGCATTTATTGCTTGTAGACTTTTGGATCACAGCCATTCTAACTGGCATGAAATGGTACCTCATTGTGGTTTTGATTTGCATTTCTCTGATAATGAGTGATGCTGAGCATCTTTTCATGTGTTTGTTAGCCATCCGTATGTCTTCTTTGGAGAAATGTCTGTTTAGTTCTTTGGCCCATTTTTTAACTGGGTAGTTTATTTTTCTGGAATTGAGCTGGATGAGTTGCATGGTAATGATAACCCCGTATGTGAGACAGCAAAAGAGACACTGATATATGGAACAGTCTTTTGGACTCTGTGGGAGAGGGAGAGGGTGGGATGATTTGGGGAAATGGCATGGAAACATGTATAATATCATATAAGAAACGAATCACCAGTCCAGGTTCAATACAGGATCCTTGGGGCTGGTGCACTGAGATGACCTGAAGGGATGGTATGGGGAGGGTGGTGGGAGGGGGTTCAGGATGGGGAACACATGTACACCCATGGTGGATTCATGTTGATGTGTGGCAGAACCAATACAATATTGTAAAGTAATTAACCTCCAATTAAAATAAATAAATTTTTTAAAAAGAAAGTGAAAGAGGAGAGTGAAAAAGTTGGCTTAAAACTCAACATTCAAAAAACAAAGATCATGGCATCCAGTTCCCATACTTCATGGCAAATAGATAGGGAAACAATAGAAACAGTTACAGACTTTATTTTCTTGGGCTCCAAAATCACTGAAGATAGTGACTGCAGACATGAAATTAAAAGACACTTGCTCCTCGCAGGAAAAGCTATGACAAACCTAAAAGAATATTATAAAGCAGAGTACTACTTTACCAACAAAAGTTCATCTAGTCAAAGATATGTTTTTCCAGTAGTCATATGTGGATGTGAGAGTTGGACCATAAAGAAGGCTGAGACCAAAGAATTGATGCTTTTGAACTGTGGTGTTGGAAAAGACAATTGAGAGTCCACTGGACAGCAAGGAGATCAAACCAGTCAATCTTAAAGCAAATCAATCCTGAATATTCATTGGAAGGACTGATGCTGAAGCTGAAGCTCCAGTACTTTGGCTACCTGATGAGAATCGACCTATTTGAAAAGACCCTGGTGCTGGGAAAGACTGAAGACAGGAGGAGAAGGGGATGCCAGAGGATGATATGGTTGGATGGCATTATTGACTTGATGGACATGAGTTTGAGCAAGCTCCAGGAGTTGGTGATGGACAGGGAGGCCTGGCATGCTGCAGTCCATGGATTGCAAAGAGTTGGACATAAATGAACAACTTAACTGAACTGAAAAGAATACACGCTTAAAGCAATTATTATAAATTTTAAAATACGTACCAATGTTTAATAATTTAAAAATAATTTCTTCATATTTTCCCAAGCTATACTTGAAGTTTAAACAAAGAACTTAACTAGGAAAGGGAGAGATTTAGTTTAGCTCTTTGTGCAATGATGGTCATTTTTTACTTGAACTCTCCAAAAGTCTAATGTAATAGAGACATCTCTAATTGAACAACTTCGCTTTGCTGGAGCAGCCGTGAAGAGAGACCCCAAGTCCAAGGTAAGTGAAACCAAAGTAAAATGGTAGGAACTGAGAGAGGGAATCAGAGGGCAGACAGACTGAAACTACAATCACAGACAATATGATCACATGGACCAGAGCCTTGTCTAATTCAGTGAAACTAACCCATGCCATATGGGGCCATCCAAGACGGACTGGTCATGGTGGAGAGGTCTGACAGAATGTGGTCCACTGGAGAAGGGAATGGCAAACCACTTCAGTATTCTTGCCTTGAGAACTCCATGAACAGTATGAAAAGGCAAACAGATAGGACTCTGAAAGATGAACTCCCCAGGTCAGTAGGTGCCCAATATGCTACTGGAGATCAGTGAAGAAATAACTCCAAAAAGAATGAAGGGATGGAGCCAACACCTAGCTGTGAATGGGACTGGTGATAGAAGCAAGGTCCGATGCTGTAAAGAGCAATAATGCATAGGAACCTGGAATGTTAGGTCCATGAGTCAAGGCAAATTGTAAGTGGTCAAACAGGAGATGACAAGAGTGAACATCGACATTCTAGGAATCAGTGAACTAAGATGGAATGGAATGGGTGAATTTAACTCAGATGACAATTATATCTACGACTGTGGGCAGGAATCCCTTAGAAGAAATGGAGTAGCCATCATGGTCAACAAAAGAGTCCAAAATGTTGTACTTGGATGCAATTTCAAAAACGACAGAATGATCTCTGTTCATTTCCAAGGCAAACCATTCAATAACACAGTAGTCCAAGTCTATGCCCCGACCAGTAATGCTGAAGAAGCTGAACAGTTATATGAAGACCTACAAGACCTTTTAGAACTAATGCCCCCAAAAGATGTCCTTTTCATGACAGGGGACTGGAATGCAAAAGTAGGAAGTCAAGAAACACTTTTAGTAACAGACAAATTTGGCCTTGGAGTACAGAATGAAGCAGGGTAAAGGCTAATAGAAACAAACTGTAGAAATTTCTTTATATAGCTCAGTTGGTAGCATTTCAGTTAATTGATCAATAAATGTTTATTGATAACCCACCATATGAAAAGTTCTATGCCAGGAATTTACATTCTAAGGAAGATTTCTTTAGGATGATGGAACTAATCAAATGCATGATGTATCTAAATGTGTTGAGTTAAATGGGCAACTGGAAAGAGTTTGGATTTAAATTAATAATAATTGCAAGAAGATAAAAGAACAAGATGAAGAACACAAAAATTTTTCCAGGAAAGCAAAATCACTATAATTTAGAATTTGGACCAGCTATAATAGTATTTACATAGTCAAAATTATATGAAATGCTAAATATTATTATAATCAAAATTAACATGTTAACTATGTCAGAAAGATGGGCATGTGAGAAGGCCTATTATTTGAGGAGTTTTGGATGCCTTTCTTCTTCTCTAAATATCATGCCTCAGGGACAACTTAGGTCTTCTCTCAGTTTTGATATGCGGGAGAGATGGAGGATGAGATCTAAATCCTCATATTCTGTAATGGAAAGTCAATGCTCAAAATTGAAATATCAAGAAGAAATAATATAAACTTAAAAAATTATATCAATATAATGACAAAAGTTAAATGGGAAGAAGTTAAAAGGATGAAGTGACCTAATAGAACTATTTGACTTTTTAAGGTGTATATATATATATATATATATGTATAATTTGATAAAAATGAAAATGAACAACCATGAATTATAAAGCATGGTGAATGTTTAAGTGGAAGAATAACAAAACTTTTCCTAAATGTATTAAGAAACCTTTTGTTGGCATTGTAAAAGAGATGATTAAAGGGAAAGAGGGAAATCAGTTGGAAATCTATTCCCTAGGTTAAAGAGAATGTAGTTAAATCTTGAATCAAGCTATCGTCAATGAAACCAGAAGGAAAGGAGACAGTTTAAAGACAGTTTAAACATAGAAGCACAAGGACTTGGAGATATTTGATATAGATATGCAGAAGGTGTGTTTAGGATAATTCAGAGGCACGTTTAAGATAATTTGGAATTTTATAACCTGACTTACAGAAAGAGCTGTTCTGTGCAGTTGTCTTAATCATTCACAATAACATATATTATTCTGTATTACATATAAATATATATAAACATATAACATTAAAATTTCATTACAATGCAATTATATACAATGTATATAATTATAATAATCATATAATACATAATATATTCTGAGAGAATAATAAATACTATATATATATATATATATATATATATTCTGGAGAGATACTAATCTTTTGTTGGCTATATGGATTGCAAGAATCATCTCCCAGTACCTTATCTTTCTACTTTCTTCATGGTGATTTTTGATGAAAAGAAATTCTTAATTTAATTTTAATCTTGGTTATTTATTTTTCTTGATTTGAAGATTACCATCTTTCAATAACTCCAAGGAGTTCCCTTTGAATACTCTCTTTCCCACTGGGCTTCCCTGGTGGCTCAGATGGTAAAGAATCCGCCTGCAATGCGGGAGTCTTAGGTTTGATCCCTGGGTTTGGAAAAATCCCTGGAGAAGGGAATGGCTACCCACTCCAGTATTCTTGCCTGGAGAATTACATGGACAGAGGAGCCTCGTAAGCTACAGTTCATGGCATTGCAAAGAGTCATTCACGACTGAGGGACTTTCACTTCACTTCATTTTCCCACTGGCCCTACAATCTCCTTCTAGAACTCTGATAAAAGACACTTACTCCTTGGAAGGAAAGTTATGACCAACCTAGATAGCATATTCAAAAGCAGAGACATTACTTTGCCAACAATGGTCCATCTAGTAAAGGCTATGGTTCTTCCAGTGGCCATGTATGGATGTGAGAGTTGGACTGTGAAGAAAGCTAAGCGCCAAATAATTGATGCTTTTGAACTGTGGTGTTGGAGAAGACTCTTGAGAGTCCCTTGGACTGCAAGGAGAGCCAACCAGTCCATCCAAAAGGAGATCAGTTCTGGGTGTTCATTGGAAGGACTGATGCTGAGGCTGAAACTCCAATACTTTGGCGACCTCATGTGAAGGGTTGACTCATTGGAAAAGACCCTGACGCTGGGAGGGATTGGGGGCAGGAGGAGAAGGGGACGACAGAGGATGAGATGGCTGGATGGCGTCACGGACTTGATGGACAGGAGTTTGGGTAAACTCCAGGAGTTGGTGATGGACAGGGAGGCCTGGAGTGCTGTGATTCATGGGGTCGCAAGGAGTCAGACATGACTGAGCCACTAAACTGAACTGAACTGAGAGGACTTCCCATGTGATACAGTGTATAAGAACGCACTTGCCCAGTGCAAGGGATATGGGTTTGGTCCCTGGTCCAGGAAGATTTCACATGCCACAGAACAACTAAAGCCTGTGCATCACAACTGAGCCTGACCTCTAGAGCCCTCAGGCAGCAATTACTGAGTTCATGTGCCAAACCTCTGAAGTCCATGCACCTGGAGCCCATATTCCACAACAAGAAAAGTCACTGCAATAAACCCATGCACCACAGGGAAGAGTAGCCCCCACTAACCACAACTAGAGAAAGCCCCCTCTCAGCAATAAAGGCCCAGCATAACCAAAAATAAAAAATAAACTAAAAAAGTATATTAGACCTTCTCCCTTCACTCTCCATAGCTGTCAATTTCTCTATCATGTTTTACACTTCTCTCTGGACAGTATTTTAAATAATTTCTTCAGAAATTACCTTACCAATTCTCTCTTCTGCTATGTCTAATACAATGGTTAATCTTTTCACTGAGTTTTATATTAATTTTTAGAATTTGTATTTATTTTTCAAATCTACTTTTTGTTTTCGAGCTTCTATTTCTTTAATCATATCAATCACGATTATACATTATCTTTGATAACTCCAATGTTTATAGTTTTGACAGGTCTATTGTTTTTATTGTTTTCAGCAGATTCTCATTTATGATGTCTTCTCGCCTGCTTTATGATTTTTTACCATGAGGATTCATTTTCCTTTGCATTCTATCAGTGAAATGCAAGTGAGGTCTAAACTTGTTGGAATTCCTCCAAATGATTTTTATTTGCTTCTGCCAATCATCTGGGGGCACAATGAGCTGGAAACATTCTAAGCTAAACTCTCCACTAAACTTAGGCTTTTTTCAGGAGTGCTAGGTTACACTTACATATTCACAAGGAAATTTTTACTTATTCTTCACTTACCTAGCATTACTGGCAAATTTCCTTGGTGTTTCCATGTTTATTTCACTCCTACACATTTCAGCTTTGTGTAGGGTATGGATATCCTATTTGGTTTCCTTCCATAGGTGGAGCCTCAGTTTTAACAAGTATCCATCACGGCCAAAGTAGCTGTCAAATGGAAACCCTGAAACCCAAATTTCAGGATTCAGCAGAACAAAACTAGCTTTGGCACTTATCTTTTAAGTTTCATAGTTTACTGTATTTTGGGATTTTGTTATTTTTCCAACTCATCAGTGCAAAAAATAATTTTATATATATATACTTCCCTGGTGGTGCAGTGGTAAAGAATCCACCTGCCAGTGCAGGAGATGCAGGTTCAATCTCTGGGTCAAAAAGGTTCCCTGGAGAACAAAACTGCAACCCACTTCAGTATTCTCACTTGGGAAATCCTATGGACAGAGGAGACTGACACAACTTAGCAATTAAACAACAACTATATAGATAGATAGATATACCTAAAAGTTTATTTTATCCAGCTTTTTAAAAATTTATTCAAAGGGTAGTTTAGAGTAACTAATTTCAAGAACCATATATCCAGGTATCCATCTTCCTTCCTTTAATGGTAAACTCAACTTTCTTGCTTTCCACATTGTAGAATACCTACTGTTTTAACCCTGTTCTACTGCTTATACATTTGTGATGTAGAGAAATGCATTTCTCTAGTGTTGATTACTATGCTTCTTTGCTACAGTGAAAGGCTAAGCTGATTTAATCAGTACATGTAGTTAAACAAGGTTGACACTACTAATCTAGCAGTATATTTTTACAGGTACATTGTCTCAAGCTTCTAAAAACCAACAAACACAACTAGTAAATGGCCTCTAATAAACCAAGGGTTGCTATATCTAGTGTAGAACAAAAGGACTATCAGGGAATCACTGAAGTATAAAATGTTTTATTAATTCCTGCCAGTGTTTTTTCAGATGTTGTTAGAAGGCTGATTTTTTAAATATAATTAAAGTTGTACTATATATAAGAAGCAATTTCAAAAACTAAGGTTCTACTTACAGTTATCTAATAAGTCTTAACTATTTGAAATCAAATGTATTTATTTAATCATAATAAATGACTTTTTCGGTAAACACACATTAATAGTCAAAGGTGACTCTTTCGATGACTGTTACTTCCCTAAAAGAACTAACTTCTGACAAAAAACCACATTGCTGATTCCTATAAATAAGGAAAGGTTAAACATCAGAAGAGATAAGCGGCTGGAAGGGAATTAAAATAGAAAAAGAGAAAGTGAGGGCGAGAACTGTCACTCAAGAGGAAAAATAGGCTGTGGTTTTTTATGCTACCAAAAGCAAAAGTAATTCATCATGAGTGTGACAGTAGATCTAGCAACATGGATATGGAGAAGCATTATTTTTGGTGCAGAGTAAGGTTGGGTGATTTTCTTAGCTATAGTGTATCATAGTAAAGAATTAGCTTAAACATCACTGAGTAAAGGCCCTGTACTGAAATATAATCATTAATAAACTGAGAAAATCAAAATCAAATCAATAATTTGCATGTCCGGCCTAAAATTTCATGTCAGAAATATGTTCATTAACTTAGCTAACTGATAAATATGTCTAATCATTGTCACATTTGGGGATGATCTTAGTAGAAATTAAGATCCAGTCTCATCACTTCATGGCAAATAGAGAAACAATTTAAACAGTGATAGACTTTATTTTCTTGGGCTCCAAAATCACTGAAGATGGTGACAGCAGCCATGAAATTAAAAGACGCTTGCTCCTTGGAACAAAAGCTATGACAAACCTAGAAAGAATATTAAAAAGCAGAGACATTCCTTTGCCAACAATCATCCATATAGTCAAAGCTATGGTTTTTCCCGTAGTCATGTATAGATGTGAAGGTTGGACCATAAAGAAAACTGAGTGCTAAAGAATTGATGCTTTTGAACTGTGGTGTTGGAAAAGACCCTTGAGAGTCCCTTGGACAGCAGGAAGATCAAACCAGTCAATCCTAAAGGAAATCAATCCTGAATACGCATTGGAAGGATTGATGTTGAAATTGAAACTCCAATACTTTGGCCACCTGATGCGAAGAACTGACTCATTAGAAAAGACTTTGATGCTGGGAAAGACTGAAGGCGGAAACAAAAGAGGATGACAGAGGATGAGACAGTTGGATGTCATCACTAACTTGATGGACATGAGTTTGAGTAAGCTCCAGGAGTTGGTGAAGGACAGGAAAGCCTGGCATGCTGCAGTTCATGGGTCACAAAGAGTCGCACATGACTGAACTATTGAACAAAACTGAAAATATATGCAAGTCAATCAACATGATACACAACATTAACAAATTAAAATATAAAAACCATACGATCATCTCAATAGAAGCAGAAAAAGCTATTGACAAAATTCAGCACTTATTTATGATAAAAATGCTTCAAAAAAATAGGCATAGAAAAAACCTATCTCAACATAGTATAGGCCATATATGATAAGCCTACAGCAAATAATATTTTCAATGGTGAAAAACTAAAAGCATTCTCTCTAAGATCAGGAACAATACAAGTGTGTCCACTCTCACCACTATTATTCAACATGGTTTTGGAAGTCCTAGCTATGGCACTTAGAGGAGTAAAAGAAATAAAAGGAATCCAGACTGGAAAAGAAGAATTAAAACTCTCACTTTTGCAGATGACATAATACTATACATAGAAATCTCAAAAGAAACTATCAGAAAATGATTAGAACTAATCAGTGAATTCAGCAAAGTCATGGGATATAAAGTCAATACACAGAAATCACTTGTGTTCCTTTATACTAACAATAAAATCAGAAAGAGAAATTAAGGAATTGATCCTATTCACCGTTGCAAAAAAATAAAATATCTAGGAATAAACCTACCTAAGGAGACAAACCAGAGATCAAACTGCCAACATCCACTGGATCATTGAAAAAGCAAGAGAGTTCTAGAAAAACATCTATTTCTGCTCTACTGACTATGCCAAAGCCTTGGACTATGTGGATCACAATATACTGTGGAAAATTCTGAAAGAGATGAGCATTCCAGACCACCTGACCTGCCTCTTGAGAAACCTATATGTAGGTCAGGAAGCAACAGTTAGAACTGGACATGGAACAACAGACTGGTTCCAAATAGGAAAAGGAGTATGTCAAGGCTGTATATTGTCATCCTGCTTATTTAACTTCTATGCAGAGTACATCATAAGAAATGTGGGGCTGGAAGAAGCACAAGCTGGAATCAAGATTGCTGGGGAAAATATCAATAACCTCAGATATGCAGATGACACCACCCTTATGGCAGAAAGTGAAGAGGAACTAAAGGGCCTCTTGATGAAAGTGAAAGAGGACAGTGAAAAAGTTGGCTTAAAGCTCAACATTCAGAAAACAAAGATCATGGCATGTGGTCCCACCACTTCATGAGAAATAGACGGAGAAACAGTGGAAACAGTGTCAGACTTTATTTTGGGGGCTCTAAAATCACTGCAGATGGTGACTGCAGCCATGAAATTAAAAGATGCTTACTCCTTGGAAGGAAAGTTATGACCAACCTAGATAGCATATTAAAAAGCAGAGACATTACTTTGCCAACTAAGGTCCATCTAGTCAAGGTTATGGTTTTTCCAGTGGTCATGTATGGATGTGAGAGTAGGACTGTGAAGAAGGCTGAGAGCCGAAGAATTGATGCTTTTGAACTGTGGTGTTGGAGAAGACTCTTGAGAGTCCCTTGGACTGCAAGGAGAGCCAATCAGTCCATCCTAAAGGAGATCAGTCCTGGTGTTCATTGGAAGGAATGATGCTAAAGCTGAAACTCCAGTACTTTGGCCACCTCATGTGAAGAGTTGACTCATTGGAGAAGACTCATGCTGGGAGGGATTGGGGGCAGGAGGAGAAGGGGATGACAGAGGATGTGATGGCTGGATGGCATCACCAACTCGATGGACATGAGCTTGAGTAAACTCCAGAAGTTGTTGATGGACAGGGAGGCCTGGAGTGCTGTGATTCATAGGGTTGCAAAGAGTCAGACACGACTGAGCGACTGAACTGAACTGAACTGAAGGAGACAAAGGACCTGTATACAGAAAATTATAAGACACTGATGAAAGAAATCAAAGGCGACATAAACAGGTAGAGAGATATTCCATGTTCCTGGGTAGGAAAAATCAATATTGTAAAAATGACCATACTACCAAATACAATCTACAGATTCACTATGATCCTTATCAAATTACCAATGGCATTTTTCACAGAACTAGAACAAAAAATTTCACAATTCATATGAAAACACAAAAATACCCCAAATAGCCAAAGCAGTCATGAGAAACAACAATGGAAGTGGAGGAATCAACTTTCCTGACTTCAGACTACACTACAAAGCTACATTCATCAAGACAGCATGGTACTGGCATGAAAACAGAAATATAGACAAATAGAACAAGATAGAGAACCCAGAGATAAACCCACACACCTATGGTTACCTTCTTTTTGACAAAGGAGACAAGAATATACAACTGGGCAAAGATAACCTCTTCAATAAGTGATGCTTGGAAAACTAGATGCTATGTGCTAAAGAATAAATTAGAAATCTTCCTAATGCCATACACAAAGATAAACTCAAAATGGATTAAAGGCCTACACATATGACCAGAAACTATAAAACTCTTAGAGGAAAACATAGGCAGAACACTCAATGACATAAATCAAAGCAAGATCTTCTATGATTCACCTCCTAGAGTAGTGGAAATAAAAACAAAAATAAACAAGTGGGACCTAATTAAACTTAAAAGCTTTTGAACAGCAAAGAAAACTACAAACAAGGTGAAAAGACAACACTCAGAATGGGAGAAAATAATAGTAAAGAAAACAACTGACAAAGAATTAATTTCCAAAATATACAAGCAGCTCACACAACTCAATACCAGAAAAACAAAGAAACCAATCAAAAAGTCAGTAAAAGACCTAAAAGACATTTCTTTAAAGAACACATCCAGATGGCTAACAAACACATGAAAAGATGCTCAACATCACTCATCATTAGAGAAATGCAAATCAAAACTACAATGAGATACCACCTCATACCAGTCAGAATGGCCATCATCAAAAAGTCTGCAAAAAATAAATGCTGGAGAAAGTGTGGAGAAAAGGGAACACTATTGCATTGCTGGTGGGAATGTAAACGGATACAGACACAATGGAAGAGAGTATGGAGATTCCTTAAAAAGCTAGGAATAAAACCGCCATATGACACAGCAATCCCACTCCTAGGCATATTCCCTGAGGAAACCAGTTGAAAAAGACACATGTACTCCAATGTTCACTGCAGCACTATTTACAATAGCTAGAACATGGAAGCAACCTAGACGTTCATTAACAGATGAGTGGCTAAAGAAGCTGTGGTACATATATACAATGGAATACTACTCAGCCATAAAAAGGAACACATTTGAGTCGGTTCTAACGAGGTGGACAAGCCTAGAGCCTATTATACAGATTGAAGTAAGTCAGAAAGAGAAATATAAATATCATATACTGATGCATATATATGGAATCTAAGAAGATGGCAACTGATGAGTTTATTTTCAGGATAGCAATGGAGAAACAGACAATAGACCTATGAACACAGTGGGGAAGGGAGGAGGGAGAAGGTAAGACTATGTATGTATGGAGAGAGTAACATGGAAATTTACAATACCTTATGTAAAATAGCCAATGGGAATTTGCTATGAGACTCAGGGAACACAAACAGTCTCTGTGACAGGCTGAAGGCTGGGGTGGGGAGGGAGATGAGAGGGAGGGAGGGGATCTGGGTGTACCTATGACTGATTCTCGGAGAAGGCAATGGCACCCCACTCCAGTACTCTTGGCTGGAAAATCCCACGGATGGAGGAGCCTGGTAGGCTGCAGTCCATGGGGTCGCTAAGAGTCGGGCACAACTGAGCGACTTCACTTTTGCTTTTCACTTTAATGCATTGGAGAAGTAAATGGCAACCCACTCCAGTATTCTTGCCTGGAGAATCCCAGAGACAGAGGAGCCTGGTGGGCTGCTGTCTATGGGGTTGCACAGAGTCGGACACAACTGCAGCGACTTAGCAGCATGGCTGATTCTTGTTGATGTATGGCAGAAAACCACAAAATTCTATAAAGCAATTATCAATGGGCATGAGTCTGAGTAAACTGCAAGAGTTAGTGATGGACAGGGAGGCCTGGTGTGCTGCAGTCCATGGGATTGCAAAGAGTTGGACGTGACTGAGCGATTGAACTGAACTGAACTGAATTATCCTTCAACTAAATTTTTAAAAAAGGAAAGAAAATAGCAGTGTAGAATTAGGAAATAACTTTTAAGTTCAATCAATAGAAACATTAGCTAACTGTCTAAGAAATAAAAGAATATACTTCTATTACTCTACAAAGAAAACTTATTATTACTTATATATTTATTAAATTTAAAGTTAGAATTACACAAACAAAATTTATGGTGTAACAGAAATGAAGCAGAAGGAAGAACTCAGGCATTACTCAAAGATTAGAGAGATTGATAATTTATTATATTTCAATTTTTAAATTTTCTGAACATAATTATATCCTGTTATTTTGCTCACCAAAGATCCATACAAAGATTTGGGCATTTTAGTACCACTAAGCTCTACCCATAGCACAGGCTTTGGGTTGAGCCAGTTTTTTATTTCTCTGAACTGATATTTTTCCCTTAATCATAAGAAGAAAGAAACTATGAGAGCTAGTCAGATGGTTCAATGTTGAAGGAAACTGCTTTGGTGTACTCTAAAAAGAGGGGGAAAGCCAGGAAATCTGGAAAGTTTAGGTCATTTTACACATCCGATGTGTTGCACGTAGGCTGTGTGACTTGTTTGGTAACTTCCTGAACAGCTATACAGGTTGAGCATTTGAGTTTTAAATACAGTATGTGTGGCCTGAATTGGCTTCCACCAGCTGACCATCTTATTTCATGAAAATCAAATAAGTCACAATGCTAAATATCCTTTTAACTAAGTCATACTGTGCCTAAAACTGCCAGACAAACAAATGACAAGAGAATAGAATTCTTAGGTTTAAAGATGTATAAGTAATTACTGATTCATCAAAGAAGAAACTGTGTTCATAGCAGTGAAACTAAATAACCCTAAACATTCAGCTAACACCACAGCAAATGAGAGATGTGTTTAGAGATTTATGAAGAGGAAAATGCTGTGACACTTAAAACTCTTGATAAGCTAAGGAGGCCATCTTCACCACAGGCACAATCAGGTTCTACCTCTTATCTCAGGTTTCAAGGGTTTTAGAACTGTTAAGTGCCTTTCCGTCTAATATATTTATTCATTGGGAATTTAAATTATTAAAAAGATAGAGCTTTGTGGTACAGAATTTTTTCTGTAAGCAATATAATTTGTTACAAAACAATACTATATTTTTACCATGTTGGGAAGTAAAGTTATCCCTGATTGAGTTTTTTGCTTTGTTTACTTTGTCGTCTTAACCTACAAAACTTTCTGCCCTGCTATTTTCAAACAAAAATATGAAGTTTTGGGCATATGTAAAAGTGGAAGATTAATATTTTTGAAACAAAACATGATAACTCAGGTCCTAAATGACATCTGTCTGTTCCAAATTTACCTTCCTTTCTATTTGTTGGTCTAGACTAGTCTACTTGAAATTTGAAGGCAAAATGAAACAATCCAAGATTGTTGAGAGAAGACATTTGAAATTTAAAATGGAAAGGGAGCAACAGTTCTTATTTCCACTCTATAAAAATCCAGATTCTATTTTTGTCATTTGTTCTTTAGAAATTAAGGTTTAATAAGGGTAACAATTAAATGGTAATATATTTACTTTCTATTCAGTTTCAAAAATGAAGATTCTGCTGAAACATTTGTGCTTCTAATTCTTCCATTCTTGGCATATAATCAGCTTGCTGTTCTCCAAATGACATTCCGTTTCATGGCTTTGTTACAATGCTAATAATTTTATTCATTTCACTGATACCCAGATTTAATAACTTCCTTTGAGCCATAGTAATGTTTTAAGTATTGTATCAAAATCTAAAATTAAATGAAACTATTTATTAATCTTGTAATATAATGTCATCATTTCTATTTGTGCCACAAACTGGTGTTCTTTTACTTCTTTTATTCACTTTCCTCTATTTCATAATATTCTAAATTAAGTCAAATTTGAATGTACACAAATAGAATTTTTATAAATTACCTTTCTATCAGATCTGGGTAAGTAGCAACACCTAAGCAGAAGACACTGTTCATAATGTCATTCTGGTGAGAAATAAGGGAGGGGAAGGAGCATTTGGAAATCTACACATTCGTCTATATACTTTCAAGTTAAATCAATTTTTCAAAATGTTTTACATATTGAAAGTGTTTCTATATGCCATAAACTATGAATTTCAGATTTTTTTATATAAAAATTTATATATATGAAATGAGTTTCTTTATTATGTAAGATTAACATGAAATTCTACACAGAATAAAGATACTATGTATTTTCTAACACAAAAGAGAAATATTCAATGACACCTGATCCCTATAAGTTCTTTATGTGACATTAATAAAATTTTTTTTTAAATTCAAACATCAACCAGAACTAAATCTAATGGCTAGAACCTTAACAGCAACTATTTTCAATCACACTTGAGGGAAATATCTTTCCATATCTATTTCTGATATGATTTTATTAATAAACACACAGTCTTAGAAGAAATTTTAAAATTTTATCCAAGGTTTATGTTATTTGTGATTCTAATTTGGAGAATGGATGGTATTACATATACAACTAACACAAAAATTCAAAATTCCAAGTAGCTCTAATTTATAAAAACATTCTGGAAAGGGAAAAACCATGGAGACAAAAGATCAATGGGTTCCAGGGGCTAGAGGAAGGGGATAATAAATAGGCAGAACACAGAGGATTTTTACAGCTGAGTAAACATTTTATATGATATTATAATGATGATATATGTCATAATACTTTTATCCAAACCCACAGAATGTACAACACCAAGAATGAACCTTAAGATAAATTATGGACTCTGGGTGATTATGTCAATGTAGATTCATTACTGGTAACAAAATATTATATATATATACACACACACATATACATATATATATACATATACGATCTTGGTGAGGAATGCCAAGTGGCATATGAGAAGACTCTCCACCTTCCTCTTAATTTTGTTGTAAACCTAAAACTGCTCTAAGAAATATTTTTAAGTCTTTAATAAAAAAATGCATTTAAAAATATATTTAAAAGCAGCTTTTCAAGCTCAATTTCAAAAATTTATAATAAATGCAGGTGCTATATACCATGTTTTTTTAAATTAAATTTATTTATTTCTTTAATTACAATACTGTATTTGTTACCATATACCATGTTTATTTCCTATTAAATACTGTATCATCCAGGTAGTCAGTCACACAAGTTATTAAGAAAAGAGTATTTTTCCTAGAGTCCCTGTTATCCCCTACCTTCTACCAAATTCATTTCATCAAGTCTTACCACCTTTAAAACAAACTCATAGAAAAAGAGGTCAAATTTGTGGTTGCCAGAGCAATAGGTGGAGGAATTAAATGAAAGTGGTCAAAGATACAAATGTGGATGTTTGCTATGACCAGTGCATTCTCTTGGCAAAACTCTTAGCCTTTGCCCTGCTTCACTCCATACCCAAGGCCAAATTTGCCTGTTACTCCAGGTGTTTCTTGACTTCCTACTTCTGCATTCCAGTCCCTTATAATGAAAAGGACATCTTTTGGGGGTGTTCTTTCTAAAAGGTCTTGTAGGTCTTCATAGAACCGTTCAACTTCAGCTTCTTCAGCATTACTGGTTGAGGCATAGGCTTGGATTACCTAAGGAGATATCCCTCATCCAAGGTGAGGAGCAGTGGCTATGCTTTGCTGGAGCAACCATGAAAAGATACCCCACATCCAAGGTAAGAGAAATCCAAATAAGACGGCAGGAGTTGCAAGAGGGAAGACACACTGAAACCATAACCACAGAAAACTAGCCAATCTGATCACATGGACCACAGCCTTGTCTAACTCAGTGAAAGTAAGCCATGCCATGTGGGGCCATCCAAGACAGACGTGTCATGGTGGAGAGGTCTGACTAAATGTGGTCCACTGGAGAAGGGAACGGCAAACCACTTCAGTACTTTTGCCTTGAGAACCCCATGAACAGTATGAAAAGACAAAATGATAGGACTGAAAGAGGAACTCCCCAGATTGGTAAGTGCCCAATATGCTACTGGAGATCAGTGGAGAAATAATTCCAGAAAGAATGAAGGGATGGAGCCAAAGCAAAAACACCCAGCTGTGGATGTGACTGGTGATAGAAGCAAGGTCTGATGCTGTAAAGAGCAATATTGCATAGGAACCTGGAATGTTAGGTCCATGAATCAAGGCAAATTGGAAGTGGTCAAATAGGAGATGGCAAGAATGAACATTGACATTTTAGGAATCAGTGAACTAAAATGGAATGGAATGGGCGAATTTAACTCAGATGACCATTATATCTACTACTGTGGGCAGGAATCCCTTAGAAGAAATGGAGTAGCCATCATGGTCAACAAAAGAGTCTGAAATGCAGTACTTGGATGCAATTTCAAAAACGACAGAATGATCTCTGTTCATTTCAAGGCAAACCATTCTTATCCCTTTAATCTCTACCATAGTTTCATTTTTTCTTACTTGAGCTAATCTGGCTACCTCCTTTTTCCACCAGCTCAAGCCTGTTTCAAGTACAACTATAGTGCCAATAAATAATGTTACTTCAATGTGGACAGTACTCTAGTAGACTCCCACCATTTACAATGGAATGGGGAAACAATGGAAAGAGTGACAGACTATTTTCTTGGGCTCCAAAATCACAGTGGATGATGACCGCAGCCATGAAATTAAAAGATGCTTCCTCCTTGGAAGGAAGCTATGACAAACCTAGACAGCATTTAAAAGCAAAGAAATTACTTTGTCAAAAAATGTCTGTATAGTCAAAGCTATGATTTTTCCAGTAGTCATTTATGGATATGAGAGCTGGACAATAAAGCAAGGCTGAGTGCTGAAGAATTGATGCCTTCAAACTGTGCTGCTGGAGAAGACTTTTGAGAGTCCCTTGGACTGCAAGATCAAACCAATCAATCCTAAAGGAAATAAACCCTGAATATTCACTAGAAGGACTGATGCTAAAGCTCCAATATTTTGGCCACCTGATGCGACAAGCCTACTCTTTGGAAAAGATCATGATGCTGGGAAAGACTGAAGGCAGGAGGAGAGAGGGATGACAGAGGATGAGATGGTTGGATGGCATCATCGACTTAATGGACATGAGTTTGAGCAAACTCCTGGAGACAGTGAAGGACAAGGAAGCCTGCTGTGCTGCAGTTCATGAGGTGACAGAGTTGGATACAACTTAGTGACTGAACACCACCACCACCTTCTATGTTTACCTCCATGCTCCAAAGTATGACATACAAAGGTCTCATTAATCAAGGTACTTGCTGTTTCTCCTTCTTATGGTGGAAAGCTAATTCTACCACAGCCTACTTTTTATTCAGTAAATATCTATTGAATTTTATTTTTCCAAGGATCTCCTTTAAATTACCTGTTCATGTATTCTGCCCAATTTTCACTGATTTTTTAAATTCATAAATGTGTATCATTTTTATACATGTTTTTTCATCACCTATTGAAAAACACTTATCAGCATTAGTACATTTTTATATAATAAATTCTTTAAAATTTAAGTCATCATCAATTTAAAATATGCCAGAATTTCTGTGATCCCCCAACTTTATCTAAACTTGTGGGTTTTGCTGGTAATACTGACTCACAATGGCTACCATAGGAAGAGACAGAGTAAAGAAGAGATACAGTCTTCTCATATTCTAGAGGTGGGCTCCAATGAATCATATACCTTACCACCTATTTTTGCTTTTCAACATTCATATTATGTTTATTTACCACCATCTTTAAATCCTCAGTCTTTTGTGGATCACCCCTTGGAGTGCCATCAGCCTTTGGATCGTCAATATCCATGAGACTGTTTTTGACCTATAATCCACATCAGTCATGCAGTTGCAAGATCTTAGCCTGCTGCCCACTGTAGGCAAAATTCCACGCTAGGCCGAAGGGATGTGCTGTATGCTGTGCTAAGTTGCTTCTGCCATGTCTGACTCTGTGACCCCATGAACTGTAGCCTGCCAGATTCCTCTGTCCAAGGGATTCTCCAGGTTAGAATACTGGAGTGGTTGCCAAGCCCTCCTCCAGGGGATCTTCCCAACCCAAGGATTGAACCCATGTCTCTTATGTCTCCTGCGTTGGCAGGCAGGTTCTTTACCACTTGCACCATCTGGGAAGCCCAAGCCTAAGGGATACCAGGAAAAAGTCAGAAAGATACCACACTAACAGCATAAATAAAAGTCTTGTGTTGACACAGAAAACAAGTTCCCTCAATTTCACAGAATTTGCCTCTTCTGGATGCTAGACCCAGGTCTTCAAGGCCTCTGCCAAGTCCAGTCATCTTTTCTGAGATCTCTTTTTGCCTGACTTCTCTGCCACATCTAATGCAGAGCAATTTTTATTAAAATCCTTCTTTCAATTTTTATTATACCATTCTCTTCTGATTCTCTTCTGACATCTCTGAACTAAAGAGATGGAATGCAGAAGAGGAAAAAGCATGAGCTTTATTACCGATCTTGCTTTGAATCATCATTGCTCTACCATTTACTGGTTCACTGTAGGCAAATTATTTATCTTTCTGAGTTGTAACTTTCTCATTTAAATTAGGTTAGGATTACTGTATGAAATGAGATAGTATGTAATATCATTCTTTCAATGGTTATTCCTCTGTAATTGTTGTATTTCCTTAGTTCTCCATCCTTTACCAGTTTTTCTTCTCCATACCCCAAATTTTAGTAAGCCTTAAACTTCAGTCCCTAATCTTCTGTTCTTTTCCTCTTTTCCTTAAGAATTACATGGAAGCCTATGTCTATATCAATTTCTGTTTCATCATTCCCAAATAGTAATCTTCATGGGTTCACAAAGGACTTATAAGGAAGCATGATATTAAAGTTAACAATGTTATCTGTTTCAGTATCTGCTTTTTAATATGCTAACAACTTTTTAAAAATATCCATCAAAAATGAAATCTGGAGAGCCTGGGAGTGCAAGTGCTATAAAAATGCACAGGGATTATCAGAAATCAGAGAAGGGGCCTCTAAATATAGATACTGTCAGTTTACAATTCAGTAGAGCACTGTGGTCATCATGAAGGCATTAATCATCAATTTTTGCTCCCTTATTACCTGATTTATATTCATAATCAGTCATTGGTTGAAGAAAGATACAAATAGTAAAATACACATTAGTGAGATCAAATATGATGTATGTGCAAATCTGCCTCAAAATGATCTTCAGATCCATTAGTTCAATCCATCTGATCAATTCTTTAAAAGTGTTTTCGTGGGACTTCCCTGGTGGTTCAGTCGTTGGGAATCTGCCTGCCAATGCAGGGGACATGGACTCCATCCCTGGTCCAGGAGGATTCCTCATGCCATGGAGCAACCAGACCCATGTACCACAACTACCGAGCCCATGCTCTAGAGCCTACGAGCTGCAACTACAGAGCCTACATGCTGCAACAACTGAAGCTCGTGCACTCCAAGGCCTGCCTGCTGCAACAAAGCCTGCGCAGCCTGTGCACCTAGAGCTCATCCTCGCAACAAAAGAAGCCACTGCAATGAGAAACCCCCACGTGGCAATGAGAATAGCCCCTGTTTCCTCACAACTAGAGAAAGCCCATGCACAGCAATGAAGACCTAGCACAGCCAAAAAATAAATAATTTTTTAAAGTACATTCATATTTCTTATACATGAAAAAGCACTGCTAATAAAATAAATTATAGTGATGATTATATCCAATTTGGCTTTAATTTAACTGGAATAAAAACAACTAACATATGCTACATTTGTGGAGATATACTAATAGGTCCACCCTTTTTTCAAGTCATCTCAAGAATAAAATAATTATGAAAACTTTTCACAAAATCTCTTTGTTACATGCCATAGGAAAATTAGCAAACAAGTTTTTCAACTCAAGTTTGCAAAATCATATACTATTGTGAAAGAGATCATTCATCCAAAAAGATTAGGAAATAATTATCTGTATCAGTGGCCCCAAAGTTTATTCCTCAAAGAACTTGCACAGAATTTTTAAATTTTAAGAATAATGCCTTTAATGTTTTAGGAAAAAAAAAAAAGATGCACATTTGGTTCAGGAAGAACACTTAAAAGTGCCAAGAAGAAACTAGAACATCTACCTATATTCCAGTACCCAAGAATAATCATTGCCAATTTTGATTGAATATTCATATAGGCAACCTACTCCAGTACCCTTGCCTGGAAAATCCCATGGATGGAGGCTACAGTCCATGGGGTCGCAAAGAGTCAGACTCAACTGAGCGACTTCATTTCACTTCACTTCATAGATATGTACAGTTTGCAAAGAATACTTCAGATGAGCAAATATAAATAATTTCAGGAAAAAATGGGATAATCATGATTTAAAATTAAATTTAATATTTTTTAAATGGAAGGCAATATTGAAATTCATAAGTTTCACCTTCACAGAAGATATGGTTACTAAAAAAAAGCTCTCTCTAAAGGTAAGAAAAATATATATAAAAATCTTTGATGTCACTTTCAAAACTATGTGTTTTGCCTTTATGCTGTCTCTTTACAATAAAGATTAAATAGATTATTACATTTTTCCTTGCACCTAGTCTCCACTCTACACTAATTTTTGTTGATTTTTCTCTTTAGACCATCAAAGCTTATGTTTATATTTCATTTGTTTTTATTTTATAACATTAAGTTGCCTTAGTTCTATATTTTTAAGTAGAAGTAATGAAGGTATTGCATCATAGGTATTAAAAGATTAACTGAGGATTACATAACAATTCCTTATAAACTGCAAACAGCTAGAGAAATATTGGTTCTAATATATTAATACTTCCCACCAATCTTTCTCTATACTCACCTCTCTAAAATCTCATCGCAGCAAAAAATACCTACTCAATGTGTCTCTAGAAGGTGGTTTCTCCTCTCTAACACTGATATATAAATTATTACCCCTATTACCCAATGCTCCATCTAAAACTATCTATTTTTCAGTATCAAGACCAAGTCTTTCCCTTTGCCCCAAGTTTTTACAGAATCTTCCAATCTGCAGTAACATCTTCATCTGAAGCTGTAGGGCACTAACATATTAAGTCATTAGGCAATAAGAATTACCCACACATTGTTCTATTGGACAGTCATTTGCTGTTTACATGATAGCATTTTCATTCTTATTCATTGGCTTTCAAATTGAGTTATAAGTTCCTTGAAGGCAAGATCAAAATATTAGATTATTGTCTCCATATTCCCTTTTGTTTTATATATACTGGTACCATGAATGTATCCATTTCATAAGCTTCCAGAAACCAGGGAATATAATTGTGTAACATAGCTGGGGTAAACATAAAGTTAAAAGTTAACTTAGTAGACATTTAACTAAACTATGCCTCAGGGACTGTTAGAGCTCAAAAAAAAAAAAAAAAGAATTACTTCAAATGAACATAATCTACAAAGCTATAAATTACAATGAATACAATTACATATGTCAATATTAAGGAGTTAATTCTTGGTTCTTTATATTAAGAATCAATATTAAGAAGGTGTTTCTATGTTCTTAATATTAAAAAGGAACTTCTTGGGACATCTGAAGATAATCTTTATGAACTTCAAATATTACAGACTTATGTGGTAGATATAGATGGGTTTAGAATATTGGCTTCGGATAAATATATACTGGCTTTAAAATGCAGTAGTTGTTTTTAAAAAGAAACCTTAGATATTAATGTTTATTTTTATTTTCTACTGTTTCTCTCATAAAAGTTGAGGGAAAATGTTTTTTAATTCACTGATTTAGGTTTTCACTTGTTAAGAAAAAGAAAGCTTACAAAATGATACTGATGATAATTTTCTTTGACCAGAAGAAAATAAGCATCATTCTAATAGCTAATTTCCCATATTAAAATTCTAATTGAAAAGTACATGTCAATTGATAAGACATAATATTTTAGTTTTTAACTTTTTTGTTTTAACATTATTATTCAAGTTTATTACAATGCAAATAGAGTTAATTATAGGTAGAGTAACTATGGCACATAACTGCTGTTAAATTTGGTGTTCTTGGAATATATGGGTCCAAGTAACAAGAAGCTACTACTTCATTGCCAAGAAGTCAAGGTTAATTTGCTTTCTTTTTCCCTCCCTCTTCAACTGGCTGAAATACAAGTTCCACTGCAAATGCAACAACCAGCAAACATAGATGCCATCATAAATACATAATGCTGCCAAGTAGGAAACTCTACATTGACGAATAACAGAACTCCCCATAGCAACTGGAAGATATTCTGGGCAGCATATTTAAAGTCTTGAAGCTATATTATAAATAAGATACATGCATCTCTTGTAACTAAAAATGTTAGTTTAAAAAAAAACCCTGACATTTACTATAACTCAATAAGTAATTTTTCTGTCTGGTTCATTTTTTAGTGGGTTAAAAATTTTATTAATATAAATCTTTCATTCTGAACTTCTGTAACCATAACTGCTATCAAGGAGACACTGTGATGCCTTAAATAAAATGTGCCATACTTAATTGAAAAACAAAAACAAAAACAACCCATGAAGAGTTTTCAAACTTTGCTAATCAAATTCTTAGTCTGATAACCTAATCAGACTGTTAAAATTTAGCAACTGAATAACTCTCACTGATTTCAGTTAGCTAGGAAACAAAATGTGATAACAAAAACTGTTTATAAGAATCCACTGTGGCAATAATATGTGTAGGAAATATGTAGGGAAATGATATTGAAGGTAAGACCTCTATTCTGCAGGAGTTTTTCCTCTGGATAAGGGTAGAAATCACCTGTATAAGAACACTAATAAATCAAAGCAATATTTCACTAGAAAATCAGATCCCTTGTGAGAAGTTATGAGAAACATCATTTGCCTACAACTGCTTCAAATTCTAAACTCCCTAAAGCAAAAATTCCAAGCACTATCTACCAACAGGCACAAAAGTTAGAAGAGAAAAATGATCTTTTAAAGTAGAAATAATATGGAGTCTCAAGACCTCTCAAAATAGCTTTGGTTTTAAATCCAAAATATTTTGTACTCAATTTCATGAAATTTTCCTCCATCACATTCACTATGAAATGTCAATACTGAGGAGTGACTTCATCAAGATGACAAATAAGACCTCAGAATCCATCTCCTCACAAAGATCAGCAATCAAACAGCTATCTGAAGCATGGCTGAAGAGACAATAACCTTTGCAGCTGTAGAACATCCCCCGCATTGCTACCAAAGACCATATAATGACTGATATTATACTCCAGTTGTCCAAGTCCCTTCCCCAGGACCCAGAGCCACCACACGCATGCATACTTGGTGCCCTGAACCACTAGTCCTAGGGTCACAGAACAAAGTTAGCTCTAGAATTCAGAAGTCCACTTAAGAAATTTTAGCAACACAGTGGAACAAAACCCTGAGAACAGCCACACAAAAAGGAAAGGAAAAATAGCTCCATTTGCCTCCCTCATTCCCCTGGGCTAGCACTGCTCCTTGCCAGGAAGGAATTCCCCAGCTAGAAAGAATTCCCTCACTGGGAAAGACAGAACACAGTGAGTCATCAGTTTCTCCAGCCTTTCAAGGCACCGCATGAAGAATCCACTTTGGTTTCAGCCCACCCAGAGACCGGCAAAGCTGAGAATATAGATATGGCTAGGAATAAGGAAGAGGGGCAAGGTGACCAGCAGCAGCCACACAGTGCAAGTGATCATGATTCCCAGTGATCTCCTCTAGAAGACCCTAGCAGATTTGGGCGCCGAGGAAACAAGCACAAGCCTAACAGAACGTCTTCAATTTCACTTTGTTTTGCCCTACAGGTTTTCATGTTTTCAGATGCTAAATGCCTGAGTATCTCTCCTCTGCCCTTCTTTCCTCCCTGTCAGAGCCTGGGATCTGCACTGACACCCTGTCTCTGTGGCTGCATGAGTACAAACACCAGCCTAGAGCTCTATGGCTAACCCCCATTGCCACGTGCATGCTTGGGGTTAGCTTCTCCAACTGTGCACTTTCACCTTCTAGCCTGATTCTCTTCACCAACCTTTACTGCCATGGATGCACCCATGGCAAGACCCCACAGTCACAGGAATACATGCTGACAGCCAGGGTTCCACAACTGCCAGTTTGCCCAGTTGGCCTACTGCTTGCCCTGGCCCCCACCACTACATGTGTGTCTGCAAGCAGCCCCTGTCATTACACAGGAACCTGCAGCTGGCATCCAGACCCACATATCCTTGACTTCAGCCACCGTCACTGTATGCCTTGGTCCCTAGTCACTTGACTTGGAAGCATGGCTGAAGAACCAATAACCTTTCCAGCTGTACAACATTCCCACATTGCTCACCAAAGACCACATAATGACTGATATTATAATCCAGCTGTTCAAGTCATTGAGACAGTATTCCCTTCCCCAGAACCCAGAGTCACCACATGCATGTATACTTGGTGTCCTAAACCACTTGACCTAGGGTCACATCCTGTGCCAACATGCCCCATCACACAAGTGAAGGTCTTTTCTTGCTGAAGTCAGTCCATAAAGTCTGGAAGAGGTGACTTCTTCCTCAAATGCAAAGCTTTGGGGAAGCCGCGCCCTTGCAAGGCTAGTGGCCTCATTAAGAATCAGCTAAACATGATACCACCAAAGAAAACAATAATTTTCATTCAGTTCAGTTCGGTTCAGTTCAGTCGCTCAGTCGTGTCCAACTCTTTGGGACCCCATGAATCATAGCACGCCAGGCCTCCCTGTCCATCACCAACTCCTGGATTTTCATTAAATGATGCCAAAGAAATAGAGATCCAAGAACGACTTGATAAAGAATTCAAAATAATTATTATAAAGAATTTTCAGGCAGCTATTAGAGAACACAGATTAACAATTATTGAAGACAGGGAAATAATATAGGGACAAAATAAGAAGTTCAACAAAGAGATAGAAAACATGAACAAAAAGCAAAAGGAAAATTTTGGAACTGGAGAGTACAGTGACCACATTGAAAAAGCCAATAAAAGCTTGACAAACAGACTGCACAAAATAAGAAGAAAGAAACAGAATCCAAAGACAGATCATTTGAAATGATCTAGTGAAAAAAAGAAAAAAGAATGAAAAGGAATGAAGTAATCCTGTGGGACTAATGACACACAAGAGAAACAATCTATGTATAATTAAAGCCCCAGAAAGAGAAGAGGGAGAAAGGGATAGAAAGTTTATTTAAAGAAACAATGTCTGAGAATTTTCGAAACCTGAAGAGAGATTTAGACATCCAAATTCACTAAGTTAAGAGGTCACCCCAAAATTTCAATCCAAAACAACCTTCTCCACAGCACACTATAATAAAACTGTCTAAAATCAAAGAGAATTTTTAAAGCAACCAAAAGAAAAAATTACTCCCATAAAGGGAACCCTGATAAGGTTATCAGTGGACTTCTCAAAAGAAACTTTGGAGGATGGGAGAAAGATGACAAATGCAAAGTGCTGAAAGAAAAAAAACTGCCAACCACAAATACTTTACCTGGCAAAATTGTCCAGAAATGGAGAAATGAAGGCAACATAATAAAGGGGAGATAAACACTTCCCCCAAAAACAAAAGCTGAGGGAGTTGATCATCACTAGCCATGCCTTACAAGAAATGCTGAAAGGAGTTCTTCAACCTGAAATGAAAAGATCCTAATTAATAATACAAAAACATGAAAATATATAACATATTGGTGATGTATATAGTATAGATTCAGAATACTCTTATACTATGATATGGTGTTGTGCCAACCCTTTAACTCTACAATGAAAGTTAAAGGAAAAAATAGTAAACATAGCTATAGTTATTCCAATTTGTTAACAGATACACAATATAAAAAGATAAATTGTGACATCAAAAAACAAAATGTGGGGCAGCAGAAAAATGGTAGAGTTTTGTATACACTCCAAATTAAGTTGTTATCTACTTAAAATAGACTGCTATATCCATTACAATGTTTTATGTAAGCCTCAGGTTAAACACAAAACAAAAAACAATGAGGGATACACACAACATAAAGAGCAAGGGATCAAAGTATTGTCAGTTGCTCAGTCATGTCCGACTCTTTGGGACCCCATGGAATGCAGCATGCCAGGCTTCCATGTCCTTCACCATCTCCCAGAGCTTGTCCATTGAGTCAGTGATGCCATCCAACCATCTCATCCTCTGTCATCCCCTTCTCCTGCCTGAAGTCCTTCCCAGGATCAGGGTATTTTCAGATGAGTCAGCTCTTTGCATCAGGTGACCAAAGTATTAGAGTTTCAGATTCATCATCAGTCCTTCCAATGAATATTCAGGACTTATTTCCTTTAGGATTGACTGGTTGGATCTCCTTTCAGTCCAAGGGACTCTCAAGAGTCTTCTCCAACACCACAGTTCAAAAGCATCAATTCTTCGGCACTCAGCTTTCTTTATACTCCAACTCTCACATCCATATATGACTACTGGAAAAACTAAAGCTTTGTCAGCAAAATAATGTCTCTGCTTTTTAATATGCTGTCTAGGTTGGTCATAGCTTTTCTTCTAAGGAGCAAGTGTCTGTTAATTTCATGGCTGCAGTCACCACCTACACTGATTTTGGAGCCCCCAAAAATAAAGTCTCTCACTGTTGCCATTGCTTCTCCATCTATTTGCCATGAAATGATGGGACTGGATGCCATATTTTTTTTTTTTTTGGAATGTTGAATTTTAAGCCAACTTTTTCTACTTTCCTCTTTCACTTTTATCAAGAGGCTCTTTAGTTCTTCTTCACTTTCTGCCATAAGGGTGGTGTCATCTGTGTATCTGAGGTTACTGATATTTCTTCCAGCAATCTTAATTCCAGCTTGTGCTTCATCAGGCCTGGAATTTTGCATGATGTTCTCTGTATATAAGTTAAATAAGCAGGGTGACAATATACAGCCTTGACATACTCCTTTACTGATTTGGAATCTCTCTGTTGTTCCATGTCCATTCCAACTGTTGCTTCTTGACCTGCATACAGATTTCTCAGGAGACTGGTACTCCCATCTCTAAGAATTTTCCACAGTGTATTGTGATCCACACAGTCAAAACCTTTGGTGAAGTCAATAAAGCAGATATTTTCTGGAACTCTTTTGCTGTTTTTGATGATCCAATGGATGTTGGCAATTTGATCTCTGGTTCCTCTGCGTTTTCTAAAACCAGCTTCAACATCTGGAAGTTCACAGATCACATACTGTTGAAGCCTGGCTTGGAGAATTTTGAGCATTACTTTGCTAGTATGTGAGATGAGTGCAATTGTGTGATAGTTTGAACATTCTTTGGCATTCCCTTTCTTTGGAATTGGAATGAAAACTGACCTTTTCCAGTCCTGTGGCCACTGCTGAGTTTTCCAAATTTGCGAGCACATTGAGTGCAGCACTTTCAGTTTCATCTTTTAGGATTTGAAATAGCTCAACTGGAATTCCATTACCTCCACTAGCTTTGTTCGTAGTGATGCTTCCTAAGGCCCACTTGATTTCACATTCAAAGATGTCTGGTTCTAGGTGAGTGATCACACCATCGTGATTATCTGGGTCGTGAAGATCTTTTTTGTACAGTTCTTCCATGTATTCTTGCCATCTCAACATCTTCTGCTTCTGTTAGGTCCATACCTTTTCTGGCCTTTACTGTGCACATCTTTGCATGAAATGTTCCCTTGGCATCTCCTATTTTCTTGAAGAGAGCTCTATTCTTTCCTATTCTATTGTTTTCCTTTATTTCTTTGCACTGATCATAGAGGAAGGCTTTCTTATCTCTCCTTGCTATTCTTTGGAACTCTGCATTCAAAAAGGTATGTCTTTCCTTTGCTCTACTGCATACTTGTATAATGCTGTGAGAGTAAATCTTAAATGTTCTCACCACCACCACCACAACAAAATACTAATTGTAAGAGATTAATGAAACTTCTGTGGAAAATTCTGAAAGAGATGGGAATACCAGACCACTTGACCTGCCTCTTGAGAAATCTGTATGCAGGTCAGGAAACAACAGTTAGAACTGGACATGGAACAACAGACTGGTTCCAAATAGGAAAAGGAGTACATCAAGGCTGTATATTGTCACCCTGCTTATTTAACTTCTGTGCAGGGTACATCATGAGAAATGCTGGACTGGAAGAAACACAAGCTGAAATCAAGATTGCCAGGAGAAATATCAATAACCTCAGATATGCAGATGACACCACCCTTATGGCAGAAAGCAAAGAGGAACTAAAAAACCTCTTGATGAAAGTGAAAGAAGAGAGTGAAAAAGTTGGCCTAAAGCTCAACATTCAGAAAACGAAGATCATGGCATCCGGTCCCATCACTTCATGTGAAATAGATGGGGAAATTCATGTGAAATAGATGGGGAAACAGTGGAAACAGTGTCAGACTTTATTTGGGGGACTCCAAAATCACTGCAGATGGTGACTGCAGCCATGAAATTAAAAGACGCTTACTCCTTGGAAGAAAAGTTATGACCAACCTAGATAGCATATTCAAAAGCAGAGACATTACTTTGCCAACTAAGATCCGTCTAGTCAAGGCTGTGGTTTTTCCTGTGGTCATGTATGGATGTGAGAGTTGGACTGTGAAGAAGGCTGAGCGCCTAAGAATTGATGCTTTTGAACTGTGGTGTTGGAGAAGACTCTTGAAGAGTTCCTTGGACTGCAAGGAGATCCAACCAATCCATTCTGAAGGAGATCAGCCCTGTGATTTCTTTGGAAGGAATGATGCTAAAGCTGAAACTCCAGGACTTTGGCCACCTCATGCGAAGAGTTGACTCATTGAAAAGACTCTGATGCTGGGAAGGATTGGGGGCAGAAGGAGAAAGGGACGACAGAGGATGAGATGGCTGGATGGCATCACTGACTCGATGGACGTGAGTCTGAGTGAACTCCGGAGGTGGTGATGGACAGGGAGGCCTGGCATGCTGCGATTCATGGGGTCGCACAGAGTCAGATATGACTGAACAACTGAACTGAACTGAAGGATGTGTTTTTTTAACCCTATTGTGTTAAACCATTTGTAATATATACATGTATCTAATTATTACATTGTATATCTTAAATTTACACAATGTTATATGTCAGTTATATTTCAATAAAGTTGGGGGGAGCAGGAAGCAAAAAAGAAACGTCAATGCTTTTTAACACTGCCTAGTTAAAAGAACCTGTAGGCCTCTATCTTACACAGTGTTTCCTCAGTAAAGATATTTAGATCTATGGATAAATCTAAAAAATGCTCTTTCATATTTTTTCACCAAGAAAGAAAAGAATGTTTCATGTCCACCTGAAAAACACAAGAGGCCAAAAAAATGCTCTTTTCATTCACATTTTATCAGCATTTGAAATTTACCTACTTGTATGTTTAAATCTGTAGCATCAGTCCTTACTCAATGTCTTCCACAATTATACTTAAAAATTCATCGAACACAAGATTAATGCTTATACTTATGTATATGCCCAAAGCTCATTATTTATATTATCTCTCAAATACGTCCATAATTATTTCTGTTGGTAGTAGCATGTTAAGATTACCTAATGTCATTGGATCAGGTTTTAAAAACTGTAACTCCTAAACTTGATTTGTTAACTATCTCAAGAGGGCACATTATGTAAACTGCTCAATATGGAGCTATTGAAAAATAGTCAATTTTACAGAAAGCAATATTAAGAAAGTTACATATCAAAACAGAGTATATGAAAAATTCCACAATTATAATATTTAGCTTGATTTTGATTAAAATGTGCCTACGTTTTATAATTTAAAATAATAAAACCAGTCCAGATGTTCTTACACTTTAAAAATTATAAAATTTACTCTAGGTGGCGTACTTCTATAAGCTTGCAGCAAGAAAAGAATACAATTGAAAATCATTTTTTGTTATTTCTAAGCAGCAACTGTTAAATTTAAAAACTAGTCTAATGATATTTGAGATTTTTAGTAGAAAATTAAGTTTAAAGTTACTTAGCTAAATTGGGATATAATTCATGACAGAAAATTTTGCATTATAATTCTCTTTAAACTGGTAAATATTTCCCTGTGTGAAAACTTTAGAGAATCATATGCAAAAAAATGAAATATTCAGTAAACACCTACATGGAAAAACAAGCAATATTGTATTCAACTACTTTTTATGTATTTAAAACTTGTTTTTTAAAACTTTCTCTCATTCTAATATTCATTATGATTGCATTTGTGCAAGCAGCAGAGTTCTGACTCTTGGGTGCCATTCATGATGCAACCACTTGTGATGTAAACATTTAGATCATATCTATTTCCCAACTGCCATTCTTTTTTATAAATCAGTGTATCTATCCTGTTACTTAAACTCTTTTAGCAAGATCATTTTCTTCATTTTTATCTGGAACCACACAACTTTTGATTCCCCTCATGAGAACTGTATTCATAATTCCAGTACTTTTAATAAAGTCAGACTAGGGGAGGGACATTGGGGAATTATCAACCGATGGAGCTGTGTTATCTCCAGTTCTCTCTGTCATACTGAATATGACAGTAGGCCAGTTTAGTGAAACTGGATCCAAAATCAGGTGTCATTTGAGGCCAACTCTTGAAATCACTCTATAGTTACCACTCTGGAGAGCTTCAAATCGATTTTAAATTGATGTGATACTTTGGTACACACTGTTATTACCTAGAGTTCTTAAAGCACATGCTTTTTGAGAAACCTCAACTCTTTTAGTCATTCATCTGACAAATCGTATTTTTACATAATTCTTATCCATGTCATGCAATATTTACACTGCCTAAAAAGGAACTGAAATTGCAATTAAAGGAGATTCTTAGTAGTTTCTCTCTCCTTTGCTAGTCATAAACTCAGATTTCCTCAGTATTATCTCTTTTGTATTTGGAAATGTTCATTACTATTTTGACATCTGCAAGTATGTATTTTCTTATTAAAGACTTATTCATCAAATTAGTCCAACTTTGTTTTGGTGGCAGCATTTTGTTGAGGTAGAATTTTTCAGGGCTTAGACTTGAAAATGGTTTATACATTCTTACTATGTATTTTTATATCAAATAGTAGAGATGCAAATGACCTTATTGGAATTCCATCATTTGTAGCTTAAATGGATTATTACAGAATGCTCCTAATTTAACTTGAGGCATCAAGATCTTTCTAATTAACTGTATTTTTACATTAAGAAACAATGAGTATAGAAGACTTGATTTATTCTTGCTTTCTACTGTGTCTACTGCAATGCAAAGCCGATACTTTCTACATCTCACCGTGATTATTACAATTGGTTGCAAAAGGAAATACAAATATATAAATGGAGAGAGATGTATACATGAACATCTGTGTCTGTGTGTAGATTTCATGCTAAAAACTGTAATGCCAATAGTGGGCCAAAACAGATAGAGTCTCATACCTCACATAATTAAAGAACTACTGGGGTAGAAAAGAACATAGGCAAAACACTCTCCGACATAAATCAAAGCAGGATCCTCTATGACCCACCTCCCAGTATAATGGAAATAAAGCAAAAATAAACAAATAGGATCTAATTAAAATTAAAAGCTTCTGCACAACAAAGGAAACTATAAGCAAGGTGAAAAGACAGCCTTCTGAATGGGAGAAAACAATAGCAAATGAAATAACTGGCAAACAACTAATCTCAAAGATATACAAGCAACTTATGCAGCTCAACTCCAGAAAAATAAACTATCCAATCAAAAAATGGGCCAAAGAACTAAATAGGCATTTCTCCAAAGAAGACATATGGATGGCTAACAAACACATGAAAAGATGCTCAACATCACTCATTATCAGAGAAATGCAAATCAAGACCACAATGAGGTACCATTTCACACCAGTCAGAATGGCTGCGATCCAAAAGTCTACAAGAAATAAATGCTGGAGAGGATGTGGAGAAAAGGGAACCCTCTTACACTGCTGGTGGGAATGCAAACTAGCACAGCCACTATGGAAAACAGGGTGGAGATTCCTTAAAAATTGCAAATAGAACTGCCTTATGACCCAGCAATCCCACTGCTGGGCATACACACCGAGGAAACCAGAATTGAAAGAGACACATGTACCCCAATGTTCATTGCAGCACTGTTTATAATAGCCAGGACATGGAAACAACCTAGATGTCCATCAGCAGATGAATGAATAAGAAAGCTGTGGTCCATATACACAATGGAGTATTACTCAGCCCTTAAAAAGAATAAATTTGACTCAGTTCTAATGAGATGGATGAAACTGGAGCCGATTATACAGAGTGAAGTAAGCCAGAAAGAAAAACACCAATACAGTATACTGACACATATATATGGAATTTAGAAGACAGTCATGATGACCCTATATGTGAGACAACAAAAGAGACACAGAGGTATAGAACGGACTTTTGGACTCTGAGGGAGAGGGAGACGGAGAGGGTGGGATGATTTGGGAGAATGGCATTGAAATAGGTATACTATCATATAAGAAACGAAGTGCCAGTCTATGTTCAATGCAGGATACAGGATGCTTGGGGCTGGTGCACGGATGATCCAGGGAGATGATATGGGGTGGGAGGTGGGAGGGGGTTTCGACATTGGGAGATCGTGTACACCTGTGGCTGATTCATGTCAATGTATGGCAAAACAAATACAGTATTGTAATGTAGAATAAAGTATAAAAAAAAAAAGAAAAAAAAATAAAAGGTACAATTGACACACACACACACACACAAAAGAAAATCACCTGAAAATATAATTAAAGTGACAAATGCTCCAAATATAAGGTATGTGATAATATAAAACTATGACAAATCATTTTCTAGAAAGGCTAAACATTTGACATTTTAAAGTTGTTCAGCATAATCATCAGCATATAGAGTTATCAGTCCTATTTTAGCCAGTCTAATAGGCATTCTTTACAGCTGCAATTTGCACTTCCTTATTAATAGCTAATTACATTAAACATGAACATCTTTTCACCTACCACCATTACAGTAGCCTCTTTGTTGAGGTGACTGTTCTTCTACCCATTTTCTAATTGGGATTCTTTTCTTACTATGAACTTCTGCTTTATTGACTATGCCAAAGCCTTTGATTGTGTGGACCACAACAAAGTCTGGAAAATTCTTAGAAATGGTAACACCAGACCACTTGACCTGCTTCTTGAGAAATATGTATGAAGGTTAGGAAGCAACAGTTAGAACTGGACATGGAACAGACTGGTTCCAAATAGGGAAAGCAGTACGTCAAGGCCGTATATTGTCACCCTGCTTATTTAACTTATATGCAGAGTACACCATGAGAAATGCTGGACTGGAAGAAACACAAGCTGGAATCAAGATTGCCAGGAGAAATATCAATAACCTCAGATATGCAGATGATACCACCCTTACAGCAGAAAGCTAATAAGACCTAAAGAGAGTCTTGATGAAAGTGAAAGAGGAGAGTGAAAAAGTAGGGTCAAAACTCAATATTCTGAAAACTGAGATCATGGCATCTGGTCCCATCACTTCATGACAAATAGATGGGGAACAGTGGAAACAGTGACAGACTCTATTTTCTTGGGCTCCAAAAATCACTGAAGATAGTAACTGCAGCCATGAAATTAAAAGATGCTTGCTTCTTGGAAGAAAAGTAATAACCAACCTAGACAGCATATTAAAAAGCAGAGACATTATTTTGCCATCAAAGGTCCATCTAGTCAATGCTACAGTTTTTCCAGTAGTCATGTATGATGAGATTTAGACATAAAGATAGCTGAGCGCTCAAGAATGGATGCTTTTGAACTGTGGTGCTGTTGAGAGTCCCTTGGACTGCAAGGAGATCCAACCAGTCCATCCTAAAGGAGATCAGTCCTGAGTGTTCATTGGAAGGACTGATGCTGAAGCTGAAACTCCAATACTCTGGCCACCTGATGCGAAGAAATGACTTATCTGAAAAGACCCTGATGCTAGGAAAGATTGAAGGCAGGAGGAGAAGGGGACAACAGAAGATAAGATGGTTGGATAACATCACCGATTCAATAGACGAGTTTGAGTAAACTCTGTGAGTTGGCTATGGACAGGGAGGCCTGGCGTGTTACAATCCATGGAGTTGCAAGGAGTCGGACACGACTGAGCAACTGAACTGAACTGATTGAATTTTGAAAGTTCTTTAGATATTCTGGACACAAGTCATTTAATGAATATATCTGCAAACATTTTCTGTCTATGGCTTGTCTTTCCACTTAACAGGGTTCTTCTCAGAACAAAACATTTTTACAAGTTCAATTTATTCATATTTTTCAAAAAGGATTATATCTTGTCACTTCTAGAATTCTGGCCTAACCTTGGGAGATCTAAGTTGAGGGAATTTTTCTTTTATGCTATAAACTTCCAATTGTTCCAACACCATTTCAATTGTTCCAGCTAATTCCTCCTTACTCAAAAGTTAATTTGCCATACTGGTGTGAGTTCATTCTGGACTCCACATTTTGTTTCACTGCTTTGTGTCTATCCCTCTGGCTTTGCACACAATCAGTATCAATACTACACTCTCCTGATGGTGTGGTAGCTACATAATAAACCTTGATATTTTGCAGTCTGATTCCTTCATCTTCAAAATTGTGTATGCTATTCTTGTTTCTCTGCCTTTTCAAATAAATTTTAGAACGTTTATCTATCTACAAAGAATTTTGGGTTTTGATAGAAATTGTATTAAACCCACAGAGGATTTGAAGGACAGCTGACATCTTCACTATGTTGCCTCCCAATCCATGAATATAGTACATCTCTCCATTTATTTAGTTCTTTCATTAGCATTTACAGTTTTTAGTGAACATATCTCATTTTCTTAAATTGATACTTAATATTATGTTTTTAACAACTGTAAATGATGTCATTTATAGCATATAAAAATAAAAGTTTCATTGGCCTAGTATTACTTAGTGATCTTGCTAAACTCATTTATTAGTTCCAGGATGTTCTTGGAGAATTCCAGGGATTTTACATGTAGACCATTAGGTTATCCGTAAATCTCAGCTTTACTTCTTCCTTTCCAGGCTGTATACTTTTTATGCCCTTCTCTTACTGCACAAACTATGTCATCAAGTACTGTATCAGACATGGTAAGTGCATATACTTATTTCCAAATTAATGTGTTTAGATTCCATTACATACCATGCTAGATGCAAATTTTATACTTTTTTCATCATAAATGGGTGTTTGTCAAATGCTTTTTTGTATCAATATAATCACATGGTTTTTATTTTCTTCTTAGTATGATAAATTACATTAACAAATTTTCAAACAGTAAAGCAGGAGCCTTGCATATCTGGAATAAACCCCACTTGGTTGTGTTAAAAACTCAAATGTCTTCTCATGGTGAATGGATTAACAGACTCTGATGCATCTATACAATGAAATATTACTTAAAAATATTGAAATCAGTAAGTATATTTGGGGACAGTTATGATTTATTCTAACAGTGAAGCAGTTTCTGTTCAGGCAAAGAGAACAATGAGATTGAACAAAGCATGATTAAAATTTGCTACCAGTAACTATGACTATATTCAAAGCCATGCTTATGACCAATAGTTCTTAAAATTAAGGTGACTGTATTATTATGTCATTCATGGAATCTGTTGTATAAGAGACATTGTGCCATATTTCAAGCTGTGTTTATTTTTTCATTAAACTTTTTCTATAACGAAAGCTTCCCCAAAAAACCCCACAAAAAACCTATTGAGACATACAGCACTGATAGAGCTAAAGGGCAACATATCCAGTGAAAGAAGCCAGTCTCAACATGTTACAAATTGTATGACTCCACTGACAAAACATTTTTACAGTGAGAAAATTATAGCAACAGAGAAAAAATCAGTGGACAGTAGCTATTAGTGATAGATAAGGGGGTAGCATGTAACTATTAACAAGTAGCAAGGAGTTCCTTTGAGATATACATTCTATATCCTGATTGTTGTGATGGTAACATAAATCTACATATGAAACTACATAAAGAGGGAAAAAAAAGGCAAGCATGTAAAAATTATGAGATCTGAATAAAATCTGTACCTAAGTTTAACAGCAGTGCTGTACTGTCTATTTCTGGGTTTGACAATGTACTAAAGTTACATAAGATAATAGGAAGCAGCTTACCAGTACACAGGAACTCTGTATTGTTTTTGCAACTTCTTGTGAGTTTTAAAGTATTTTAAAAGTATTTTAAAAAATATAGTAAGAAAAAAAGAAGAGGGACATGACCTCTGAAAGATGAGTTCAAGGAAGGCTTTATTTCATACAGAGGGAACAAGTAACAAGTTTATGGAAGAAGGATATGTAACAAGGCCATGGAATTTAAGTGTAGCTAAATCCAGAAATAAAGGGCAAGAGGAAAATAGTTTACAATTAAGAAAATCTGAGTCTTCCTTCTTGGTTCTGATATCATATAGAACGTCAAAAGTCACGTTTAAGGCATCAAATGGGAAATAACTGATGAGTTTTAAAGAGAGGGAGGGTAAAAGTTATTATTAGTGATGTTTTGTCACATTCTAATTATAGTGATGAACTGACTGGGGGAAGTGATGATGATATCTAGCTACTGTTGTACTCCAGGAGTCAGATAATGGTAGCTTGGTCTAGGGTGCTGGTGGCAATAGAAATGGAGAATTATACACTTGAATCATAGAGCATAACAGGAATGAAACATGGCCATGATTTAAAAGACTCCAAATGTCCATTAAATTAGTGACATGGAACTAAACTATTTCAAAGGAATGATGTGGAGTGAAGGGGGTGTTGGGGATGCCAGACTGGAGCAATTTAAAGAAGGGGAAATAGACATGAATTCAACAACTGAGGAAATCTGGCAGTAAAAAAAAAACACAACAGAGAGAAATGGGTAGTAGCTGTAAGGGAATTGTGAAAATGAAGGAAGATGTTTTAAAAAGTGGTAGAAATCCATTTCACACCAGTCAGAATGGCTGCGATCCAAAAGTCTACAAGCAATAAATGCTGGAGAGGATGTGGAGAAAAGGGAACCCTCTTACACTGCTGGTGGGAATGCAAACTAGTACAGCCATTATGGAAAACAGTGTGGAGATTCCTTAAAAAATTGCAAATAGAACTGCCTTATGACCCAGCAATCCCACTGCTGGGCATACACACCAAGGAAACCAGAATTGAAAGAGACACATGTACCCCAATGTTCATTGCAGCATTGTTTATAATTGCCAGGACATGGAAACAACCTAGATGTCCATCAGCAGATGAATGGATAAGAAAGCTGTGGTACATATACACAATGGAGTATTACTCAGCCCTTAAAAAGAATAAATTTTAATCAATTCTAATGAGATGGATGAAACTGGAGCCAATTATACAGAGTGAAGTAAGCCAGAAAGAAAAACACCAATACAGTATACTGACACATATATATGGAATTTAGAAAGATAGTAATGATGACCCTATAATGTGAGACAACAAAAGAGACACAGAGGTATAGAACGGACTTTTGGACTCTGAGGGAGAGGGAGAGGGTGGGATGATTTGGGAGAATGGCATTGAAACATGTATATTATCATGTAAGAAACGAAACACCAGTCTATGTTCGATACAGGATACAGGATGCTTGGGGCTGGTGCACCGGAATGATCCAGAGAGATGATATGGGATGGGAGGTGGGAGGGGGCTTTGGCATTGGGAGATCGTGTACACCTGTGGCTGATTCATGTCAATGTATGGCAAAACCAATACAGTATTGTAACATAGAATAAAGTAAAAATAAAATTTAAAAATAAATAAATAAATAAATAATAAAATAAAATAAAGGTTGTTAACTGTGACATTAGACAACTCTTTAAATCTTTACTTAAGTCACTGGAACTTGTAATTCCTTTATTACTTGTAGTTTCAAAGGCTACCATCAAACTCCCAGCAATATGATTCCGTGTTTAGAACTGACTACTCAGTATGAAGTAGGAATTGGACTATGAAGAAAGACCAATGTACTTCTACTGATGAAAGCTTATAAAAATCAATGAAGTACTATTTATAAAATATAACCAACTTTGTCAAAAGCGCTTTTGAATTTGTTTTCCTGAACAAAAATTGGTGTGTACAGTAATAAAATCTTGATAAAATTATCAAGATTATCAAAAAAAAACTGGTAGAAAATTATCAAAAAATTATCAAAAATTATCAAAATTAAAAAAAAAAGTGGTAGAAAATTGAGCATATTTTAGTGTTAACAGGAAAGAAACTAGCTGAAATAAAAAAAAAAAAGGTACAGTGAAGAAAAGAAAATAGTTTAAGGACAAGTGTGAAGAAAAGAAACGAAGCTTTGTAGAAGTCAGGATGCTCTTGCAGCAGAAGAAAAGTTGGCAAATTCATGAAATTAAAGTATGGCTAAAGTATAAAAAATGAGGAAGACAGTGGTGGGAAACAGCTCAAAAAGAGTAGGGCTACTTTCTTCTACTCTAGGAGGAAAAGAAGTGAAGTTGCACACAAGAATATCTGATACAGTTTATGATCTCTCTTTTTCTCTGTGAAATAGTGAGAGAGCTATGATAGCTAACTAGAGCTACCTTAATGAAGTACACAGAGGACTGAGTGTCTTAAAACAACAGAAATTTATTTCATCACATTTCTAAAGGCCAGAAATCCAAGATCAGGGTGTCAGCAGAGCTGGTTTCTTCTGAGGAAACACTCCTTGGCTTGTAGATGGACATCTTCTCTTCGTCTTTCCATGGTGCCTCCTCTGTATGTCTGTGTCCTAATCTCTCCTTATAAAGATATCAATTATATTGGATTAGGGCTCAGCAATATGACTCAATTTTACTTCATGACCACTTTAAAGACTCAATCTCCAAATAAAGTCACATTCAGAGGCACCAGGGATTAGAACTTCAAATATTAAATCAGGGTGGGGTAGGGAGAGACACAATTCAACCTATAACAAGAGGTTACTTGCCAAGAATGAGAAGGGAGATAGGAGAAATTAGAAGTTCAAAGTGAGGAGGTTTGAAATAATTCTGAAACAGTTTGAAAATACTTCTCACTATAAATGAATTATCTTTATTGAGTAATTTCCTTTACATTCAGTTTAATTAAAAATGAAATTCTGGCTTAATTATTCCATTAAAAAATTGTTTCACAAGTCAGAAAATCTGAATTATAGTCTTTTCTCAGCCACCAAGCAATGTCCCTTGGATACATCTGGCTCTCATCTTTATCAAAGAACAACAGGCTAGACATACGCCTTGGAATATACTAGAAAGAGGATTGATTTGGGAACCCCTGACATCCTAATCCTATTTCCTGCTCTGTCACAGAAGAGCTTAATTTCTCAGAACCTTACTTCTTCATCCTAAAATCAAGTACAACTAAATCTAATGTCCCTTCTAAACTCTACTATAGTTCTTTGAATATAAGTGACCGTTGCTTTGAGAAGAGAGAGATTATAGCATTAAAGGGAAAAAATTCTTTGAAATATGTGATTAAAAAATTGTTTGCTTCTGGCATATTGAAATATTAATTCTCCATTTCAATTTTTTCTATATCTTCTTCTGTTCCCAAGTCAATGTTATTCTTAGGATTAAAGATATTCTAAATATGCCTTTTTCTCACCTCTGTTGGCTTAAATACTAGGTGTTGAATTGGAACAAGATCCTACTTCTTTTGTTATATGTAATTATCTACTTAACTTTAAATCATTAAATTCTGAAATAGCATCCCTCACACATCTAAAATAATAGTTCTGCGTTTTAAAAAGAGCTTAATAGTGGCTCATTAGAAACATATATGACTGAAGTAACAAAAAATACAAACAATGGCTTAATAATCAAGTTTATTTTTCTCATGTACTTAATGCAGACGCTGGCAATTACTCTTGTTGGTTCAGGTGTTCACCAATGCCATCAGGGACCCAGGGTCCCGATAATCTCTCTATGGAACCATTTTAGCTTTAATATTTATATATTTAATTAATTCTCATACTTGTGATTTCATGGTTGTAAGATTTGAAGTCTGCAAATTATTACACATTAACAATGTGCTTAACAAATTAAAAATTTCTGGAATGAAGGTGTTAAAATTAGGAAAAAAGTGAAACTAAAGGCTAACAGTTATAAGGGGCACTAAATTATTTATTACACAAATACTGCTGAAGTATACAGTACTCTAGTGACTCACGGAAGGACATTAGAGGGAAGAAAGGTAGTGGAATAATATGTGGGCACTATTTTCTTTATCTGAAATGGCTGATTATGTTGAAAATGGTGAATAAATTTATGGGCAAAAACAATTTATCCTGTGATAACAAATATTAGTTAATAGGAATTATCTTCATAAGGGAAGAGTTATTTCACATCTGCCCATTACCTATGGCAGAACAAAATGAAAAAAAAAAAATGCAAGAATTAGACTAGATGTGGAGAACAATTTGCTAACAGAATAACTCAAAAAATTAAAATGCTGATACTGACAATAGTTCTCTTCCTTCAGACTTCTACTTTGTCAATTCTTCTATGATCTCTATTTGCCCTACTGAGCACAATAGCAAGCATATCAGAGTTTCTGTATTACACTGGCAAGTAATTAAAAATTAAGTGTATTTATATATATAATATATAATTTATGCATGTAAATTATAAATTAATACTAATAATATTTGCCCTGAATGAACTGCCCATTTTAAAAACTAATTTATATTAAGTGTTTGAACGTAAAAGTCTGAATAAAGTGCTTTAACTTTCAAGTTCTATTTTACTGCAAAACACACCAAATACTACTAACAGTAGTGTAATGATTATTCATTATGAAAAGAGAAAAAGAAGGAAATTGTAATTATTACTAAGGAGGTAATGAGATACAAGAATTATAAAATATTTGCTTCTACAAATAGTTTAGATTTTCTATTTTTCCTTAAGGGAAAATAATTAAGCCATTGAAACTCCTTTCATCCCTATTATCTATGCTTTCTAAAAGCCCTTTAAATAATTTAGTGTTGAAAGCTGGATAAATATAACTTCCTTAAGGGTTAAATTTGACTATCATAGCATACATGAACCTTAAACCATTTTATAGGTAAAAAATCTCAATTATGTCCCATAGCAAAACAAAATTTCATAAAATGATAATGCTGAACTTTGGAGAATGATATACTTTAACCAAGATCTATCAGAATAACATTATAGCATATAAAATAATAGCACACTGGAATGCAGAGCAAAATTCAACCTGACACTATAAAGAGAATGAAATAATTTTGCTTCTGTCAACTACATATGCTATGTATTTCCTAACACACAAAAAAAGGAGTTAACTAGAAATTAAGCTTTAAAATAATATATTCACTATTTGAATACAACAAAAAGAATCTAGAATTTTCATATGCAAGTTTAATAAATCATCAGTTTATTTAACAAGGTTATTTATATATTAGATTGTGGTTTAAGAGCAGTTATATATGTGTGATATGAAAAGAAATGATGCTTTATCTGTAAGAATCTTGTTAAATCTCTTTTCCATGAGCTTTCTCCCTCTACCTGCTTAGCACTAAATGCCATTTCTAGGTTTATATAAACACATTCTTTACAACTGTCTTCTTAACAGAAAATCAATATATAAATAGCACTGGGCATCTAGTAAATAAGTCACAAAACAGTGAGCTCAATTTTGCAGTTGTGAAATGTAATGTGAAAGAATTTTGAAACCTTAAGACTGGGTGATCTGCAGTGTTTCCAACATGTCTTCGACTGCCTTGAGAGAGTATTTGGTTTCCTTCTTACTTCGACCTGCAAACTAATTTTAAAAAAATGCAATTAGGCTTAATTACAGTGGCAGGTACAAAATCACAATCTTACTTTCAAATTGTTAATGAGAGTTAACATTCTTATCACTAGCACAAAATCAAGTATGTTCTTTTTCTTCACTAAAAAATGTTGGGTTTTAAGAACATTTAAGGATTCATCTTCAACTGAAGTATAAAAATTTCCCTTTAAAATTGACCAGTATAAATGTTTAAGTAGCATGATAATCTATAAAAACATATATTTGATTTTCAAACTATCCTACCTTTTCAGACCAAAAAACCTTTATGAAATAAAAGCATAATTTAGAAACAAAATTGTATTTGTGCAGGAGGGACCATTTCTACTTGTGTGACCTCTAATAAAATTTTTACAATTTCAAATAAAGATAAAATATAAATGTAAAGTACTGCTATTTAACAGTTTAAAGTTGTAAGGATTCTCTAAAATTTTTTACAGTAGGTTTCAATTTTTTTAATTTTCCAGTTTTATTAGTTGACTAGATAACATCACGTTTCTGTAGTGAACAACTATCAAATAAAACTCTATGCTATATGTTGAAGTAATATAAACATGTTTTAAAAAAACGCATTTCTAGTTTATTAAGTCATAATTTATTTCATAATACCAAATTAGGAATGGATTTTGCAATGAGAACAAAACACAGGGTATTAAATACTATCTTTGAATATTCAAAAAAATTCATGACTTACTAAAATTCAATATAATATGTAATCAGTGGGGAAAATACTGTTGAATACCCCATGCTGATTTCAAAATGTGTTTTCTAACTACAGTGACAACTCCCATCATTTATCAGTTTGACTTAACACTACAGATTTACTAGTTAAGCATGTTTCCTTGGAAAGGTAGGGGGAGATTGATTATATCTATATTACTATTTTTCCTCTGGTTAAAGTATTGATCAACATTTTCTACTAGCAACATATAATATTTTCAAGTTAACATCCAAGCACTCAGTATACTTTCAAGTGACTGATCTTCCCTTAAGATACCAATGCTGTCTTAAGTATTTAGTACTTGATTTATGATGTGTTCCTTCTCTTTTGTATTTAACTTAATTTGGCAAACTTCATGTGACCTGTTGAGAAAGATTAAGTGATCAAGCACAGGTAACATCATAGAGGAAATAGGCTTCAGGAATTGCTAACCTGCCTCTGACCTCCTTGACTGCAGTTTAACATGACCATTCTCATACTTCCTAAACCACTAGTGTCTGTAGCAGAATACTGATTTGACAGAGTAACTATTAATAAAGGGAGATTTCTAGAGGAAATGCCAGGGAAAGAAAAAAACCTCTTATAAGAATCAAGATCACTTTGCCTTTTATAAGACATTACTAATTTAAGAAATCCAAATGCTAAATATTCAGGTTATAATTAGAAACTATGGCAATACCACATTTAAAACTTTGCCTTTTCATAATTTCCCCTAGTGAGTAAAGGATGTGGAGTGTGCTTATTATTCCTATTACCTAGTTGATAGAGTCACTTTCACAAGGACTTAACAAGAACAGAAAGCCTTTCTTTTACCACTGCCTACTTAAAGTAAACAAGAATGGTCCTAATCAGATATTTAAAGGTCTGATTCTAAGAAAAAGCATTCTGGGGGAGGCACAAAATAGGACACTAATTTTCAAAATGGAAAATAAAAATGAAAAAAATTATGTAGTGCTGAAGTCATACCAAGTATTTTAATATATAACATTTTTTTTGGTTTGTACTTAAATGTAATAAAAATGATAATAAACACAAATTTGTGATTTTTAAATTAGCTTATTTTAGAAAACCACCTACAAAGATTGTCTATCAATGCTACTGATTAGTGCAATTCAGAATAAGCCAAACTGACTTATCTGTGTCAGAACAAATAAAAAGAAAGTTGGAAATATAAATCTATCACTTCAAATTTTACCTGACATGCAATTATTTTGTCTATTCTAGAATTATATGGCAATTTAACTGATTAAGCTGGAATCCTATTTTCCCTCAAATCATGATTTAATTTTCTATTTCCCAAAAGGATAGTAACAGGATCACCTCAGTAATCATAAATTACATATGCACAGACAAATTTAACAGAGTACCAAAGGAGCATTTATCTGGAAAATTATTTTGAGTAGGTTAACATTAAAGTTTTTCATGAGCATTAATCAAACTTGCCTGCCTCTACTGAACATGCTAAACCAATTACCTAATTAAAGAACAAGTAGCAGCCATATTCTGTTTCATTAAGTAAAAACAAAGACAGAAAGCAGTTCTTAAGATCTCATTTTCTCTAATTTTTAAATGCCTAGAAAAACATTACAATAAGGAATACTTATTATATACTTTATACTTGTTTATATGCCTAGACACATCATAAAGTTCTCAATTAGATCCCAGAGATTTATATTACTAAAACATCAATCTCTGAAAGTCATATTGTAGTTTTCCACATTAATCACTAATTTTGCATTTTTATTTTTCATAGATTTTTAAGCAAACTCTTTTTCACCATTTCCTGATGGTTCTTAAAGAAAACTCACCAGAAAGATCACTCAAATAATAAAAACTTATCAAATTCAAAGGTAAATGATTTCTCCATTGTGATAACTGGGATAAGTTGGGCTAACATTCACAAATTCACATAATTTGTGGAAAATAATATGGGTGAACAAAGTAGTAAGATAAATAAAATGTAGTGGATAGATGAATCTCCAAAACACGGTGAGTGAAAAAAGCCAGGAATGAAATACATAACCAATGAGCTCATTTATATATAAAGTTCTGTCAAATCAGTGCTATTCTGCAGTGTGGAATGGGGCTGACTGCAAGGTGGCAGAGGGACACTTTCTTGGGTGGTAGAAACTGTACACCTTGAATGGGGCAGTGGTGAGAGAGAAGTATAATTTGTCAAAACTCAACTGTACACTTAAGATATCTGCATCTTACTGTATATAAACTATACCTCAATAAAGTAGATAAAAAGAAAAAGGCAATATAAAACCAAAAGATATTCAACCACATATTTTTCTTCTCATTGAGAGGTGAAATATATCCTCTGAATCTGGGTTGACCATGTAACTTCTTTTGCTCAAAGGAATATTAGCAATATGTGACACCGGCAGATTTCAAAATGCCCTTGTGCACTGGAGTTCACCTGTTCACTGCTCCAGGAACCCTGCAACTTATTCATGTGAGTAAGGCCAAGTTAGCTTGCAAAGTGAGAAATATTTACTACAAGGCCCAGCATTCCCAGCTGACAGAGACCAATCACCAGATATTTAACTGAGGCCATCAAACAACCACTGGCATAGGGCAGGAAAAAAAATAAAGCCCACTGGAGACTAGTAGAATTACTCAACTGAGCCCAAGCCTACATGACACGTACTGCTAAGTTACTTCAGTCATGTCCAACTCTGTGTGACCCCATAGACTGCAGCCCACCAGGCTCCTCCGTCCCTGGGATTCTCCAGGCAAGAACACTGGAGTGGGTTGCTATTTCCTTCTCCAATGCATGAAAGTGAAAAGTGAAAGTCAAGTCGCTCAGTCATATCTGACTCATAACGACCCCATGTACTGCAGCCTACCAGGCTCCTCTGCTCATGGGATTTTCCAGGCAAGAGTACTGGAGTGGGGTGTCATTGCCTTCTCTGCATGACACGTACAGATATAAGCAAATAAGTCATTATTTTAAACCAATACGATAGCAAAGGGCAATGGATACAAATATTCATGAAATCTGATTTACAGAAAGAAAATCAAAACCTACTGTAGAAAAAACACAGAGATGAAAGCTTGAAAAGCACTGACATATTTTACTTAAAACTCACTACTAGTATCTTGAGGCAAAATAAATTTTACACAGTAGGTGGTTCCTAGCTGAGGGGTATTTTAGGCTGCTACACAGAAATCTGACATTATCAACTGAGAGATGTCATCTTCCTGGAGTGGTATCCAAGATGATAGAAACTGATAAATGGTCTTTATGCTATCCTTTCCTTAGACAAGAAAAGGCAATTTGGAAAGGAAAGATGTGTAAAGCACCACTGGGTATCATGGAGTACAGTGCAAAAGTCAAAAACAAGGAGAAAGACAGGGGAAAATAAAACCCAAACAAAATGAAACTCTAAATTCGGTTACTGTGGAAAGTTTTGGGCTCGAAACAGAAAACCAAGTGAGGGCAGGATGTCATCTTGCTCACATGAGAAAATAAACGAAGGGAGATGGAAACAATAACTGCAGTTTCAGAAACACTTACCTCTGATACTTCTCTATAAAGGCAGTACATTGTGGCCATTATGAGCATCAAATTTGGAGTCAGACTGTCAGATTGCCTTAATTTCCTCATTTGTAAAATAGGAAAAGTACTTATCTTACAATAAACTTTCTGTTTACTATTATAACTGTTATGGTTGTTACTGTTAATGTAATTGAGATAAAGTGAACTTAGAGCATGCAATTAGTAAGCACAATACAGTGTGTATAACTGTGATATGGTAAAACATACATATCAACTCCTTTAATACTTAGAAAACTTTTATTATGCCCATCTTGCAGATGAAAAGCTAAGCACAGAGATGCCATGTAATTTGTCCAAACCACATAACTAATAAATGTCAGAGAAAAACTCTGAAGCCAGAAGATACAGATCTAGCATCTGTGTTCTCTCCCAACTATTATAAGGTACAAGCTTAAACAGAATGGGACTCAATGACAGAAAACAGAGATAAAAATACTGGAAAGCTGCATAGGAGGAAACTGACCCCTATTTTTACATCATATGTAAAAATCAATTCCAAAAGGACTATGGATCTTAATGTGAAAAGTAGAAGGAAAAAAACCTCCAAAAACACAGAAGATTATCTTTATGGTTATTAGCAAATAATTTCTTAAACAGAATACAAAAAGCACAAACCATCAAGGAAATGATTATGTAAAAGATAATCTTCAGAACTTTTTTCATCAAAATCATTTGAGACTGACTGCAACAAAGGAGTTAAAAAGATATGCTACATTTTCCAGTGGTCATGTATGGATGTGAGAGTTAGACTGTGAAGAAAGCTGAGCACTGAAGAACCGATGCCTTTGAACTGTGGTGCTGGAGAAGACTCTTGAGAGTCCCCTCGGACTACAAGGAAATCCAACCAGTCCATCCTAAAGGAGATCAGTCCTGGGTGTTCTTGGAAGGACTGATGCTGAGGCTGAAACTCCAATACTTTAGCCACCTCATAAGAAGAGTTGACTCATTGGAAAAGATCCTGATGCTGGGAGGGGTTGGGGGCAGGAGGAGAAGGGGATGACCGAGGATGAGATGGCTGGATGGCATCACGGACTCGATGGACGTGAGTCTGAGTGAACTCCGGGAGTTGGTGATGGACAGGGAGGCCTGGCGTGCTGCGATTCATGGGGTCGCAAAGAGTCTGACACAACTGAGCGACTGAACTGACTGACACATATAAGGAACAAAAGGCCCATAATCAAAACGCTAAAAAAAAAACAAGATAAAAAATCATAAACCAATGGAAAACATAGACTTCATAAAAGAAGATATCCAAATAACCATAAAAATACAAAAAGTATTCTACCTCTCTGGTCATCAGGGAGATATGAAATAAGATGAAGATACCACTATACATACATCATAATGACTAATTACAAACCCTAACAGAAGAAAGTGTTGATGAGAATGTGCGACTATGAGAACTCTCAAAACACTGCTGATGGGACTATAAACAAGTAACCTGGAAAACCAGCTTAATCTGCTTCACTTAGATATATGTACATCCTATGACTCAGTATTTCACTCAAAGGTATACTCCCATCAGAAATACTTGTACATATACTCCAAGAGATCTGCACAGCAATATCAGTGCAGTGTCATTCATAATAGCCCCAAACAGGAAATAATCCAAATGCCTATCAACAGCTGACTAAATACAGTATGTTCATACAATAAACTACAATGAAAATGAATGAACTACACACTTAAAGTAAATTTCATAAATAGTGAATAGGCCAGACAAAATACATACACAGTGTTTGATTCCACAAAATTCAAAAAAAGCAAAGACTATGGGATTATAAATTCATACTTTTAAGAGGGACAGAAGTAGAATTTGAAAAAAGTTATAAGGTTTGGGGTGATATAATGTTTCTATTTATTGTCTGCATACATTGACTTGTGTAACTCATTGGAATGTACCTTTGTGACTTGGGGTTTTTTCCTACGCCATAATTTAATAAAAATTGATTTTAGAAATATAGTCATACCATGTAAAAAAAAAGCACTGAGCAGCTAGTTGTTTCCCAAAAATATCTTAAAAACAATGATGTACTTCACATACTATTATTTTCATATTATCCAAGTCTTATTTTTAAATCACAAACTACCTCTTCCTCCCTGCCTCATACTCCCCTGCCTAAGCCTACTCCATTACAGATCTGAGCTATCTCAACCTCCATTTGAAGAAGCACAACCTAGTTAATACTTATAAATATTCTGACTTGCAATATGCCAACAGTTTTATTATATATAATAAAACTATACAAAGGTGACTAAATGGTAAGATTGCAGGACAATAAATTGTTTTAATCTCCCCAATCAGGAGTACAAAAACAAAGAACACCAAAACTAAACCAAAATAACAAGAAACAATTCCAACAAAGACATCTTTAAAAAAAAATATATATATATATATATATATATATATATATAGCAATCCTTCAAAACCCTAAAAAGTTGTTATAATATTTTAATATTACTGATAGTAGTGGGACCTACAAAAGCTCAACAGCTATGTGGGAGGCACAAGAGCATGCAAAAGAGGACACCTTAGTATTCTCTAAGCCACAGAAATGAAAAGAATATGAACTGCTGCTGCTGCTGCTAAGTCACTTCAGCTGTGTCCAATTCTGTGCGACCCCATAAACAGCAGCCCACCAGGCTCCCCCATCCCTGGGATTCTCCAGGAAAGAACACTGGAGTGGGCTGCCATTTCCTTCTCCAATGCGTAAAAGTGAAGTTGCTCAGTTGTGTCCGACTCTTAGCGACCCCATGGACTGCAGTCCACCAGGCTCCTTCGTTCGTGGGATTTTCCAGGCAAAAGTACTGGAATGGGTTGTCATTGCCTTCTCCAGAATATGAACTGATGAATCAGCAAATGGTTTGTAAAATCAGGACAGTCTCAAAGCCTCCAAATCAAAGTACAAAAAACTGCATGCAAATGTGACACTAAGCAAATCTAGCAATAATGGCCTAAGACCTCAAAGTCCCTTAAATATCCAGCAAACACCCTCTTCCGGAAGGTAAAAACCTTCATACTGAAGGAAAACTTCTGAAACTGAAACCAAATTGAACAGGTCAGAAACACTGAAGTTAAGAAAGAGAGATGATTCAGATAAGAGGAGAAGGGGAAGCTGGGAGGTAGTGATGCTCAGGGGGAGCAATCCCAGGAGAAACAACAACAAAATGTAACATTTAAAACTGAGAATACCTCAAAATTCAAGAGCTGAAGACCAACAGGGGTAGAATAGAGAAAGGCTGAAGCCAGAAATATCATTATAAACTAGACCTAGTTCTAAGAAAGACTGGATATATAGAAAGGTCATGTGAGTTCTCTGTTTCAAAGAGAGTATATGAAGACCAAGCTGGGAAAATTATCCTGTCCTGTCTCCAACTCCCCTTAGACCATAAAAACAATCTCTTAATAGCCCAGAAAAACTATCTTATTTAAATGTAGAGAACAAAAAAGAATATGCACCAACTCCATAAAAGATTACTATGAAGAAAAAGAAGAGACTAAAACATGGGAAATGAGAGAAATACTTAAAAAGAAAAAGAGGAATAATATGGGAAGTGGGAAAGGAGATCCAGTAAACTTATAATTGGAAACCTGAAAAAGAAAACTTAAGAAATCAAGCAAAATAATTCAAAATAATTATTCTAAAAAAGCAACTTTTCTCAAATTAAGAGGAGTGAATCCAAATATTAAAAAGGTTTACAGTATATTTGGGGAGACTGACCCAAGAATAACCAACCAAACGTTATAGTAAAATTATTGGATTTTAAAGATAAATTCCTTTCAAAAACCAGACGATAAGTTCAAGTCACTTATTACAGAAAAGAAAATCAGGATGGCATCAAACTTGCTTTGACAACAATATTTTATCCTAAAAAAATAAATAAATAAATAAATAAAGAACAATGTTTAATACTTAGGTAAATGTATTTAATAGCCAAAGGATGTAAAGAAGTCAAACTGGCCTTCAAATATAGACTATAGATGGATAAATTATAAATATGCAAGATATAAGCAGATGTGTTTTTCCATGAATCCTTCCTGAAGAATCTCCTAGGGATGAGCTTCAGAAAACTGAGAAACGTGTGAAGACAGTTCAGGTAAGATCTGACTGGAAGCAGAGTACATAAACTTTGTTACATAGTCTTGTTAGTTTACTTTTAGGCTTTCCTTCCTCCGTTTTTATTATTTGAGGTATCTCTGCTTATAAATTCACATACCCAATCTGCTTCTGAAAGGCATCATGCAATTTATTTATCCTTTCTGGATAAATAAATCCTTTCTGGATTTATCCTTTTTAGAATTACTTTTTATCTGCCAAATGCAGATGCTGAGATGATAAGGCTCTTTATGGGATGATAAAAGTAACAAACTCCTTTTGAGGAAAAAAATATGTGATCCTACAAGTTAATTCTACGCAGTTAAAACACATTTGCTAAAGACCCAAAAGTATAAAAGTTCAATGATAGACACCTGGTTTTATAGCTTGTGGAAAAATAAACAACTAAGAAATACATTAACTGACCTATGAGATAATATAAAATTATCGATACTAACCTGATAAGCTCTGTTTATTTGACTGGCTGCCCAACTAGCATATTTCATGTTGTCTTTTTTGTTTTTGCACTTGCTTTTGGATTAGAAGCAATATGACTTGCAGACTAAAAACAAACAAAAAAAATTAAAAACAATTTTATTCCTTTTATGTAGCCAAGACAATCAAAAGGTCATAGTTGCAATGGGCTGATAAGAGTTTTTAAAATTGTGCAGTTTTTAAAGCAAAGTTGAATAAACTAGTGTTTACAAATGAAAACATATTTTCAAACAGAATAATCCAAAAAAGTGATAGCTTAAATAACATCTAAAATTATTTTATTAGTTATCTACCATCACTATGGAAGGTAAAATTTCATTATCACTTAAATACTATACGATATTACTGGTGTAATTTTTATTACTGAATAACTTCAGTTTTTCTATTTCAGAATTATAGAATTACTATTAACATAAGGAACCTCAAAAACGACTTAATCCTATTTCCTACATTAACATGTGAAAAACAATGAAGTCCAAAAGGAGTAAACTGACTTAAAGTAAGTTAACAAAAGTATTAGAAACAAAGAGTTCATCATTTCCAATCTATTTCTGTTTTCACTATACCAACAGTTTCCAAACTGTGTTCCATAACCAATCAAACACACCCTTTCCTTTTTAAAAACTGTATTTAAACAAAGGACTGGTACTTTGGGAGCCATGAAAGAATCTGTAAACCTTCATAATCATATTCTAATTTTTAATTGTATGTATTTCTGGTAAGAGAAAGATTTAACTTTTATCTTATGCTTATTCTTAAGAGGATCTGTTCATTGTGGTTTCTTTTATACCTAGCCTATGCTATAAGCTTTTTCCTCCTGTCTTCTTCTCTGTCACTAAGGAATTTATATGCCAAAATCTGATTTTTAAACTTTTATATCTTTAATGTTACCTTTTCAGTATGAATGTCAGCAAGTGCAGTAGTTAAGAAAATGTCTCTGGAGTCACTCTGGAGTCAACTGCCTGAACTGGAATCCAGCTCAATCTTTTAGTAGCTTGTGTTCAGACTTGGGCAAATTAATCAGAACGCTCTGTATCTTAGTTTCGCTTTCCATGAAATGGTAGTATTAATAATAATGTACTTTCTCAAATAGTTGATGCAAGAATTTAATAATTTACAATTAAAAACAGAGCTCATAACAGAGCCTGACACATAAAGTGCTGTGTACTTTTACTATTTAATAATTAATTATCTATTTTTAAAAATTAGCATTTAATGTATTTGGTAAAAATAGACATTGCTACCATATTGTATCTACAAGCTACTATAACTGGCACTGGAAGAATCCAGAAGCAGTTTTTTGAAACTCCTTTTAACTGTTTTATAATTCTATTTTGCCATTTCTTTGCTGAAAATTATTTCATTTATGTTTCTTCCTGTCTCCATTTCTACAATCAATTCTTTTCACTAGGCTCCAACAAAACATTCATCCAAAAGTCCATGAAAACACTAAATTAAAATTTCAAAGAACTGGCCTATTAATGAAGTTTATTTTTATAGTCATTCTGACTGTAGAAAGGAGCTCATTTTATTTAATTTTGAAGTTCAGCAAATTCTTCCTCTATTTACCATAGCTATTGTTAACTGACTTTTTCTAAGCTCATCATTTGGCATACATAAACATAAGACATATTTAATTACATGCCTGCCATAAATAATTTCCAAACTGTTTGTCTATACCATAAAAAACGTTTTAATTTGGCACTAGAAATTTTACTTCTAATATATCTTTTATTTAAAAATATATCAAACAATTATAATTTAAGAAAATTAATACAATGTTGGGCATAAGCCCAAGAATAACAAAACAAAAAATACATAACATAGCCTTTGTATCTGCTACTATTTAATTTTACAAAGACAGATATAAATTCTGATAAAAGACAATTTACAATGAAATGTCAAATAGCTAGGCTCTATTATCATTCAAAATATAACTGCCTTAAAACCTGTTGCTGATAATTAATTAGAGGAAAAACATCATATGCTTATCAATGAAATACAAAAAAAGGTGAAGTGATAAACTTAGACAGGTAATGGACTTTAAATGGCATTTCATAAAATAACATTAAACATGTACCTCAACTCACCATGTAAAGTCCAAACAAAGCTCTCATATTTCTGTTGTTCAGTTTCAATGCCTGTGCAAAATACTTTCTTGAAAGTTCGAGATTTTCAAGTCCACCTTGGGTATATTTAACCTGTTAAAAATTACAAGAGTGCTGAAACCTGTTTATTTTACTACTTTGAAATATAGCATGCTTCATCATACCATAGGCATTAGTAACTGAAACAGATATTTCTGTAAACAAATGCAAGCTGTTAAAAGAATTCATCTTAAAGTTGTAGAGCTAATCTAAATTTTAAGTATAACCTACCTCCCAAAACCATTCTACGAACATCAAGATCACCGAGTAGCTTTTAAAATTAAAAACTGTTGCCAATATAAAAGCCAGCCTTGCAAATGCTTTACAATTTTATATTTTCTATTACTATACTAGCATTATAAACCTAGAATTCATACTAACTTGTCCTTTCCTAGTTCCACTGACATTCCTTAACAATGAAGTCCTTTTAACCTTACAGGAGTCAACTGTATTGCTGTTCTTAACAGTTAAGTTCCCAAAATAATGACCTTAATATAAATTTCCTAAAATATGGATGTAAAAGTCATAATCAATGTAAATGCTTTAAAAGCCATTAAATGGTGATAACTGTGACATAATTTGTAATTTAAAAAGAATATACTACGCAATTAAAAATACAATTAAAAAAGAATTTCACTATTTTAAACAAAGGCATTTAATTGAGAAAATCAGTATTTCCATTACAATATTAACAATTTAAAACTTTTACTTTCACAAATCAATTTTCATAATATGTCTTAAATATTTATATACTTGCTTGACATTAAGGACATATTCTTATTTCCATAATAATATACAACACCAACAGAAATAAAATCACATACAACTAGTTTTTTGAAAACACTTACTTCGGCATACTGCTGACAGTATAAGTGGTTGTAAGGATTAGTCATCATAAGCTCCTCTAAACAAAAGGCTGCTTTAGCATAGCTGAAAAACACCAATTTTAAAAGTCACAAATAGTATGTCAGTTATACCTTAAAATGATTTTAAAACAATTTTAGTGATATTATCTATTTTATTCCCAAAATAGTTTAAAGTTTTATTAATAAAGTACTTATCTTGAATTTGTAAATACAAATATCACTTTATTTTTTTAATGAAATGGATAAACAGAAGCTTAAATCCTAAAGCAGTCTATGATCAAAAGACATTACATTTTTCAAATTGGGTCACTATAATGACATTCAAACATTATTAACAACATAGTCTTCAAGATCCTGGATCAGTTTATACATAAAATAAGTTCCAGAAATCCACTGATAATTTAATATTCAAATAGCTAAAGTATGATGAGGAATAAACATTTTATTAAATACTCTCTATTCAATAAAAATCTTTCACAGACATGTATTTAACAACCTATTCAAGTTAGTGGTTTTGATATGCATTCTACTACTACTTAATCATGTGTCAGAGAAACAAAATCTTTACTAAAAACCTCAAGAAAAATAGCCACAAAGAGCTATGGAAAAATAGCTTTATCCTACATGACTATAATTTACCCCTTAATGTATTTTATATGCTTAGGTCATGTAAATATCCTTAATATTTATAGGAAATCCTAAAGAACACAGGTGTTAAAGATTCAGTCCTAGTGAGGAAGTAATGACATTGTAACAGAAAAAAGGCTAGTAAAATTAATTTTGACATTTGTCAATATAAAAAGGTACCTATTTTACACTAATGTCTGAAATACTCACTTTTCAAAATAAGTAGGCTGTTTTTTCACATATGCAAAACTAATAATAGCTAACTGTTTTTCTGTGTTTATTATGTATCATGTACTTCTCTGGCTGTTACAAATATTAACTCATTTAATTCCACCAATACCTTAGGAAATAAGCAGAAAACCTATACTCTTAATTACTAAGCATACTGCTTATATGCACTACACACTACAATGAAAAACTGTGGTGGTGATGGTAGTTAAGAATATGTCAATGGTAACATAAAAAGGGATACAGCAATCAAACCCAAAGGGCCAAAGGAACCAAAAACACCCTCCCAAATTATCTCCCCAAATCATAGCATTTTAGATTTATTAAAGACCTTATTCAAAGATAATTCTCATGAAAGACCATGAGTATTAGTTCTTAATGTATAGTAGCTATACAATCACTGAACAAACAACTGAATAAATGTCTAGAAGAAAAGCACTGTGACTATCAATCTGATATTTATTCATCACTGTATAGAAGAGGAAGTCTATCTTAAACACTCAAGTTCATCAGAAAGATAATTCCCTTCTAAATGTGTTCCTTTAACTAGGGTAACACCAAAAATTCATATTAACGCTAAGAACAAATGTTCTCAGAGACTTAAATGGTTGAACAAAATTGTGACTCTTGATTCTTACATAGCATTAATTAATATAAAATGGGTATACAAGAGTTTTTAATGAAAAATTAATGCCAAGATATTTTTGTTAAAAAGTTTTCCCGGAGGGGACACCTTCCCCCAATTTTACAAAATATAAAATCAAATAAATTTTGCAGATAAAGTATAGAATGAAATAAACTTAGAGCTGGAAGGAGCAAGAAATGGCCTAATCCAGTTTTTCTCAGGCAGCGGTGCCCAAGAGTGCTGAGCCTTACGAATTAAGAAAGTGATTTAAGTGATGACTATTTTCAAAATTTTCCCAAGGATGGTATATATCATCCAGATGGTATTGTTTATTATATACAACAACTCAATGAAATTAAGATTTAGAGAAGTAAAAATACTGAGAATCCATTTAAAATAGAATAACCACTGCTATTACTACATTAGAGTTAGTAACTAAAGGTCTGTGAAGTTCCTCTGTTCCACACAAAAGCATATGTATAGGCTACAGTATTTGCTGCTAGATTGCTTTATCAGTATTATGATTTTTCCTTTCAAGATCTTGATAATTCCCTTTGTTATAGAATATTACAGTAAAGCTGGACCTACAATAATGACATTCATAATTAACTTTTAAAAACTTCTCCTTGCTGACAGCCAGTTTTAACAACAAATCACATTAAAAAAAAATTCACTATCTGTTCAAAATACACAATTCTGTTTATAAGGTACTGTTGGGATTAAGGCAAAAATTGTAACTAATTTTTATATTTAGGAAAGTGTCTCAATATGATCAACCGGTGTGATATATACCAGTGGAATAACTATCTAGAATTTATAAATCAGAAGGAAATTTAAATAAAAGCAACTTAAAGATATTAAAAATGTGGCAGAAATTTATATTCCCTTTTCTCTATAAAAATACTGAATAGACTGAGATTAACATCCTACTGTGAAAATCTATTTTGAGTAAAAATGTCTAGATTTAGATTAGTAATCTGCCTGTGACTTAATATAACTATTAATATGCAGAAAAGAATGTCAGAATGTTAAATATATCAAGCAAATCCTAACTTGCTACATTTTTGCCACTGTGTGCACAAAACTGTGGTAAACTGATATCTGACAATAACTTAGCACTTCTACCAAAAACATCCTACCTACCACAATGACTTGCTGAAACAAATTAAATGAATTAAGTGAACATTCTAATTTTCAAATAGCTTCAAAAAATATGAAGATATTTATTTTCACTCACCCTAAATCTAAAATTTTCCTTCTAAATGTTCAATTGGAAAAAATAAACAGTCATTTTGTAAGTAACTAGCTTCAATATCAAAAGGAGCTTTGTAACACAAGACAAAAGGATATGCAGAATATAATTATCATTTTCCATAAAAGAAATTACTTTTCAGGTGTTGTTCTGTCTTTGTATCTCTTGACTTCTGGTGATTCTTCCAAGATTCTATCCAACAATATCTCAATAAACTCTTTAGAGATCCAAAACAAAGCAAAACTGAATGTGGCTATTATAAGATGAAGCAAATAATAGATTTAGTGATAGGTTAAAAATACAGTATAACCTATTTAAGAACTATCAAAATATTTCAAATACATGCAAAAAGTAAAACTGATGAAGGGAAAAAAATGATAATGTATTCATACAGTTCTTAGAGGATAGAAAACCTGAAAGCAATATAAATTGATATATCTAGCCATCTGAAAATATAAAGTTTCTATTAGTTAAAAAACTCAGTATTAGCTCATATCCTTTATATAAAGAGCTTCTCAAAAAAGTGTAACCAATTTTCAGCTATTAAACTCTACAAAGATTAAAAAGAACAATAGCACCCACTGTTGTTAAGGTAACACTCTAATAACTCTGCTGTGAGAGTACATTGATACTACCTTTCTAATGAACACCGAGGAACAATTTATCAAAATCACTAAAAACACACATATCATTTAATCAAGTAATTCTACTTTGAGGAATTTAGCCCAAGGAAACAACTAAAAATAAAGACAACCATTACATGTATGTATAACTGAATCACTGTGCTATATATAGCTGAAACTAACACTGTAAATCAACTATACTTCAATTAAAAACAAACAAAACAATGCTGAGTTTCCAATTCATGAATTTGGTATTATTTAGGTGCTCTTTAATTTCTTTAATTAATGTTTTGTAGTTTTCAGCACACAATTTACACTTTAAAAATATATGTTTTAAAGTGTTTTATGCTATTATGAAAGCTTTAATTTAAAACTATGACTGTTTGTTGCCAGTATATACAAATATGATTTTTATATAAGTGATATCTTATCTGCAGGTTTACTATACTCATTAGTGACTTTTTGTAGACTCTGTAGAATTTTCTAAATTGGCAATCATGTAATCTATAAATAACATTTTACTTCTTAAAAACAGAATAAAATGAAGATAGTACAACATTACTATATTTTACTAGGAAATTAGTTAGGAATACCAGGGTTAATTAATAAGATGGAATAATATTAAAATCACATTGTAGAATATTTTTCTGTGATAAGGAATTTTTGATAAAATATAACTAAGTGAAAATTGTAAGCTACAAAAGATAATTTTGATTCTTTTTATTTCAAGGGATATTGAAGGGAAAAATCAAATATAAACTGTAGTTAATTTAGGATGATGCAATTACACATGATTTTTGTCTTTGTCTTTATTCTTTATTGGGTTTTCCAAATTTTCTGTATTAGGTACTTCTTTAATGAAAAAATTTCCTTGATGATTTGAAATTTCTGTAAATGGTTTTAATCACAAAATCTTCAAAAGGCACAAAAATATAAATAACTACCATCTGCTTTAGGGACAGATTAAAACCACTGTTAATTTTTTTTAACTGCACTCCAAATATTAAGTTCATGTTATTTAAATGGTTAGGTATCACCACTGACTCAATGGACATGAATTTGAGCAATCTCTGGGAAACAGTGGAGGACAGAGGAGCCTGGCGTGCTGCAGTCCATGGGGTCACAAAAGAGCCAGATGTAACTTACCAACTGAACTTATTGACAATACTTTATAAATGTTGGCTTTAAAACAATGAAAAGTGGAAACATGACCATTTAACCAAATACACTACCACTCATATATATAAGCGAAATCTAAGTACATTTACATGTATGATCATATAAACATTCCCATATGTATACGTAACATGATTCAGGAAATAACTTCCTATTAAAAAACAAAGAACACCTGATAGCTAGCATGTATAACAGAACTGAAAAATGGTTCCCAGAATACAGTACACATTCATTAAATGACAGCTATTACTTTTATTTTAGCTCCCACTTTTATTAGAATTATACATATAACTAACTACCTTAACTCTTCATTTTACATACACATATAGCCCTGAACAAAGGCTACAGACAAGTGTCTTCATTTGATTTTATTTCCTATGTCAGCTATTTTTGTACTATGAAAATGAGGTTAAGTATTCTAAGTATTCATGCACAATAAGAATATGCACATGAGAATCTGATTCTGTTCTCTCAAAAGAGATGAAAGAAACAATCTGATATACTTCAGACTCAGAACTAAGGGAAGAAAAAAACCTGCCTCCAGATAGAGGTTAGCATTAATGCTGTGATATTAGAAAACTTGCACTAAGACTCGCTAATCCTCTCACACTGGGATTTCCTCCTGTCACTGCAGCAATAAAAAAAAAAAGCTAACAAAAACATTAAATATCCAATAAGCAAGTTCCTACAACATTCAACATTCTTGATTATTCTTGGTTTTTTACCCAGGCAACAGAATGCTTCTACTTTGGAAGAGTTGATTCTCTTCATGCTAAGGCTAATAAATGCATACAATTGACAGAATTTTTAAACAGCAGGGAGTAGAATACTCTTTGTATATAAGAACAATTTAAACTCTAAAAATTCACAATTTTCATTCACTAAAAATAACCTTAGCTCAGCAAATACATGCCTTTCTAATTTCAAAGAATGCCATCTGGATTTAAAAGAAAACTTACTTCCCAAATAAAAATAATTTAGCAAAACACAACTGACCTACTTAAAACAATTCATATATTATAACCAACAAATGTCAATTTGTTTTTTATTTATTTTGTTAATTTGACACAATTCACATCTTCTCACCAATTCTTCAGAAACTACTATAACTCCTGAACTTATACAGTAATGAAAATTGCATTTCCTAGCAAAATTTTATGTGTTTAATGACTTACTCATGTTCATTGATATAAAGTTCTGCAAGTTCATGCCAGGCTTCTTGGTCTCCAACAAATCTGGTTAGAGTAAAGGGAAAAAAAATAAATGTGTAGATATTCTGTAAATGAACAGCATGGAAGCAAAAAGGAAATCAAATGCAAATTCCATTTTAATTAAAAAGATTTATCAGAATAACAAAACACAATCCTCTTGTAAGACACTCACTGTTCCAGATACTCATTCAGTTCCCGAATGGCCTCCACATTTTCCCCTGGGCTTTTCGAATGGCAATCTTACGCTTTCTTGCAGCCTGTGGGTTGACATTAAGAAAGGATTAGGCCTTCATGATTCCCTGGGTTTTTGTAAAGAAGGTAATTTGACTGTGCAAATTATTATCTCAATGCCAATGAAATTCCATTGTAGAACTACTGCTTAGTGGGAGTTTATAAACATACCCCATGACATCCCACTGAGGAGTTCAAACATTTCTCTAACAATCACATGTGCTTTACTTTTGATGTATACAATATATGCATCATTTCATTCAAATAAATAACCATCCAGATTCTGAAAATTACAAGCCAGCAGGGAATCTTAATCTTTATCCAGCCTAAAGTCCTTTACTCTGTCTCATTCATAAGATCTGTATCTTAAGAGACAGAGGGATAGTGGAGATTAGAAAATAATCTTACTGTGGCCACTTGAATGTCATTATACAAATATGGCCTCTAATAACTTTTTTCACAATTTTAAGAGAAAATCTAGCTAAATCTTTCAAAAGAATAAAATAGGTTCTGAAAATGTATAAATGTATAAATGTATTTTTATAATATACATTAACATTTAAAACTTGCATCTTAAAGCTTTTCAAATATAAATAGAAAAATAAATTTCATTTATTTACACATTAATCAAACACATAATGAACATCTGTTGTTTGCCAGGTACTGTGCCAGACAGTGAAAATAAGAATTAAAAAAATAGATAATTCCTTTTGGGAGTTAAGTCTAATAAGAGAAAGATACATCAAATAAAAAGACAACGATAGAGGTACCTAGAATGTGGTGACAACATAGAAGAGATCCTAACATAGCCTGAGGGGAAGAGGTGAAAAGACAGCAAAGAGGGTTCCAGATGTGATATCTGAACTGAAATAGAAAATTCAAGTAGACAAAAGAAAGCAGAAGAGAAACTATATTGAGAGAGGACACTGAATATTAGGAAGAACTCAGGAGCAAAGGCAGCATTGTGTATAATAAAGACTTTATGTTTGGGGCCACACTGAACAATCAGAGACGGGAGGGTGCTGTGTGAATTATTAAATTTACATCTCCTTCATCTCTGTTTAATTTAATGCAGAAGGCTAAAGAATAAAACACACTATAATTAGGGCTATATTAGGCTTATTAATTATGAACATGACTTCCATTCTTTTAAATAACACATACTCCACAAGATATAGACAAGGAAAGTAAAATGAATGAAGCCTCCTTAGATCAAAAGAGCTATCTGTCCTGGGGTAGAAAGGTGGACTTCTAAAAAGTGGACTTCAAAAAAAGTCCACCTTTTTTGACTGAAAGTCAAAAAGCATCAGATAAAATTAAGAGACTTCCAATAAATAAAACCAAGAGCCATATTTATAATAATAGTGATAACAATATTTTGGTAATGAAAAAAATGACACCTCTGCTAAAAATATATATCCTTGATTATATGGCTCATATTGAAGGCCTGCCACAATGCCTGCCACACAGTAAGCAATATTTTTTTAAATAATTTTACTATTTACAACAATGAAAGGATCATAATAAATACACTCAATTCATAGAGTATTCAGAAGGAAAGTAAAAGTAAAGCTCTAAAAGTAACTTGCCCCAGTCCATGGATCTTTATCAATTAAAATGATTTTGTACAGATGCAGTGAAACCTGTCGAAAATACTGCATTCAAATTCCATAAATAAGAGACAAAAAGTCAAACTATAAACATGAATAGGAACCAGTACTTCTATAGTCATAGTAAGAGATGTGGTATGAACACTGTAATGGATACCATTATTCACAAATGAGTTTCATTTTTTAAAAATACATCTAGTATTAACTTTTTCTCAGTGATTTGACAACAGAATCATGTCTCTACTGTTGAACACACACCAAAGTTTTAGGACAGCAGCATTTTGTAGAATACTGTTTACAAAGCATTACTGGTGTTTCATAGATAATTAATATTTTTAAAGGCCTTTAAAAAAATAAAAAGCCTTTCATAAATGGAAAACAGGTGTTTAAATAACCTAAATGCATCAAAGAGGAAAGATCAGAAGTAGAATCTCAAATTTTTCATTACCATTCTAGATTCATTGATCAGAGTTCCTAAAAAAAAACTGAGACATTACAAATTAATTTGTTACTATTCTGAACAACAGATATTGATAATAGGTGGAATACTATAATTTTAAAATGTAAAACAAGAAAAAATTGTTATTAACTTTTTAATAGTCTATTTTAAAAACTAAGAGTTTTCCACCTTACAAACACTTCAGTGAAGTACAAGCAAAGATTTAAAATATAAGGTTTTATTAATCAATTTGGGAAACATGTTCCCAAATCTCTACTATACTGCTAAACCACTCTAAACCTAAGATACAGTATTCTATCTCCTAGTATTCTAAGGTTAAAAGCAAACTTTTAAGTAGTAACTATTCAACTATGCAAAATCAGTCTTCTTAATGAAACTACACATGACGGTTTAAAGAAAAACCTACATGGCAATCAGTATCATACAGGCAACAATATATCATTAATTCACACACAACAGTCCTTCTACAGAAAAATAATACAACATTTTGGAAAACAAAAACTTCACTTATCATGATCATTTAAAAGACTACTTTTTAAAGCAGGGATTTCACTTCCAGCCAAGATGGAGTAACAGGGAGCAGTTTTATCCTCTTGCCTGAAAATGCCAACTGTAACTAAATATAAATATATATGTAACAACTATTTTTAAGGCAGAGGACAAAAGGCAAAAAAACAAAAAGGAGAGATGATTCCTGACAGGCAGAAACATACAAGGTGAGCCCTAGTTTTATTGCCCTGGTTCACTGCTTTGAGAGTTTCAAGAGTGCTATGCAAGCAAAGAAAACCAGGTTTAGCCCAGATGAATCTATGAGTTCAGAAAGCACTCAAGAGTCCAAGAAGATCAACAAACTAGAGTTCATGGGGCAGAGTAGAAGAAAAGAAAAGAAAAATATATAAGACTCTAAAGAGATTTCCCTTGAATCTCAAGGGTTCCCCTTAAGTACTCAATACCTATGTACTGATTGGTGCACGTTTATGAGAATACTGCTCCCCTGGAGTAGTGATTAGTATTGATCGGTACTAATCAGTGCATGTGTATGAGGAAACTTCAAATGCCAAGAAAAGATCTAAGAGAAACATTTAGGGGGAAAAGTGCCCAGAGTTCACACAAGGCTAGGAACAGTATCTTTTTCTACCAGCCAGACTGGAAAATGCCATTATTCCTAGAACAGTAGACAGAGTACTAAGATGGACCTATTGGGGAATAATTAGTCCCAGGATAAACAATGTTCTGGGCCTGTCTCACAGAGACCCAAAAAGATAAAACTGTTTGTAATTTAATTATATACTACAAGAAAGAATATTTATATAGTCTCATATATATATATATATATATGAATACAAAAATCAGAAGGGGCAAAGAAAACTTTAGACAATGATGATTCTGTTCACTATCTTAATTGTGGTGATGGTTTCACAGGTGTATACAATCATCAAAATTTATGAAATTGTACACTTTAAATATGTACAGTCTATTCTACATAAATTATATGCCAAAATAGTTTAAATAACAGCATTAGACTAAACATTGAGTCTTAACTGTTTATCAATTGCCATTTATATTTCTTTCTCACATCTTGTGAAATGTGCCGATGTTTTGAATTCTTCTGAATTTCTTCTTTAGATCGACCTTTAAGTCAAAAACAAAAACTACTCCACATTTTACAAGCGATTTTAATAATGGAGTCAGAATTTCTATTATAAAATATGAAACACAAAAAGTTCTTATGATCATAAATTTGTTACATACCTCTGTAACATTATCTACTATGCTGCTGCTGCTGCTAAGTCGCTTCAGTTGTGTCCGACTCTGTGCCACCCCACAGACAGCAGCCCACCAGGCTCCCCCGTCCTTGGAATTCTCAAGGCAAGAACACTGCAGTGGGTTGCCATTTCCTTCTCCAATGCATGAAAGTGAAAAGTGAAAGTGAAGTCGCTCAGTTGTGTCTCACTCTTTGAGACTCCCATGGACTGCAGCCTACCAGGCTCCTCCGTCTATGGGATTTTCCAGGCAAGAGTACTGAAGTGGGGTGGCATCACCTTCTCCAATTATCTACTATAGTTAGCTATCAATTTTTTCCTGAAAGACATGTTACACTTCCAAAGAAAAAAATAGGCCACCCAGGGTGAGAACCTAGAAAAGGATTAAAGGACTAAGGTCTACCAGTTAAGTACAATGCAGAGCAACCCCTTTCCAAGATGTTGAGACCCAGAAAGACCACTGGCCAACAGAGGGAAAGCAGAATTCCAGGTTCTTTTGCTTCCAAGGCTTATGCCATGACCCTGGGAAACAGGGCCTTCTAAAAGCATCTTCACGCTTGGCACAGAGACAATTATATCTAATTCCAAAATAAGGGTCATGGCATAAGCCTTAGAGGCAGTGGTCTTTCTGGGTCTCAACATCTGGGGTAGAGGAAGTTCTAGTTTGTACTTTACCAGTAAGCCACCTTAGATCCCCATAATCTCTAGCCTAAGACAGAACTGTCTCCAAATTACATAATTCATCTCTTTTAACCCCGTTCAAACCATCTCTCACATTACTGGCAGTTATCTTTAAAACAAAAAATCTGGTGGTACTTTGCCAATCAAATTTAACTTCACTCCCCATTTTCTAAGAATTAAAATTCTGTTATATTCAATATCATGTAATAACCTATAAAAACTCAACTTACTATTCTGATACCTGAAACAAAAAGAACATTGCAAATCAACCACAATTAAAACAAGAAGAAATCAAAAAAAGATATAAAAATTTATTGATGCAGAAAAAAAAATTCTCAAGTATAATATACCAGGTTGTTCACAAATGTAGAACTTCTTGTACTGCCAATCACTCAGGACAATGAACCAACTAAAAGGTATAAAATATTGCCCTTTAAAGCCCTAGTCTTCCTCAGTGGTGAATCAGTAGTGAAGAAGGGGTAGATTAAACTTATGCAGAGCACTAGAACCCTGCTGTCTTCAATAAGACTAGAAATGAAATTTCATGAAATAACTGCATTAAAGAAGGCAGTTCAAAAGAGAAATAAAAGTGGCCTTTTAAGCATATTAAAAGATACTCAGAATCTCTCATAATGCAAATTATATATTTAACTAATTACACTGAAAGTGAAAGTGAAGTCGCTCAGTCATATCTGACTCTTTGCAACCCCATGGACTGTAGCCTACCAGGCTCCTCAGTCCATGGAATTTTCCAGGCCAAGAGTACTGGAGTGGGTTGCCATTTCCTTCTCCAGGGGATCTTCCCAATTCAGGGATCAAACCCAGGTCTCCCGCACTACAGGCAGACACTTTACCATCTGAGCCACCAATGGCAAAAGTTAAAAATGAAAAAAAGCTGATAATATACCATGTGGGAGGATACTGGGAAAGAAGCACTCTCATATACCATCTAAGTGAGTATAGATGACTAAAAAGCTTTTGTGCAGAGAAATTAGGCAGTATCTGTTAATTTTTAAGATACATGGACCTCCTGACCCAGATTTCACTTCTAGGAATCTATCTATTCTACAAATGACATGTACTGCAACACTGCTTGTGGGAGGAATGTATCAGATACCAAAGGATCTTAATTAGTTCAAGAAAGTTTTTCATCAAAATAAGGATTATATATCCATATACTACAATGCTATCAGCAACTTAAAGGATGAGATAAAGGATGTGCTGACATAGATGACTTAGGTAGAGTCTGGGGTTTCCCAGGGAGCTCAATGATAAAGAATCCACTTACTACTGCAGGAGGTGCAAGAGATAGTTTAGCAGGGGGTGGGAGGGAGGGAAGGGAGAGATTAAAAAGAAAACAAAAACAAAGAAGAGACACAGGTTCAATCCCGGGTTGGGAAGATCCTCTGCAAAAGCAAAGGGCAACCCACTCTAATATTCTTGCCTGAAAAATGCTATGGACAGAGCAGCTGGACAAAACTGAACACTTTTACTTAAAAGTATGCCACCATCTGCATTTCTAACCATTCTCCCTATTAAAAGGGGACACACACACATACACACACATGCATACAGACCTATTTGTGTGAGCATGAGATAAAATTTCTGGAAAAATTCTTAAGAAACATTTGCCTAAGTGAAGGAGGGCTTGAGATCTAGGATGGGAGGACTTATTTTTCAACATATATGCTAGTATTGTTTGCAATTTTTAACATGCATACATACTACTTTTTTCAAAAGAGCATTTCATAACTTTTTAAAAATAGATGAGATGACCCATTTTAGCAATCTCCTAAATCTGAAACTTCCACTTCAATCACTTTTTCTTTTCTCCCAAGGTAGGTCTTGTACTTTAATAACCCTAAGCCTCCTTGTTACAAAATGGAATATGATGTCTTTCCCCAGCCAGTCATCTGTCTTAATTAAGCCATGCTCAACCATTAAGGCCTACAAGGCTCAGAAATACTGCAGCAAATCACCAAAGAATCAGGATTTAGTAAGTCTTTTCAAGGTTTATAATCTGTTAAGTACATCATGCTATCTCTCTAAAGCAAAGTCAAGGATATTGTCTAAATCATCCTTCTAGTCTCTATACCAAGCACATAGCAAGCACTCAAAAAATATTTTTGAAAGAATAATAAATGCATATGATGTCTAAATCATCCTTCTAGTCTCTATACCAAGCACATAGCAAGCACTCAAAAATATTTTTTGAAAGAATAATGAATGCATATGAGAGGGAAAGAGAGCTCCTTAAAACTTTAATGAATAACCTCATTTTTATACTGGATATCCAGGAATACAGGAGCACAAGATCAATGAAAGAGTCATAAAGTCAATGTTAAACAATGTAAAGCCCTATAGTATAAAAGCTTGAATTATAACTATGGATATAACCATGAAATTTCTAGAGTAACATTACTGTTTCAGTTCAGTTCAGTCATTTAGTCGGATCTGACTCTTTGTGACCCCATGGACTGCAGCACATCAGGCCTCCTGTCCATAGCCAACTCCCAGATTTTACTCAAACTCATGTCCGTTGAGTCGGTGATGCCATCCAGCCATCTCATCCTCTGTCGTCCCCTTCTCCTCCTGCCTTCAATCTTTCCCAGCATCAGGATCTTTTCAAATGTGTCAGTTCTTTGCATCAGGGGGCCAAAGTATTCGAGTTTCAGCTTCAGCATCAATCCTTCCAATGAATATTGGAATACTGGAATAAAGGAAATCAGGACTGATTTCCTTTAGGATGGACTGGTTGGATCTCCTTGCAATCCAAGGGACTCTCAAGAGTCTTCTCCAACACCACAGTTCAAAAGCATCAATTCTTTGGTGCTCAGCTTTGTTTATAGTCCAACTCTCACATCCACACATGACTTTGGAAAAACCAGAGCTTTGACTACAAGAACCTTTGTCAGCAAAGTAATGTCTCTGTTTTTACTATGCTTTTAGGTTGTTCATAACCTTTTTCCAAGGAGCAGGAGTCTTTTAATTTCATGGCTACAGTCACCATCTGCAGTGATTTTGGAGCCCAAGAAAATAAAGTCTGTCACTGTTTCCACTGTTTCCCCATCTATTTGCCATGAAGTGATGGGACCGGATGCCATGATCTTAGTTTTCTAAATGCTGAGCTTTAAGCCAACTTTTCCACTCTCCTCTTTCACTTTCATCAAAAGGATCATTAGTTCTTCACTTTCTGCCATAAGTGTGGTGTCATCTGCATATCTGATGTTATTGATATTTCTCCCAGCAATGTTGATTCCAGCTTGTGCTTCATCCAGCCCAGCGTTTCTCATGATGTCCTTCGTGCATAAGTTAAATAAGCAGGGTGTCAATATGCAGCCTTGACATATTCCTTTCCCTATCTCGAACCAGTCTGTTGTTACATGTCCAGATCTAACTGTTGCTTTCTGACCTGCGAACAGATTTCTCAAGAGGCAGGCCAGGTGGTCTGGTAGTCCCTTCTCCTTAAGAATTTTCCAGAGTTTGTTGTGATTCACACAGTCAAAGGCTTTGGCATAGTCAATAAAGCAGATATAGATGTTTTTCTGGAATTCTCTTGCTTTTTGATGATCCACCAGATGTTGGCAATTTGATCTCTGGTTCCTCTGCCTTTTCTAAATCCAGCTTCAACATCAGGAAGTTCACAGTTCACATACTGCTGAAGCCTGGCTTGGAGAATTTTGAGCATTACTTTACTAGCGTGTGAAATGAGTGCAATTGTGAGGTAGTTTGAGCATTCTTTGGCATTGCCTTTCTTTGGGATTGGAATGAAAACAGACCTTCTCCAGTCCTTTGGTCACTGCTGAGTTTTCCAAAGCTGGCATATTGAGTGCAGCACTTTCAGAGCTTCACCTTTTAGGATCTGAAATAGCTCCACTGGAATTCCATCACCTCCACCAGCTTTGTTTATAGTGATCCTTCCTAAGGCCCCACTTGACTTCACAATCCAGGATGTCTGGCTCTAGCTGAGTGATCACACTAGATTACTTGGGTTGTGAAGATCTTTTTTGTATAGTTCTTCTGTGTATTCTTGCTACCTCTTCTTAATATTTTCTGCTTCTGTTAGGTCCATACCATTTCTGTCCTTTATTGTGCCCATCTTTGCATAAAAAGTTCCCTTGGTATCTCTAATTTTCTTGAAGAGATCGCTGGTCTTTCCAATTCTGTTGTTTGCCTCTATTTCTTTGCGCTGATCACTCAGGAAGGCTTTCTTATCTCTCCTTGCTATTCTTTGGAACTCTGCATTCAAATAGGTATACCTTTCCTTTTTTTCCCTTGCCTTTTGCTTCTCTTCTATTCACAGCTATTTGTAGGTCCTCCTCAGACAATCATTTTGCCTTTTTGCATTTCTTTTCCTTGGGAATGGTCTTGATCCCTGCCTCCTGTACAATGTCATGAACCTCTGTCCATAGTTCTTCAGGCACTCTGTCTGTACTGTTTAATGTAAGTAAAGTCTTCCCCTACCAGACTTTATTAGTTCTAGGTCTTATATGGCTTTGTTTTTCTCCCTTAATGTCTACCACAGTGCTTTCTATGGATATGGTAACAGAAATACTGTCTTTATTTTTAGTAACATCAACCTTTTGGTGGCTCCTGACAGATACTCAAATAAATATTTCCAGAAGGACAGAAGGGACTGAGAGAAGATTAGATAAAAATAACATTTGATGAAAGAATAATACATCTAACAAAGCTGAATTCAGTCACTTTGTTCTAAAATGTTTACCTAACAACCAAATGATTTAGTTACTACCCCCTCAGATAATCTATGAGGGGAGCCAAGTCATAAAACATGGAAAATACTACAAAGACAGGATAATATTTAGTTACATATTATCTTAGACCCTGTAGTAAAGTAATTTCTTTAAAATATGCCCAACTTAAACTGACACAGAAATATTTGACTTCTAATTCTAAAAATACATTACAAACTACTGGTTTTTAAACTAGCATGAGAAAATTACATGAAACAAGTTTTTAGAAATCTGGTATCATATTTTCAATATATGGCTGCAAAAAAATGAATACCTTTAAAACTGTGGTGAAATCTTACAGCTGAAATAAGTATGTGAGAAAATCTTCAGGAAGAGAAAAATGGTCCTTTTTATAAGGGATGTTTTATTAAAACAGAGAGCAACATATTAGGATAAATAAAATTCAAAGATTAAATTTTTTTCAATTTTTACTTTTAGATATTTGGAATATCTAAATCAACTGCTTTTAATAACACATAGGCTTGCAGCTGTCAAAACTTTTCTCTGAATTTCTATATTCTGAGAATCTTTACCATTTAAATATCTACCTAGCACCCAGCAAGCTACCAGAGAAAATTTCCCTACGGTGGGATTATATTAAAAGAAATAATCTAAGCCATCATATCAATACACTAAACTAAAATGTTCCCAATATTAAAAAAATTTTCTTTTCACCAGGATATTTTTAGAACAGGTCATACTACCAAAAAGCCTTTCATTAATTAACTCCATAGATTCATTACTGAGATGACATCTTTCATTTTTCAATAAGAGAACTAAAATATAACTACCCAAACAAGACAAATTAGTATTTAATAAACTCGAAAATATTACAGAAACTCTAAGTTCTAACAGGTGTTTATTCTTATAAGCACATAAAATTTATTCTATCTAAATTTCAAGTAGCTGCTTTCTAGTAAGAGATTTTGTAAGTTAAATTTAACTGAAGAGTTAAAACCTACTTCTTTTAAAGTGACCCATCATGAGATATTTCAAATAACAAAATAAAATATGTTTCCATGTGTATTTTTCCATTATTTCTAAAATAATTTCACTTCTTAACACAGAATTAACTGATCTTCAGGACAACCAGCTAACTTACAGTGTTAGTTGGGTCTTCTTGTAAAATTCGATCATATAGCTGAATAGCATCATCATATCTATTTAAAAGAAAAAGAAATATCAAGAATCATTACCTTAAAATTTAATGACAAACAGTAAATACAGAAACAGATTAACCCAGAAAGACTTTTTACGTATTTACAATTACTACTAAGCATCTTCTGATCTTCACGTAACAGTAAATTTGATACAATGTCATTTTCTAAGCCAAAAAAATCATAAATAAAATATTTATAGAAAAAGTTACTTCAAAAACATACTGATTCGACTTGGTCTAAATACAAAGGTAAAAGCTACAGCTCAAAGAGATACCTCTGTGGCCCTAGTTACACCTAGAATTACAGCAAATAAAGTATTTTTTTTCTAATTAAATTTATTTATTTTAAAATTACAAAAACAAAACAGTAAAGTATTTTTTAAAGTTTAATTTTAACAAATATTTTCACAAGAAAATGATCTAATTTTTTTTTAAGTCGCTAAGTCATGTCTGATTCTTTCGTGATCCCATGGACTGTAGACTGCCAGGCTCCTTTGTCCATGGGATTTTTCAGTCAAGAATATTGGAGTGGGTTGCCATTTCCTTCTGCAGGGGATCTTCCCAACCCAAGGATCACATTTATACTTCACAGGGGGGATTCTTTACTACTGAGCCAGCTGAGAAGCCCCCAACTATGTGTTAATTCTCCTTTAATAAATATTTATGAGAGTTTTTCTTAGTTGAGCCAGTAAAGTTCAATTCATTAAGCACCTATTAAGGAATTTTTTGGTGGCTCAGTTGGTAAAGAATCTGCCTGCCATGCAGGAGACCTGGGTTGGATCCCTGGGTCGGGAAGATCCCCTGCAGAAGGAAACGGCAACCCACTCTGGTCTTGCCTGGAAATTCCCACGCACGTGGACAGAGAAGCCCGGTGGGCTACAGCCCATGGGGGTCGCAAGAGTTGGACACGACTTAGCAACTAAACCAAGTATGTACACATAATATACTCTACTGGGTTACAACCTCATATCAGTTCATTTCAGTTTAGTCATTCAGTCGTGTCCAACTCTTTGCGACCCCAGGGGCTGCAGCATGCCAGACTTCCCTGTCCATCACCAACTCCTGGAGATTGATCAAACTCATGTCCATCAAGTCACTGATGCCATCCAACCATCTCATCCTCTGTCATCCCCTTCTCCTCCTGCCTTCAGTCTTTCCCAGGACCAGGGTCTTTTCCAGTGAGTCAGTTCTTCACATTAGGTGGCCAAAGTATTGGAGCTTCAGCTTCAGTGTCAGTCTTTCCAATGAATATTTAGGACTGATTTCTTTTAAGGTTGACTGGTTTGATCTCCTTGCAGTCTAAGGGACTCTCAAGAGTCTTTTCCAACACTACAGTTCACAATCTCACATGGGAAGCAACAAATTTATCAAATGAAAAAATAATCAAATATGACAGGATAAAACTAAGAAGCGAAGATTACCATTGTATGATAGTGAATCAAAAGGAGTGATACATCAGGAATCAATAAAGTACTTTATCTAACAATACACTCTTGCTGCTAAGTCACTTCAGTCGTGTCCGACTCTGTGCGACCCCATAGACAGCAGCCCACCAGGCTCCCCCATCCCTGGGATTCTCCAGGCAAGAACACTGGAGTGGGTTGCCATTTCCTTCTCCAATGCATGAAGGTGAAAAGAGAAAGTGAAGTCGCTCAGTCGTGTCTGACTCTTAGCGACCCCATGGACTATAGCCTACCAGGCTCCTCCGTCCATGGGATTTTCCAGGCAAGAGTCCTGGAGTTGGGTGCCATTGCCTTCTCCTAACAATACACTCCTATAAATGGTAATCTTATTTGGAGTACAAGGATATAGCTAAGTGATTCTGAAATTCCTACCTAATCACATCCATAACCCCCAACTCCCTTCCAATCAATTTCTTCACTTCCAGATAGAGATCTTTAGAGAAAGCAAAAATCTATGTTTAAAATTTTTATAGCAGTGTTTATAAAACTAGGGACAGCAGATATACTCTTGTGATCTATTCTTAAGTTCTCTATGATAATTTTTAAGCTTTTCTCTTAGTGATACTCAAGACATAGAATATTCTATATCACCATGACACGTCCTTTAATCGAACATTGCCGCACAATTTTAATGACCAAGCCTGTATCTGTGATTACAGTCATTCCAATAGATAAGACTATTTTAACTAATGATAGCAGGCTACTGAGAAAATTAAAAGCAGACTTAATTTGTAAGTATGATTATACAATGCAAAGACCAAACAGCATCACTACATCCTAAGTTAATCAGAGTTAGCAATAGCTCAGAAAAAGAAAATCACTTTGGAAATCAAATACATGACAATATTTGATTATAGGTATGCTAGCCTCACAAGAATCTGCAACTACAGAAACAGAAAATAAAATCATTAAATAATAATACAACAAAACAATAAAGTACATAAACAAGGGCAAAAATTAATGCTAAAAAGCACTGGTTCTCACAAGACAAAGTACATGAGAATCACCTGGGAATCTTTTCCCAGCTATTTCACCTCTGGGAAATATACTGGAAATGACAGAGGAAAATAGGAAACTATTCATTTCATTAATACAATGATGCTAATAATGTGAATTCTTAGGATTTTCTAGTCTTTTGGTATTTTATTAGAAAATTTACATTGTCTTTACAGTTTGAAAGCTATATACATAAGGCATTAATAGTTTTATATTTCAACATATTTAAGTTGTAATTTTAAAAATATAATTTATATAAAAACTGGGTGTGATGATTAATTTTCTGTCAATCATGGGGTACCCAGATCAAATATTATTTCTGGGTATGTCTGAAGGTGTTTCCAGATGAGATTAGTATTTGAATCCATGTACTCAGTAAAACAGACTGCCTTCCCCAATGTGGTGGGCACCATACAATCCCTTGAGGGCCTAAACAGAACAAGGGAAGAACAAGGAGGAATTCATCTCCTTTTACTGCCTCATACTGCTAGAGCTGGGACATTTCATCTCACCTTCTCCTGCCTTCAGACTTCAAACTGAAATTTACACCATCAGCTTTCCAGGTTCTCAGGCCTTCAGACCCAGTCTCAGACTGAATTATAGTACCAGCTTTCCTGGGTCTCTAGGTCACAGATAGCAGATCTTGGGACTTCTCAGCCTCTGTATCTGCCTCATAGTAAATCTCCGTTATGCACACCCATGCACACAGACACAGACACAGACACACACACACACACCTCATTGGTTCTATTTCTCTAGAGAATCCTGATTAATACACTAAAGGTCCATAAAAATTTACCTTGAGTCAACAACATTCTCAAATCTACCTATCTACTGTCCTTGCATTACACCCTGATTGATTTCAGATTTATGTCAGGAGAGTGAAGGCTAGGCAACTACATACTTTTAAATGTCACAGATAATTCTAATTCACACAATCATGTATGAAAATGGTTAAAGGTCCTATGTAACAAAAATACATAAACAACCACTCTTTCCAGAAAAATAGTAAAACCTTACTAGGTAAAATGACATGAGTTTCAATTAAAGTATAAAGGCTTTAAGAAACTAAAGTTTGCTAGAAACTTGAATTAATACTTAAGACTAAATTATTGCTACCATAGTAATTTTTTGTATGATTGGAAAGAAGGTAGAGAAATAATCACTATTAAAATGTGTTAAAAAGATAATCTGAAAAATCATTCATCTTAGACTCTGGAATGTGTTTTGTTATTCATGTATTTCAAGAATGTTCTAGGAATTCATACTATTTGAAGTTAAAAAAAAAGTTGTAATAGAATAGAATACTGATTCAGGAGCAATCCTTTGTGGATTTCTTCCATTCTGCTCTGATTCAAAATTATTTTCTGCTCACCTGTAATACTACTTTATTTTATTTATCCATGCCCTTTGCTTAGAAGATCCAAAGATAGTAAAATACACATAGATAACACAGATAAGCCAAAAGCCAAGGAATAAAAAGCTTAAGAAAAACTGTATCAATAAATCTTGCAAGAAAAAAAGTACAAGTGAAATACAAGTGAACTCTGTCTCACCTAAAGCACCAAGTTACAAAGGTAAGAAACAACAACCTGACTATAAAATGAATATAAAAACTTAAGAGACTCAGAACAGACAAAATTATCTAAAAAAAAAAAAAAGGACAAAGTTGAAGGACACACTTCCCAATTTTACAACTACTACAAAGCTACAATGTCATTATTGGTTTCAACACAGTGTGGTAGATAATAAACATATATATTGATGGAACTCAAAGCCCAGAAATAAACCATCACATAATTAACATTGAACTGATTTAATCGCCCAAGGCAATTCAATGGGGAATGTTGTTTTTTCTGTTGCTAGGACAACCAGATATCTACAAAAGAAAGAATAAAGTTGGACAGCTGCTTCATATCATAAGAAATACTAACTCAAAATGTGTCAATGATCACAGTGTAAAAACCCAAACTGTAAAACACTTAGAAGAGAATAGGCGTAATTTTTGTGACCTTGAATTAAGCAATGGTTTCTAGACACAACACCAAAATGACAAGCAACAAAAGAAAAAATGAACTTAATTTTAAAAAAATCAAAACACTTTGTAATCAAAGGACATCACTCAACAAGTGATAGACAAGCCATGTAATGCAAGAAAATTTTTGCAAATCAAATATATGTGATAAAAGACCTGTATCTAGACTATATATAAAGAACTCTCACAACTAAATAATAAAAAGACATAAATTAATCCAATTTTAAAAACAGAAAAAGTGAACAGACATTTCTCCAAAGAACATATATAAATGTCCAACAACTGCATGAAAAGATACTCAGATTTCTGAGTATCTTATGTTCCTGGTCTGGCACCTAAAGACTGGAAATCATCATTCCTATTCTCACAAGAAAAAGCTAAACATACTGAACCAACTACTCTTAGATCCAACACACAATTAAACTTACAGTGAAAGTCACTGCAGCCAAAACTGCCAGACAGGTGAAGACAATCAACGCTTATGCCATCAAAAGCTGTTACAACTAACAAATTTAGTGAAGCTGCAGGATACAAAATCAATATACAAAAATCTGTTGTGTTTCAATACACTAATAATCTTATCAGAAAGAAATTAAGAAAACAATCCCATTTATAACTGCATAAAAAGAACAAAATACCTAGAAATAATTTAATCAGAGTTGAAAGCCCTATATATTGCAAATTTAAGATACTGATGAAAAAAACTGATACAAATAAATGAGACACAAATAAATGAGATGATATCTCATGCTCAAGAACTGGAAGAATTAATTTTGGTAAAATATCCACAGCACCCAAAGAAATCTACAGATTCTGTGCAATTCTTAAAATTCCAATGGCATTTCACAAAGAAACAGAACAAAACAATCCTAAAATTGATATAGAATCACAAAAGATCTCAAATAGCCAAAGCAATCATTAGCAAGAAAAACAAAGATGAAGGGATCAAGCTCTCTGATTTCAGACTATATTACAAAACTATAGTAATCAAAACAATATTGTACTGACATAAAAACAGACACAGATCAGTGGGACAGAACAGAGAGCCCACACATATATGGTCAATTAGTTTATAAAAAAGAAGCTAAGCATATATACAATAGGAAAAAAAAATCTCTTCAGTAAATGATGTTGGAAAACTAGGCAGCTGAGTGAAACCGGACCTCTGTCTTTATATTACATAGAAAAACTCAAACTGGATTAAAGAGCTGAACAGAAGATCCGAAACCATAAACCCCCAGAAGAAAACATAAGTGGTAAGCTCCCTGACATCAGTATTGGTGATTTTTGTATTTTACACAAAAAACAAAGTCAACAAAAGCAAAAATAAGCAAGTGGGACTACATCAAACTAAAAAGCTTCTGCATAGCAAAGGAAAACATTGACACAATGAAAAGGCAACCTATGGAATGGGAGAAAACATTTGCAAATCATATCTAATAAGAGGTTAATAGCCAAAATATGATAAGAACTTGTATAATTCAACAGCAAAAATTAAAAAGACAATCTAAGTAAAAAGGAGCAGAGGAACTGAATATACATTTTCCTAAAGAAGACATACAAATACATGAAAAGGTGCTCAACATCAGTAATCAGGGAAATGAAAATTAAAACTACAATGTGATATCATCTCATACCTGTTAGAATGACTATTATCAAAAAGACAAAACACATCAAGTTTTGGCAAGGATGTGGAAAAAAGGGAACTGGACTGTAGAAGGAATGTAAATTGACACAGTCACTATGGAAAACAGTATAAAGGTTCCTCAAAAATTAACACAGAACTACCATTTGATAAAGTCAATTCCAATTTAGGGTATTCACTCAAAGGAAATAAAATCATTAACTTGAAAAGATATCTGAAGCTCCGTGTTCACTGCAGCATTATTTACACTAGCCTAGGCATGGAAATAACGAAAGTGTTTATCAACAGATAAATAGATCAAGAAGTTTGACCCTTGAACAATGCAGAGATCAGGAAAGCCAACATCACAGCTGAAATTCCATGAATAATACATAACTTAAATGTAGGTTTAAAAACGAAACCTACATCAAGTTGAAATTCCAGATATATATAACTTAGAATAAGCCCTCCATATACTTGGTCCTTCCTTATTCAAGATTCTACATACAGATTCAACAACTACAGACTGTGCAGCACTGTAATACTTACTATCAAAAATAAATTTATGTGTTAAGGAGACCCACACGATTCAAACTCATGCTTTTCAAAGATTAACTGTATATATTAATACAATGTAATATTAGCCATAAAAAGGAAAGAAATTCTGACATTTATGACAACCAGGATGAACCTTAAGGGTGTTATGCTAAGTGTAGTAAGTCAGACCAAGAAAGACAAATACTGTGTGATCTCACCTACATGTAGAATCAAAGAGAACATGAACTCACAGATACATAGAACAGATTAGTGGTTGTCAGAGGAGGGGATGGGGGAGTGGGAGAAATGGGTGAAGGTGGTCAAAAGGTACAAACTTCCAGTTATAAAATAAATTAAGTCTGGGACATAATACAACATGGTTTATTATAGCTAACAATACTGTGTTGTTGTAATTAAAAGTTGCTAACAGAGTAAATCTTAAACATTCTTATAAGAAAATAAAAATTTATAACTATGATGATGGATGTTCAACTGATTATGGTAATCATTTCACAGTATACATACACATTTATCAAACAGTTATGCTATACACCTGAAACTAATATAATGTTATACATCAATTACAGGCTTTCCTGGTGACTCAGCAGGTAAAGAATCTGCCTGCAATGTGGAAGACCTGTGTTCCATCCCTGGGTTGGGAAGATCCCCTGGAGGAGGGCATGGCAACCCACTCCAAATTTGAACATGACTGAGCATATTTTCCCCTTAGTCTTAGTCCCTATATCAATTATATCTCAGTTTATTTATATATATATATATATATATATATATAAATAGAAAAATAGCTTTTATATTTTGAGTGCCTGTGAGGGTACTATACATGTATCATTACTAATTCTCAAAACAACCCTGACAAGCTGGTAATATTCTTGTTTTATAGAGGAATAAGACTGAAAAAACTTAAAGAAGTTAAATAATTTTCCAGGTCAATAGATAATAAATCCTTAGAAATAGGATACGAAGCCAGTTCTTACTCCAAAGCATGATCCCATTCCACAAGGCCAAAGATGACAAATAGATTCCACTCATATGTCAAATTCTATCTAACAGTAATAACTTGGAGGATTGATGCTGATAAGTACTCTGATACCGTTCGGAAGCTGAGTAGCAAAAGATCTTGCACAATTAATGATGCTGCCACTGGTGCAGGAGGACCTAAATTTAAGACCCCATGTTTGCCATTTGAAAACAGGATCACACTATTTGCAAGATTCAGTTACCTCTCCATGGCTTCAAATCTCATGCCTGTTAGTCTCTTGACTCTGTGACTTCCAGGGAACTGTCTTCTCAACTCCTGAAGACAAAACTAAAAACGAAAAAAAATTATAAAAAGACTTGAAGGACAGTAATTACACTACATATACTAAATGATCTACAAGGAATGCCTTTCATAGTCTTCAGTGTATCTTCTTAAATAATTTCATTACTGAGATTTAATGACATAAGTGAAATTAATCAGTAATGAAAAATGGAGTGAAAGAAAAACTGTGAATTTACAGTGAGGACAACAGTGAGTTCTCAGAAACGAGTCAAACTCTTAACTAAGGAAATGAGATTATGGGGTCCACTAATAACTCTTTGAATACCATCATATCAACTCCTCCTTAAAAACTGCTTCCATAATGAATTAAGCCCATTTTAACTAACTACAACACTTTCCTGGCCTTTTCTTCCTAACTACTGCATAAGCAGTCTCTAGATAAAAATTAAGTTCTTTGTCAGTACACTTAACACTTTAATTTTGCCTTGTTCAAATCATATATTAATCAACCACCTTGTAAGAATACTTGCCCTAATTTAAGGCCATAAAATACAGACACAATGTCAATGGAGTACCAATCTTCTTTTGGCAGATATTTATAATTCACCCATCAACTCAACTAAACAAATAATCAAATATTTATTGAGCATGAGGGATTATAAGAGTCTTAGAAATGTTAAGGATGATAAAAATAGTCCTTTCTAGTGCCCCAAAGCATGTGATTAAAAATGCATTTAACTAATGAACAGATTATTGATCATAAGAAAATAAGTTTTAGTATTATTTGGCAGTATAGCTTCAAAGTCTGTGTCTGTAAATTCTATAATAAGAAAAATATTCAAGTTAATTAAAACTGAAAATGATGTTCAATTAGTTTGATATCATGTAAAACTCATAGTACTTGTTCAGTCAAGCTAACTGTGCTGAAATTCTGAACCATTAAAAAAATACTGTTATAAAAAAGTTATCTACTCACTTGATCTCCTACTTTATCAAATGGCATTTTGCTATACAAGAAATAATTTCAAAATCTCCTGCAAAAAATAAGCTGCCACCTTTTTGGTATTCAAAAGACTATGTCTCATAGGTTTTAAAGGTAATACAAAGCTTTTGTGGAACATTTTTTTATCATGGGCAACTCCACCAGAATTAAACATACTGCTAACATAAATTACATTGAAAAGGACAATCCCAATTAGACTTGTATATGTTCTCCAGGTATTTCTACTCTCTGGTATTGTTTTTTGTATTTCTTCTCAGCTTATGAGGAAGCAGCATGAAAGAGCACTTAACAGGTCAGGATTATAAAACAGAAACCACTGCTTCCTGATTTATACAATAAATATAGTGATACTATCAAACAAGTCAAATTAAGAAATAATTATATAGATCAAATAAAGCATGTAAAATAAAAATGATGTAAAGCATTTAGAATAGTGCCTAGCATATGAGTGTTTAAAAATATAGCTATTATTATTTTTCTTTAAAATTAATTAAAATTAAATTAAAATTTACTTTCATAATGCATCAGGCCCCACTTAAATACCTGGTATGAGTATTTTAAGTCATGTTCTGTACATGTTAGGCTTTTCTAATAATTTTAAGATACACATTTAAAATATCTCAAAACAATATTAAATGTTATGTACAACATAAGCCATTTAACAACCCAAAAGACAAATTTGTTTTAAACTGTATGTTTAACTCTATAATATACTATAAACCACCTATTAAGTAAACTACCTTCACCAACTGATTTCAACCTCTTCAGTGAAACTGGGATACAAAATATCTACTTTTCAGGATTGCTAAAAGATATAAAAATAAAATGTGTCCCAAAGTACCTAACCAGTCCTACCAACTCAAGACTAGCACTAAAAACAGCTACAGAAAGCATTCACTAAAGCCATGTACTGCTGATACATAATTTATGAAGGAAATTAAATATAAAATAAAATATACTCACCAATGCCAAGTCATCCCGACCATAGTCGAGGGCTGCAATCATCACCTGTTCATATATGATCCAAACTAAATATAAAAACAGGGAAAAAACTGAATTTAATATAAAAATCTCACAACAGAAATTAGATAATGAATTCTTCATGCTTCTAATATCTTAAAGAACATTTTTACAACTGAAAAGTGATTTATTATATTACATCTGGAATTAAAGAAAAAGTATCTGAAATTTTTAGCAATGCATAATATTTTTATATTTAACTAGGTTAAAAAGTCAATTATTTAATACCTTTCCTGTTTTAAAAGATTCATTATGAAATACATTTTTGATCTGCCCAGGACTACAGCCTTGTGAGCTTTAAAACAAAAAAGCCTACTTGATAGCTTCACTACTACCAATAATTATAAGTCCCTCTAAAAAAAAAAGTTATCATTCAGACTTCCTGAGAAGTATTTTAAACATTAATAAATCATGGATTGATATTAAGAGCAGAAAAATCATAATGACAGGATTAAAAAAAAACACTAAACTGTAAATGAAACATATGCTGAGCATGAACATAATAGATTTAAAAACTTACTATCATCTCCAAGCTTAGAAGCATATTCACTAATTAATTCCTCTCCAACTTCCACAATTTGCTCACTATTTCTTGAGTTTTCTTCTCTCCATTTTCTCATTTTATCTCGCATTTCTGAAAAAAAAAAAGCTTGCAATTATATATACAAATATTTGATTAATGTCAAACAAATTGACAAGATGAAATCAACTTTCATCTTGTATAAAGAAAATACACTCATATTAATGTAAAATCTGTGGTTTCTCAAATTTCATAAAGTGGAAAATCAATTTAACAAGAGCAACAGATCCTTTAGAAGACTGAAAATGCAACTGATATTACAGCTATCTTTACCGTATGGCATCGAATGGCTACAAAGATCCTCTATCCCTTCAGGCAACTATGAATCATGCTTTTTGAGGTTACAATGTTCAGAACTTGATAAAAGCTAAGGATAATTTTTTCAGAAAACTGAATAATATTACACACTGAACTCTCAAAAAGTTCAAAGTACTCCACTGACTCAAGAATATAAAATTTTCATAATCAGGGCATCATACTGGGCTATCAGCACTGAAGGAACATTCATCACAAAACTCCCTTAAAAACATTACTACAACAGTCCATATAACATACAAAAATACACAATTACATAAGGTAATCAACACAGAAAAATTAGGACAAAGGAAATTTTTGCTTATACATAAAGAGTAAAATGAATAATGTAAAGTAAGGTCAAAGGCACTAGCAAACAATGAAAGTTGACAGAACAACTCTGCATGTTATAATACAATAGGGAACTCTGGAATTTCAAAGAACAGCATTTTGATAAAAGCAGAAATAATAACTGGGGGTGAGAGTGTACCTAATCCAGAAAAAAGATCCCTTTTAATATAGTTAAGGTAGAATGAAGTGTCCAATTCACCAGTTACATACATGCTTTCTACTCTTACCTCTGAAAAATCTTACATATTCATATAAAGTTACCTTCTTCCTTCTACTGACACACGTTATATAGATTTAAATAGCTGATTTAAGTTGTTATTGAGTGTTACTGAATACATGAGTTAAATTATCAATAACAATATGCTATTCTTCTAAAGAATAAATAAAAGAGAAGCACATGGGATTTTCACTACTTTTATATGTACTATCTTTATATGAACTGGTCTCTACAGTTCAAAGTCTACAAAAGAAAACAAAAACAATCATAAGATGATAACAGACCCTACCTGAATTTACCAAAAAATGGTTTTAGAAAACCATAAATTAACAAGCAGAGACATTACTTTGCCAACAAAGGTCCCTCTAGTCAAAGCTATGGTTTTTCCAGTAGTCATGTATGGATGTGAGAGTTGGACTATAAAGAACGCTAAGGGCAAAAGAATTGATGCTTTTGAACTGTGGTGTTGGAGAAGACTGTTGAGAGCCCCTTAGACTCCAAGGAGATCCAACCAGTTCATCCTAAAGGAAATCAATCCTGTATTTTCATTGGAAGGACTGATGCTGAAGCTAAAACTCCAATACTTTGGCCACCTGATGTGAAGACCCCACTCATTTGTAAAGACCCTGATGCTGCGAAAGATTGAAGGCAGGAGGAAATGGGGACGACAGAAGATGAGACTGTTGGATGGCATCACCGACACGATGGACATGAGTTTGAGTAAGCTCCGGGAATTAGTGATGCACAGGGAAGCCTGGAGTGCTGAAGTCCATGGGGTCGCAAAGAGTTGGACATGACTGAGCGACTGAACTCAACTCAACTCAACTGAATTCCTTCTACTGAAAACCTACAAATTGACTCATTCTGCACAGGAAGTAAGTTAAACTGAATCATAAAGACTGAAGAGGACTTGAGCAAGCAAACAAAAAGTAAGTTATTCATACTCCACAGTTTAAGGGCTCAGTCTCTTAAGACTGCTCCCACTTCAGAAACCAATGCAAGCCCCTATACCATAACTACCATCTGAAGTTCACATTCTTTGTTGACCTGGCAGATTATTTTAAAACAGGAAGAGCCTTGGGAATATAAATTTATTTAGTGTTTTACAGATCTGTTTCACAAAAGTACATTCCTTGCCTGTACCCTGCAATGTCCTTTAAGACACTGTACAATTTCTTTCCATAAAATAGAGACTAAATGAGAAAAACTGGTCCCATCTCCTTTTTTGTCAAATTTCTCACTTACCAATAGTATTCAACTTTTCATTCCTACTTATTTATAACCAAGGTATATAAATGGAAATGCCTGACTTAAATCATTCCCCTTTCACCTATTGTCATGTCCTCCATGACTTCTATTTAGTCATTCAAAAATATATTAATACATTATTTCTATAACATTCTAGAAACATAGTGAAAAAGAATCAACCCATGTGCCTAAGAAGTCAACAAGTTAACAAACAAATTGTAAACAAAATAATGTGATAAAAGATAAGACAGTGGTTATGCTCAGAGCACTAAGAAAGCAAGGTGAGGGAATGATTAATTCCACCTGGCAAAGAGAAGGTTAAAAACATCTGTGATAAGTGAAACAAGCCCTAAGAATTAAAGAGTGTTTGTTAGATGAAGTCTATAGCAAAGAGCAAGAACCATGGTAGACAGATAAGAGTATCTAATGTGCTAAGGGACTGGGAAATTGCCCCACACCTAAATTAGGGGAGAGGGCAAAGGAAAGGAAAGCAGTTTCTACAGGACATTGCAAAATGGAGCTCAGGTTAATTCTTCACTTATAGAACCCATTACAGGAGTGGAGACCATGTTTTTCTGTCAAAGACTTCTCCTAGAGACCCTAAAAAAACAACACCTGAAGCTTCAGGTACCAGAAGAGGAAAACCTGAGAGACCAGGGTAAAACAGGGAAGAACATTCCTGACTCCATATTTGATCTATTCTGTTTAGTTTAACCTTTGTATTCTATTGCTTTTGTTATAAGTTAAGAATGCTGCATAATAGGAACAGTGCCTGGTGCAAAGTACTCCAATATTTGTTTAATATGTCATTTAGCATATAGACTAATACAGTAATTAGAGCTATGTGTGGATGATTACCCACAGAAGACATTAAATCTTTTTCAAGGTCTTTGAAGCTGATGAAATCTCTGAATCAACTTTTCCCAGTGGGAGGGGCTATGGGTAAACTTATGGTTGTTTCACATTGATATTTGGTAGAAAGCAATCCTTCAATTAAAAACAAATACATAAATAAACAGAAAACACACATACATTCAATTTTGCATATAATTTCAGGGCTTCACAGACGACATAACATCTATGTCTGCATCAATCAGGATTCTATTGAACTCAGGATTAATCACCACCAATAACAGATTAAGAAGAGGAAAGGAACACTGAGGACACCAAAATTAAGGAGCAAATGGATGTAGAGATTGCAGCAAAGTTCTGAAAACTAATAAGAGAGCCTAATGCTGCACTCAATATGCAAGCAAACGTGGAAAACTCAGCAGTGGCCACAGGACTGGAAAAAGTCAGTTTTCATTCCAATTCCAAAGAAAGACATTGCCAAAGAATGCTCAAACTACCACACAATTCCACTCATCTCACATGCTAGTAAAGTAATGCTCAAAATTCTCCAAGCCAGGCTTCAGCAATACGTGAACCAGGAACTTCCTGATGTTCAAGCTGGTTTTAGAAAAGGCAGAGGAACCAGAGATCAAATTGTCAACATCCCCTGGATCATGGAAAAAGCAAGAGAGTTCCAGAAAAACATCTATTTCTGCTTTATTGACTATGCCAAAGCCTTTGACTGTGTGGATCACAATAAACTGTGGAAAATTCTAAAAGAGATGGGAATACCAGAGCACCTGACCTGCCTCTTGAGAAATCTGTATGCAGGTCAGGAAGCAACAGTTAGAACTGGACACAGAACAACAGACTGGTTCCAAACAGGAAAAGGAGTACGTCAAGGCTGTATATTGTCACTCTGCTTATTTAACTTCTATGCAGAGTACGTCATGAGAAACGCTGGACTGGAAGAAACACAAGCTGGAATCAAGATTGCCAGGAGAAATATCAATAACCTCAGATATGCAGATGACATCACCCTTATGGCAGAAAGTGGAAGAAGAGAGAGTGAAAAAGTTGGCCTAAAGCTCAACATTCAGAAAACGAAGATCATGGCATCTGATCACTTCATGGGAAATAGACGGGGAAACAGTGGAAAGTGTCAGACTTTATTTTGGGGGCTCCCAAATCACTGCAGATGGTGACTGCAGCCATGAAGACGCTTACTCCTTGGAAGAAAAGTTATGACCAACCTAGATAGTATATTCAAAAGCAGAGACATTACTTTGCTGACTAAGGTTCGTCTAGTCAAGGCTATGGTTTTTCCTATGGTCATATATGGATGTGAGAGTTGGACTGTGAAGAAGGCTGAGCACCTAAGAATAGGTGCTTTTGAACTGTGGTGTTGGAGAAGACTCTTGAGAGTCCCTTGAACTGCAAGGAGAGCCAACCAGTCCATCCTAAAGGAGATCAGCCCTGGGATTTCTTTGGAAGAAATGATGCTAAAGCTGAAACTCCAGTACTTTGGCCACCTCATGTGAAGAGTTGACTCACTGGAAAAGACTCTGATGTTGGGAGGGATTGGGGGCAGAAGGAAAAGGGGACGACCGAGGATGAGATGGCTGGATGGCATCACAGACTCGATGGACGTGAGTCTGAGTGAACTCCGGGAGTTGGTGATGGACAGGGAGGCCTGACGTGTTGCGATTCATGGGGTCGCAAAGAGTCGGACACAACTGAGCGACTGAACTGTACTGAACTGAACGCTATTAAGAAACCAACAAAAGAATTTTTCACAGGGAATGATCTGCAATGACAAATGTAATATAGATGTACAAAACAGATACATTAGACTGGGCATTAGATCTCTCTAGCAATCTTACTAATAGAGTACTGAAACCAAGTTGTGGTTGTTTCACTGAATAAAGAGAAGTAGAGATAGTGAGAATATACAACTAAAATCCCCTCATTTTCAATAAATATTTTTTCCAATACTCATTCAATGCCAATTATAGGCCAAGCTTTGTGCTAAACATCCTATCCATACTCTGCCCAAATACCCTATTCTCAAGAGACCTGACTGACTATACCCTCCTTCAACTGTCTTTCCCACCTCCAAATTCCTCATATATTTAATAATAAACATCAGTAATTTTCAACTGGCTGAATAAATAAACCATATACCTACTTTTTACAGAGCCCAATAAACACTAAGAGATTTTTAGTATATGTCTTTTATAAATATGTGATAAATTTTCCTATTACAAGAATCACACTAGTCTTTGAACTAACAATTTCCATTACTTAAAGATGGTATTCAATGGAATTCTTAAAAGACACAGGTCAACTGACACTCCCTCTGCAAAAAATAGAAACAAAAACTATCCCTGAGGGTCCTTCCATCACCCTTTTGTTACCGTAAGTCTCTGAAAGAAAAATCTATAATATTCTTTTCCTATAAGTGCCCTAAAATATAATTTTAATTCTACTCATTAATTACAAATGAGCAAATGGTATACTAAGTGAGTTGTCTATGATACTAAAAAAATCATTCCAACACTAAAAAAATGACTTACAGTTTTTCTTTGTGATGATTTGTTAACATTCTTATATATGTGTATATATATAATTTAGCCACGCCAGGTTAGTTGCATCATGCAGAATCTTCTTTTTTTCATGTTGTGTATGCAGGATCTTTGGGGCTTTTTTTTTTTCTTTTGATCATGGCTTGTGGAATCTTTAGATGCAGCATGCTTACCCTTAGATGAGGCTCATCAATATTTCCCTGACCAGAGATCAAATCTAGATCCATGGCATTGGGATCACAGAGTCTTGGCTACTGGACCACCAGGGAAGTCCTTAATGTTCATTTTTACTCCTACTAATAATTCATTTAGTCAACAGATTACTGAGTTCCTCCAGTATGTCACCCTCTAGAACAAGAAAGGCCTGGGCCCTCTATTCATTCTAGTTCTTCTAAACTTTGGAGTGGGGATAGGAATGGGAGGGGATGGGGGGTGGGGTCGGGAAGGGGGGCATGAAGGCTCTCTGAAGAATTAATGTCTTCTGAGCAGAATTCTAAGAAATGATAGAGTATAATAGGTAGAGTAAGACTAGAATAAGGTGGTAAGAACACTTTGATCAGAAGCCGTCTATGGGGTCGCACAGAGTCTGACACGATTGAAGCAACTTAGCAGCAGCAGTCTTAAGACAAGAGGAGCATGGCATGTAGGGAATTCAACAAAAGCCAGCATGGCCAGATCAAAGAGTAACGGGGAGAGTGAAGTCGTTCAGTCGTGTCCGACTCTTTGCGACCCCATGGACTGTAGCCCACCAGGCTCCTAGGTCCATGGGATTTTCTAGGCATAAATACTGGAGCGGGTTGCCATTTCCTTCTCCAGGGGATCTTCCCGACCCAGGGATTGAACCCAGGTCTCCCGCATTGTAGGCAGACACTGCACTGTCCAAGCTACCAGGGAACTGGGTGAGTAGCTGAAGATAAAGCTGGAGACACATGCAGGAGCCAGATCATTTTTTATGTTATTTAATAGTTTAAAAGCACCTCAACATATTTTTCCCTTTTGCTCAACAAACCTGTTAAGTAATTATTTACTCATCTAAGTAAGTATGTCACTCATCTTTATAATGTCCAGAGCCTAAGGTCTAAGCTACTCAGTTAAATCACCTCGACTGCATCTACTCGTTTCCTATGCGTCTACACATGATATTGTGTACTATCATCTAGGAAATTTATGTTGAACATACCTTCAAAATAGCACTTTCAAAAAAACCATTAACTATTTGAAACATTTTTTCAAAAGCATTAAAAAAAATAGCCACATAGCTATTGAAAGAATAAATCCTCACACAAGCCTTTTAAAACTATGTTTTTACAAGTCTAACTTTCTCCATCAGATTATGAGCTCCCTAAAGGTAGGGACTGTGTGTTACTTAATTTGGTATCATCAAGATCTAGCACTAAGAACTTAATACTTTAATATAATAGATTGCCCAGTACAGGTAGAAACACGGTGGTTCACAGTATACTAGAGGCCACGAAATCAATAATAAATCACTGAATTAGTTCCAGGACAAAGGAATTTTGCCTTTTCACATTATTGTTTGCAACTTTTGATACTAGAGAGATTTACTCGACACTGACAACCAATACAACTCCCAGTCCACGCGTTATCAGGCGTTTTTTAATAAAATATTTTAAATAAATAACAGCATTTAAATATCCGAACAAACAAGCTACTGAAGTCTACTGTGAAAAACGCTGGATATATAAATTTCAATTACACAAATTCCATGTCTTAGAGAAACTCAAGGTTCTTTTCTTAAGCATGCACGCCTCCCACTCAAGATTTTAAGAAGGGAAAATCTCTTTCAGAATTGGTTCAAAGTTTGACTGCTTCCAAATTTAAAGACAAACTCCACCTCATTAAACGAGAACTTATTTCACCTTCAGAAAAGGAATTACTGGCAGGGAATAAAAAGCAAGTTGGGTCATGTGTGTAAATTCGTCTTGAGGTGAGTGGGCATTGGGCGATTGTGTTCACCTATGGCTGATTCGTGTCAATGTATGGCAAAACAAATACAGTATTGTAATTAAAAAAATAAATAAATTTAATTAAAAAAATAAAATAAAAGGGGGGAAATCAGAAACCCAGTTTTGAAGAGAGAAGGGAATGTAAACTGGTAGGGGAAAGAATCAGATATGTTTACGGGTTTTCCACACACTTTACTACACAGAGTTGTACCCCTTATAGAGTATTTGAAAGACCTTTACAGGCCCTGGATTTCTCGGCGGCAAAGACGCTTCAGCGGGCAGCTATCCCGCCTCCTCCGCGCCGCCCAGCAGCCACAGGAAAAGTGTGACAGCCGCAGATCTCGGTTGTCTTATAAAGGAAGCTGCCCTTGGCCGCTGGATGGGCGCGGTGGTAGGCCGGTTGGTGAGTCAGTCTACCGACCCAAGGGGGTGAGGACCACCGCAGACTTCAGTCAAGCCACCTCCACCTCAGCCAACTACCTCAGCTATCACCTCAGCTCGGCCGGACCAGAGCCGAAGAGAGATCGGAGAATCCAGGTCCCCGAGGACAGCAGGTACTCCCGAACCGCTTCCTGCGGCTTTCGGTCTCTCCGCGGCCACCCCGCCCGCAGTTACCTTCCCAAGTGACATCGTACAGCTCTGACACCTTCGCCATCTTCTCAGAACCTGGAGGCGGTTGGGTGAGGGGGCGGGGAGACGTGGTCACGCGACACGATACCAAGCAGTGGCGAATTACGACACCATTTCTCATTGGCCGAGGGAGCGAAGGGGGCGGGACCCGTTGCGCACGTGCACGCGGCTCTAACTGAGGGCAGTCGGGGAACTGGGCGGAGCCAGCTGGGCGGCGCGCGGCGCGCTGGGACTGTGAGGACACTCTGGCGGAGCCGCTGGAGCCGGCTTGGCTTGAGGTGTGTGTTTTACCATGACTTAACAAAAGCTGGGTTGTTTTCTTTCTTCTTCATTTTTTTTAATGTATGCCATCCCTCGTTGTTCCTTTTTTTTCTACATGGGTGCTTCATTCTCTCAGTTCAGTTCAGTTCACTTCATTCTCTACTCACTCCCTAATCAGTACCTTATTCTCTTCCTGACCTGCTGCAGTGCAGCATTCAGCTCGAATCTCTCATCTGTGCCCAACTTTACTCCTTCATTGATTTGCCTTCCATTTCTTTTTAATGTTCGGCAAAACTGATACACTTCAAAAAAAAAATGTTCTTTAAATATGTTTGAGGAACTAAGCAGGGTTCTGTGTTTGCACAATATGCCCCTGTGGCCGAGGACTTAATGTTCACACGAAGGGCATCCTGCCGAGCTAAACCTTTAGTTAACGCTCCCTGTGCGTCACTGTCTGCTTGCTTGCCACTCTAGATTTGAAACTCCATAGAAGCAGTCGATGTAATGATTATAAGGAAATATGAATGAATATACAAATCAAATGAGACCTTCACAGCCCCTCCACTTCGCTCCTCTTTAATCGCATGGGGAACCTCCAGGCTAATTGCTTTCAGGAAACCTTTGAACCTGGAGCTAGGGGAAAAAATGTCTGCATTGGAAGCAAAATAATTGAGAGTCATAAGCGGATATTTGGGCTTCCCTGGTAACCGTAAAGAGTTTGCGTGCAATGCGAGAGACCCGGGTTGCATCCCTGGGTCAGGAAGATAGATCCCCTGGAGAAGGGAATAGAAACCCACTCCAGTATTCTCGCCAGGAGAAGCCCATGGACAGAGGAGACTGGCGGGCAACAGTCCGTGGGGTTGCAAAGAGTCAGACACGACTAAGTGATTAACACTTATGACATAAGCGTATGTTGAGTATTTGAACCAATGAGAACATAAAAATATAAAGCGGAAATACGTAAAGAGAAGAAAGAAGGCTAGAAATCTCTGCATGAAAGATATAGTTGATGGCCAGTGAAGAAGAAACAGTCAAGATATGAGAAAAAAGGAAAACAGAGTCCTATCCCATATGCCAAAGGAATAGAGTTAAAAAAAAAAAAAAACCTGTCACTGGCACCTGCTCAAGGGAAGTTGCATATAAAGAGAGGCTACTCATCAATATAAAAAGAAAATATCTACTTGAATTGTTACCAAGATTAAAAGAGATACTGCATGACACTCAGGGAAGTAACAGTCCTGTGCCTATAAGTAGTATCTGTATACTGATGCCCAAATGTACAAATCCAGCAGTCCTTACTTCTGCCCCAAAACCCAATTCTACTTTCTTGACATATCCACTTAGATAACTAGTATGTATCTCAAATTTAACATCTCCCAAACAGAAGTCTGTATTCCTGCCATCGTGGCCCCCATCAGAATTGGTGGAACATCCACATGGTTTCACAAACTAAAATTCTAGCAACCCCTTTATATCAAGTCTGTTAGCAGATCTTGTAATGTGTGCTTCCAAATTCATCTATTTCTTTTTTTTTTTTTTTGTCTCCACTGCTACTACCTTAATTGATGCTAAGATCATCACTCACCTGAATGAGTGTCATAGTCTCCTAACCTCCTTAGCTTCATTCTTGCTGTATAAATCTATTTTCTATACAGTAGTACTCCTGGTCTTTTAAAAGAAAAACAATCAAACACACACACACACACACACACACACACAAAGTCCTTTGCTTACCATTCTCAAATGGCTCCCCGCCAGCAACTAAAATATACTCTATAAACACTTTACCATGGTTTACAGGGTTTTACTCAATGCAGCTCCCTCCTTCATCTCTTCCTTCATATCTTACTATTCTCTTTTCATTAGATCCCAACCATTTTCATCTGTTTCTATTTCTCAGATATGTCAAATTCCCGTCTGCTTTGGGTCTGGCATTTACCCAGAGGGCATGAAAGCCCAAGGAGTTGTCTTTGAATGACTTACAATGGGTACAGCAAGACCCTGATGCTGGGAAAGATTGAAGGTAGGAGGAGAACGGGATGACTGAGGATGAAATGGTTGGATGACATCACCGACCTGATGGACATGAGTTTGAGCAAGCTCCGGGAATTGGTGATGGACAGGAAAGCCTGGTGTGTTGGAGTCCATGTGGTCACAAAGAGTCGAACATGACTGAGCAACTGAATTGATAACAAATACATCTAATTGAGGGATAAATATTTTCCACTCTCTTTAACTAAATGCCCTTGTAGCCAGCTACTGTTGTCTGTCAGGCAATAAACTATGTGACATAAGGTTAAAAAAATCAGTAGAGTTTTTGAGCTGTAAACTAAAATAATTTCATTTTAGATTTATAAGGAACTTGTGATTATTTTGGAAACCATATGTCAAACATTTTTGCCTGGATCTTACATTAAGGAATACGTTTTACATCACACAGTATGCATATAAATATTTAAAACTGAAACAGCATTTGCACACTAGCTTTGTAATGTGTCTTGACATATATTGGGGCCTCCCAGGTGGCTCAGTGGTTAAGAACCCTCCTGCCAGTGCAGGAGACAGAAGAGACGCTGGTTTGATACCTGGGTCGGGAAGATCCCCTGAAGGAGGGCATGACAATCCACTCCAGTATTCTTGCCTGGAGAATCCCATGGACAGAGGAGCTTGTCAGGCCACGGTCCATAGGGTCACAATAAGTTGGACATGGCTGAAGTAACTTAGCACGAATGCAAGTCCTCTATATTTTCTATTCAAATTGAATAAATTCCATTTTATTTTATAAAAATATTTGTTATGACCCAGTAATAGGGTAAGAACCCATATTTTGAAAATCACTAATGGACATTGTTCATGTTTCTTAATCTGAGGTCCTGAAATTAAATTGTTTGCTCAAGTTCTTGTTACTAGTAGATAACAAAGATGAGAAAATCATAGGGAGAAGATGAGTTATTTGGTTCATTATGAAAGATGAATATTTACAGGAAAAATGTTTGTCACCAGTAGTACTCTCTGAAGTGAGGAAAGTGACTTTTCATACTTTAGGACATCTCAGATGGCCAATAAAACTTGCTTTCCTCAGACATACTTGGGAGAAAACTGGCATGTCAGTAACAAAACTTCTGTATTCTTTTTTAACATTTTATAATGTAATTATAAAATAAATAAAAAGAAATATCTTCTGTAGATAAAACCACAACCTTGGAAATATGAACATCAAGCATACTTTCTATAAATCTACCTTTACAAATGTTTTCCAACTTGTACCTTTCATCTTCCTATTCCTTTGAAAAAGTTTTCATTCATGCATATTAAAAATTTTAATCCAGTTTATCTGATTGAACAGCTGCCCGGTACTGGTAACAAATATCAGGAAACTATCCAAGCAGACAAATATTAGATTATGCCATGTCCAGCACCATGGGAAGTACTGTTTCATTTAATGCTTTCAACAGCAGAAGAAAAAGGGACATGGATGTGATCTATTACATGCTTTTCAAAATATGAACCTATCATATGATTTTCATTTTTTCCTACAAAATCATGTTTGAATAGTTAAAATATCAACACAATAGAATGAGTTAGGGTTAGAAAGGAATAACTTTGAATAAGCTCACATTTTCTTTGAGACAGGATAAACTTTGATTATTTATCAAGCCAGATTGCCCCACAAAGTGCTTTAGGAGGGCTTCTTATGATCATGGTGTCTTAATTAATGTCTTCAGATATTATGAAAGACTAAAGCAACTTCTTAAATTTAATAAGTTTTATGACATTTATAAAATGTACATTAACAGGACAAAGCATAATACCATTGTAATTCATTTTTGCAGTATTCAACAGTCATCAAATCTTTTATTTAGAATCTATTATCTGCTTTGTTCTGTGTTAATCAAAGTGAATTCAAATATTCTACATCATGAAGCATAGTTTATAACCTCAGTTTACTACTCTGATGATTATCTATCAAAGTAAATTAGTCTTAATGGAACTCTCATATAAAATTTATTGTAGCTTTTGAATTGTGTTATTGTTTCTAATTAGTGAATAATAACCACAATCCCTTTGTATTTAAGGGAAACTACTACTTGTTTCATCTTAACAATAGATTCTTACTGTGACATGTTCATAGTTGGAAGAAAATTTTCCTTAGAGTTTTATTTACCAAATCCAGATTACTATAGAGTTGTTTTAGGAACCTTCTGAACCTTGTTTTTATTACATTTTTTGAAAGTTATGTAATTTAATACATTCCCACAAAACCCAAGAGCCTATGCCTTCTTTATTGGCCCATCCACAGCATTTAGGCACCCCTGGTTTTTCCAAGTTTGCCATCATTTACAATATGTGTGCTTTAAAATTTGCCAGCCATTCATTCCACATGTAATTATATTATTTTTTTTTAAAAAAAAAAAAGGAGAATCTCTGGGAAGCACTTCCAGTAAAATCACTTTGGTCCTTTCACAGTAGAATTCACAGACTGATAATTACCCCTTTGTGCCATGGTTGTAAGAATGGAGAGCAAAGCACATCCAGAAAGAGTACACCCAGAATTTCTCCCACATGGGCAATAAATTAGAGCTATTTCTTTTGAGATTTATAACTATACTTAAAACTCCACTTTTTCAAATGATATTTATTTAATTTCCCCAAAGTGCATTTTCAGTTCTGCTACACATGTACATCTGTGCATATGTAACAGTTCTTTTGCAAAAATATGTTTTCGTAAATATTCCTTTGGGTATCAAACATCTGGGAGTCTCTACGTACTATCACTGTGACCTGGGGGGTCTCTGGAGCCCATCTAGATTCCACTTTCTACAATAGAACTATAACTGAATTCTTTACTTGAAAAATATTCTTGAGAGTATTTTTTACTAAACAAAAGTCACACAAAAATATACTGAATATTAACATATATTTTTATAGTAACATATTATCTTATTGCATATGTAATTTTCATTTTTCGACCATCCCTCTCTTTGGTGGTTTGGTAGCATCACTTTAGCCACAAGTGGCTAAGTTATTTGCTCAGACCTGTATCTTACCCTTGCCACTAAGCCACAAGGTCATCTTTACTGGCCGTCTTTTGCTTTTTAAGATCATGCTGACCACTCTTGGCTAAAGTTGGCTTTTAACCACATTGGACATAATGTTGCCCTACTTCAGATCATAAATCATGTGCTTTTTTCTTTTCATATAGGAGAGTTTATTTAAATTCATGGATTTATGTAAGAAAGATACTGGTTTCCTGGCAGAACATCTCTAAGAAAACTGCCCACTCTAAATCCATTCTGCCAACCTATCCAACACCACCTCATTCCTGAGGAAAGAGCATAATGTCAACTTTTTAAAACTTTACGTAACATAATTTTCTAAATTGTACTTACAATTTTTTATCTTAAAGCTGTGAAGTAAGGGACAATATAGGTATGCTCCCAAAGCTGCCATTTAGTTCAGATTGTTCCCACCTGACTAGAAATTATCTCAGCATTGTAATATTTAGCCTCCTCTGTTCATCATGTTTCTATCATTATTTCTTTTGCATCTTTTAATAATCGACTTGAACATTTGTCATGTGGGTGGTGTGGGAGCAGGGACAGGCAAAGCAGGAATGATTTCATCTGATGCAGTTTTTCTAGCAATAGCAAGATTATGGAATATTAAATATAACCTCAATCTAATCATGAGAAAACATCAATCAAACCCAAACTGAGAGCTGTTCTATAAAAATAACGGATAGTGCTCATCAGGGATTGGCAGTGGCATTACATATAGCTCTTGTGAACTTTCAGACAAATTATTAATTTTAAGCACTCACTGATAGATTCTCATGTCATATACTTAGTGGAATTAAGGGTATAGATTTAGATTTATGAAAGAATCCCCAAAGTAGTTTTATTAGTTATAAATTGTATATACTGTGCCATAGAGGATGTGGAGCTCCTTTACATTCTAGGTAATAGCAGTGGATTCTTTGCTAACATACATGTGCATCAGCTTGCTGAGTTTTTATCCCAGGTGGAGGTATATAAATTAAGTAATTTGAACAAATTATTTTAACTTCATTGAACACTAGTTTCCTCATATGTTAAATGAGCATAATAATATTTAATAATTAATGAGGATTTTCCCTGATGGCTCAGTGGTAAAGGAACCACCTGCAGTGCAAGAGACCTGGCTTCAATCCCTGGGTTGGGAGGAAAAGGGAATGGCTACCTACTCCAATATTCTTGCCTGGAGAATCCCATGACAGAGGAGTCTGGAAGTCTGCAGTCCATGGGGTCACAGAATCAGACACTACTGAGTGACTAACACACACACAAGTAATAAAAAATTCCTCACACAACTCTAACATATGGCATAATCATACTCTTAGTGTTATATACAAGTTATTGAGTACTTATATATGAGGCACTATACATTTGTAGGCTGCTCTTTGTAGATTATTACATTTAATTCTTACAACAACCCCACTTTACAGATGAAAGAACAGTTAGGGTAGGTTGAATAACTTCCCCAAACACTTCCTCCGTCACACAGTAGGTTCTTAGTAATTAGTATCTCTGTCATTTGGGGCCTCTGAGAAGCAGATGATGGGGTGGGACTGCAAGAGATTTACTAGGGGAAAATCTGTGTAAAAGATAAAAGGGGAAGAAAACAAGATTGGGTAGGGAATGCTTTCAGATATGATGCATATCTGATACCTGCAAAAGGAGAGTAGAAAGCAGAATTGGACAGAAAGTCTCAAAGAGTCCATGATTTATGTCTGACTAAGTATCAGCCAACTCAATGAGAAAAGCTCCTGAGCAAAGATTACCCACTACATAGTCTATGGGGCTTCCCAGTGGTGCTAGTGGTAAAGAATGTGCCTACCAATGCAAGAGACACCCTGTATGCGAGACAGCCAAAGAGACATAGATGTCTAGAGTAGTCTTTTGGACTCTGGGAGAGGGCGAGGGTGGGATGATTTGGGAGAATGGCATTGAAATATGTATAATATCATATGTGAAACGAATCACCAGTCCAGGTTTAATGCATGATACAGGGTGCTCGGGGCTGGTGCACTGAAATGACCCAGAGGGATGGGATGGGGAGGGTGGTGGGAGGGGGTTCAGGATGGGGAACACATGTACACCCATGGTGGATTCATGTCAATGTATGGCAAAACCAATACAATATTGTAAAGTAAAAACATAAAAAATAAAACAATAATTAAAAAATAAATAAACTGATGAGATACCTTTGGGGAAAAAAAAGAGATGCAGGTTCAATCCCTAGGTAGGGAAAATCCCCTGGAGGAGGGCATGGTAATCCGCTCCAGTATTCTTGCCTGGAGAATCCCATGGACAGAGGAGCCTGGCAGACTACAGTCCATAGGGTTGTAAAGAGATGGACATGACTAAAGCAACTTAGCACACATTAATCTACAGTGGGCAAAATAGCCAGGCCTTAGGACCCCTAAATGTTCGGTCATTGGCTGGAGGCTGCCTGGAAGTGCATCACCTCAGCTCACAAGCTGAGATAAATTCTGAAGCCTTTGATAGCTAGAGGCTGCCAGTTCCTTGCCCTCCTTGCAGCTGAATAGCAAGTTCTTTCTTGAAGATTCTAACTGCACCTCCATAACTGCCACAGTAACCATTATTATTATTTCCATTCTGGATGTGAGCTTCCTTTTTGATGAGAGGTAGGGGTGTGTGTTCACCTGTAGTAATAGCTAGACTCAGAAGCTACTTGACATACATAGCTCAGAAGCTGTTAAAAAGCTATTTGACATATGAAAATTTTATTTCAAGTCCACGGAATGTCTTTTACTCGTAATTTATTAATAGCTTAGCAATGGTTGCCTTGTGTTGAAGAAAAGACATTTTGTGAAATATATCCGGCCCACAGAGGCTTGAAATTTTACTTGTGTTTTTATGAGATGCAAATCAGGAATTACTCACTTTTTCTTGGGTTGAGAATTATTAATGCTGCTACCTTTGAGAAATTATCTAGAACTTCATATTTCTTTTTACTCAGATGCCAAATATATCCAAGTAACTCAGAATTTTTAAACATCTTCCCAAGAATAATAGTATAACTCTCAAAACTGGCAGCATTTCTAAAATTGTATAACTCAAGATCTCCATGAAATACTATAAAATTACAAAAACATTGACTGAAATGCTTCTTGATAATTCACTGGGTAACTGCCATACTATATCATCGATGATTGTTTGTTAATAAACTTAAGCAAGACTATAGTTTCTCAGTACTTGTCCCCCAAACAGATAATTGATTACAGGTCTGAAACATAAATAGGGCATGAATCCAACAACCCTCACTGTCATGCTACTCTTCTGAATGCTGAGGCAGCTCCAGTTACTGTCTGCCTTGCTACACAGATGTCCTTCTAGGTAGAACATTGCATGTGTTTCACATTCCAGGCTGCCAGAAGGACTGATAAAGTGAAATCACTACCTAATGGGAAGAGGCAGATTGCTTCCCATATTCACATTTTGAATAGTAAAGTTATTGAAGGATTTTACATTTTAAAGAAAGAATAAAAGCAATAAAGAAGTGGTGAACAAAGGAGACTTTGTTAGTTATTTTTAGGGAACAATTACATGGGACCCAGTAGCCATGAATCTCAGTACACAAATTCATGTGTGCAAGGACAAAATACACCTTCTTATAAAACTCAGTTTTTATTCTTGGAAGAAGAGAGAAATTTAATCTCAGTTAGGTTGGAGTTTGTCCTGCATCTCTCTGACTCCGACTCTTTGTCACTCAGTTATGTCTGACTCTTTGCCACCTTTCGGACTGTAGCCCACCAGGTTCCTCTGTCCATGGTATTTTTCAGGTGAGGATACTGGAGTGGATTGCCATTTCCTTCTCCAGGGGATCTTCCCTACCCAGGGATTGAACCTTCATTTCCTATGTCTCTTGCATTGCAGGCAGATTCTTTACGTGCTGAGCCATTGGGGAAGCCCTGCACTTTTGCCTCCTCCTATTTCAAGGCTACTCTGACTCATGTGAAAGTGATTTGCAAAATATTTAACAACCCATAGGGCAAGTTCACCAACTGTGGTTCAGTTCAGTTCAGTCTCTCAGCCGTGTCCAACTCTTTGCGACCCCATAGACTGCAGCACACCAGGCCTCCCTGTCCGTCACCAACTCCCAGAGTTTACTCAAACTGATCCATCGTGTTGGTGATGCCATCCAACCATCTCATCCTCTGTCGTCCACTTCTCCTCCCAACTTCAATCTTTCCCAGCATCAGGATCTTTTCAAATGAGTCAGTTCTTCACATCAGGTGGCCAGCAGTCCTTCCAATGAATTTCCTTTAGGATGGACTGATTTCCTTTAGGATGGACTGACTGATCTCCTTGCAGTCCAAGGGACTCTCAAGAGTCTTCTCCAACACCACAGTTCATAAGCATCAATTCTTCAGCCCTCAGCTTTCTTTATAGTCCAACTCTCGCATCCATACATGACTACTAGAAAAACCATAACCTTGACTAGATGGACCTTTGTTGACAAAGTAATGTCTCTGCTTTTTAATATGCTATCTGGGTTGGTCATAACTTTCCAACTGTGGTAGGAGCCTTCAAGATGACCCCCAATTATTTTCACTCCTGGTTAGTATACCCTGTGTGTCTCTTCCACAGTGATAGGGATGACCTGTGTCATCAGTTGGTTATTTCAGAGATGATGGAGTGTGACTTTGCAGGCTAAGTCATAAAAGACATTGTAGCTTCTGCCTCGCTCTCTCTTAGGTCACTCATTATGGGTAAGGTGGATGCTGTGCCACTGCAGACATTCAAGCAGCTTCACAGAGAGGGCCACATGGTAGGGAACTGAGGCCCCCTGCAACTTGCCGACCATATGAGTGACATACCTTAAGACTGGTCCTCCTGCCTCAGTCAAGACTGTAGACCCAGCTGACATCATAACTACAAACTCATGATATACCATGAGCTAGAGCAGCTCAGCTAAGCTGCTTCCTAATTCCTGGCTCACAGAAACTTTGAGATAACAAATCATTATTATTGCTGTAAGCTGCCAATTTTGGAGTACGATGTGCTATGACATGAGATAACTAATACATCAACCAGTCAGAAAGGATGCAGATGCCAGGTTTGGTGCTTATGAAGCATCCTGGAGATTCCTCAGCCATCCCAGGCTAGTCCTTTAGGGAGAGTAGGTGATTCTGGGTGAATGACTATAAACGAAAACAAAGTACTTTGATAATTTATCAACCATTACAGCCATACAAGTTATATATGAGTCACGCTTATGTAGTCTTAAGACATAGGGAAGTCTGCCTGATTTTCCAGTTAGCAATACAGCCCTTGTTTCTCTCCACAAATGCCTGTGGTTCTCCTGACTACTTTTGGATCCCATGGCTGGATATATGGCTTTCTCCCCTGGAACCACAAAACTCTGCTTTAATCAGCTCCCCTAGAGTATTTTCTTCCTATCTACCACTCCTGCCCCAGCCCTGCAAGAGCAATATTTTAGTCTCAGGGAGGTTCCCCGACACCCTCAGTGCCTGTTCCCTAGGGACTGTCTTACTTGTGGTTTATCCAGAAGCACCTACATATATCCTCTTCAGTGGGTTTTGAAAACCAAAGCCAGAAAAGTGAGGTTCTTGCTGTCCCAGTTTTCTCCCCGGACACTTTCTCCTTCTGAGAGAGGTTCAGGATCTATAGGAGAGTGAGGAAAGTTTCACTCTCAGAGACACAAACTCACAAAGAGACAGAAACTGAGAAAAGAATAGCACTTCTTACCTCAAAAATGTCCAACTACCTTACCTCCAGAGAAGTTAATATCTGGTTGCTGAGAAACTGTGGTACTGACTGGGACATGATTATTTCAGCAAAGTTCAACAAGTTCTAATTATAGCCATTTGCTCTAATTCCCTGGTGATAAAACAGCTCCTTGGTTTGCTTTTCCAAGTACCTAGATACCTTGAAGGAGATACTTTGCTCACCCAGTCAGTATGCACTATTCAGGTTTTATATCTCTTTCCTAGAGAAATCCTTGCCTGACTTCTCCAGATCAGGAGTAGGTGCCCTGCTTGTAGGCTTCGGTATTCCTGGCACTTCTGTCTCCCTAAAAGCACTTATCTCACTCCTCTACAATCATTGCTTATGTCTAAGCGCTGTTTGACACCTGTGTGTCGTGTTCATGATCTTTCCCCAGAGACTCAATAAATATTTGTGGAAAATAAGCTCTATTAAAAAGTGCTCACCAATCTGGGGCTTTATAAACCAGTAAAATTTCAAGAGAAAATATAAGGGGACCAAAATATGTTTGACAACTTTTTATTTTACTGAGTACATTAAAAGTAACAACGATAATTTAGCTTCACATCATTTAATCTTAAAATTGCTATACTTAGGGAATATTAAGGTTGCACTGAAGTGGTGTTGGAGAAGACTCTTGAGAGTCCCTTGGACTGCAAGGAGATCCAACCAGTCCATTCTAAAGGAGATTAACCCTGGGTGTTCTTTAGAAGAATGATGCTAAAGCTGAAACTCCAGTACTTTGGCCACCTCATGCGAAGAACTGACTCATTGGAAAAGACTCTGATGCTTGGAGGGATTGGGGACAGGGGGAAAAGGGGACGACAGAGGATGAGATGGCTGGATGGCATCACCGACTCGATGGACGTGAGTCTGAGTGAACTCCGGGAATTGGTGATGGACATGGAGGCCTGGCATGCTGCAATTCATGGGGTCACAAAGAGTTGGACACGACTGAGCGACTGAACTGAACTGAACTGAAGAACAATTCTTGAAAAGGAGTAAATTTAATGTTTTTTTTTTTATCAGTGACAACTTCTACCTGAATGACATATACACCTGAGAACTGCTGCTGACTTCTTGAAGATGCCCTGGAGGAGGAAATGGCAACCCACTCCAGTATTCTTGCCTGGAAAATCCCCTGAACAGAGCCTGGTGGACTACAGTCCATAGGGTTGTGAAGTGTCAGACACGACTGAGCACGTTCACACACAGCACAGCTGGCTGACTTCTTAAATCTCTTCTCACTCTTAGATAAGTTAAGGCAGTTCAAAATGATAATTCCCCTGTTTTCAAAGTAACAACTTCTAGTTTTGTTTTGTTTTTTAAGAAGCATTCCCTAATGGCTGAAATTGTTTCTTATCCTTATTACCTATATCTTTGAAGGAAAAAAAAAAATCATTGAGCATTTTGGCACATGATTCTCATGGTACTCATTTCCCTCTTCAAGACTTTTTTACTCTTTCCCCATAATTCTCTGAAGAAGTGAACATATTAGCAAGTAAAAACTACTGTAATTTTGTTTATTAAAAAAAATATGTTTGGGGAAGGGTTGCTCCAGTCTGATCTAAGAAGAAAAATAAAATTATAGTTGAAGTATCACATTACGCAAAACCTTTCTGGCAAATTTATTTTGGTTATAGCTCTTGCCTCATCAATTCAGCAAAATTTATTTTAGTTAAATTTTACAGTAAAGCAGAGAAAATGTATTACTAGTGTCTTATTTCACAAATCACAAAATTTCTTCATCTAATTGACAAAATAGTGAATATATAAAGAGCATTTTCATTGGAACAGGAGCAGAAGGTACTATTAGATCTGCAAATAGATATAATAGCAACAGAAGGCAAAGACAATAAAGACAACACAGAAGCAGCGTTCCTATTTTAAGTTTCACTTATTTTGAGAACCCATGGGATAAACTACAGCAAGTTTTGGGAAAGCAGAGCCATTAAAATTAGGAGATGGAAAAGATGAAATCAGTGATGATGTAATCTAGACCCTTGATGACACAGGAGACTCCCTTAAAGATCTCTCCTGCATGCTGTCTGTTGTAATGCTTCACTTCAAGCCAAGAGAAATTCCTGAATCTGAATTGTGTGTTCACAAATCTGTGCTTTCTCTTTATTTTTATTTTACGTCGTATCATAACTTCTTTGTTGTCCTTCGAAGAAAAAGAAAGGGGGCCTTGATAATCTAGCTTTAGTCCATTTTTTTCTTATAATAGTAAACTGAAAGCAAAAGCATGTTATTCTCTATTATAAAAAAATTTTGCAGATAAATTTCACAACTAGACTCCTGCCTCAATAAAATAGTAGATCAAATTACAGATCTCTGAACTCAGTAAACTCTCAAGAGGAATTATGATTTTTGTTTGTGTTCTGCCCCATTGGAATTCTTTGAAAATAAAAGACTCTACTACATTTAACTCTGGTTTGAAATATACAACATATTAAATCAAACTTGTGAAAGCTAATCTATTTTAATGTATTGGTTGCCCCAGTTGTAATACCACTACAATAATTTAAGGAATAAATTCCTTTAATAGCTAAAAATGGAATTTATGATTTTTACCCTTAATCTAGCCTGATTCAATATGAGTAGAGGACATAAGATGGATTTGCACTATACATTTAAAACAATGGAAAATATTCTTGCAGGTTTTCATTTCGTGCATAAATAGCCAGTAAAACCTTTAACGATTAATTTTGAACAAAAGTTTCCCATTCAAAAAATGCTAGAAAATGAAAAACAAAATGATGTTGATATATTTTGAGAAGTGTTAATGATAACAGTTAAATATTTTTGAAATATCAGGCGCTAAGTTTGGTTTATCACTTATAAAGCCAGTTATAACTGGCAGCATAGTATCAAGGAGTAGATACTTCAGTATCAACACAGACAAGATTATCAACCTGAGCTGCATGCTAAGCGCAATTAATTGAAAAACAAAAGTTCAACCAGAGTACACTGGTGTGATTTTAAGAGTTCTTTTCCAAAGTTTCAAATTACAGTCACGTAAGAGCAGTTATATGAAGTTAAGTTAGATAAGCAATTTTTTCTCATTTCAAAAGATTAAGAATGTTTTAATTTAAGGAAGAAAATTGTGTATTAATAAAATATAAAACTCTTTGCTGGAATATTTAGATGCTATAGCTTCTGAAACATGTCTGAGTACCAGTGGCCAAACCTATGAGGACACATAGGTTTTTTGTCTGTTTCCTTTTATGAGTAATGGACATGTTTATTATTTTGATTGCAATGGTTTCACAAGTGTGAATGTCAAAACTATTCAAATGTTGCATTTTACCTGCATTCAGTTTATTTTATTATAAATTAGTATCTCGATTAGGCTGGCTAAAAATGGAGTAATCTAAGAACTACCTGAAATTATTTTGATTCTTCTTGAGGAAACATAGGTTTTTGAAGAAATTGTCACTAAAGAATAGACAGCCAAGTGAAATTGTAACCATACAAATAAAGATCTGAAGATACATATATGACACAAATATAAGGACAGCCATTTCTCACAAGTACTTCCTCTCCAAAAAGAACTTTACTAAATAGGTTTTTTTTTTTTGTAGTCAATCTACTAAAACAATAAATATTCCTTGGAATCCTATAACTTTGACTTGATTTCTGTCTTTACCAATTATTAATATGACTTTGTGTAAGTCTTAATATCTCATTTTATAGAAAATAATACTTTGCTGCTGCTGCTGCTGCTGCTGCTAAGTCACTTCAGTCGTGTCCGACTCTGTGCAGTCCCATAGACGGCAGCCCACCAGGCTCCCCCATCCCTGGGATTCTCTAGGCAAGAATACTGCCATTTCCTTCTCCAGTGCATGAAAGTGAAAAGTGAAAGTGAAGTCGCTCAGTCGTGTCCGACTCCTGCAGCCTTCCAGGCTCCTCCGTCCATGGGATTTTCCAGGCAACAGTACTGGAGTCGGGTGCCATTGCCTTCTCCGAATAATACCTTAGAGGTTATTTTAAAAATTAAATGTGAAAATTGCTGTGAAAGCATACCTGACACATGAGCAAAATAAATTTTAAGTTGTTAAAAATAATCACTGTAATGAAGTCATCATTTCATGGACTATTTCTGTTTTTTCCATTCATCATTCAGCTCTAGTACAGGATGATGTAGCAAGCTGTGTAATATTTCCTTAGTAACAGTTAAATAGAAGCCTGATGTAGACTTGAAATAGTATCTTGGAAGAAGCTAAGGTAATTTGTATTTGTTACATTTTTATCTACACTTTAATAATCCATCCAGTTTAAATTTGTAAAATCATTAAACAGTTGTCTTGAATTTTTACTGAGATAACCAAGAAGCCCAAATGGTTTCTTAAATTTATAAAATAAGCAACCACCTACTTGAAATCACCTTATCTAGGAAGATGTGGAAGGCAATGAGATTATAATGACATCGGTCTCACGTCTCTTTCCACCACAGCCTAAAACTGCACCTCTTTAACCCATAAAAACACTGCTGATAAACCCTACTAACATACAGATTTTTTTCTGTCTCTCTTCTCTTTGGAATTTCTCCTTGACGTCGTTAGGGGAAAAAAGCTAAGACAGTGCCATTTAACATAATTTTAATTTTATTTTATTTTCTCCAGCTTTAAAAGGAAATGAGAGCAATGATCAAGAAATGAACATAGATATTTTTATAGGGGCTCATATAATGCTAATTCAAATAGCTTATGTTTTAAAACCCAAGGTATTCCTTCTTACCCATCACTCATCATCTTAACCCTGTTCCTTTTAACTTACCTACATAGAAATAAAATAGATGGGCATATAAGAATTAGTTTCCCCTAGTTAGAAACGAAATGTAATTTTTAATCCTTTGATAATAAACAAAGCAACAATAGACTGGACAGTAACTTTTGGAAAACTTTTCCTGTGACATAGAGTATATCCTCTTACCACAGTCATAATGAAAATCCTCAAGTAACAACTCAGATCGTAAGATAATCATATTAGCCTAAAATACTGGCCAATTGTGGGAATGTCTCTAAGAGTGAAAATAGGACTAACAAGGTTTCCTTTAACTCCCTAATTTAGAATTCTGATGTGTACGTGTGAAAAAAATATTCAAGAATGAGACAAGAGACACACATTTATTTTTGCACCTTTCACACTTCACCATGTCATTCAGGATCCCTGTCAATCACTCCAGCTTATTGAGTGTTTTATTTGGAGGAACTGGGCTCAGATGGAAAGAAGCCTTTTGAGTTCTTATCAAGAAAGCTGAAACATCTACAAAGGACTAGGCAGGACATAAGAGCTTAGAAGTCACTTTTTGAAAAATAAGGTAGTTTCTTGTTTCTATTTAAGACGTGAATTTTTTAAACAAGATGGTAGTCCTGATATATTCATTATTTATAACATTTAGGTTATTATTTATTGATAAATTAACAAAAGTATTTGTAACATCTAAATAATTTACTAATATCATCTTATTTGCTCCAATTTATGAATCATAAGAGGACATACGTGTATTTTATTTAGCCTAAATAAAACAAATGCTAAATATTGTCTCCTTTAATACTGAAATATAAATTTCCTTGTATATTCTTTACCTCAGGGTGTTACCAGAGTCAGGACCCTAGAGTAAAGAATACTCAGGGAGATTATATCTTATGTAAAAACATAAAAGGAGTAAAAGGATATTATCCTAGTTTTTTTTCTTGATTACGAAAAATAGTAAAGCGGCTTGGAATGTCCATTTTAAATCTGAGTTATTTCTGTCATTTGAATGGTACTGCAGCACATTGGAACTGCTTGAACTATAGGCAAGATTTTTGGACTGAAAGATATTCTAAAATCTAGAAAGTACTGTTTAATATATATAGAAATAAAATACGTACAAAAAAAAAAAAAGTTAACTTGCTTTTAAAATAATGAACCCATAAGTCAAATATAAAATATGAACCTAAGAAAAGTAATAGTAATAAATGGGCAAAAGCTTTTTTCTGTAAACAGTATACATTTTTATCTCTCTTGTTCCTATTTGTGAGTTGTTTGTATTCCTAAGGGCAGTGCCTGCACTTGATCAGTAGATTCCATGCCCTTTCTTCAACTCAGCCTATCATTCCAGCAATTCTTTCTTCTTCATGATTACTTCTCTATTTTTTTACGGCTATAAGTACAAAACGTAGTAATTTCTCATTAGACTTTTGTAAACCTCTTTCCCTCAAATATCTGTTACTCAATGATGCAAGTGACCTTCACCTTTCTAAGGTCAGTGGTTCATTTTCAGTCCGCATTTTACTTGAGCAGCATTTAAAAACATGGCTTCCAAAACACTCACTCTTGGTTTTTCTCCTTCCCTACTGGCTTCTTCTTCTCAAATTCCTTTATTTGATCCTTCATATCTTTTTGACCCAGCAATGCTTAAATGCACCAAAGCTGAGTTATTGAACATTTTCTCTGTAATCTCATCCAGATACATAGCTTTAGATGTCATGTATCTGTTGGTGGCTTCTGTTTGTATCTCCCCTCCTGTATCTCCTCTCTGACTTCAGACTCATATATCTAACTACCTACTTGACATCTTTAAGAGCATGTCTGAAAATCATCTCATACGTGACATAATTAAAATTGAACTCCTCTTATTACTTTCTTCAGTCTCCATCCAAGATAGCATCTCCCATTATCTCTCCTTTCTCTAATAGCAACTCCATCCTTTTAGGTGTTCAAACCAAAAATTCTTATAGTCCAACCTGTCAACAAATCTTGTTGGCTTTGCCTTTGAAATATATCTAGACTTTAACCATTTCTCACTACATCTATCTCTTACCTGGGTTATTGCAACTTCCTCCTCACTGTTTCCTGCTTAACCCCTTGCTCAGCTGTAGTCAATATAAAAGTTCAAATGGGCCTTTTAAAAGATAAATTGATCACGTCATTTCTTTGCTCAAGCATCCTTCAACAGCTTCTGGTTATAAAGAGAAGACCTTACAGCTAACTGTTCTTCTAACACCTTTCTATTCTAATTGCCTAGTAATCCTCCATCCCTCTGCTCTAGCCCCAAAGGCCTTCTTAGTTTGGTCTCTTGTTCATGAAACCTGCTAGAAAATGATACCCCCTCAAGCTTTTGTACTTGCTTTTCATTCTGCCTAAAAATATCTTTTCCTTGCATCCCCCCACCTTCCCACCATGTCTATATCCCCCTCACCCCCACCTTTCCCAACCACTGTGTGGTTTGTCCCTTCTGTTTCAGGTCTTTGCTTCAATGTCACCTTCCTAGTGAGACCTTCCCCATGACCCTATTATATAGAATACTGTACCTCTCCCTCCACCCGGCTCTAGATAATTATTTTACTTCTGCTCTGTTATTCCATAGCACTTCTAAGCATATCCTGTGATTAATAGTTTTTCTTATTTAGTTCTGTATTCTTCGACACCCTTCACTAGAATATAAGCCCAGAAAGGAGGGATTATTGTCTGTTTTGTTCATGCTTGTATCCCCACAGTTTTGAAGAGTTCCTGGTAGACCCTTAATAAGTTTTTAAAATAAATCAATATACTCTTTATTTTTTCCTGGTCATGGCTAGATTTTTAAATAACCATAGTCTACTTTTATTTTGATAAAATTATTTATTTGTATTTTTCTCTCTATTATCCATAATCTAGTCATAGATTTCCTTTTTAATCTTATGATAATAGATTTTTAAGGAGAAGAAAATCATTTGGTCACTATGGCTGGTTATTGAAACTCTTTGGACCTTAGTTTCTTTATCTATAATTGAATAAGTCAAAGTCAGGTTGTAAATCCAGCTTTTTAAAAAAATCAATATTCAGTTTGTATATCACAGCACTTGGAAGGTTCGCATTTAGTTTTTTGTCCAATATACCTGAAAATCAGTCACTTTCACTAGAATCATTTTCCACTAAAGAAAAATTCCTTCAGTAGTTTGGAAGGGACAAAGGAGACTGAGGGAGTTCAGGTTGGATGTTTTCATTTTGCTGGTAAACTAGGGAGGTGAGGTCTTCAACTGAAAATAAGAAAGGCAAGAATAAGAATGTGCATTTGGAAACAATGGAAAATATTTAAAATAATGATTTGAAAAGTAAGGTGGGTAATTTACTGAGTTACTTTGTTAAATGTATACAAATCCTTTTCAAGGTAAAATCTATTAAAATAGCAATAGAAAATTATAGTAGTTCTTTATAAGAAAAATACAAGTAAAATATTTTTAAAGATTTAATGAAATTGTACATCTAAGTAACTTGGATATTACTAAAGGGTTTCACTTTTTATTATTAAATATCTTCAAATTTTTGACATAGTTAGGTATCCAAAAATACAGATACTGAGATTATAATCTTACAGAATCTTTCATATGTTTTGACCATTACAACTTTAGAAGGCATTTTACTTTCTGGTCTTTGGAAATGATTATAGTTTCCTGAAATTCTATTAAAAGAATTCTCTCATCTGCCTATTCCCCACATCTGAAATTATGAACATTTAATTCTCTAGTATTCTAATTATTTCATTTTCCAAGCAGTTTTTGAGACTCTCTTGTCTTTGCATACTGCAAGGAATTGTAGTAAGTAATAATGTGTCAACATTGTTTTGTGGGTCATGCTAGTAATTTGAGAAGGATCTTTATTTGAGACTAAAATGTTTTCTTAACAAAACCCCGAAAGAATCACTCCTTCAACTTCACTCCCAACATCCATTGTCTTCAAATAATATCAAATCTACCTTCTGGATACATCTATCTTGTCTTTTTCCATGTCCATTACCATTAACAAGTTCACATCTCAGCTGTTCACAGTCCCACCTCGGACACCAAAAGGGCCTCCTAACGGGTTTCTCTGTTTCAGCCTTAACTTTCAATCACCTGCAGAGATGACTTGCCTATTTCCCACATTTATTTCTGAGCAACCTATGGGCAAGAATATGTCTTTGAACTCTGTATTTGCAACAGCTCTTGCAGTATCTAATAGCAAACATCATTTAAATCCAAAACACTTTTTCTTGTGGGAACTATTCTATATCGTGTTTCTGAGGGTAGTACTCAAACACAGGAAGGTTTGAGTCTATTAGGATTTGAATCCTATTAGTCTCTTTAGTGGAGAAGGCAATGGCACCCCACTCCAGTGTTCTTGCCTGAAGAATCCCAGGGACTGGGGAGCCTGGTGGGCTGCCATCTATGGGGTCGCACAGAGTCAGACACGACTGAAGTGACTTAGCAGCAGCAGCAGCGTCAGTGTCTAATAGAATGAAAGACGTGAGTTTGAGTGAACTCTGGGAGTTGGTGATGGACAGGGAGGCCTGCAGTGCTGCAATTCATGGGGCTGCAAAGACTCAGACTCGGGACCAAGTGACTGAACTGAACTGAACTGAACTGAAAGTGAAAGTTGCTCAGTCATGTCTGACTCTTTGCAACCTCATGGACTATAGTATAGTCCATGGATGGATTGTATAGTCCATGGAATTCTCCAGCCCAGAATACTGGAGTGGGTAGCCTTCCCTTCTCCAGGGCATCTTCCCAACCCAGGGATTGAACCCAGGTCTCCCACATTGCAGTCAGATATTTTAAGAGCTAAGCCACAAAGGAAGCCACTCCAAGAATCTTCTCCAGGGGATCTTTCCAACCTAGGAATTGAACCAGGGTCTCCTGCATTGCAGAAGGATTCTTTACCTACTAAGCTATGATGTTTTGTCTCTATTATGACTATAGTCCTCAGAATTTCTCTAATGAAAGTTTCCTTCATTTCTATAACTATAAAAATATATAACTATTTATAAAACATAAGTATATTTAAAATATAAGGTATACTATATATCTCATATATACAGTGTAGAGCATAATACGGAGAAGGCAATGGCACCCTACTCCAGTACTCTTGCCTGGAAAATCCCATGGATGGAGGAGCCTGGTAGGCTGCAGTCCATGGGATTGCAAAGAGTTGGACATGACTGAGTGACTTCACTTTCACTTTTCACTTTCATGCATTGGAGAAGGAAATGGCAACCCACTCCAGTATTCTTGCCTGGAAAATCCCAGGGATGGGGGAGCCTGGTGGGTTGCCGTCTCTGGGGTCACACAGAGTCGGACATGACTGAAGCGACTTAGCAGCAGCAGTAGCAGAGCATAATAACTTCTATAGGATGAAAAAGAAATGTTGTAAAATATTTTCAGGAAAACATAATCTTAGAAAACTTAAAGTTAAAAATATGTAAACCAATTTCTTACCAAAATAGGTCTGAGAGAGTTTTTGCTTGAGTTAAATTCATGAAGTTTTAATGTACTTGCAGTAAAATTTATCCTTTTTAATGTATAATTCTACAAGTTTTGACAAACATATGCAGTTTCTAACCACTCTGTGGCAAGATACAGGAAATTTTCCAGGATACCTATCAACAAAGAGACCACAAATAACAAATGTTGCTGAGAAAAGGGAATCCTAGTACACTGTTTGTGGGAATGTAAATCGGTATAGCCATTATGGAAAATAATATAGAGATTCCTCAAAAACTAAGACTAGAGCTACCATGTGATTCAGCAATTGCATTCTTAAGTATATATTCAAAGAAAATGATAACAGTAATCTAAAAAGTAGGTTGGCCAGAAAATTGGGATTGGCCAAAAGTTTATTCAGGTTGGCCAGAAAGATTTTTTTCATGTTGGAAAAACCCAAGAAAACTTTTTTGGCCAACCCAATACATGCACCCCAATATTCATAACAGCATTATTTATAATACCCAAGATACAGAAGAAGCTAAGTGTCCATTAACAGATGAATGGGTAAAGAAGATATACAATACGTATACACACATACATATAAACACATGAGACTATTACTCAGCCATAATAAAGAATGAAGTTTACCATTTGCAGCATTGATGGACCTAGGGAGTATTATGCTTAGTGAAATAAGTCAGGGAAAGACAAATGCTGTATGATATTGCTTAAATGTGGACTATAAAAAATAAATAGATGTAACAAAACAAATGAGCTTACACATGCAGAGAACAAACTAGTAGCTACCAGTGAAAAGATGGAAAGGGGATTAAGAGGCACAAACTACCATGTATAAATTAAATAAGCTACATGACCTAAATCAAATCCCTTTTGATTATACAGTGGAAGTGAGAAATAGATTTAAGAGCCTAGATCTGATAGAGTGCCTGATGAACTATAGAACGAGGCTTGTGACATTGTACAAGAGACAGGGATAAAGACCCTCCCCATGAAATGAAATGCAAAAAAGGTAAATGGCTGTCTGGGGAGGCCTTACAAATAGCTGTGAAAAGAAGAGAGGCAAAAATCCAAGGAGAAAAAGAAAGATACAAGCATCTGAATGCACAGTTCCAGAGAACAGCAAGAAGAGATAAGAAAGTCTTCAGCGATCAATGCAAAGAAATAGAGGAAAAGATCAGAGTGGGAAAGACTAGAGACCTCTTCAAGAAAATTAGAGATGCCAAGGGAATATTTCATGCAAAGATGACCTCGATAAAGGACAGAAATGGTCTGGACCTAACATAAGCAGAAGATATTAAAAAGAGGTGGCAAGAATACACGGAAGAACTGTACAAAAAGATCTTCACGATGCAGATAATCATGACGGTGTGATCACTAATCTAGAGCCAGACATCCTGGAATGTGAAGTCAAGTGGGCCTTGGAAAGAATCGCTATGAACAAAGCTAGTGGAGGTGATGGAATTCCAGTTGAGCTATTTCAAATCCTGAAAGATGATGCTGTGAAGTGCTGCACTCAATATGCCAGCACATTTGGAAAACTCAGCAGTGGCCACAGGACTGGAAAAGGTCAGTTTTCATTCCAATTCCAAAGAAAGGCATTGCCAAAGAATGCTCAAACTACCACACAATTCCACTCATCTCACATGCTAGTAAAGTAATGCTCAAAATTCTCCAAGCCAGGCTTCAGCAATACGTGAACCGTGAACTCCCTGATGTTCAAGCTGGTTTTAGAAAAGGCAGAGGAACCACAGATCAAATTGCCAACATCCGCTGGATCATGGAAAAAGCAAGAGAGTTCCAGAAAAATATATATTTCTGCTTTATTGACTATGCCAAAGCCTTTGACTGTGTGGATCACAATAAACTGTGGAAGATTCTGAGAGAGATGGGAATACCAGAGCACCTGACCTGCCTCTTGAGAAATCTGTATGCAGGTCAGGAAGCAACAGTTAGAACTGGACATGAGGAGTCCGTCAAGGCTGTATATTGTCACCCTGCTTATTTAACATATGCAGAGTACATCATGAGAAACGTTGGACTGGAAGAAACACAAGCTGGAATCAAGATTGCAGGAAGAAATATCAATCACCTCAGATATGCAGATGACACCACCCTTCTGGCAGAAAGTGAAGAGGAACTAAAAGCCTCTTGATGAAAGTGAAAGTGGAGAGTGAAAAAAGTTGGCCTAAAGCTAAACATTCAGAAAACGAAGATCATGGCATCCGGTCCCATCACTTCATGGGAAATAGATGGGGAAACAGTGGAAACAGTGTCAGACTTTATTTTGGAGGGTTCCAAAATCACTGCAGATGGTGACTGCAGCCATGAAATTAAAAGACGCTTACTCCTTGGAAGAAAAGTTATGACCAACCTAGATAGCATATTCAAAAGCAGAGACATTACTTTGCCAACTAAGGTCCGTCTAGTCAAGGCTGTGGTTTTTCCCCTAGTCATGTATGGATGTGAGGGTTGGACTGTGAAGAAGGCTGAGCGCCTAAGAATTGATGTTTTTGAACTGTGGTGTTGGAGAAGACTCTTGAGAGTCCCTTGGACTGCAAGGAGGTCCAACTAGTCCATTCTGAAGGAGATCAGCCCTGGGATTTCTTTGGAAGGAATGATTCTAAAGCTGAAACTCCAGTACTTTGGCCACCTCATGTGAAGAGTTGACTCATTGGAAAAGACTCTGATGCTGGGAGGGATTGGGGGCAGGAGGAGAAGGGGACGACAGAGGATGAGATGGCTGGATGGCATCATGGACTGATGGACATGAGTCTGAGTGAACTCTGGGAGTTGGTGATGGACAGGGAGGCCCGGCATACTGCGATTCATGGGGTCGCAAAGACTCGGACACGACTGAGCGACTGAACTGAACTGAATCTATAAAAATTGCAAATAGAACTGCCTTATGACCCAGCAATCCCACTGCTGGGCATACACACCGAGGAAACCAGAATCGAAAGAGACACATGTACCCCAATGTTCATTACAGCATTGTTTATAATTGCCAGGACATGGAAACAACCTCGATGTCCATCAGCAGATGAATGGATAAGAAAGCTGTGGTACATACACACAATGGAGTATTACTCAGCCCTTAAAAAGAATAAATTTGACTCAGTTCTAATGAGATGGATGAAACTGGAGCCGATTATACAGAGTGAAGTAAGCCAGAAAGAAAAAACACCAATACAGTATACTGACACATATATATGGAATTTAGAAAGATAGTAATGATGACCCTGTATGTGAGATGACAAAAGAGACACAGAGGTATAGAATGGACTCTTTGACTCTGAGGGAGAGGAAGAGGGTGGGATGATTTGGGAGAATGGCATTGAAATAGGTATACTATCATATAAGAAACAAAGTGCCAGTCTATGTTCAATACAGGATACAGGATGCATGAGGCTGGCGCACAGGATTATCCAGGGAGATGATATGGGGTGGGAGGTGGGAGGGGGCTTTAACATTGGAGATCGTGTACACCTGTGGCTGATTCATGTCAATGTATGGCAAAACAAATATAGAATTGTAACATAGAATAAAGTATTAAAAAAATTTTTGTTTCGCTATGGTGTATACCTGAAGCTAATTTAGTATTGTAAATTAACTATACTTCAATTTAAACTTTTTAAAGATTTAGGACATTTTTCTAACTCCAAAAAGTTTTTCCATCTGTTTTGCAGTCATTGCCTTTACCCCCAGCCCCAGCCCATGACAAACACTATTTTGATTTCTGTCTGTAATTTTGCCCTTATCAGAAAAGAACTTCTTATAACCATACAGTTTATAACTTTTTATATCTCATTTCTTTTACCTAACTTAACTTTTTGAGATTCATCTTGATGTTGCATGTATCATTCGTGTATTTAATTCTTTTTACTATTGAGTGATTTTAAATTGCATAAATGTACCAGAACTTATTTATCCTTTCAGTGAGTAGTGGCCTCTTTACAGTTTTTATGTCATTAGGAATAACAGTGTTCTGAATATTTGTGAATAGTCTTTGAGAGACAGTGCTCTGTCATGTAGTAACTGTGTGAAAAGACCATATAGCCTTTTCAAGCATTTGAAAACAATTGAAAATTCAATTTCCCCACTGGATTTCCTTGACACATTTGTCAAAATTCAACTATTCTGAAATGTGTTTATATGTTAATCTTAGGCCAGTGCCACACTGATTACTACTGTTTTATAGCTCTATAATTTTGAAATCAACTCATTTGAGCCCTAAGTTTTATTCTTTTACAAAATGACTTTGGATATTCTGAATCCTTTGCATTTTTCATAACATTTTTTACATCAGCCTGTTAATTCTAAAGAAAAGCCTGTTGAGATTGCTTGGAATTTTGTTTCATCTAGAAATAAATTTTGGGAGAACTGACATCTTAACAATATTGAGCTTCCAATCCATGAATTCGGTATTTTTTGGGTGTTCTTTAGCTTTTTAAATTAGTGTCTTGTGGTTTACATTTTTAAAAGATATATCCCAAAGTGTGTTATGTTTTTATGCTATTGTAAACGGTTTCTTTGAATTTAAAGTTGCAATTGCTTGTGTTTAGTATTTAGAAATATAGTATGGTATCTGCAAGTCTGCTGTACTTACTTATTAATTCTAGTGATGTTTTTCTAGACTTTGTAGGATTTTTCTAAGTTGGCAATCATGTCATCTATGACTAAAGAGTTTTACTTATTCCTGTCTGTATTAATTATATTTATTTTTTGTTTTGTTTTGTTTCATTGGCTGGAATCTCGAGGACAGTGTTGAACAGAAATAGTGAAGGAACATCGCTACCTTGATGGATCATAGTCTTAGAGAATATTTAGTCTTTCACCATTAAATGTAATAGATAAATCTAGTTTTTGTTTTTTTTTAATTCCCCTTATCAGTTTGAAGCAGTCTCCTTCTGTTCTTAGTTTGCTGAGAGATCTTATCATGACTGGATGTTGAATTTTGCCAAATTATTTTTCCATAGCTATTGAAAAGATCCTATTGGTTTCTTTTTCAGCCAATTTATGTTGTTAATTTTCTTTTTTTTTTTTTTTAAATTAAATTTATTTATTTTTAAAATTACAATACTGTATTTGTTTTGCCATACATTGACACGAATCAGCCATAGGTGAACACAATCTCCCAATGCCGAATCCCCTCCCACCTCCCACCCCCCATCCTCTACTTGAATCATCCTGTGCATCAGCCCCATGCATCCTGCATCCTACATTGAACATAGATTAGCGTTTCGTTTCTTACGGGAAAATATACATGTTTCATTGCCATTCTCCCATACCATCCCACCCTTTCCCTCTCCCTCAGAGTCCAAAAGTCCACTCTATACCTCTTTGTCTCTTGTTGTCTCACATGTAGGGTCATCATTACTGTCTTTTAAATTCCATATATGTTGTTAATTTTCATATACTTTATAAGGTATGTTAAATCTGCAAGAGGAACAACAATACAGATTTTGACCTCAGAGCCTTCGTTTTCATTGAATACTTTTAAGAACTAATGATCTATAGACCATACTGGGAAATGCTCATATAGAAACTATATGTATAGCATGGCCATAATCCTTTTAGACCCACAGGATTATTAATAATAGGTAACCAAGATAATGTAGAGAATGCATTTAGCTTAATGCCGAGCACATAAGTGCTCTAGAGATATTCAAACATTAAAACCTAATTCAAATATTAAATTGAACATGAATTCTACATTTATATGCTTACTTTTTCAGAGTCACTGTGAGTGATATTACAAATATTAACATAAAAATTAGGATGACTTATTTAAAACATGACTAAGTTACTTTTGAGTTTCTCTTACCCAATAAGGAAAATGGTATATATTCTGTCAAAATTATAAAGAACAGTTATTTTCCCACCTTAGATTCACCAGATTTTAACCTTACCCTGCAGAGAAGCCTGACTGAATTTAAAGGTATTCCTCAACACCAACACAGGTTAAAAATAGCTTCTGTGAAATTCCTCCCATGTGTCTATCATTCACTTAAGAAGGCTTCAACTGTATGGGAAGTCATAGAGAACAAAATGGGTTCTAAGGGTGACATGTTCCAAAGAGAATGCAAACATTTCTGTGGACTCATGGAAAGCAGGTTATAATTGTTGAAAACACATATACACACAAAAGTCAATGTGTATATCTTATTTTTGACTTGGAGAGTCCCAAACGTATTGTCTGTGCTGATGCTGCTGCTAAGTCACTTCAGTCGTGTCCAACTCTGTGTGACCCTAGAGACGGCAGCCCACCTGGATCCCCCCATCCCTGGGACTCTCCAGGCAAGAACACTGGAGTGGTTACCATTTCCTTCTCCAGTGTATGAAAGTGAAAAGTGAAAGTGAAGTCGCTCAGTTGTGTCCGACTCTTTACAACCCCATGGACTGCAGCCTACCAGGCTCTTCCGTCCATGGGATTTTCCAGACAGGAGTACTGGAGTGGAGTACCATTGCCTTCTCCAATTGTTTGTGCTAAGGTTATATAATTTATTGATCAATCGACTGAATTTTAATTTGCCTAATGTGATAGGGCCTGTTCCTTTTAGTATAAAAATTCTTAGGAAAGGGGATCCAGACAATCACAAGTCACAACTGTCAAATTGTCTTTCCTATTACAAGTTTTGCTTTATAACTTGAGTAATTACAGGGATTAGATGATTTGCTATCCCTGGGACAATAGTTTCCTCACATTTCAGAACAGTAGTTTATAATGATTCTTATATGTTAGTTTGATATTACATGTTGTGAAAAGAATCTGCAGGTCTAGATTGGAGTTTATTTTTTAAGTGAGTGATAGTGCTGTTCTGTATCCCAAACAGAAGGGCATGTGTTTCTATCTCTGAGAAGGAATAATTGGGTACCAGGAAGAAGTCATACAGCCTTTGCTGTGTGGAAGGGAGGGAGGGTAGTGTTGAGGAGGAAGATTCATCAGGCCTTCACCCCCTAGTCTGGGAATGCATAAGGAAAAGTTTATCTTGATCAATAAAGAGCCATGTGGTTGGTAGAATTCTGCCTTGGAGTGATCATAAAGGCCAGGAGACCAGCCTTAAAATTATGAAACCTAGGTTTAAGTCCTACTAATGCATGAAATTAAAAGACGCTTACTCCTTGGAAGAAAAGTTATGACAAACCTAGATAGCATATTCAAAAGCAGAGACATTGCTTTGCCAACTAAGGTCTGTCTAGTCAAGGCTATGGTTTTTCCTGTGGTCATGTATGGATGTGAGAGTTGGACTGTGAAGAAGGCTGAGCACCGAAGAATTGATGCTTTTGAACTGTGATGTTGAAGAAGACTCTTGAGAGTCCCTTGGACTGCAAGGAGACCCAACCAATCCATTCTGAAGGAGATCAGCCCTAGGATTTCTTTGGAAGGAATGATGCTGAAGCTGAAACTCCAGTACTTTGGCCACCTCATGCGAAGAGTTGACTCATTAGAAAAGACTGATGCAGGGAGGGACTGAAGGCAGGAGGAGAAGGGGACGACAGAGGATGATGGCTGGATGGTATCACTGACTCAATGGACATGAGTCTGAGTGAACTCCGGGAGTTGGTGATGGACATGGAGGCCTGGCATGCTGTGATTCATGGGGTCGCAAAGAGTCGGACACGACTGAGTGACTGAACTGAACTGAATGCCACTTATTTTAGAAAATTTACTAATTTCTCTGAGCTTTATCATTTGTAAAATTCTCATCTTCATCAATCTCAACTCATAGTTTTATGGTAACAGAATAACAGTGACCTGCAAAATATCTTATAAACTACAACTCACTATAATATTACTACCTCTTGCTCAAATGCAAGAACTTTCAAATAATTGCTGTGGTTATTTTTAATATTCAAAGAAAAGGGCCAAATTGTTTTTTTTTTTTTTGAGTTTTTTTAATCCATGATCTGTAACTGACTATAACCCTATTTCTTTGAAATATGTATCAATATTTTCTGAGTTACATAGTTGATGTTATGACTCTATAACTTCTAATATTGTTATTTTTATCCTTGTGGTTATTAACACTTATAATCTAATCTAGTTTATATGTAAGTCTCCTCAGTTCTTGAAAATATTTATTTAGTGGCTTGTGATCATGACTTCAGTTAATTCTTTAAGAAACACAAGAAGAAAGAATTGGAATTGGTAAATTAGAAACCTCTCAGTTTAGAAAAATATCTATTTTCTCATATTTTTCAATGTCATCTTTGGTCTTTCATTCATTTGTAGCCACCTAAATGCAGGTCACAAATGAGTTTTTCTAAAACAAATATTAAAAGTAATTAGTAACACTTCAACCTAATCACTGCTATCGTTGTGATACTCTTTTATTTCTCACACTTAACATATTCAATAAACATCTTTTTAAGTCTTTTATTTTTCTGTTTAATTATAGTGTATTTCTTTTGGCATCTACTTTGAATCCTAAGAATATCCTAATATACGTTCAGCAGTCTTTCAAAACATTATTCCCTATGGACATCTTAGAGATAGAGCTTTCTGACTTGCTTTTAAATGTTAGTTTCCAAGTGCCAATATACTACTCTATGCCTCATTTCATTTATGAATATAAAATTCATAATTCTGTATTCATCTGATTTCTAGGTAAATTCTTTTATAGTGTTGCTATGCTTTTAAAGGTATGGTCATCAGAACATTTCCATTGACTTCATGAAGCACTGATCCTTTTTACTGAATCAAGAACTCTTTAAGTAGGGTTCTCCTGTGTTTGAAAATATTATCTTAAGCAGATACATTGCCAGTCTCTTAAAATAGAGAACTACTTTTTGACTGCGATTCATGGGGTCGCAAAGAGTCGGACATGACTGAGTGACTGAACTGAACTGAACTGAACTTTTTGACTATCATGTTATAGTTATATATAACTATATAGCTATATATAGGATATAGTTATATATAGTATATATGTAGTATACAGTTATATATAGTGTATCATTATATACTGACATACAAAATTTCATATTTTTATTGCATAGTTATATGGATTTTAAAATTTAATTAATGAAATTTAATTAAATGAGAGTACATGATACATATAAATGTTTTAGATAATTCATCTAATCAGTGAGATATTCTTAGACAAATGTTTTTGTTTTTATTATGCCTTATTAAAATGGTTAATGGTTACTATAAGACATATGCCAAAGGGTTTCATCAACATTAATAGATGTCTCACATAATTTCATTTCCTTTTGCTAAATGTGGCCACTCTTTCACTCTCTATAAGCTTTTAGTTCTTTTTCCTATTTCATCAACATTATGATCATAGTCAATTTCAGGATTCTTACATTTTTTCCTCCATTCTTTCATTCTCCAAATAGAAATTCCAAGATAAAGAAAGTAGGTTTACTCTTAACTTTGTCCACTCAGAAAGAGACATTGGTCACAAATATTACATAGTTTAATCAAAATCACTTCCTTGGTGGGTCAGACAGTTAAAAGCATCTGCCTGCAATGCTGGAGACCTGGGTTCAATGCCTGGGTCAGGAAGATCCCCTGGAGAAGAAAATGGCAACCCACTCCAGTACTCTTGCCTGGAAAATCCCATGGACAAAGGAGCCTGGTAGGCTACAGTCTATGGGGTCACAAGAGTTAGACATGACTGAGCAACTTCACTTAGTCAAAATCACCATACATCACCAATATAAGAGGTGTTATAGGTATTATACAGGCTTAGAAATTTTAGTAATTAATATAGCTAATAAGTAGCAGAATTGGTACCCGAATCCAGGTCATTAAATTCCTAGACCTAAGCTTGAAGTATCCCCTTGACCTCTCGAAAAGAGCCTTTATTCTTTTTTCATCACTTATGTAATAAATGTTCATTTGTAAATCTCAGAAATTAAAAAGGCGAGAAACAGAAAATAGCAGTAAATCATAAGGATTGTTAATATCATGGTATAAACAAGTGTGAAAGTGTTAGTCGTGTCCAACTCTTAGCAACTCCATGGACTATAGACTGCCAGACTCCTTTGTCCATGGGATTTCCAAGGCAAGAATACTGGCATGAGTAACCATTCCCTTCTCCAGAGGATCTTCCCAGTCCAGGAATTGAACCCAAGTAAAGCATATTCTTTACCATCTGGAAGTATATATCATGTTATATACTCTTCCTGATCTGAGCTGCCCAGCATGATACCAACTATCCATTTGTGGTATTTAAAATTAAATAAAGTTAAAAATTTAGTTCCTCAGTTGGACTAGTTACACTTCAAGTTCTCATCAGTTACAAGCAGCCAGAGACTATTGTATTGGTCAGCAGAGATTCAGAACATTTTCTTCACCATGGACCATTCATACACAGTGCTGTAAATGTAGACTTTTCTCATGCTTGAGAAAGTACATGTACACACATGTACACAAAGGTATATGTTCACATACAAATTCCTGTTTTTAAAATGCAAATGGATCATACTACATATAATGTTTACAATCTGACTTTTTTTCATTAAACACATATAAATATTTCCCATGTTAATATATGTAATCTGCATAATAATTTTGAAGTATGAATTGTTTACTGTAGCTATATACTATAATATATTTAATCAAGTTCTTCTATTTTGTACTTTTAGATGATTATCATGTTTTAATATGATATACAGTCTACATTGAACATTCTTGTATATGCAGGTTTATTGTTGCTGTTCAGTTGCTAAATCATGTCTGACTCTTTACAGCCTCATGGACTACAGCTCGTCAGACTTCCCTTTTCTTCACTATCTCCTGGAGTTTGCTCAGATTCATGTCCATTGATGCTATCTAACCATCTCATCCTCTACTGCCCCCTTTTCCTCCTGCCTTGAATCTTTCCCAGAATCAAGGTCTTTTCCAATGAGCCAGCTCTTTACATCAGGTGGTCAAAGTATTGGAGCTTCAGCTTCAGCATTAGTCCTTCCAATGAATTTTCAGAGTTGATTTTCTTTGTGATTGACTGGTATGATCTGCTTACTGTCCAAGGGATTCTCAAGCGTCTTCTCCAGCACCACAGTTCGAAAGCATCAGTTCTTCAGCATTCAGCCTTCTTTATGGTCCAAGTCTAACATCCATACATGACTGCTGGAAGAACCATAGCTTTGACTATACAGACCTTTGTCAGCAAAGTAATGTCTCTGGTTTTTAATACGCTGTCTGCTACTGCTAAGTCACTTCAGTCGTGTCCGACTCTGTGAGACCCCATATACGGCAGCCCACCAGGCTCCCTCGTCCCTGGGATTCTCCAGGCAAGAATACTGGAGTGGGTTGCCATTTCCTTCTCCAATGCTGTCTAGGTTTGTCATAACTTCCCTTCCAAGGAACAAGCATTTTTTAATTTCATGATTGCAGTTGCCATCAGCAGTGATTTGGGAACCCAAGAAAATTAAGTCTTCTTCCACTTTTTCCCCTCTATTTGCCATGAAGTGATAAGACCAGATGCCATGATCTTAGTTTTTTGAATGTTGAGTTTTGAGCCAGCTTTTTCACTCTCCTCTTTCACCCTCATCAAGAGGCTCTTTAGTTCCTCTTCACTTTCTGCCATTAGAGTGGTATCATCTGCGTATATTAGGTTGTTGATATTTCTCCCAGAAATCTTGATTCCAGCTTGTGATTCTTCAGTCCAGCATTTCACATGATGTACTCTGTATATACATTAAATAAACAGGGTGACAGTATACAGCCTTGTCGTACTCCTTTCCCAGTTTTGAACCAGTCAGTTAGTTGTTCCATGTAAAGTTCTACTGTTGCTTCTTGACCCACATATAGATTTCTCAGGAGACAGGTCAGGTGGTCTGTCTGCCCATCTGTTTAAGAATTTTCCACAGTTTGTTGTTATCCGCACAGTCAAAGGCTTAAGCATAGTCAATGAAGCAGAAGAAGATGTTTTTCTGGAGTTCCTTTGCTTCTCCATGATCCAAGAAATGTTGGCAATTTGATCTCTGGTTCCTCTGCCTTTTCTAAACCCAGCTTGTACATCTGGAAGTTCTTGGTTCATGTACTGCTGAAGCCTAGCTTGAAGGAGTTTGAGTCTAACTTTATGCAACTTTACATAATTATATAATCATAATATTTATATAATTATTTATAATTATTATATAAATATAATTATTATATAAATATAATTTATACAATTATTTCTTTAGGATAAATATCTAGAAGGGGGAATTTTTAGACAGAAAAAATATGTACAATTTTAAGGCATTTGCTATGAAGACCAAAGTGACCTCCAGAGGAAAAAAAATGTAGCAATATAAGTATTCCCTAGTAGTTTGAGAAGTCACCTGTTACACCCTAGCCTTACTAACATAGCTTCTAGTTTGTTTTCTAAGTTCATGAAGACTTCATTTACCTCTTTTTGACCCATCAGTCTCCTCATAAGTCTTATATTTAAAGAGGAGGACACCACCTAAATAAGTTGCATGAAGAAAAGAGTATGAACTAATCTGGAAAAACTTGAAATGAGTTTTAAAATACATATATATATATAATTATATAATCACATGAATAAAGTAAATTAAATATATATATAAATGCCCACACATGTTAACATTTGTAATTAGCAAAACTTTCACTTAATACTTTAATAGGCATATTATTATTTTCTGCACAACATCTTAATTATGACAAATTTGCCACTACACAAACAATTTTAAAACCACAATAATACATTCCAGGGTGTGTTATGCTGGGAAATTGCCATTCTGGGAAGAATGAAGTCACTTGGCCTTTAGGTTGGTGTGTCAGAATATGCTCAAGGAAAGTAATATCTAATGAGAAAGCATGTATTACAATAGTCACTTCACTGTAATTAAATTTTAGCTCCAGTAACACCTATTTATGGGGGATTTTACTTATCATTAAATTTATTTTCTTTTAAAGTACCAAAACGTAAAAAAAATACCATAAGCTATAAAACAAACCAGAAACAAAGATTTTTTTTTCCTAATTGTGGTAGAATCTGACCAGCTAGAATCTGACCAGCTGGTTTCAGTTCCCATGCCTGGCAACTGATGATCTCTGCCCTCTGAGCTCATACATTCTCAGATTCTGTGTTTTATATGGATCCTATCATATGACCATAAGCAGTACGACTTCAGTACATTACATTAGCTCAAATTAGTTTCTCAGATGATCTAATCATCATTCTAAAGCCCTGAGGGAATGGAATGCAAGACAGGTAAAGGTTGATGAGAAAAATAGAGACGAAGGGCCATTAAAGGACAGGCGTCTCTAGCAGGAGTGGGGGTTATTGGGATGGAGAAGGAGGTGGATGGGTATCAAAAGACAAATAAACATTTCTACATTAAACTGGCCCACTTTGTGAAGATTCAGTTGAAAAGCATTATAGTTTTGTTGACATTTAGTTTGGGAAGTTTTGAGGAGAAGGTAAGATTTAGGGGAGCTTTGATGCAGAAAAGAAACACCAAGGTGAGAAAGAGAAAGTGTTTTATAAAGAAAGGAGAAAGATCCTAATTAATAAAATTACTTAGTTTGCTGAATGTTACTTTCTAAGACCAACGGTGAAATTTAGCATTTTTACCAAAATAGATTTGTTGTTCGGAGATTTAAGCTTAATCACTCTCACTGGTGTTCAGAAACTTAATCTCCAGAGTTGGTTTCTGATATATATATCAATAGCAATGTTAGACAAATTATAAAGGATTCCAGAAATGGTAGTTATTGATTCAACATGTATTTTTAAAAGCCTCTGTACAATAAATGCTTAGTAGCTGTCTTGTAAGGTAGAAGGTATACATTACACTTTAGGACACAGATTAAAATTTATCATTTCTTTGACTTATGGTGTATATTATTGTTCTTGCTCCATTTGTGCTAATCTGTTATCTAAGTATAACACATATAGCAACCCTGGAAGGCTAACTAATTTTTCCATGTGCACTTAATTAGTGTGATTTGTAAAAGTTCCCACAGTGAATGTGACGTACTTTTAAGTCATGCAATCTCTCAGAGGGAAGGAGTCATGACAACATGCAATTGAGAATAATTGGAATATGATTTTGTATTCTTATAATAATAATGCCATTAAGTATATGATGAGGACATTAACATTAGATTCAGAATGTAAGAAGTTTATATTACCCCTCTTAGTAATAAATCACTTAGAAAAATTTTTAGTTTATAAAGTTTAATGCTTGAGAATAGCATATGAATTCTCCTCTTGAGCTCTTTTTAAACATTTAAGGTAACAGTGTGCTAGATAAAGTTCTTTTGGGAAAATAAAATTTACCTGTAATTTAAAATTCTATAAATCCATAATTTTATTTCAATATGTTTGTCTATAAAAAATTACCCCTACAGAAACCTCTGTTTCTTTAAAAGGAATTGGAAGTAATTGAGAAAAATTTAACCCATCTTTATCTCCTTAACCAGTTTTGAATTGGCAGTTGATTTCCTCATGAGACTGAGTAATTTAAGTAGTGGGCTTCCCTGATAGTTCAGTGGTTAAAGTGTCTGCCTGCAATGCGAGAGACCTGGGTTCAATCCCTGGGTTGGGAAGATCCCCTGGAGAAGGAAGTGGCAACTCACTCCAGTATTCTTGCCTGGAGAATCCCATGGACGGAGGAGCCTGGTGGGCTACAGTCCATGGGGTCGCAAAGAGTCGGACATGACCGAGTGACTTCACTTCACTTCAAAGAACAAAAGTGCAAGTACTTTTGTATATATTATAGGAGAAGGGATTAGAAAAGGGATAGCCTTAAAATCTTCAGAGAGGGGAAGAGGCCTAAATAATTTAAAGCAAAGGAGAGGTTGTTATCTAAATATTAATGAAAACAAGTGAATACTGAGTTTATTATGTGTTAGACACTGATTTAAGTGCTGTATATGTTTTAACTGCTTTAATCCTCAAGAGTCTGTGAAATAGGAAATATTATCTTTATTTTACAGAAGATATGCTAGGGCATGTGGCTCAAAGGCTCTCAGCTGGCAGACAGAGAAGATAAAGTCAATCCCAGAAAGTCTCTGAGTCTCTATTAGAGGTGGTGGTAGGGGGTTGGTCCCCACTTAATTCTGATATATACTCTCACAATTCTTCTTTTTCTACAACAACAAATATTTTTCCATCTATAATATTTTATTTTAAAACTGTCATATATGGATAAATTAAAACTCCTTCAGAACTTTAGGAAAATAAATTTTTCTCCTCAAAAACCCTGTATTTCTTATTTTTATTTTGAGTTTTTAAAATTTTTACACAATTTTAAAGGTGACTTTCCACTTACAGTTATTACAAAATATTGGCTACATTTCCTGTGTTACATAGTACTTCCTTGATCCTATCTTACACCCAGCAGTTTGTTCCTCCCACTTTCCCACATCTATGTTGTCCCTCCCCCACAATGAAAGAAAAAGTGAAAGTGTTAGTCATGTCAGACCCTTTGCAACCCCATGGACTGTAGCCCGCCGGGTTCCTCTTTCCATGGGATTTCCCAAGAAAGAATACTGGAGTGGGTAGCCATTCACCTCTCCAAGGAATCTTCCTGACCCAGGGATCAAACCCAGGTCTCCTGCATTCCAGGCAGATTCTTTATCATCTGAGGAACTGCTAATTTGTCTTCTGTATCTGCGAGTCTGCTTCCCTTTTGTTATATTCCTGTTTGTTGTACCTTTTTTCAATTCCAAATGTGATATCATGCAGTATTTGTTTTTCTCTGTCTGACTTACTTCATTTAGCATAATGCCCTCTGACTCCATCCATGTTGCTGCAAATGCCAAAATTTCATTCTTTTTTATGACTGAGTGTATTCCTCTGTGTGTTTGTGTGTGTGTCCACATATCTCTATCTGTTCACCTATTGTTTTTATATTATTTTGGCTTCAGTGGGTCTTTGTTGCTGTATGGGCTTTCTTCTGTTGTGGCAAGTGGGGCCTCATCTCTAGCTGCAGTGCACTGGCTTCTCAGTGCAGGGGCTTTTCTTCTTGCAGAGTATGGGCCCGAGGGCACATGGGCTTCAGTGGTTACAGCGTGTGCACTTAGTACTTGCGGTCCCAGACTCTAGCACAGGCTCAATAGCTGTGGCGCACAGACTTTGTTGCTCTGTGGCATGTTGGCTTGTCCCAGATCAGGGATTGAATGCGTGTCTCCTGCTTTCGCAGATTAATTCTTTATCACTGAGTCACCAGGGAAGCTTCTATCCATTCATCTTTTGATGGACACTTAGGTTGCTTCCATATCTTGGCTATTGTAAATAATACTGCCATTAATATTGAGGTGACTATTATCTGTTTGAATTTTTGTTTTGTTCTGCTTTTTTTTTTCAGTTATATACCCAGTAATGGAATTGCCAGATCATATAATAGTTCCATTTTTAGTTTTTTGAGAAACTGTCACACTGCTTTCTACAGTGGCTGTACCAACTTACATTCCCACCAACAGTAAAGGAGGGAGGGTTACCTTTTCTCCACATCCTGGCCAACATTTGTTATTTGTGTTCTTTTTGATAGCCATTTTGATAGATGTGAGGTTTTATCTTATTGTGATTTTGATTTGCATTTTCCTCATGCTTAGCGATGTTGAGCATCTTTTCATATACCTATTGGCCATCTGCATTTCCTCTTTGGAAAAATGTCTGCTCTGTTCTTCTGCTCATTTTTTAATTGGGTTGTTTGTTATTTGATGCTGAGTTGTTTGAGCTATTTATATATGTTGAATATTAGTCACTTATCAGTCACATAGTGAAAGTGTTAGTCATTCAGGCATGTTCAACTCTTTGCAGTCCTATGGACTATAGCCCACCAGGCTCCTCTGCTAATGGAATTCTCCAAGCAAGAATACTAAAGTGGGTTCAGTTCAGTTCAATTCAGTTCAGTTCAGTCGCTGAGTCATGTCCAACTCTTTGCAAACCCATGGACTGCAGCACACCAGGCCTCCCTGTCCATCACCAACTCCCAGAGTTTACCCATACTCATGTCCATTGAGTCGGTGATGCCATCCAACCATCTCATCCTCTGCTGCACCCTTCTCCTCCTGCCTTCAATCTTTCCCACTGCAGATCTTTCTCACTCCAGTGGGTAGCCATTCCCTTCTCCAGGGGAATCTTCCCGACCCAGATATTGAACCTGGATCTCCTGCATTGCAAACAGATTCTTTACGGTCTGAGCCACCAGGGAAGCCCAAAAGTGTATCTGTCTTCTATATCATTTGCAAATATTTTCTCCCAATCAATAGGTTGTCTTTTTGAAAAATCCCTTTGTTTTAAAAGCAAAAGGCTTTAGGACTTCCCTGGTAGTCCAGTGGTTGAGAATCTGCCTTCCAATGCAGGGCATGCAGGTTTGATCCCTAGTCAAGGAACTAGGATCCCACATACCTTGGGGCAACTAAGCCCACATGCCCCAGTGAATATCCACACTGATTCAGTAAGACCGCTTACAGCCAAATAAATAAATGCCAAATGGCTTCATGTTTCCTAACTGTTGTTGTTGAAGTCAGCAGAACTTTGACTCTGTCTTATCCTTACATTCACACAATTGCAACTCTAATCCTTCCTTAGAGAATGGAGGCCTCTGGCTGAAGAGGGAGTAGGTGACAACTAGGAACGGTGGGAGAACAGAAGCATATTTATAGAATTCAAAATATTTAAAAGTGAAGATAGTTTCAGATGGTCGTTAGCACCAAGATGGAAAAAAAAGGTAGGCAAGGAGAAAAGCAAATGGGAAAAGAGATGTTAGGAGGGTGGTCAAAGAAAGCCTCTAAGAGGGTGGCCTTTGCTCCTAGACCCAAGGTTGAAGGTAAGCAGCACAGGTGAACAGCTACGGGAAAAGCAGAGCAGTCCAGGAGCTAGTGTAAAGGCCTATAAAGATCAAAAGATTTAGTTCCTGCAAGGAAGAAAAAGAAAACCAGAATAGCTATGAGTGATGAGAGAGGACGTGAAAAATTAGAAAGAAATCATCAGGCCTTTTAGACCATGGTAAAGAATTTGAATTTTAATCTTAAGAGAAATGAAAGCCACTGAAGAAATTCAGCCAGGAAATAAATATGATCTCATTAACATTTTTAAAATATAATCTAGTGGAGAATAGGTTCTAAAAATGGACTTGTAACATCTAAGTGGAGATATAAAAGGTGGTTGGAGAGTGGGTGAGTGGTCTGTGATGCACAGAGGTGGGATTATGTAGGGGTAGAGCCTAGACTGAAAAGAAGACAATCCTGGACCAATTTCTGGAGCTATCTGAACTCAAGAATTTGGGTAGAAAAGCAGAAGCTATGGAGATCAAGCAAAACAGACTCTTTCTGGCCAGCCAAGACTTAACTGTCGTAGAGCATGGAGTGCAGATGCCTACAACTTTTGAACTTTCATGCTCTTTTCGTCTGTTATTATTAAATGTGGCTTTGCCAATATGAGATTTTTGAGTTTGTGTTTTTCTTATGAAAAATTGAACAAGCGTGGATTGAATTGAATTAATGGTATTAGCAAGCAGATTTTGGCCAGTACAAATCAGTATATATTAAGGAATGCAATTATTAAAGATGTAGGGCTACAGTAAATATTCAGTGCCTTTTTCAGTGTCCAAATCCTGAACATGATGACTCTAACATTAAAGGCATACATTATATCAGGCAAAAGTTAATGAATTCAGTTATTCTTGGTGTCAAGTAATAATATTTTGTATCTTAGAAGAAGATATAGACTATCCACAATATAACCACAGTCTTTGTATAAAGAGACTGTGTAATAAGTCTGGTTGTCCAATTAGCCCAGTCCACCCAAACTTTAACTTTTTCCCCTCAAGCTATATTTTATTACTTTGAAAAAGTTTTATTGTTTTAAAGTTAGTCTTAATGTGGGATAAACTGTATCACAGAAAACACAAGGACACAAATAGCAAAAGTAGTTTCATTTGATGCATTAATATCAGCGTAGAAAAAGCAATATCCTGCCTCATTTTTTGAATTTCATTATCAAATTAAGCTGAATAAAAGTTCCAAATTTTCTTCAGGCAACATTTTTTGTTTTCTGAAGCAGCAGTTTTCACTTAATACAAAATAACTCTGTGGCAAATGCCCAGATTTTGTATTAGGACATGTAATTTTCCAGAAGACATGTCAAATCCTATTGCTGTCCCTTTAATACGGATTGATTGGATTCAGTGTCAGAGTTCTATTAAGAACATCTGAAATGAAGAATGCCTTGAAAAGTGGGTGCATCAGTGGTAACATTAATATTTTGTTTCAAGGAACGGAGCGATTTTTGCTAGAGCTGCACATTTCTCTGGGCTTGAGTGAATTAGATAGAATTTCAGACTGAGTGATGAAGTACAAACACTTGCATTCAGATTCTTTGTTATTTTACACATATATACATGGCTGTCAAGGGAGTTTCTGGTTCCTTGTGATATTCATTAGCTTTGGGGTCTCTTAAATCATCTAGCTGTAACCTAGAGCAATAGATGTTTACATCCAATTCCAACACCTCCAGGTCATCCTACATCTCCCACGGGTCACATCTGTCAAAGTTAGTCTATGAGGCTTGTGAGCCTGAAATCTTGTCTTCTTCGGGCCGAATTAACAACTGTATTGTTTTTACTGTTCCTGATTACATTTTCATTTTATACTGAAAGATTCTTTCTCCTTTTGTGTAAAAGTTTTTCAAGACTGGAGCCTAAATCTAAAACAGCCAATAATATTTACCTTTTTAAGTCATAAACTAAATAAAATGACCATTATATTTTGCCATAAGTTAAACTTGAATCAGATTTCTAGCTGCTGTGGTCACAATTTATAACTATACTCATCTACAACTTAAAATTTCTTTATCTCTTCTCTTTCATCAGGATCAGATGAAGTAGTTGGTTTCTCATTTTTAGACATGAAGCATTGAGACTAAAAAAAAAAAATGTATCTGCCTCTGTGTTGCATTGTCTCTTTTCTTTTTCTTTTTTTTTTCACCTACCAAATTTCTTGTAAATACCGTATCTTCCATAAGGAGATAACAGTGTTTTCTATGGTGCTAAATTAATTATTTATTTAATATCAAGTATTTATTGAGCCTCCTGTACTCTGGCAAACACTGTGCTAGACCTTGGGGATTGTAAAGAGAACTGTCGACAGGTTAGATTGATATCCTCTTGAATCTTGTTAATTCATGAGGGAAACAGACAGATGGTCAATTACATTCGAGATTGGTAAATGCTATGATAGTGGAAGTATAGGTTCTAGGCGAATATATGGAGGAAATTTCTCTTTAACAATCTCTTCTCTCCTGTGGGATCATATTCCATCTGAATAATTCTGCTTAATTTTTTAAGGAACTTTCGATAGATCTACTACATCATTTGCTAAATACCCACCATTTCTTTCTGTAATAACTTTGCTTTTCTAGATAAGTTTGCTTTCATTAGACCCCAACTTAGCATGTCAGTCTTTTACAGTCTCTTCTGTAAGTATACTGAGTTTTTCCATGTACAGATTCATTAATGTGTAACACTTTGCTCTGCACCAACTGCCAAGTGACTCAATGCTATTATTTTTCAAATGTCTTAATAAGGAGCTGATACTTTGATGAGTTTTTCTTTTGACTATGAGCAGCCTTTTCCAAAATGCCATGAGATAGCAGTGTTCCAGTTCAGTTCAGTTCAGTTCAGTCACTCAGTCGTGTCCGACTCTTTGCGACCCCATGAATCGCAGCACGCCAGGCCTCCCTGTCCATTGCCAACTCCCAGAGTTCACTCAGACTCACATCCATCGAGTCAGTGATGCCATCCAGCCATCTCACCAGAGGTAAATATAAATATCAGGCTCACCAAGGAATTACTCCACAGTTCTGAACCATTATGTCTGATGTTCCTCGTTATTTACCATCAGTATATCCCCATTTGTAGCCTGGTAGGCAGAGGCACAATACTCATATTTATCCCTACAATCTCTTTACCTCAGAGCACTTGGGAAATGAATAGGTATTTAGGGTTGTGTTAAACTCCTTCAGGGTAACAACTGATATAGGTTCCAGACTATTTTTGCTAATGACATCATTACTTTTTCATATCATTACTTTCCTTTTTAAGCTGCCATTTAACAAATCATTTTCTATATCAAGTACTTTTACAAGCATTGTCCTAGAAACCATGCTATTTAGGTATATTTGTATCCATATATTTTAGAAAAAGAAAGTGAGGTTCAGATTGATTTATAATGTGTCATCCAGCTAGTAAGTGGCAGAGAGAAACCAACCTGTGATTCCAGATCCCTGGACTCTTTGCAGTAGACCATACCACCTCCCTGCATTAAGTAATCTCAGATTTACCCAGACCCTGAGACCACTGGAATCAAGGTTTGCAATGAATGGGTTATGTGTCCTCTTTCCCCCAGTGGCTGGGGTATTTAATTAACATTTTACCTGCTTGAAGTCAGAATACCCAAAATGCAATCTTAGATACTTGTACTAAGACTGAGTATATTCTTTAACCTCCATCATGGATTTTAATGAATGACCCAGCCTGCCAGTCTTCTTTCTGGTCTTCTTCCCTTCATTGCCACCCACTTGGAACTACATATCTGACTTTCACAATACTGACTACTGATTATATCAGCACATCCATGACACCAGCCACCATACCCACCCCCTTCAGTGTTAGGCTCACTGAATAACCACTGAATCATACCCAAGCCCAAGTTGCCATGTTCACTGTGATTTTGATTCTTGTCACCTTTCTTTGGGACTCCTCCTACAGCTAACCCTAACTCCAGCAGCATTTATCCTGGTCTTGCTCTCTATTTCACCCTGGCATGCTAATCAGAAAATAACAAAACCATTGCCAGGTTTATTTAAGTTTTAAATGGAAGTAAAAAGAAAATGTATATTCCACCTCAGATTGCATTTTGTTGCTAAGATTTTTCATATTACATTTTTTCTATGTCTTTCTCTACCTTCAAATGAAACCTCTCTCATATTTCCACCAGATTTGTATTTCTGAAGATTTTTTTCTACTGCATCATGAATATGACATTTTTAGTCTGATGTGCAGAGTCCATTACAATTTGATCAGAACTTAGTGTATGTCAGTCAGGTGGGCATACTCCCTAGCTTCTCCCACTCCAACCCACTCAAAGCCTTTTCTCATTTCATTGCACTTACCAATCATGCCCTTTATTATTCTCTCCCATGCTTATATAATTTTACCCATCATTTAAAATCCCTGGTTTATCTCCACTCAGAAGTTCCACCTCTCTATGATCAGCACACAAATCTCTAATTCTAATAAATATGAAATTATTATCTGTGCTACTTCTTAAAACATTTAGTTTCTTAAAACATGAACTGGACCATATAATTTTCCAAGAAAACATTTTTGATGGCTTTCCATTGTATTTAAATCAAAATTTAGTCTCCAAGTCACTGGCTCCAAGTCCAAGTATAATCAGGCCCCTGTCTGCATACTCTTTGTTAAGTCTTTATTGATTGGTTCTTTCATTAAGAAGTGAAAGGGGGATTTAAAACTCCCAAAAGAAAGAAGTCAGTGAAAATATTCTTACCAAAAGACAGTTGCAATTGCTTTTCCTGTCACACTCCATCTCTGTCTTAAGAGGGGAGGATAAAATAAGATTCATCTGTGGTTCACAGGTCTGTGAGGTAGCATCTTCCAAAGGTGGAGTGGAGTACAGCCTTACTCATTCTTTTATAACCCAGATGAATTGATAGCATTGGTCTACAATTACTATGTTTCTTAAGTGGTACACTAAGGAGGCAGGTTTTCACCATTTTCTAACTTAATAAAAACACAAATCAACAAGGATACATACTTTTTTTTTAGAGAGATATAATGAAATATAAGACCTTTGTAAAACAATACATACTTAATTTTTCTTCTTTTATGCTAACTTTAATAAACTACTCATGGAAAATGCAATGGCTGGATCTTGTACTACTGTGGTCTAAGAACCGAGGTCAGTTTTCCAAACCCATCACTTCCCAAGTTACAGAGGAAATGTAATATAGCAAGTACTCCACATTCTTTATGTGCAAGTAGAATAAACCATGAATCTTTTATCCTCGTCTTATGTCTCTGGCCCCATAGTATATTAAACCCACATTGGCTTCCTTTCTGTTGCTCAATGCTGCTGCTGCTGCTGCTGCTAAGTCACCTCAGTCGTGTCGGACCCTGTGCGACCCCATAGACAGTGGCCCATCAGGCTCCCCGTCCCTGGGATTCTCAAGGGAAGAACACTGGAGTGGGTTGCCATTTCCTTCTCCAATGCATGAAAGTGAAGTCACTTAGTTGTGCCCGACTCTTAGTGACTGCATGGACTGCAGCCTACCAGGCTCCTCCATCCATGGGATTTTCCAGGCAAGAGTACTGAAGTGGGGTGCCATTGCCTTCCCTGTCTGTTGCTCAATAGGGCCAAGCTATTTCCTACCTCAGATCCTCAGTTTTTCATAACTGATTCTTCTCTCCTGTAGGTGGGTCAGTTTCTCAAGCAGACCTTCATAGACTACCCAGTTCTGAAATGTGCAAAAGATGTTTCTTCTTTAATTTCTGTTTTAGCAACCTGATTCTTTAACAGAACTTGTCGCAATTTTTAAAAATTTCTTTCACTCATTTGTTTCTTAAAGGTATTTTCCTACTGGACTTTAGGTGCTCCATGAAAGCTGATCATGTATGTTTTAGTACCTATTGGGTTCCTAGTACCTAGTGCAATGCCTGGCACAGAATTCATAATTAATAAGCATTTGTTAAACAAATAACTCCCATTTTCAGTTTTAATTACAGTAGTTATTTTTGTGTGCCTATGTCTTGATTCCTCAGTGATCTATATTATGTTTAAAGAGAGAGCATCTAAAACCTCTTGATCAGGGTTTACAAGTACCTGTTGAATTATATGCTTTATTTATTTGTTTGTCTGAATTTCAGCACTTCACACTCTCTTTTACATTGGTATTTAATTACAACCTTGGTTGATATCTTTTGGGAGCCTCTTAAAAATTAAATTTAACTATCAGGGGAAGATGTAGGTATTTTAGAGCTTGGTGCTCATATAATTGGGGGAGACCTTTTGAAAAATAATGTAAATTAAGTACTAGTCCTTAGGAGGGACTTGTATAAGTGAAGGGAGCCTAAAATTTAAGCCGAATTTAGTTCCATCAAATCTGCCTCTGTTAATGGGATTGAAATCTTGATTGCAATTTCTTCTTGCACTGTGTCCAGAATTTGCAGGACATAAGCATAGTATTTGAGCCACACATGTCTCACAGTTTATTCTGTCTGACTCTTGATGCAGACTCACCAGCTCTCCCCTCTCCCATTGCTCTTCCTTACTACAGTCAACTACATGCCAACTGGATATCAGTTTGAGAAACAAACTTCACCAAGACAGCTGTTAATACACTGATTCTAATTCAATGATGTCAGTAGTTAGGTTGGCAGTGTTCCAATTTCAAATTGGCCTGAAAAATCTCATTCTTTCTCAAATCTTGCCCAAAGTCTCAAGTTTTCTATTTTTTTCCTTCTTTTACTATTACTCTCCATCAGAAATTGCCATATATTTTATTGACCATGTAGCTTTTTTTTTCCTCATAGAACTTGAATTTCTAAAGAGGAAGGGGAAGACAAATACATAGCAACCACTATACTATCCATGTGATTTCATTTCCTAGCTACTCTCAGTTCTTGAAGAAAGTTTCAGTTTTACTGATGAGGCAATAAAGTTAAGGGGGAAAATGGGACTATACTAAATATGTCACTAAGAATTAGAGTTTCTCAAATAAAATTCCCTTGCAGCCACAGAGGGGCAGCCCCCTGCCCCGCTGCCCATGTTTTAGACCAGTGAATTATTGGTTTTCGACCAGTGAATTATTGGTTTTCGTAGTGAACTGGAGTTCAGTGGGTTTGGACAGACTCTGCCAGCTGTGAAGCAATGTTTAAGTTAAAAGATCTGTCTTGGAGATTGGGAATGCTGAAAAATAGGTAAAGAAAATAAATGTCTTGAGGGACATTCGCTTGTATGGAGCTTATTTGTCCCAGATGAATACCTTGCTAGCCTAGAGAAATCCAGAGATTAAACCTCTGAGGCAGCAGCTGAGGAATAGAGTAATGGAGGTGATGAAAACAAAAGGGAGAAGGGAGGGACATAATTGGGACACACAAGGCATTGTGATATTTTGGGTTTTGAGAGGAATCCTTAGGTAAGAAACCACATAGTGGGCTCTGTTCATGTATTCAACATGTAATCATACCTATTATGTGCCAGGCACTTATGCTCAACAATAGGAATGTAGCAATAACTAGGACAGGAACATATGATATAGAAGGAAATAAACACACTTTAAAGCACACAGTATTAGGAGTTATACAGTACAGTGGTCTCGCGAAGGAATAACTGACTTTTTACTGGGGACGTCACAGAAGAGCATCTCCTATGCTGACAGGTGACATTGTTGACTGCTGATCTGGTTGAATATCAACATATAAAAGATGGCAGAGGGGAAAGAAGGAAAAATCCCAGGTCCATGACAATTGCTTTGAGCTGCTAAATTAATAACTTTGGAACAACCTGCCTCTGGACATCTTAAAAACTGAAATAATAAGGCTGAGTTTAGTGCCTAAATGAAGGACATATGGCAGAGAAAGGGGTTGAGGCTTACTTATTAATCTGGTTGATGTATATGGTGGTGGTGGTTTAATCACTAAGTCATGTCCGACTCTTGTGACCCCATGGACTGTAGCGTGCCAGGCTCCTCTGTCCATGAGATTCTTCAGGCAACAATACTGGAGTGGGTTGCCATTTCCTTCTCCAAGGGATCTTCCCGACCCAGGAATTGAACCCAGGTCTCCTGAATTGCAGGTGAATTCTTTACGGACTGAGCTGTGAGGGAGACTGATGTGCATAGTAGATGATAACTTCTCAACTGTTTTATTACCTGTTCTCTTGATGACATTAATTAATGAATTCTACATGAATAGCACTTTGCCAACAAAGGTCCTTAAAGTCAAAGGTATGGTTTTTCCAGTAGTCATGTACAGATGTAAGAGTTGGTCCATAAAGAAGGCTAAGTGCTGAAGAATTGATGATTCTGAATTGTGATGCTGGAGAAAACTCTTGAGAGTCCCTTGGACTGCAAGGATCTCAAACCAGTCAGTCTTAAAGGAAATCAATGCTGAATATTCATTGGAAGGACTTTTGTTGAAGCTAAAGCTCCAATACTTTGGCCACCTGATGTGAAGAGCCAACTCATTGGAAAAGACCCGGATGCTGGGAAAGATTGAAGGCAAATGGAGAAGGGGGTGGCAGATGGTGAGATGGTTAGATAGCATCACTGACTCAGTGGACATGAATCTGAGCAAACTCCAGGAGATAGTGAAGTACAGGGGACGGAGAGTATACAAGTAGAGTGTACAAGTTTTAGATTGTAAAGGGCTAGGATTCCAAGGTGAAGGTGAAGCCGCTCAGTCGTGTCCCACTCTTTGCGACCCCGTGGACTGTAGCCTACCAGGCTCCTCCATTCAGAGGATTCTCCAAGCAAGAATACTGGAGTGGGTTGCCATTTCCTTCTCCAGGGGATCTTCCTGACCCAGGGATCGAACCCAGGTCTCCCGCATTAGAGGCAGGCGCTTTAACCTCTGAGCCACCAGGGAAGCAGGATTCTAAATTTACTATCTTTTTGATAACCATTATCTTTTAGAAGTGAAATAAACTTGAATATTTGTGAGACGAAGCCTGTAGATGGTAGAGGAATTTCTTGAGGGAAGACACTGAGAGGAAGGAGTCATTAAAACATGAAAGAGAGAGTCCCAAGAGTCATAAAGCAGGGACCCATATCCCACAATTATCCACAGTCAAGAAAAGACCTAGACTTATGGGACACTGGTAGAACCACTGTGAGGGGAATAGTTCTACTGCTAGGAAGCCATGTTATCCCCAGAGAGCCTAGATTAGACTAGAATCTGAGGACCAGCTCACCTGGAAAGGCTGCCCATCCATTAGAAATGCATTTGCTTAGCTTCCTAAATTTGGGGAATACCCATTTTTAAACATGAACTCTGAACTTGCAGATGTTCAAGCTGGATTTAGAAAAGGCAGAGGAAGCAGAGATCAAATTGCCAACATCCACTGCATCATCAAAAAAGCAAGAGAGTTCCAGAAAAACATCTACTTCTGCTTTATTGACTATGCCAAAGCCTTTGACTGTGTGGATCACAACAAACTGTGGAAAATTCTGAAAGAGATGGGAAGACCAGACCACCTTACCTGCCTCCTGAGAAATCCATATGCAGATCAAGTAGCAACAATTAGAACCGGACATGGAACAACACACTGGTTCCAAATTGGGAAAGGAGTATGTCAAGGCTGTATATTGTCACCTTGCTTGTGTAACTTATATGCAGAGTACATTATGTGAAATGCTGGGCTGGATGAAGCACAAGCTGGAATCAATATTGCTGGGAGAAATATCAATTATCTCATATATACAGAGACATTAATTTACCAACAAAGGTCCGTCTAGTCAAATCTATGATTTCTCCAGTAGTTACGTATGGATGTGAGAGTTGGACTATAAAGAAAGCTGAGCACCAAAGAACTGATGCTTTTGAACTGTGGTGTTTGGAGAAGACTCTTGAGAGTCCCTTGGATTGTAGAGAGATCCAACCAGTCCATCCTAAAGGAAATCAGTCATGAATATTCATCGGAAGGACTGATGCTGAAGCTGAGCTCTAATACTTTGGCTACCTGATGCGAAGAGCTGACTCATTTGAAAAGACCCTGATGCTGGGAAAGATTGAAGGCGGGAGAAGGGGATGACAGAGGATGAGATGGTTGTATGACACTAGTGACGCAATGGACATGAGTTTGAGTAAACTCCAGGAGTTGGTGATGGACAGGGAAGCCTGGAGTGCTGCCGTCCATGGGGTCTCAAAGATTTGGACACAGCTGAACTGATTGAACATTTTTAAATAGCTGTCTATAGAAGTTTGAACTTTATTCTTGATAAATTTTCTAATATCTGATCATTTTCTTCTTTGGAATCAAGGCAGAGTTAGAGCTTACATATGGAATAATTATGAGGTAGAAGGAGGAAGAACTATCTTTTCATTTATTCATTCCAAAAGGATTAACACCAACTATGTATCAACCATTTCTAAGCGCTGAGGGTACTAATGTGAACAACAGAGAAAAGTGCTCTGTCTTCATGAACCTTATACTCTAGTTGAAGAAACAGGTAATAAACAAATAAAATAACTTCAGAATGTGAAATATGCTAGAATAGAAAAAACAGGATGAGTTTTAAACAGAAACAGTAGGAGGAGGATAGGATAGAGTGGAGGAAATATTTTAAATAAAGGGATCAGGGAAGATTCTTAAGAGAGGTAAAATCTTTGGCCTTGGTAAGACCTAGGAGTAAGAACTGAGACTGGAGATTGTGCATTAGGAGAAGTTCAGATTTTACTGTATAGTACAATAGAATGTCATTGAGGAGTTTTAGGCAGGGGCATGTTGTGATCTTATTTACATTTTTAAATAGTGATACAGGGACAAATGTTGAATTTAAAAGTTTTGTTAGGCTGTTGTAATAGTCTGAGTAGCAAATGTCTCAAGGTAATTAATTAGTTAAACCAATATTGAGAGCTGTTGGAAAATACCAGAAAAGTTTATTCTTTTGTTTTAATAAGTTAAGTGTTCAAGTAAAATTTCAAAATTGCATGTGTGCTAAAAAAAGTAAGAATACCCAGTGATGTTAATTCTATTCAATGGAAAGGATCCAAAAGTTTAAGGCTAGAAAAAGAAGAAATAAAATTCTTATTATACAAAGATCATTTGATTATCTTAATAGAAAATCTAAGGACTCTATAAATGAACTATAATTACTGATAATAGAAATGAGGAAGGTTGCTAAATTCAAGACCAGTTCCCCAAAATTGGTTGAGAATCCCACTGTCTACTCCTCAGAAAGAATAGAAATAAGTTATTTAATAGATTAAATTTTATAAGGAATCAAGGCGTTAAATTTTTAAAATGAGCAAAAGTTTATTAAAAAAATTATAAAACCTTGTTGACAATTTCCTATACAAATGGAGAACATACCATGTTCATGAATAAGAAGACCCTCTTTTGTAACATTTTCGTCCTCTTCAAATAGATCTTGAATATTCTTTGAAATTCTGATCAAGATCCAAACAGGATTTTGTTAGTTTTAGAAAACTGAAAAGGTAATTTATGTAGAAGAGCAAAATTTAAAAAAATAATTTTAAAGAGCAGTAGGAGGAAGGAAAGGAGAGACCTTTTCTACAAAGCACTAAAACTTATTTTAAATGCACAGCAGTTAGGACAGTGTGAGACTGACAGAGAAACAAATAGGCCAATGCAACAGAACTGATAGCCCCAAAACTCTATATATTCATCCGTGGCATTATAAACTTGGAGAAAGCATGGGCTATTCAGTAAACTGTGCTGAGACAAATGGATATTCACACAGACAAGTAGAATAAGATAAGATTCTTATGTTCAAAGATAAATACTAAGTTGATTAAAAACCTAAATAAATTTATGAAAAGATGCTCAGTCTTGCTACTAATCAAGAAAATACAAGTTAAAACAATAACAAAATACCATTTACACCCATTAAATTGGCAAAAAGTGGAAAAGTGACAAGTATTCATATGAAAGAGGAATTATCAGGGACTCTCGTAGTTAAACTGATAGTTAGAACTGTGGTGTGGAGAAGACTCTTGAGAGTCCCTTGGACTGCAAGGAGATCCAACCAGTCCATTCTGAAGGAGATTAGCCCTGGGATTTCTTTGGAAGGAATGATGCTAAAGCTGAAATTCCAGTACTTTGGCCACCTCATGTGAAGAGTTGACTCATTGGAAAAGACTTTGATGCTGGGAGGGATTGGGGGCAGGAGGAGAAGGGGCGACAGAGGATGAGATGGCTGGATGGCATCACTGGCTCAATGGATGTGAGTCTGAGTGAACTCCAGGAGTTGGTGATAGACAGGGAGGCCTGGCATGCTGCGATTCATGGGGTCGCAAAGAGTCGGACATGACTGAGCGACTGAACTGAACTGAAACTGTCTGTGGTTTAGAGAACTCTGGTACTGCAGTCCCCTGTGTCTCAGCACAGAAAAGAATTCAGTGAGAGGCAAAGTGATAGATAAAAATAAATTTATTAGAATAGGACTCTTGTGAGGCTTACAAGTGGGCAAGTGAAAAATACCACACCCTGAGATCTTGGCTACAGTTTTATAATCAAAGGAAAAGTGGGGAGGGTGAGAAAAACTTCTTTGTCTTTCCTGAATAGATGTCATGCTTCCATCTTCAGCTCCTCCTTCAAATTGGGCAAGGGAGTTTTCTTGTCCCTTTATGGTCAAGCTAGATGCACAAAGTATTGTTTTTTATGTGTGCAGAGAGCATGTCCTATGGATCATTAATTTACAGAGCTCACTGAGCAGGATGTGGTTCTCATGCCATCATTGTTTTATTGTTTGGGGACATGTTACATGCTTCTGTTGCAGCCTGCTTGGTTTTGTGGTTAAGTAAACCTACTTTATTGAGTGATAATTAATTTACAGGGGTCTCCCCTATTTTTCTGTTTACAGTTCCCTTTTGTTGCTAAGTTGTGTCCGACTTTTTGTGACCCCATGGATGATAGCCTGCCAGGCTCCTCTGTCTGTGATATTTCCCAGGCAAGCGTACTGGAGTTGGTTGCCATTGCCTTCCACAAACAATTCCCTAGTGGGATTAACTAACCACCTACTTTGTCCCTTTACTCTGACCCTATCAATAGAAGGTTAAATTATATAAGATAGTATTGGAGAGAAATTTGGCAGTATCTGTCTTGGGCCCCAAAATCACTGCAGATGGTGACTGCAGCCATGAAATTAAAAGATGCATGCTCCTTGGAAGAAAAGCTATGACCAACCTAGACAGCATATTAAAAAGCAGAGACATTATTTTGCCAACAAAGGTCCATCTAGTCAAAGATATGGTTTTTCTAGTAGTGATATATGGATATGAGAGTTGGACTATAAAGAAAGCTGAGCAATGAAGACTTGATGCTTCTGAACTGTGGTGTTTGAGAAGACTCTTGAGAGTCCCTTGGACTGCAAGGAGATCAAACCAGTCAATCCTAAAGGAAATCAGTCTTGAATATTCATTGGAAGGACTGATGCTAAAGCTGAAACTCCAATACTTTGGCCACCTGATGCGAAGAACTGACTCATTTGAAAAGACCCTGATGCTGGGAAAGATTGAAGGCAGGAGGAGAAGGGGACAACAGAGGGTAAGATGGTTGTATGACATCAGTGACGAGATGGACGTGAGTTTGAGGAAGCTCCAGGAGTTGGTGATAGACAGGGAAGCCTGGTGTGCTGAAGTCCATATAGTCACAAAGAGTTGGACATGACTGAGTGACTGAACTGACTAACTGAGAAGTACACCTCAAGGCTCAGCAGTTCCTTCTTAGGTATATCATAAAGAAACTCTTGAATATGTACATAAGAATGTTGCACAGGAATGTTCACAGCAAGATTGTCTTAAACAGAGGAAAATTGCAAATTACATAAATTTGAGCAATAGAAAAATGGATAAACTGAACTATACAGGCAGCCCTTTGTGTCCACAGAAGATTGAATATATTTGGGGAAATTTTTTTTAGAAAGTTTCAAAAAGCAGAACTTGAATTTCTAGTGTGCTTGGGTTTCCCAATTGGCTCAGAGGTAAAAAGCCACCTGCCAATGCAGGAGACATGGGTTCGATCCCTGAATCAGAAAGATCCCTTAGAGAAATAAATGGCAACCCACTCTTGTATTCTTGCCTGGGAAATCCTATGGACAGAAGAGCCTGGCAGGTTACAGTCCATGAGGTGACGAAAGTGTTGGACATGATTTTGCGACTAAACAATAGTAAGCAGCCATTTACATTGTATTTACAGCTATTTACATGTATTTACATTGTATTAGCTTTGACAAGCAATCTAGACTTGTCATGTTAAGTATGACAAGCAGTCTAGACTCCCATAAAAGTACATGGGAGCGTGTAGTCTTAGGTTATAAGCAAATATTATGACATTTTATATAAACCACTTGAGTATATTCAAATAGTGGCTATATATATAGTTGGATAAAGATGATTGAAATTTGGAAGGATAAACAGAAAGCTTGAACTTACAATGTTTTACTTCTTTAAAAACAGTTTTAAGCAAAATAGGAAAATATTGCTTAAGCAAGCTAAGAGGTGATTGTGTTCGGTGTAATATTTGTGAATGAAAAATGTTGCCTGCCTTATCAATAAACAAATGATGTTGCAGTCATCAAGCTCATTACTGCCACCCCCAACAATGAGCCCTGAGGGAACTCGTGTTGGAAACCAACAGGCTCCCCACTACCAAGCTCTCAGCCACTCAGCCACTCACAGTGGTACACCCTGATGGGACTCAGTATACTGACTCTAGATACGTAAAGTGAAAGTGTGAAAGTTTCTCAGTCATGTCTGATTCTTTGCGACCCCATGTACAATACAGTCCGTGGAATTTTCTAGGCCAGAATACTGGAGTGGGTAGCCTTTTGCTTCTCCAGGGCATCTTCCCAAGCCAGGGATGGAACCCAAATCTCCCGCATTTCAGATGGATTCTTTACCAGCGGAGCCACAAGGGAAGCACCTAGATACCTAAAGTTCATATCAAAGGAATAATTTCAATGACTCCAGACTGGTTCATCTTCCTGTACATGGAAAAGTGCTAAATTCATTAACTTGAGATACCTGGTTTACTTTAATGGCATTTTTTTGGGGGGGGCATGTTAGTAAAGTAATGCTCAAAATTCTCCAAGCCAGGCTTCAGCAATACGTGAACCGGGAACTCCCTGATGTTCAAGCTGGTTTTAGAAAAGGCAGAGGAACCAGAGATCAAATTGCCAACATCCGCTGGATCATGGAAAAGGCAAGAGAATTCCAGAAAAAAAAACATCTATTTCTGTTTTATTGACTATACCAAAGCCTTTGACTGTGTGGATCACAATAAACTGTGGAAGATTCTGAGAGAGATGGGATTACTAGACCACCTGATCTGCCTCTTGAGAAATCTGTATGCAGGTCAGGAAGCAACAGTTAGAACTGGTCATAGAACAACAGACTGGTTCCAAATAGGAAAAGAGTACATCAAGGCTGTATATTGTCACCCTGATTATTTAACTTCTATGTAGAGTACATCATGAGAAACGCTGGACTGGAAGAAACACAAGCTGGAATCAAGATTACCAGGAGAAATATCCATCACCTCAGATATGCAGATGACACCACCCTTATGGCAGAAAGTGAAGAGGAGCCAAAAGCCTCTTGATGAAAGTGAAAGAGGAGAGTGAAAAGTTTCTTAGAAAACTAAGAAAATGGCATCCGGTCCCATCACTTCATGGCAGATAGATGGGGAAACAGTGGAAACAGTATCAGACTTTATTTTGGGGGCTCCAAAATCACTGCAGATGGTGATTGCAGCCATGAAATTAAAAGATGCTTACTCCTTGGAAGAAAAGTTATGACCAACCTAGATAGCATATTCAAAAGCAGAGACATTACTTTGCCAACTAAAGTCCATCTAGTCAAGGCTATGGTTTTTCCTGTGGTCATGTATGGATGTGAGAGTTGGGCTGTGAAGAGGGCTGAGCGCCAAGGAATTGATGCTTTTGAACTGTGGTGTTGGAGAAGACTCTTGAGAGTCCCTTGGACTGCAAGGAGATCCAACCAGTCTATTCTGAAGGAGATCAACCCTGGGATTTCTTTGGAAGGAATGATGCTAAAGCTGAAACTCCAGTACTTTGGCCACCTCATGTGAAGAGTTGACTCATTGGAAAAGACTTTGATGCTGGGAGGGATTGGGGGCAGGAGGAGAAGGAGACGACAGAGGATGAGATGGCTGGATGGCATCACTGACTCGATGGATGTGACTCTGAGTGAACTCTGGGAGTTGGTGATGGACAGGGAGGCCTGGCATGCTGCGATTCATGGGGTCTCAAAGAGTCAGACACGACTGAGCAACTGAACTGAACTGATGTTCCAACAACCTGGTCTGTTGCAAAAACCTCTGTATATCCTAACTCCTCTTTTACCTCTTTGGAGATGTCCCCAGCAGTCCTTATATTTAAGAAGCTGCTTCCTGGGCTTGAAGTCCTCAGGAAGTCTGTCAAATAAAACATAATTCTCAATTTGTTGACATATTCCTAATTGTTCTTTATGCTTGTAATCTGTGTTTTAAAGGAATGTTCTTTATAGAAGTAACCGGTTGATAATTCTAGTGGCAGTCAGGAGGTATGAATGCTAGAGATCTTTCACAGGGGCTCTGGCACTTGAGACTCATGACCACGCATTCCAGGAAACAGACTCACTCAGAAGGACAATGCAGATAGTGGAGTGCGGTTTATTACACCGGCAGGTCCAAGGCAGAGTCTCCTCTTAGCCAAGCACCCCGACCAGCATTTGTGAAAACCCCATGTTTATGTGTCCGAACCCACCACCCCAATTCCTTGAGACTTACATAAACCAAGGAAAATACAATCCCAATAACCCCCTCATTCATGTGCTCAACAGTCAAACAGTTAGCCAGTAATCAATAAACCCAAGGTTACACTCCAATAGATACAGAAAAATTTATGGCTTGTCTGGAGGAAGGAGTGATTAGTGTATGTTTTCTCTAGGCGATGAGTAACCTAGATAAGATCTTCAAGGATCCCCTGTCTGGAGGGGGTCTTATCCTTCTGTTGTTGTTTTCATAGGCACTAAACACAGAGTTGAGAGTCCATTGGAAAGATGGCCGAGCATGATCAGCATGAACAGCCCTAAGATTGAGTCCAGGCCCTATGAATTCCTTCTTCAGTGACCTCTTCAAAGTGGGTGGCTGCTATCCAGCCCCAGTTATCTGTTGCCAAGTGGGAACTCAGACTTTGTGTTGCCATATCTAATTTTTCCAGAGACATCAATAATCTGAATTTTTAATGTGAAATGTCTTGATTTTTAAAAGTTGGCAACTAAATTCAAATTAACTAAACAAAGTAAAATGAAACACTATGAGGGTCCAAACCAAAGGGGAAAAAAATTGCCTGTGTATTGAATTCAGCCCCACAGGTTACTAGTCTGCCACCACCTCTGCTGTGGGCTCTGTTTGTGTGGCAAACATAGGCAAAATATTGTAGTCTTTTATTGTGAAATATGTTATTCGTGTGAAGAAGGTGAAAATGTTCCAGGGCTCTGCAGAAAATGTGTACTAACCAGACTCCCTGGATCCCTGCAGAGAGGAACATTGGCTGTGCTAAGGGTGATTCTTAGTTTCTTGTACACTTTATAGTCTGCAAATCCTTCACTATGAGGACCTCAAAAGAGAAGCAAGACTTTTCCATTGATTCCAAGACTGCATCAGCAAATGCCAGACCCAGCAGGCCCTTTCTATTGTATGTTAAGTCTTCAAACAGCTGTAAATAGTTTGTGCCAAGATCTCTAGGAGTATAACAAACAAATAGCATTTTACATACCCCAGGAGGCCAATTAAAGCTAGGAGACCAAAGATCACAATCTCTGAATAGCCACCACATCTCTCAGGGCTGATGGCCATGTTGCTTTTTTCCCCTAATCTCTCCTCATCATATCCATAGGTTTTGGTTTAATTTTTAGCAGAGTGTTTAGAACTGGATATCATTTTAAAAGGAAACTATTGCCTAGATGTCTAGTCCATACATTTTCTTATCAACATGTTCTCATGTGAGTGAGTTATGTAACTTCTTCTTATAGATTACCCACTCCATTGAAGAGTTGGATCAGTGTATTCTTTGGACAGAGACTGCAGTTATTGAAACCTCCTCAAAAGTGCTGAAAAAACTTTGTTATAGAGATCATGTGTGAAGCCATTTATGGGGATAAATCATGCAACTTAATTCACCAGATAATCATTCCTTCTTAAAGGAACTTGATTCTGTTTCTATATTGACAAGTCTCTAATATTTTTAAACTCTATCACAATATTCTTGTCTTTAGACTAGATTCATATAGTAACATTTTGTAATGTAGTATTAGCTATATGGAGTTGCAACAGCCATGTGGGGATAAAATGAACTAATGATTATATGATGTTCTCATGCACATTTATATCACTGACAGATGCTCTGATGCCTTAGAGACAATTGATATAAAGGGACATCCACGACAAATTGGGAGTGTGTTATACTAAAAGCAGGAGCAGGTAAAGGAAAATGAAGAATATTGATGTAGAATCCTGCCAATTACAAAACTAAGGATGAACCTAACAATTTTTAGTCTGTGAATAAAAGTTTTTATTTTTGGCTATTATACACGATGAAAGGTAATCAAATTCACTGAATTTTTAAAGAACTAAGTTCTCAAATTGACTACTTGCATTATTTCCAAATCAGTATGATTTTTATTTCTTTGTTTTATACACAATTTTTACCTACATTTTTATCCATTTAACATTTGTTGCTGAGTAAGTCTCTTGGAGATCAGCTGTATGTAGAACTTCAAAAATGACGGAGTTGGAAGATATCTTATAGGATAAGAAAAATTTTTCCTCTCACATATATATGTTGTTAAAAAATCATCACAACCTAAGAGTTGAAAGTTATGTTTTATTTGGTGGGAATTTTTAGGACTCCAGGCTGAGAAACAGCATCTCAAGTAGCTCTAAGTGAACTTTTCTGAAGAGATGGGGAAAGGAGTGAGGTTACATAGAAATTTACAACAAAAGGCAGGTAGTCTGAACATCAGTATGGGAAGGTGCAAGAGTCTAGGCTCACTGAAATCATTCCTTTTTTTAAAATTTTTTAATACTTTATTCTACATTACAATACTGTATTTGTTTTGCCATACATTGACATGAATCCGCCACAAGTGTCCACAATCTCCCAATGCCGAAGCCCCCTCCCACTTCCCACCCCATATCATCTCCCTGAATCATCCCGTGCACCTGCCCCATGCATCCTGCATCCTGTATTGAACATAGACTGATGCTTCGTTCTTACAAGATAGTATACATGGTTCAATGCCATTCTCCCAAATCATCCCACCCTCTCCCTCTCCCTCATAGTCCAAAAGTCCGTTCTATACCTCTGAGTCTCTTTTGTTGTCTCACATAGAGGGTCATCATTACTATCCTTCGAAATTCCATATATATGTGTCAGTATACTGTATTGGTGTTTTTCTTTCTGGCTTACTTCACTCTGTATAATCGGCTCCAGTTTCATCCATCTCATTAGAACTGAGTCAAATTTATTCTTTTTAAGGGCTGAGTAATACTCCATTGTGTGTATGTACCACAGCTTTCTGATCCATTCATCTGCTGATGGACATCTAGGTTGTTTCCAATCCTGGCTATTATAAACAGTGCTGCAGTGAACATTGGGGTACATGTGTCTCTTTCGATTCTGGTTTCCTCAGTGTGTATGCCCAGCAGTGGGATTGCTGGATCATAAGGCAGTTCTATTTGCAATTTTTTAAGGAATCTCCACACTGTTTTTCATAGTGACGGTACTAGTTTGCATTCCCACCAGCAGTGTAAGAGGGTTCCCTATGCATCTCAGCTGTCTGGGGCCAATATCATGTGTTTTTCACATCCTCCCCCACCTCCCCCTAGCTCCTCGGTGCTCACCGTAGGGAGTGGCTTCAGTCTCATGGCTGCCAGATGGCAGGTATTGTTCTTCCTGAGTACTGTCAGGGCTAAGAAATTCACATTTGAGGGGCTGGAATTGCTGGTGACTGTGACATCCTTGTTTAATGATATGACAGGAAATACTCCATTTCTCCATGTAATTCATACTAGACAGGGATTGTTGGCCAATCTTTTTAAAAACACAACATAACAAACAAAAACTATCTGTACGTATGTTGAGAGACTGGAAAAACATGGAATTTAGTTAGGAGTGGAAACACTAACCTGGATGATTCAGGGAAAAAAACAAACCACCACTGAGGAAAAGACCTGTCAACACACGTTAAATTCCCTTTATACAGTTTTATAGACCTCTTCTTTATTCTGTTGTTTAAAAGAAAAAACAATGAGTCCTCACCTCCTTTTGCTATTTTTTGAAATGATGAAGAATTATCAGACTGGTAATGATTCAGCTCTATGTTGTTAGTCAGGCCTTATCACCAAGGAGCCTTGAAAGGAAACTCAGTCACCCTCTTTTGCCTTGTTAATGTCTTTCACTCTTCTACCTTGCAAACAGAACTACAGTTTTGAGTAGCAGTCCCCTAGCACCAGGCCCAGGGGATAATTTCTTATTATTCTCTACAAGGAATCTTTTTCTTTCTTGGCCTACAAGTGAGCATTGCAACCAGTTCAGGAAAATGAGACATAAAGAGAATCTCCTTGGGCAAAAATGAATCTCTTTTCTGCCTGTCCTCTTCCTTGCTGCCTTGAATACTCTCATGTAATGCTATAGCCATGTGATTGTGGACACAGTGGGAGGCACAGAAACCAAAAGAATTCTAGAAACATTGACTAGTATCCTGATATTGTTGAACATCTGGGGAACTGCCTAATCTCCAGATTTCTTATTAAGTGAGAAAACAAACTTCTGTGTGTTAGACCACTCTAACTTGGCCTAAAACTTACAGCTAAAAGCATTTTAAGTAATGCATTCCGCATGAATAATTATGCTTAAAAAAACCCAGAAACAATAAATAACAGATGTTGATTGAGTCATTATGTGCCGATCCCTACTTTTTCCAATCATATTTTCACTTATGCCTTACAATAATCCTATGAGGTTTACTGTCATTATCTTCATTTATCAGTAGAGATGGTGAAATATGAAAAGATTCAAGATATGACTGGTAAGTGGTAGAATTAGGTGCTTATACTCCAGCAGTTTTGTTTTATGAGATTGCCATTTTGAGATTTTTATAGATCAGCTTTTTAAAAATTACCTGTATTTGAACTCAGATAAAGAAAATGATTGTAGATGAAATTTGTCAAAAAGAATGATCTCACGTAATGAAATCTAATGGAAGCATCACAATGTGTTTGGTAGTTGTTGCTCACTCCAGTCTGTGTTTGTTTTGTATTATTGCTAAAATGATGCTGCGATTGTACAGGTTTGGGACTTCATTGTTAATTTTTGGTGTAATATTTTTAGCAGAATAGTGCCTTATATTCAGTAGCACTATTAGGGGAAGCACACTGACTGAAACCACCCACCCTGGCCAGGCACCATAGTAACCATTTGTATGAGTTGTTTTACGACAGGAGGTCCTGGTAAGGAACACAGAACTAATAAGCCACCACCAACCAGAAGAGTTCAGGAAAGGTCAAAGGAGACACCGCATGTCTGACCACCTCCCAGAATCCTTCTCACTGGCATCCATATTGGCTGAACAAGGTGTGTACCACCAGGAAAGACCCTCAGTCATAATGATTGGCTAAAGACAACCTGGAAACTAATCCCATCACTGTAAAACCCAAGACTGTGAGACATGTGGCAGAGCAGTTCTCCTGGGCCCCCTTACCCTACTGCCCAATAAAATCTCTTGCTTTGTCAGCACGTGTCTCCTCGGACAATTCATTTCTGAGTGTTAGTCAAGAGCCCAGTTTCAGACCCTGGAAGGGGTCCCCCTTCCTGCAACAACACTAAATATTAGTAAAGCACAGATACATGGAAATCTTTCACACATTCAACATGTAAGCAAAAACAGCTATTATTTTAACGAAAAGTGATACTGGATTATCTCAAATATGAGTTAACGGGAAGACTGGCAAAACACTAAGTTAACTAACACCGGTGTTCAATCAATGGAATTTTCTTTTGCTTGTAGCTAGCAAGCAACAAGCAAGGAAATGTTGGTTTTTTTCAATACCAAGCATATGAATAGCAGCTACCACCAAGGGGGACCACCACCAATGGGGAGTGGAGAGTGGAAATTGCATACTTGGGGAATAGAAATTTAGTACCTAGACTGATTCTCTGTGTGCTTCCAATGGATCTTATAAGAAACCCAAAATTTAAAGACATGATGCAAAACCACATATTGGGCAATTATTCATGCACAGTCTTTTGAATGCATCAGCAAATATATTTCTATCAGGAATATAAAATTTATAAACTGTAGTTTTCTTTTTCTTTAATGGTTCCTTTACTAAGTTCAATTTATTTTGGCTTTCCCTAGAGTATTTGCTTTTAAAATTCATAAAATTCCTGCCCCATTCTTGTGTTTAGACCTCATCAGTACTTTGATAATAAGACGGTATATTTCCAGACTAGGTTTTATTTCGTTTTGGCTTAAATATTTCCTCTTTATAGAACTGAGTTTATTAAAAATAATTTTTCTTTTATTAAAAGATCATGGGGAAAAAGAGAGGAACAGATTGAAGGGGATGTGTCCTTTTATGAAAAAATTGATAGAACAATCAAGCTTGAGCTTATCGTTGACTGGAAAAAAAACACACGATGTAAAAGCTGTGAGTTGAGTTTTATTCAGTGTCTTACTGAGGACCATATCCCAGGAGATAGCTTCTCAGATTGCTCTGAAGAACTTGTCCAAAAAAGTGCAAAAGAAGCCAGGATATTTATGTGATTTTTGACTAAGGAGTGCATATAATCCAACATACATCTTTGTAGAAAGTTAATGCTGGCCATAAGGAATAGGTGTCTCAGTTACTAATTTTATTGCTTTTCTGAATATGGGAAGATGCAAGAATCCGAGTTCATAAAAAGTTTCCTGAAATATATATATAATTATCTAAGGGCTTCTTTGTCTGTTTTGCCAAAGCTCAGAGGGGCCTTATCCTGTTCTTTGTCCTGAATTCAGTGAGTACAGTAGCCAGTGCTGCTGCTGCTGCTGCTGCTGCTAAGTCACTTCAGTCATGTCTGACTCTGTGTGACACTATAGACAGCCCACCAGGCTCCGCTGTCCCTAGGATTCTCCAGGCAAGAACACTGGAGTGGGTTGTCTAGTGACTTAATCCTTATAGAACAGGATGGTGAGTGACATTCTCTGTTTTACATTAACTTATTTTGGAATGTATATTAATTTTTGAAAAATTTTAAAAACACCTTGGAGTACCAAAGCCACACTCATTAATATCTTAAAATGGAAGCTCTAATAATACTAAGTATATGATCCTATCTGTTCAGAAGGGATATTGACAATATTTGGAATAGGTCAGATTTGTCTTCTCTCTTTCCCTCTAAGGTTTGGATTTGTTGTAGTAAAATGGAAAGCCTATGGTCCTTTGGCCAAGGTCCTTAACATATCTGAGGGTCTACTTTTCTTGTTGAAAATAAAAAGGGGTCTTATAGTCTCAGAGTTTTTGCGATAATTGTTTGAGTTAATGTTGTGAAGCAACTTTCTAAACTTTTTGTTTTATCCAATTCCCCTCTGTCATTACAGCTTAGGTATCTTGTGTCCTTGTTAAGGGAGTCACTCTGACATAGTTATTTGTGTATTAAGTTATTCTCGCACAAAGAAAGAAGAGCAGCTGATTTAAACCTGAAAAGCCCCAATTTGCCAGCCTTCTAGGGTAATCTTAATTATTCTCAGCTTCCTTTTGTCTAGACATGAAATTGAGGCCCCTCCACAATGCCCAGGTATTTCTAGGATGGTGTAGGCATGGGAGAGGCTTGTAGGATCTGATCATCTCTCACTCTCAGGCCCAGTCTTTATTCACTGCCTTGCCTCTGTGACCTTCTTTTTGGCCTGTATCCTCAGGCCCCTGTTCATTTCCCAAAGCTCAACGAACAAAGGACTCGGGTAAATAGCAATTTGCTTAATTAAACAGAACATTTTGGGGAGGAGGAATATGCCCAACATAGAAAAGGAAAAATAAAATTAATCATTAGACAACTTTTTCAACTGTGCTGTCTCTCATCTTAGACTATTTCTCACTCTTTCTTCTCTTCTACTCCCTGTCCAGAACCCCCAAAACCTCCAGTCTGTACTCCTGTGCCCAAGAGTTGAAAGTTTCTGTTAATACATTATGCAGAGCAATTTTTCTTCGTTTTACCCCCCTTTAATTTTCTCCTTCCAGACTATGCCTAAGGACCCTGCCTTCACTTTATAATATTAAGGTATTTTCCTACATAGAAGAACAGTATAGAGAACTAAGCAGAAACGTTGAAATTAGAGTTTACCTTCAAAATGGCGTAAAGCACTATTCAGATTGCTTCCATTTACATTTAACCTTCACAACAGCCTTGTGAGATAGGTACTATTATCCTAATTTTACAGAAGAGGAACCTGAGGTCAAATTTATATTTACTCACTTGTTTCTATTCTCTTAATATTTTTCCAAGGAAGAGAATTTTCATATACAGGACATTTAATTTTTTTAATTTAATTTAATTTTAAATGATTGTGGGCACTCGGTTGCTTCAGTTGTTGTCCTTTTGTGACCCCACGGACTGTAGTCCACCAGGCTTCTCTGTCCACAGGATTTTCCCAGCAAGAATGTTGGGGTAAAAAAAAAAAAAGAATGTTGGAGTAGGTTGCCATACCTTCCTCCAGGGGATCTTTCCAACTCAGGGATCAAACCCAGGTGTCCTGTGTCTCCCTGAATTTGCAGGCAGATTCTTTACTGCTGAGCCACGGAGGAGGCTTTTTGATCTAAAAGCTTAAGCTGAGGTCCCAGCTAATAAAAAACAGAAAGAATCCGTCCCATTAATGGGAAATAATTGGAATTAAATTTTGGTGTTGTGTACATGTTTGGATTTTTTTGTATGTGTTTAGCTTTCTCTACCCTTCATTGATTTCACAGATATACTGTAGCCTTGGATAATATTTATCCCCTTATATACTTGATTTTATCACTCATTCTGTTTATTATTTTTATTCATTATAGTCTTTATTCAACTGTGGATTGCCACAGCTTTGGAGGAAATATAGTTCTCTGTTTTTGTATCTGACAAGGAATTCATGAGTCTTTGTCAAATATGCATAATTAGTTTATAATGGTACCAGCATTGTTACTTTTTTCTTGCTTTTTGGCATTCTCAAATTATTTGGGTTTTTGTTTATTATTTTTAAAATATTTGGGAAAATTCAACATGATTTTGTGGCATGATGACAAAGAACTGGGAATGTTGTGTTCCGATCTTATTACTCTCCTCAAATTCCTACGGGACCTTAGACAATTTGAAAAATTTTTCTCAGTCTGAGACTTCATTTTCAATTGGGGAAACTGCCTAGTTCCATAAGGATACAGAATACATTAAATACGAGATGATTTTAAAGGGATTCTAAAGATGATTTAACAAACATTTTACTATATACAAAATTAAAAGATATATATAGCAGTAGTATGTGTCTGCTTATGAATTGCTGCATGTGAATGCCTTAAACAATATCAGAGGGCTCTCCAAGTAATCTTGGAAAATTCTAATCACAAGAAAATTCTAATCATCAAAAAAGGAATCTGTTTCCTTTCATCAGTTATTTTGTTGTTGTTGTTGAATTGCTCAGTCATGTCTGGCTACTTGCAACCTCATAAACTGCAGCACGCCAGGTTTCTTTGTCCTTCACAGTCTCCTGGAGGTTGCTCAAACTTATGTCCATTAAGTCAGTGATGCCACCCAACTGTCTCATCCTCTATCACTTCCTTCTCCTCCTCCCCTCAATCTTTCCTAGCATTAGTTATTCATACACATAATAAAAGAGCTAAATTGTTCTGCTGTGACCATGGAAAATTTATTATGAAAAACAGTACTTTTATAGACTATATCTATTATTTACCTTCATATCTTTGAAAATATATGATTGATATGCTGGGCCTGAGGGTGCAGCTCTCTTTCCTTTACCCATCCCATCATACACACACTAACTTCCCATCCCCTATCCTTCCGCTACAGTTGAAGCACAATGTCAGTTAGATTCAGTGTTCACATTAGTAAAACTTTCTAAGTGCTATACAAATCTGTGCCATTGAAAAGACTAGGATCATTTCAACTTTATTACTAATCTTTACATTTTTCCTGGAGGTTAATATTGCCTCATTTTTTTTAATTTTAGTTTTTAAACATATTTATCGTAAATTTAAATTCAAAATTCGAGCTACTTGCCAATTGTCTGAATCTCTACTCGAGGATTCAGGTATGGCCTTCACTGGTGATCTGGAAGGTTAAGAATCTGCCTTCCAGTGCAGGGAATGTAAGTTCAATCCCTAGTTAGAGGACTAAGATATCACAATCGAGAGGTAACTAAGCCCACTCAACAAAACTACTGAGCCATTGCCCTCTGGAGGCCATGAAGTCCAACAGAGAAACCTACGCACCACAACAAAGAACCCATGTGCCACAACAAAGACCTAAGCTGCAGTCAATAAATAAATAATAATAAATGAAAAAATAGTTTTAAAAAAGTATAGATACTTCAGTTATTCTATTAATCTTATCTTCTTAAAAAAAAAAATTGCTACTGGATCCCCTGGGCTACTCTTAACTGGGCTGTTTACATCCCTGGTAAGATGGTTTCCATCACCTCACCTCTTTCCAAATCCCCTCTTTTTTTCTTCAGTCTCATAAAGCTTCTCCAGTAGCTTCCTGACTAAGGGAAAAGGAAATGACAACCCACTTCAATATTCCTACCTGGAAAATTCTATGGACAGGGGAGCCTGGCAGACTGCAGCCTATGAGGTCCCAAAGAGTCAGACATGACTGAGCATGCACACAAGGTACATGAAAGGAAATTTTTTGAGAATTGGCATGTCTTTAAATGTCTTTATTTCATTCTCACCGTAGTAATAGTTTGTATAATAAGATAATTCTTCAGTTGAAGTCATTTTGCTCCAGAATATTACAGACATTGTTCCATTATCTGTATCCCAGTGTTTATGTTGAGAATTCCAATGCCTTTCTGATTCCCACTCTTTTTGTTTGTGACCTGTTCTTTTGGCTTTGGAGATTGTTGGATCTTTCCCATATCTCTAGGTTTCTAAATTTCACTGAGATTTGTCTTTGTGTGAGTGTCTTTCCATTTGTTGTGCTGGATGATTTTTAAGCTGTTTTTTTTTTTTTTTCCAGAATGATTTTTTTCTTCCTCTGTGTTCCTGTTATTTCTTTCTTGAACTTTGGAAAGACTAAGAGGTAAAATCCCTAGGATCTAAAGTCAGATTGCCTGGGGTTGAACCCTAGACTTTCTACTTCTTAGCAGTGTGACTATTTGGGGGCTTAATGTTCTAACCAAGATAACTTATTTCTGATCTGTTGGACTATAGTTTCATCCTTTTTCTCTTCACCTGCCAATTCTTTGTCATTTTGCTATGCTTCATAGAAGATTTTCTCAACTGTATCTTCCACCTATTTTTTTTTTTTTACCTACCATGATATTTTTAATTTTCAGGAACTTTTGCATATCTTACCCCTTCTGAATATTAATGATTTTTTGTCAAGTTTTCTTCATACTGTATAACCTCTGTTTCCTCCAAAATGTTGTTTTCCCCCTTTTATCTTTCTTTTTCATGTTCTATGTTAAAGCCTTTCCTCAAATGTCCAATATTCATGATTAACTGTTCATAGGTAAGGACAGAGGACTGAGACACTTATTTGAAAATAATGATCAAACATGGACTCCACAGAAAGATAATTTGGCTAAGACATTAATTGATTCTCTTCCAATTTCAGAATCTTTATATATGTATATGCATTTTGGAACAGCCGTTTCCCTGAAGAGATTCCTACAGTATCCTCTCTGGAGGATAAAGGCATTCCAGGAGTCAAATGGGCAGAAAAGGCTAGACATCTCAGAATCCTACTTTCAGTAAAGTACCCCTTAATCAACTGTCCAGCATCTGCCAGTCCTGTTGTAGTATCCCTTCCAAGCAGTAAACCTCCAGTTTTGTGTTGGGATGAAGGGCAAGTTGGCAGCTACATAGAGAAAATGCACTATATGTCACTAATTCCTGATATTTTAGAGGATTCTGTGAAGTAAACTAAATTCTTTCTTTACTGCTCCCACTGCAGGCTTGGGATATAACTTACTCAAGTATCCTAAATCATTATCATTTTTCCAAATGCTTTCTAACTCTTCTAAATTTCTGTGTATTTTCCCTCTTCTGTTTTCCCACACCCTTTTAAGTTTATTTCCTTTAAAAATCCATTTTCTACACTAAATTCAAAAGGGTACATGAATTTCAATATTCATAGAGCATTATGTACATTTGCCAAGATATATGGAGGCTATCTATGTCCATCAACAGACGAAAGGATGAAAAAGATGGGATATATATAATGAAATATTTGTTGTTTAATTGCTAAGTTGTGTCCAACTCTCTGCGACTCCATGGACTGTAGCCTTCCAGGCTTCTCTGTCCATGGAATTCCTCCGGCAAGAATACTGGAGTGGGTTGCCATTTCCTTCTTTGGGGGATCTTCACAATTCAGGGATCAAATCTACATTTCTTGCATCTTCTTCATTGGCAGGAAGATTCTTCACCACTGAACCACCTGGGAAGCCCCATAATGGAGTACTACTCAGCCATAAAAATAATGAAAATTTGCCATTTACAGCAACATGGATGGACTTGGAGGACATTAGGCCCTGCAAGTAAAATAACTGAAATAAGTCAGGGAAAGACAGATGCTGAATCATATCACTTATATGTGAAATCTAAAAAAATATGACAAACTAATCAATATAACAGAAAAGAAGCAACCTCACAGATACAGAGAACAGAGTACTGGTTGCCAGTTTCAGTGATGATATAGGGATGGGTACAAGGGGCACACCTATCACCCATGGGTGGGTGATATAGGAAGGTACAAGCTATTAGGTGTAAGATAGGCACAAGGATGTACTTTAGGACATGGTGAATATTGGTAATATTTTGTAATAGATGTAAATGGAAAGTAACCTTTAAAATGGAATAAAAATAAAGTGAAAAAAATTAAAACACTAAAAATAAAATTTTTAAAAATTGATTTTCTGATGTTTTCCTGTTGGGGCTTGGGGAGGGAGTAAAATTAGATATGTGTTAAATTATCCATTTTACCTAGAAGTTGCAAAGCAGAGATTTCACTGGGTACCAATCTATCTAGACCCACTAGAGAGAGAGATTATTTCTCAATTCCTCAGAAAAATCTCATGAAAATTAAGGATTTTTTTTAAATTAAGGAATTTGATAGAGCTTTGTCCCCCTCCTAACCATGGTACTGCTGTCTACATAAGTCATCAAATTGAATAATTGCTGTGACTCTTCAGACTTAGAAAATTATTTCTTGATACTTAAGTATTTTATACTGCAAAAGTTTATACATTTAGTGAATGAGAGGAAAGAAGGTGCAACTTAATCATTGTTCCATCTTCTCTACTTCTTATGAACCTTTTGTTTTGCAACAAAACAAATGAGAGAATGGAGATTCTGGTTGTGGGAAATGGAAAAAAAAAAAGCTCAATTAAGCATGGACAAGTCGAGAGATGAATCCTTATGGTACTGAGTTCCATCTTCAGTTCAGTTCTTCCTTGAGTTCTTGATTTATCTTTATATCCTTTCTAGTTACATGCATCAATAAATTATAATTTGTTTCCTTAAAATCATTTGTTTATGATTCCATGTCTTACTACTGAAAAAGCCCTGACTTAATTCATTAAAGAATCGACAAATTTACCAATATTAGGAACATAGAAACAATTTTCATCAACATAACTAGCATAGAATTTTTTAAATTGCATAAGGAATTATAGAGAAATTTTATTTCTACTTCTAGAAAAGAAAATAAACCCTAAATACAATGGTAAGGTACAGGGCACGTCTAAATATAAAAATACACATGAAGAAAGATATTTTTCTACCTTAACTTTTTCCCTTATTCAACTCCCTGCTGCTGCTGCTAAGTCGCTTCAGTCGTGTCCGACTCTGTGCGACCCCATAGACGGTAGCCTACCAGGGTCCCCTGTCCCTGGGATTCTCCAGGCAAGAACACTGGAGTGGGTTCCCATTTCCTTCTCCAGTGCATGAAAGTGAAAGGGAAGTTGCTCAGTCGTATCTGACTCTTCACGACCCCATGGACTGCAGCCTACCAGGCTCCTCCACCCATGAGATTTTCCAGGCAAGAGTACTGAAGTGGGGGTGCCATTGCCTTCCCAGTGAATTTAATTTAGTGAATGGAGTTTCTCAAGATTAAATTTTTCTAGAACACTTTCTTAAAGTTCAGTGCCTGCTTCTCCTTACCTTTCGGCAGATATCAACATAATTTGATACAAAATAATTAAATTCATAATTATTACTCCAGTAAAGCTTATCCTTCGTATTATATTGGGTGATTATGACAGATAATATCTATTCTTCTAAATACATAATTTTAAAATACATTTTATGTACTATTAAGATTCAGAAAGTCTTATACCTAAAATACAGTTCTGATAATAAAATTGTTCCTAGTTATATAATGCCATAAATGTGTAAAAGGACAGAGTCCCAAGGGTTATGGCTACTTGATTAGTTGCACAAATAGAAAATCACTGTCTTAAAGATTCTATTTTCAATTTTTTAGAACTTATCACTCAATTGTAGCTTAATAGCTGCAACACACATAACTACCTATCCAGCAACATCTCAGACTTTCTATTTATAACTGATTTCAAGATCCCCTAAAGCTGGATAGTGATCATTTACAGTTTCATCAAAATTAGTCATTAAAATTTTTTGTAAGTTATTTAGTTTAGAATTCCTAAGAGTACTAAATCATTAGAAATCAAATTAAAATATTAAATATGACCAAATCATCAATTTAATACTTCCCTTAAAGTAGGAAAATGCAGTTTCACAGTAAGTGTAAGTAAGAACTACTTGCGTTCACCTCTTGAAGATTAGAACTCCCTAATCTTCAAGCAGTCATTATTTGGTTTTATTTAACCTCCAGCATGCATCAGTTTTATCTTCTTAACCTATCTCTCTGCTCATGCTACAGGCCCCAGTATTCGATATAGAGGGAAAGGGCCATGATGTACATAAGCACACCAGAGGGGTTACTTTTTATCTCATGCAAAAGAGAAGAGAATGTTCAGTTTGAATCTGGGTGTACTTTCACTTCCACGCCCCTCACTATTGCAGAAGGGAGAGGTGGGGGAAACGGTTTAAGTAATTAGTTTCTGTGTATTGCTCCTATTCGTGTCTTGTTCCTATAGCTGCCCTACAGCATCTCAGCTGAGAAGCCTGAGTTAATGTTTTAAAGATGGAATGAAGCTCAGTTTTTGGTTTCTCAAGTTGATCTTCAAGGAATTGGAACATCTGGAAGTCCACTGATGTCTTCAACTTCATGCTTCAAAAAGTTGTCAACCTCTTAACCAAGTGGTGTTCACTAGGCACCACTATATCACTGACCCTTCAGCTTCTGGAACAGGAGCAAAGGGAACAGGAGTGGATATATGGTAGCCTGTCCAGCAAAGCTACTGTTGTATAAACATGATTTAACACAGGCAAAAAAAAAAACCCTCCTAGATTATTAAGGTACACGTTTTTTCACTTTACACTGATTGTAACAACTGGCTTTTCTGTCTCTGAAAAGAAATAAACTGGTAAGAACTTGTCAAATGCTATCATTTATTGTGCATGCCACTTGTAGAATGTGTTTGTGCAGGAGAATTTGCTCTTTCCATATGGTTTAAATTATTGGCAAAGTAAAGCTAAACAAGTGCATTTTGAAAGTATGGTGTGAATGACTTCCATTTTGGTTATTTATAGCTGTCCACAGCTATCAGTGTTTTTATTTTAAAATTATTAGAGCAATTATAGGACAGGTGGTATGTATTGAGCTTGAAAATATGACTAAGAATGATTCCCATAGTGAAGACTATATACAAAAGTAGCTTCGTTATTCTTAGTATTTCATTTTATCCAAGGATCTTGATATACTCTTTGTCCCTGGAGAAATTCCCATCTCTTTCTTATTACTTGAATGTTTTTCTACTTTAAAAATGAAATTAGATGAGAAAATTAAATATATTGAAATATATATGTAAAAATATTGTTAAGAGAGGAGACAGTATTTGCAAGTAGGGTACTGGTTGTTTATCTAGAAAACCCAGTAAAAGCAAGTTAAAATAATGAGAAACAATTAAAATTCCCTAAATGTACTAGTTAATAAAACAAAGAAATCATTAACTTTCCTAGCACACCAAAAAAATTAGCTTGAGATTATACAGAAAGAAAAGACCCAATTTACAATAGAAATTAATAATAAAAAATCTAGCAAGTTTTATTAAAAATACAAAGAAAAATAAAGTTCTATTGAAGATGTCAATATATAAGAAGATATAACATTTTCTTTCACAGAAAGGTTCATTATTATAATTATATCAAGTATCTAAGTTAATTTATGAATCTACTCTGATTCCAATTATAGGATGATTTTGTGACATGTAATTCAAAAATTTTCGTGGCAGATGTTTGATTGGATGCATCAAATTATTGAGAAAAATTTGAGAGAAAAGAGTAACGAAGTAAGATATCCCTGTTAAATATTAAAACATAAAGTAATTAAAATAGTATGATACTAAAATAGGAATGAAAAGATCAGTGGAACAGATCAGACACTAAAGATAGATGCAAGTACAGTTGAGAATTTAACACAATTTGTAGAGGAAAGACTAGTCAATAAATGGTGTCAGGATGACTGGCTAGCCATTTGGAAAATAATTAAGCTACATTCCTACCTCACTCATTACACTAAAATAAATTCCAGATGGATCAAAAATATTTAAACTAAAACCATAAAAGTAATTTAAAAAAATCAGATGACTGTTTTTAATAAAATTGGAATAGGAAAGGCTTTTAAAAAGTGACATGAGACCCAGAATTCAGAAGGAAAAGACTGATAATTTTGAATACATAGAAATGAGAGTTTTCTTTGTATTTAAATACATCAGTAAAGCTAAAAGATACAAACTGGAAAAAATGAGCATGACAAATGTAGTTGAAAAAGAACTAATTTATTTAATATATATATTTTAAATTCATAATTTGTAGGTTCATAAAACACATAAAAACTCAATAGAAAAGGACTCAAAGTAGCTGCCTTAGAAAATAAAATGCTAATCTTATAAACCTATGAGAAGATACTGAACCTTACCCATAATTTTTAAAACTGCAAAATAAAAGAGAGTGGTACAAATATCTATAAATAGGTAATAAGCAATGATTACAGTTTGATAATAACTAAGTATGAAAACTTTCATGTGCGCATAGACGAAGATGAAAAAATGATATTGTTGATGAAGTTTTTTTAGACAGAATGTTATAGTACTTTTTTTTGAAAGGCAATTGGCAGTATTTATCTGAACATAAATTTCCATTGTTCTAGCAATTGCATTTTAGCTATTTAGACAACAGATAGCCTTATGTGCATGTTAAAATTTATGTGTAAGCAGAATTTACATTCAACCAGTGGACAATGTACAAAAACTCTTCTGTAAATGGTTGCCACACTAAGATCCTTGAGTTCCTCACCCAATACGTTAGCCATCTTCAGTGGAGTTCTTTGTGACCCAGCAACAAAGGATCAGTGCCTAGTCTAGCAGGGGAATGCTACAGTCTCCATCCCCAATGAATGTTCAGATCCATTTTTGTTGGTCAATGTCCATGACATAAAGATTATTAAATATTTTCAATACCACCTCTGTGAGTAGGGTGTTCATTGTATTTTGTTTGAAAATATCTAAATATTAAAATCACTGTCTTTTTAAATAGAACCCTTAATATGATAGTTTATATGCAGTTACCTCAACTTTTCAAAACATAGCACATCTACAATATTTCATTTCTCTGTTTTCTTACTGCCTTCATGCTCTATGTGAAAACTGACTTTTTTCTTTCTCTTTCCTTCACACTAGCTTTTCCCTTTCAATTGCTCTGTTCTCTAGTCTTTCCACATTTTTAGATTGTGTTTTAGCTTGTTTCAATTCTAGCTCTTGATCTTGGTTTCAATGGTGGTTTTAATTAACTCCTTATAAATCAAGATGTTAACCCTTACCCACTATAGGTCATGCCACTTGAGATAGTATTTCAGTAATAGAGGTGAATTTGCATTGATCCATTCACACTACAACAGAGTCCTCACTGTGACTAATGATACAAAGGGTCAAGGTGACTGGGGTTAGTGGTTATAGCATCAGTGGTTAAAAAACAGATCAAATTTAACAATCCTATATAGAAACATTGGAGTGAGCCTGTATTTTGACATAATGCTTTCTAATCTGATACTTTAAAGATATTGCTATCAAAAATTATTTTTTCTGAAATTATACCAAATTTAGTTCTACTTTTCCTTGCCAGATGAGTTTAAATGGTTAGCATGTTTGCATGAGTGTGTGTGCATGTATTGGATGTGATCACAAAGGTGGATGTGATTGCTCAAGATATATAGATTTTGCATTTTGTATTTTGATTTCAGAAAATACATGTTCTAAAATCAAAGAAACTGAGAAACAGAGAAGTAATGGTCACATGAAGTGTACCTGAGTCATGTTAATAGTGAAATACAAGAATGTGGTATTACTGGGTTCCCACAATAGTAGAGTGCTATAGTAACAATTCAGTACCTCTTGCCGCTGAGTTCCCCACTCATTCAGAGACTTGGTTGTGTAGCTTTTCTTTTATATACTATAACATCTATCATTATAACGTGAGCACTTTACTTGAGCTAGTTTTTTGTTCCTTGCTACAAAATATATCTGGAAAATGTAATTGTTTCCAGAAAAATTCTAAATACAGGTTTGTTTTGTGATGATTCTGTTTGAGATTCTTACTAATTTTATTCAGTTTGTCAGGATATGTATGTAGTCGGTACATAAAGGGCTATGGTGAGATGTCCCCAAAAATTGAACATAAAGTTTTCTTTGAAGGAAAGAGTAATAATACATAACCATTGAAGTACAGATGTAGGCCACTCTAAAAGAAACAATTAGATGAAAAGTAGGGTAAATATGTGACTGAGGACATTTTTCAAACCTCTCAAAAAAGATAAACCCACAGACTTACTCCAGTTATAGAAAGAATGACTTAAGAGAGTGACAACTGAATGAAGATAATATATTGAATAATAATGCTAACATACTTCCCCACTATTGTAGGTGGGGTGGGAGTTCCCAAAGGCCCTCGTATTATACTGGATTGACCAAGAAGTTCATTTGGGCATTTCATACTGTGAATGAACTTTTGGCCAATCCAGTATTATTATATCCTGATAGTAGATATGGGTTTGTTGGCCACCATAGAATATTTTCCTTCACTTTGACTCATAATTTCAAAACAACAACTTTCTTATTATGATTATGTTTCTTATGTAAATTTTTCCATTAGGGAAAAATACAGTGGTCAGATGATAAATAGTGTTCCAGGGCACTTGATCATTATGTGCTGTGCGCTAAGTCGCTTCAGTCATGTCTGCACTTTGTGACCCTATGGACATTATACTTATCATTAAAAATTATGAAATGGATTTCTAAGTTGTACATCATTCTCTTGTATCCTGGTTAGCAGGAGCTTTGCTGAGCCTTATCTTTTTCTTCTTAATTAGCTCTCTTGTTTTCTGGAAATTATTCAAGAGTAATTTCCTGAAAAGAGTATACTAAAAATTTTACCTTGAATATTTAAACCTGACTTTATTATGTGATCATACTTGATCGAAAGATTGGTCAGGTACAAAATTCTTGATTGAAAATAATTTTACTCTTTATTTTGGATGCCTATTATATTGTCTTTATGCCTATTATATTAGCTTTCAGTATTGCTACTGGGAAGTCTGACACCATTCTGATTCCTGATTCTTAGCTGAGACCTGTTTTGTTTGATGTTTTTCTAAGTGGTAGCTTTTGGATCTTTCTAGGCACTGCATAGTCATTCTATAGCTTTTCAAGAGAGGTGTTTTGACGCATCCTATTCATAAAAACTGAGACTCAAGGAAATTAAATAAGTTTCTCAAAGAAAAACTAGAAAATGCCAGAAACAATATTCAAAAAAGCTAATCCAAGAGTTTTATTTTAATGTGCTTTACATTACACTATAACCGTTAATTTGCAGAGTTCCAAAGAATAGCAAGGAGAGATTTTTTAAAAGCTTTCATATGTGATCAATACAAAGAAGTAGAGGAAACAATAGAATGGGAAAGACTAAAGATCTCCTCAAGAAAATTAGAGATAACAAGGAAACATTTCATGCAAAGATGGGCATGGTAAAGGACAGAAATGGTAGGGACTTAACAGAAACAGAAGATATTAAGAAAGTAGCAAGAATACCCAGAAGAACTATACAAAAAGATCTTCATGACCCAGAGAATCACCATGGTGTGATCACTCATGTAGAGCCAGACATCCTGGAATGTGGTCAAGTAGGCCTTAGGAAGCATCACTATGAACGAAGGTAGTGGAGGTGATGGAATTCCAGTTGACCTATTTCAAATCCTGAAAGATTATGCTGTGAAAGTGCTGCACTCAATATTTCAGCAAAGTTGGAAAACTCAGCAGTGGCTGCAGGACTGGAAAAGGTCAGTTTTCACTTCAGTCCCAAAGAAAGACAATGCCAAGGAATGCTCAAACTACTGCACAATTGCACTCATCTCACACACTAGTAAAGTAATGCTCAGAATTCTCCAAGCCAGGCTTCAGCAATACGCGAACCGGGAACTTTCTGATATTCAAGCTGGTTTTTAGAAAAGGCAGAGAAACCAGAGATCAAATTGCTAACATCCGCTGGATCATCAAAAAAGCAAGAGAATTCCAGAAAAACATCTATTTCTGCTTTATTGACTATGCCAAAGCCATTGACTGAGTGGATCACAATAAACTGTGGAAAATTCTGAAAGAGATGGGAATACCAGACCACTTGATCTGCCTCTTGAGAAACCTGTATGCAGGTCAGGAAGCAACAGTTAGAACTGGACATGTATCAACAGACTGGTTCCAAGTAGGAAAAGGAGTATGTTAAGGCTGTATATTGTCACCCTGCTTATTTAACTTCTAAGAAGAGTACATCATGAGAAATGCTGGACTGGATGAAGCACAAGCTGGAATCAAGTTTGCCGGGAGAAATATCAATAACCTCAGATATGCAGATGACACCACCCTTAGGGCAGAAAGTGAAGAACTGAAGAGCCTCTTGATGAAAGTGAAAGAAGAGAGCGAAAAATTGGGCTTAGAGCTCAACATTCAGAAAACGAATATCATGCATTCGGTCCCATCACTTCATGGGAAATAGATGTGGAAACAGTGGCTGAGTTTAATTTTTTGGGCTCCAAAATCACTGCAGATGGTGACTCTAGCATGAAATTAAAAGATGCTTACTCCTTGGAAGGAAAGTTATGACCAACCTAGATAACATATTCAAAAGCAGAGGCATTACTTTGTCAACAAAGATCCATCTAGTCAGGGCTATGGTTTTTCCAATAGTCATGTATGGATGTGAGAGTTGGACTAAAAAAAAGCTGAGCACTGAAGAATTAATGCTTTTGAACTGTGGTATTTTGAGAGTCCCTTGGACTGCAAAGAGATCCAACCAATTCATCATAAAGGAGATCAATCCTGGGTATTCATTGGAAGGACTGATGTTGAAGCTGTAACTCCAGTACTTTGGCCACCTGATGCGAAGAACTGACTCATTGGAAAAGATCCTGATGCTGGGAAAGATTGAGGGCAGGAGGAGAAGGGGACGACAGAGGATGAGATAGTTGGATGGCATCACCGACTCAATGGACATGAGTTTGGGCAAGCTCTGGGAGATGGGTGAAGGACAGGGAAGCCTGGCGTGCTGCAATCCATGGGGTCACAAAGAGTCGGACATGACTGAGAAACAATAATGGTTAATTCTTTAAGGTTTATGGAAAGTGGGAGTTCAGTTAAACTTTTCTTGTTTTTCTAATTGTTTTTCTGAAGAATTATGTTGATTCACAGTATGACTGCTAACATACCACTTTTTATTCTTGGGGAAGATGAATGATGAATCCAAATTATTATAGATAAAATAATTTTATTAGTTACTTAAGGATTGTCACCACATTATAATGTATAGGACTGTGTACATCAAGATAAATAATCCAATTTCAAATTTCTTGCATATTTCAAAATCACAGTCAATACACATTTAATGCATCTATTCCAGTTTGATTCTCTTCAACACATGTTCTAATTTCTTCTCAGACAAGACAGCTTTCTTATTTTAATGTGCTCCAAGATGATTAAACATCTTGATATCAGTTGTCTGTTTCCTAAAGTGTTGCAAATATGACTTGTCTTTTATAAGGTGTGCTAAATGTGTCTTCCATTTTTTGGGTTGTTTTTGTTAAATCTGTGATAACTTTCCTAAAAGCCTCATTCCAAAAAGCAACTGGTTCAGTGACTGTTACATTTATATGTAAAGAAGTTTTATTTTAGCAAGATGTAATGCAATACTTTTATAGATGTCAAAGCACAGAGGTTGAATTTTATTTGCAACAAGTATGCTTAAATAACATGCCGGTTACATTTTACTAGAGGCTGTTCTTATCACCAAATTATATACATTAGGTTCTTATGTACTATGCAAAATAAATATGAAATGAAATCCCTTTGCTCTATAATTCTTAGGCCAGAAAAAGTAAAATATAGACAAAAGATGATATATATAATATGTAAAATATGATGTTCAAGGCAAATATAAATCAGTATGCAAATCAAAACCTAGCAGGTGGTATCCACTCATCCTTATCTTTTACCACCATAGTTTCACAACATTCACTTAATCTTTTTATATTTGATTCAGTATAGACACCACGTATACTTTAAACTAGAAAAGAATTGGGACCTCTATATTACCCATTATCAATGTCTCAGTCTTGACACCCTCCCCTAGAATATGTCACGCAACACACATACACATGCAAAAAAGCAAGAGAGTTTATTAGTTCTGCTCTGTTCTCCCTGATTTTCAGAAAAAAAAATCCAAAATTGGTTTCTTAGGGGAGAAAGTGCTTTAATATATTCTATGCCAAAGGATGTTTTATGGGATGGTAACAGCCATCAGAGGAAACCAATAAATTGGGGAAGGGTTCCATAGCCAAACTGGTTAAAATATCATCATTTTTTTCCCACTGCATAATTTTTAAGACTTTAATATGCTGTGATGTGCTCATTATAGGGCTTCCCTGGTGGCTCAGAGGCTAAAGCATCTGCCTCCAATGCGGGAGACCCAGGTTCGATCCCTGGGTTGGGAAGATCCCCTGGAGAAGGAAATGGCAATCCACTCCAGTATTCTTGCCTGGAGAATCCCATGGACAGAGAAGTCTAGTAGGTTACAGTCCACGGGGTCGCAAAGAGTCGGACACAACTGAGCGACTTCACCTCACCTGCTCATTATAATCTCTATAATGAGAATGCTGTATTTTATTTAAAAATTCCAAGATTAATTTGGAGAAACTTTTTTATTTATTTTTGCCTGTGCTGGGTCTCCTGTGGAGGTACAGATCAGTAGTGCTGATCCGTACAGGGACAGGAGTTCTGGGTGCAGTAGACTTGGGTATGGCATAAGCCCTCTTGTAAGAGATCATCACTAACCCCACCATAGAGCTGCCAGAACTTACAAGACTGGTAAATAGACTCTTGGAGGGCACAAAAGAACTTTGTGCCTAGGACCCAAGAGAAAGGAGCAGTGACCCCACAAGAAACTGACCAGACTTGCATGTGAGTGTCCGGGAGTCTCTAGTGGAGGCATGGGTCGGTGCTGGCCTCCTGCAGGGTTTGGGGCACTGAGTGTAGCAGTACATGCATGGGATCTTTTGAAGGAGGTCACCATGATCTTCATTACCTCCACCATAGTTTGGCCCCAGGTAAATTGCATGGAGGGAACACAGCACCACCCATCAACAGAAAACTGGATTAAAGATTTACTGAGAATGGCCCTTCAGAATAAGACCCAGTTTCCCCCAGTCAGCCTCTCCCATCGGGAAGCTTCCATAAGCCTCTTATCCTTCTCCTTCAGAGGGCAGACAGACTGAAAATCACAATCATAGAAAACTAACCAATCTAGTCACATGGACCACAGCCGTGTCTAACTCAGTGAAACTATGAGCCATGCAATGTAGGGCCACCCAAGACAGATGGGTCATGGTGGAGAGTTCTGACTAAATGTGGTCCATTGGAGAAGGGAATGGCAAACCACTTCAGTATTCTTTCCTTGAGAACCCCATGAATAGTATGAAAAGACAAAAATATAGGACACTGAAAGATGAACTTCCCAGGTTAGCAGGTGCCCAATATGTTACTGGAGATCAGTGGAGAAATAACTCCAGAAAGAATGAAGAGACGGAGCCAAAGCAAAAACAACACCCAGCTGTGGATGTGACTGGTGATGGAAGCAAGGTCCGATGCTGTAAAGAGCAATACTGCATAGGAAGCGGGAATGTTTGCTCTATGAATTATGGCAAATTGGAAGGGATCAGACAGGAGATGGCAAGAGTGAACATCAACATTTTAGGAATCGGTGCACTGAAATGGACTGGAATGGGTGAATTTAAATCAGATGACCATTATATCTACAATTGTGGGGAAGAATCTCTTAGAAGAAATGGAGTAGCCATCATAGTCAACAAAAGAATCTGAAATGCAGTACTTGGATGCAATCTTAAAAACGACAGAATGATCTCTGTTCATTTCCAAGGCAAACCATTCAATATCACAGTAATCCAAGTCTATGCCCCGACCAGTAAAGCTGAAGAAGCTGAAGTTGAACAATTCTATGAAGATCTACAAGACCTTCTAGAACAAAGACCCAAAAAGATATCCCTTTCATTATAGGGGACTGGAATGCAAAAGTGGGAAGTTAAGAAATACCTGGAGTAACAGGCAAATTTGGCCATGGAGTACAGAATGAAGTAGGGCAAAGGCTAATAGAGTTTTGCCAAGAGAACACACTGGTCACAGCAACCACCCTCTTCCTACAACACAAGAGAAGACTCTACACATGGACATTGCCATATGGTCGACACTGAAATCAGATTGATTATATTCTTTGCAGCCAAAGATGGAGAAGTTCTATATAGTCAGCAAAAACAAGACTAGGAGCTAACTGTGGCTCAGATCATGAACTCCTTATTGCCAAATTCAGACTTAAATTGAAGAAAGTAGGGAAAACCACTCGATAACTCAGATATGACCTAAATCAAATCTCTATCGATTATACAGTGGAAGTGGGAAATAGATTTAAGGGATGAAAGCTGATAGAGTGCCTGATGAACTATGGACGGAGGTTCATGACATTGTACAGGAGACAGGGATCAAGACCATCACCAAGAAAAAAAATACAAAAAGGCAAAATGGCTATCTGAGGAGGCCTTACAAATGGCTGTGAAAAGAAGAGAAGTGAAAAGCAATGGAGAAAAGGAAAGATATACCCATTTGAATGCAGCATTCCAAAGAATAGCAAGCAAGATCAAAAAGTCTTCTTCAGTGATTAGTGCAAAGTAATAGAAGGAAACAACAGAATGAGAAAGACTAGCGATCTTGTCCAGAAAACTGTACCAAGGGAACATTTCATGCAAAGATGGGCTCAATAAAGGACAGAAATAGTATGGACCTAACAGAAGCAGAAGATATTAAGAAGAGATGGCAATAATAGACAAGAACTATACAAAAAGACCTTCACAACCTCAAAAACCACGATGGTGTGATCACTCACGTAGAGCCAGACATCCTGGAATGTGAAGTTGAGTGGGCCTTAGAAAGCATCACTACAAAAAAAACTAGTGGAGGTGATGGAATTCAAGTTGAGCTATTTCAAATCCTAAAAGATGATGCTGTGAAAGTGCTGCACTCAATATGTCAGCAAATTAGGAAAATTCAGCAGTGGCCGCAGGTCTGGAAAAGGTTAGTTTTTATATCAATCCCAAAGAAAGACAATGCCAAAGAATGTTCAAACTACTGCACAATTGCACTCATCTCACACACTAGTAAAGTAATGCTTAAAATTCTCCAAGCCAGGCTTCAACATTGTGTGAACCCTGAACTACCAAATGTTCAAGCTGGTTTTAGAAAAGGCAGAGGAACCAGATATCAAATTGCCAACATCCGTTGGATCGTCAAAAAAAGCAAGAGAGTTCCAGAAAAACATCTATTTACGCTTTATTGACTATACCAAAGCCTTTGACTGTGTGGATCACAATAAACTGTGGAAAATTCTGAAAGAGATGGGAATACCAGACCACTTGACCTGCCTCTTGAGAAATCTATATGCAGGTAAGGAAGCAACAGTTAGCACTGGACATGAAACAACAGACTGGTTCCAAATAGGAAAAGGAGTACATCAAGGCTGTATATTGTCACTCTGCTTATTTAACTTCTGTGCAGAGTACATCATGAGAAATTCTGGGCTGGAAGAAGCACAAGCTGGAATCAAGGTTGCCGGGAGAAATATCAGTAACCTCAGATATGCAGATGACACAACCCTTATGGCAGAAAGTGAAGAGGACTTAAAAAGCCTCTTGATGAAAGTGAAAGAAGAGAGTGAAAAAGTGGGCTTAAAACTCAGTATTCAGAAAACTAAGAAAATGGCATCCGGTCCCATCACTTTATGGGAAATAGATGGGGAAACAGTGGAAACAATGGCTGAGTTTAATTTTGGGGGCTCCAAAATCACTGCAGATGGTTACTACAGCCATGAAATTAAAATCCAAAACACTGATAACACCAAATACTGACAAGGATATGGAGCAATATAAATTCTCAGTCATTTCTGGTAGAAATGCAAAATGGTTTAGCTGCTTTGGATAGTTAACAATGTCTTACAAAGGTAAATGTAATCTTACCATCAGTTCAGTTCAGTTCAGTCCCTCAGTCACGTCCAACTCTTTGAGACCCCATGAATCACAGCATGCCAGGCCTCCCTGTCCATCACCAACTCCCAGAGTTCACTCAGGCTCACATCCATCAAGTCAGTGATGCCATCCAGCCATCTCATCCTCTGTTGTCCCTTTCTCCTCCTGCCCCCAATCCCTCCCAGCATCAGAGTCTTTTCCAATGAGTCAGCTCTTCACATGAAGTTGCCAAAGAACTGGAGTTTCAGCTTTAGCATCATTCCCTCCAAAGAAATCCCAGGGCTGATCTCCTTCAGAATGGATTCGTTGGATCTCCTTGCAGTCCAAGGGACTCTCCTTGGTATTTATCCAGATAAGCTGAAAACTTATCTCCATAGAAAAACCTGAACATAAATGTTTGTAACCATTTTACTCAAAAATCTTGGAAGCAATCAAGATGTTCTTCAACAGATAAATGGATAAAAAAACTATGGTAAATACATATTCAGCAATGAATAGAAATGAGCTATCAAGCCATGAAAAGAAATGAAGGGATCTTAAGTGCATGTTGCTAAATAAAAGAAGTCAATCTGAATAGGTTACTTGCTGTATGAACTCAACTCTAAGACATTCTGGAAAAGGCAAGACTATAGAGACCATAAAAAGATCAGTGGTGGCCAGGGCTTTGGAGGAAGAAAGGGAGGGATGAATACATAGATTCAGTTCAGTTCAGTTCAGTTCAGTTGCTAAGTCATGTCTCAGTCTTTATGACCCCATGAATCGCAGCACACCAGGCCTCCCTGTCCATAACCAACTCCCAGAGTTCACTCAAACTCATGTTTATAGAGTCGGTGATGCCATCCAGCCATCTCATCCTTTGTTGTCCCCTTCTCCTTCCTCCCCCAGTCCCTCCTAGCATCAGGGTCTTTTCCAATGAGTCAGCTCTTCACATGAGGTGGCCAAAGTACTGGCCTAAGCATCAGTCCTTCCAGTGAACACCCAGGACTGGTCTCCTTTAGGATGGACTGGTTGGATCTCCTTGCAGTCCAAGGGACTCTCAAGAGTCTTCTCCAACACCACAGTTCAAAAGTACCTATTCTTCTGCTCTCAGCTTTCTTCACAATCCAACTCTCACATCCATACATGACCACAGGAAAAACCATAGCCTTGACTAGACAGACCTTAGTCGGCAATGTAATGTCTCTTCTTTTGAATATGCTATCTAGGTTGGTCATAACTTTTCTTCCAAGGAGTAAGTGTCTTTTAATTTCATGGCTGCAATCACCATCTGCAGTGATTTTGGAGCCTCCCAAAATAAAGTCTGACACTGTTTCCACTGTTTCCACATCTATTTCCCATCAAGTGATGGGACCGGATGCCATTTTCTTAGTTTTCTGAATGTTGAGTTTTAAGCCCACTTTTTCACTCTCTTCTTTCACTTTCATCAAGAGGCTCTTTAGTTCCTCTTCACTTTCTTCCATAAGGGTTGTGTCATCTGCATATCTGAGGTTATTGATATTTCTCCTAGAAATCTTGACTCCAGCTTGTGCTTCTTCCAGCCCAGCATTTCTCATGATGTACTCTGCATAGAAGTTAAATAAGCAGAGTGACAATATACAGCCTTGACCTACTCCTTTTCCTATTTGGAACCAGTCTGTTGTTCCATGTCCAGTTCTAACTATTGCTTCCTGACCTGCATACAGATTTCTCCAAGAGGCAGGTCAGTTGGTCTGATATTCCCATCTCTTTCAGAATTTTCTGCAGTTTATTGTGATCCACACAGTCAAAGGCTTTGGCATAGTCAATAAAGCAGAAATAGATGTTTTTCTGGAACTCTCTTGCTTTGTCGATGATCCAGTTGATGTTGGCAATTTGATCTCTGGTTCCTCTGCCTTTTCTAAAACCAGCTTGAACATCAGAAAGTTCCCAGTTCACGTATTGCTGAAGCCTGGCTTGGAGAATTTTGACCATTACCTCACTAGAGTGTGAGATGAGTGCAATTGTGCAGTAGTTTGAGCATTCCTTGGCATTGCCTTTCTTTGGAATTGGAATGAAAACTGACCTTTTCCAGACCTGTGGCCACTGCTGAGTTTTCCAGATTTGCTGACATATTGAGTGCAGCACTTTCACAGCATCATCTTTCAGGATTTGATGTGCAATACATAGATTAGATTATTAGTGCAGTGAAGCTATTATGTAATACTGCAGTGGTGAATACTAATATTATGCATTTTTCAAAATCCACAGAACTATACAACACAAAAAATGACGCTTAATGTAAATTGACTTTTGGTTAGTAATAATGTATTGGTTCATAAATTATAACAAATATATTGCTGTTGTGAAAGCTGTTAATAATAGGGGAAAATATATACACAGTAGGAGGCAGGGAGAGAAGGTAAATGCAAACTCTGACTTTTTGCTCAAGTTTTCTCTAAACCAAAACTTCTCTAAAAAGTAGAATCAATTCTAGTTTGAAGACCACTAATTTTTAGGATTGCATTTTAATAAGGACTAGGAGAAGGCAATGGCACCCCACTCCAGTACTCCTGCCTGGGAAATCTCATGGGCAGAAGAGCCTGGTAGTCTGCAATCCATGGGGTCACGAAGAGTCGGACACGACTGAACTACTTCACTTTCATTTTTCACTTCCATGCATTGGAGAGGGAAATGGTAACCCACTCCAGTGTTCTTGCCTGGAGAATCCCAGGGATGGGGAGCCTGGTGGGCTACCGTCTATGGGGTCGCACAGAGTCGGACACGACTGAAGTGACTTAGCAGCAGTAGCAGCAGGAGAAGCCAGTGGCAACCCACTCCAGTCCTCTTGCCTGGAACATCCCCTGGATGGAGGAGCCTGGTAGGCTGCAGTCCATGGAGTCGCGAAGAGTCGGACACAACTGAATGAATTCACTTTCACTTATCACTTTCATGCATTGGAGAAGGAAGTGGGAACCCACTCTAGTGTTCTTGCCTGAAGTAATCTCAGCCTAGTTGGCTGCCGTCTATGGTGTCGCACAGAGTAGGACACGACTGAAGCACCTTAGCAGCAGTAGCAGCAGCCATTTCTGTGTCATTTGTTTAAAAAAATAGTGAGCATAGCTTGAGTTAGGGGCATACGCCTCTGAGAGACAATAATAGTTTATGTTATAGATGTCATTTATAATAAACTATTTATTTTCTATATCACTCATTTTCTAAACAGAAGACTCTTCTTGAATGGACCATGAATATGACTTTGAGACCCCCCTCTATGTTAGTACTAACTACAGTTTCTTTAAAATTGCCTTTTCTTCCCACAGTTTCTCTTAAATCACTTCAAATGTAAAAATAATGGGAAATGCTTTCAGGTTTTTTGTCAAGATTAATGCACCATTTGCCCTCTCTTTATGAGGCTTATGATGGTACTTTAAGGGAATACACCAACCATTTCTGAGATGTATGCCCTGGGAGATTAGCTGGTGTTAGACTTCTTATTATACATACTCAAGCAGCCTATGATTGGCCTGAAATTTTTACATTATTTTTTACCACTTGAATCCAAAAGGGGAGAGGAAAATCCCTCAAACTCCTGAAATTGCTATTTCCAAGTGTCTTAATGAAATTTCAACAACTGAGTTTGACCAGCTTATTGAAACCCTGCAGCACAAGCTGACTCTAAACCTGTCTTCAATCAAGTTGACCACAACATGCAGTCAGGAAAGAAGTAGGCATTTGTCCCTCCTTATCAGTACAAAATGCTATTCTATTTTATAACTCCCCACAACTCTCATCAGCCTCAACTCCCTCTTTCACACCTCCCAACCCATTGCCAACCAAAATATTATGACCCTATATTTTTCAGGAAGATAAATCATGGGAATGAAATTTTTCAGTGAGGACTTTTTCAAAACAACATTGGCAGCAGATTCTTTACCCTGAGCCACCAGAGATGTGAGTTTGATCCCTGATTGGAAAGATCTCCTAAAGGAGGACATGGCAACCCACTCCAGTATCCTTGCCTGGAGAATCCCATGGACAGAGGAGCCTGGCAGGCTACAGTCCATATTACAGTGGCAATGTTTTTTAGCATATTCACAGCATTGTTCACCCATAACCACAATCTAGTTTTAGAATATTTTCATCACTAAAAGAAACCCTGTACTCACTAGCATTCTCCTCTATACCACCTACCTCCACATTCAGTTCACATAAACTGAACTGAACCACCAGTCAACTTTCTGTCTCTAAAAATTTTCCTATTCTGAACATTTTCTATGAATGTAATCATGCAATATATGGGCTTTTGTGATTGCTTTTCATCACTTAGCATATTGTAGCATGTATCAGTAATTTCATTTTATTGATGAACAAATTACATGTTATGAAATATCAAATTTTATTTATCAATTCATCAGTTGAGAGACATTTAGGTTATGAACTTTTTGGCTATTAAAAGAAATGCTGCTTTGAATATTTGTGTACAAGTTTTTGTCAGAGTGTTTATTAATTTGGGGGGTAAATACTTAATAGAATCACTACATCATATGGTAATTCTTTGTTTATTTTAGGAAATGCCAATTTTTTTCCCAAAGAGGCTATACCATTTTACATTTCCACCAGCAAAGTATGAAGGCTCCACTGTCTCCACAGTCAATCTTTTTTATACATTAACTTTCTCAAAAACAAAAAGACATGAACGAAGGAAGGAAGAGAGAGAGGGAGAGAAGGAGAAAAGGAAGGAAGGAAAGAAGGAAAGAAGGAAGGAGGGGGACTTCCTGGAGGTCCAGTGGTTAAGACTGTGCTTCTAATGCACAGGGCCCGGATTCAATCCCTGGTTCAGGAACAAAGATCCCCTATGCCCCATGATATGGCCAACAGTTTTAAAAAAAAGAAAAACAACAACCTTAAAAAAGAAGGGTGGGAAGAAAGGAGGAAGGGAGGGAGAGGTAAGGAGAGACAGGGGAAATAAGTCAGCTAATGCTTTCCTGCTGATAAGTCATTCTAATGATGGACTAGGCCTTTGGAGTTAGGGGATTATGAAAATAAAGGCTAAATTGCATTGACCTTTTCTTCCCTACATTATCAGCCATTTTGCCTCTGAAATCATGATTCTAAATATTTTTATGATCTATGAAAAAATATAAAAATGCAGGAAACAAAAGTGTTTATGTATTCACACATATTTTCATACAGGCATGCAAAGTAAAGAATATAGAATAAAAATACACTAGGGTTGTAATAACTGCCATCTCTAGAAATCAAAATTGCACATCGATTTTTTTCCTCTTCATTTTCTTATCTATAACTATCTTTGTAAAAACAATATGCATGTGGAGCTTTTTGCTTTGAGAAGAAAATATGATCCTTCTGTCAGTGGGCCCCATAGCCCACTGGTTCTCAACCTGGCTGAACATTAGAATCACAAAAGGAGCTTTTAAGAAAAATATCAATGTCTTGACCTGCTTCCTGAGAAATTCATATTCAGGTCATCTGGGATGATTCCAATGTATAAACAGAGTAAGAACTACACCCTGTACCTTCAGTTCTCTGCCATCTCATTTGTTGAGTTTTGCTGGAGGGAAAAAAGCTTTCCTACAGCCTGACAGTCTCCTGGTGTGAGCTTAGCTCAGGCCATTTTATTTATGGTTTTCAGGGTATTATGTTTACTGAGTTACATCTGGAGAAGCTTCCTTAGTATCAAGAGGCTACTTCAAGAAACATGTGAAGAGGTGTCCCAAACTTTCTTCTGGCAAGTGTCATGGGAAGATCAGCAACTTAAACGCTGAAATGAAACCATCTGGCACTTAAGGAGTTTTATACACATAGTAAGGTGCAATTTTAAGCCACTCTTCAAAATAAAGCTGTCTTTGGCTTAATGAATAGTAATATTTAGACAGTGATTTGTCATGCAGTCCTCTGCTGCGTGTAGTGAGAGATGCACTGAAGTGGTCTGGGGATGGGAGAGAGAAGATGAAAGTAAATACCTAAGGCTTCAGTAAGAATATGCATCACTGAACATTCTGTATATGTTGCCTTTTGCTTTTTATGTACAGTAGGCAGTTGCAGAGAAATTCTGTCCATTAAAATTCTTGATACTGATATCTATCATAAACTAACATACTTTTTGAATGAAGAACAAAGTAGTAAGCTTTCTGGATGAATAATGGGGCAGTGTGACTATATGTGTCTGATATGTTCAAAAACTAGGAATATTTGATGTTCCTGTCAGAAGGATCTACTCTTAAAGCATCTAAAGCCTTTTAGGTTAAAAAATTGAAAGCATACATTCCTTGATAAATCTTACTCTTAGCTCCTGTCGGGTTTCTGTTTGGTGGGGTAAGAAAACAGGTAAAGAGAATGGTTGTCTTTCTCTGTGACAAGGGGAGAAAGTGTACTGAATTTAAACAGCTCTTTCATGAATGTCAGTTATTTTCAGAAAAATTATTTTTGGCTTTTCATCCACAAACCAATTTTAATGTTTCAAGGTACATGGAAGTTATGTGGGGAAAACAGCAACAAATGACATTATTCAGGCCTTCAAATTCTATGATCCAGAAGAAAAAAATACAAGTCCTTAAAAAGTATTAAGCAAAGTTGAATTTAAAAAAAAAAATCATGAAAATGATCTACAGTTCTGTAAAATTTCTAAGAATAAAGAGAGCACTTTGGATGTTGAAGATGTTTAATGTTTTCTTGCATGATATCAAACCTGAATTTTCTCCTACCTTTTAGAAAGTGGTACCAACTTTCAAATGAACCTGTGATCCTTTCAAGTTAAATTGCAAGAGTTTTGTTTATCCTTTTCCCTCACTGTGTTGTTTACAATTATTATTTCTATATGATAAATGTCATCAGTGTTTCAGTGTTTTGATGTTCTGGCTCCTCCTAAAAATAGCCAAATTACCTGTAAATTTAGAATGTTAATTTGTAATCACATTGGACATTCATATCAGAGAAAATGCAAGATTTCTCCTTTCATCTGTATATCTCAGGTTGTTGCTGTTTCTTCTCCTTTGGAAGAGAACTTCTTTTGGAAAGTTTAAACTTCTTTTTTAGTGCCATATTAATGACTATCAATCATATTTTATCTATAGTTTACTTTTATTAAACTGTATAACTTACAATACTATATTAGCTTCAAGTGTACAGCATAGTGATTCAATATTTTTATACATTATGAAATGATCACAATATGATCATTTAAATGATCTCAATAGTTTCCATACGTCACCATAAAAAGTTATTTAAATACTATGGACTATATTTCCTATGCTGTATATTACTGAAATTTAAATTTTTAATGTTTAAACCTAATAATAATGATGTTTATCATTTATTAAGCTCTTTCACTTTGCTCCTTCTTCTGTGTTTATATTGCTATAAGTGTATTACTTTATTTAAAATTTTAAAAATCCTATGTATAATTTTTCTTGTACTTCCCAGGTGGCTCAGTGGTAAAGATTCCACCTCCCAATGCAAGAGACACAGGAGATGCAGGTTTGATCCCTGGGTTGGAAATCCTCTGAAAGAGGAAATGACACTCATTCCAATATTCTTGACTGGAAAAATCTGATGGACAGAGGAGCCTGGTGGGCTACAGGCCCGCAGAGTCAGACACAACTAAGCCACTGAGCACACATGCATCTATGCTTCATCATTACTATAACTCCTGAAAATGCACATAATACCTTGTTTTTTTTTGACTTACTTTAAACTACAACAAACAATGAAAAGACCTGGACCTGAGAGTGGTTGTTTCCTCTATTGCAATGATTGAGTTTATTCCCATCCTCACCTCGTTCTTTTAAAGATATCTCTTGGCTAAGTTTGTGAATACATTCTGTTTCTATTCGTCTAGTGTCGCTGTTCAGTCATTAAGTCATGTCCAACTCCTTGTGACCCCCTGCACTGCAGCACATCAGGCTTCCCTGTCCTTTATTGTCTCCGGGAGTTTGCTCAGATTCATGTCCATTGAGTTCAGTTCAGTCGCTCAGTCGTGTCCGACTCTTTGTGACCCCATGAATCGCAGCACGCCACCAGTGTCCATTGAGTTAGTGATGCTATATAACCATTTCATCCTTTGCCGCCCTCTTCTTTTGCCTCAGTCTTTGCCAAGATCAGAGTCTTGTCCAGGAGTCAGCTCTTTGCATCAGGTGGCCGAGAAGTATTGGAGCTTCAACTTCAGCATCAGTCCTTTGTTGAATGTATATTTAGAGTCGATTTCCTTTAGGATTGATGGTTTGATCTCCTTGCTGTCCAAGAGGCTCTTAAGAGTCTTTCTCCAGCACCACAATTCAAAAGCATCAATTCCCCACACTCAGCCTTCTTTATAGTCCAATGTTACGGTCTTTATGGTCCAGCTCTGTACATGAGTACTGGAAAAACCATAGCTTTAACTATGTGAACCTTTAGCAGCAAATACGCTGTCTAGGTTTCTCTTTCCAAGGAGAAAGAATCTTTTAATTTCATGGCTGCAGTCACCCTCTGCAGTGATTTTGGCGCCCAAGAAAATAAAACCTGTCACTGCTTCCACTTTTTCCCCTTCTATTTGCCATGAAGGGATGGGACTGGATGCCATAATCTTAGGGGTTTTGTTTGTTTTTAATTTATTTATTTTTAAATTGAAGGATAATTGCTTTGCAGGATTTTGTTGTTTTCTGTCAAACCTCAACATGAATCAGCCATAGGTCTACATATATCCCCTCCCTTTTGAACCTTCCACCCATCTCTCTCCCCATCCCACCCCTCTAGGTTTATACAGAGCCCCTGTTTGAGTTCCCTGAGCCATACAACAAATTCTGTTGAGTTTTAAGCCAGCTTTTTCACTCTCTTCTTTCACCTTCATCAAGAGACTCTTTAGTTCCTCTTCACTTTCTGCCATTATGGTGTTATCATCTGCATATCTCAGGTTGTTGATTTTTCTCCCAGCAGTCTTGACTCCAGCTTGTGATTCATCCAGCCTAGCATTTCATGTGATGTTCTCTGAATATAAATTAAATTTTTGGAATCAACCCATTGTTCCATGTCCAATTCTAATGATTGCTTGACCTGCATACAGGTTTCTAAGGAGACAGGTAAGGGTGTCTTGTCCTCTCCTCTCTTTAAGAATTTTCCAGTTTGTTGTGATCCACACAATCAAAGGCTTTAACATTATCAATGAAGCAGAAGTAGATTTTTTTTTCTGGAACTCCCTTGCTTTCTCAGTTCAGTTCAGTTCAGTTCAGTCACTCACTCATGCCCGACTGTTTGCAACCCCATGAATCGCAGCACGCCAGGCCACCCTGTCCATCACCAACTCCCAGAGTTCACGTTCATCGAGTCAGTGATGCCATCCAGCCATCTCATTCTCTGTCGTCCCCTTCTCCTCCTGCTCCCAATCCCTCCCAGCATCAGAGTCTTTTCCAGTGAGTCAACTCTTCGCATGAAGTGGCCAGAGTACTGAAGTTTCAGCTTTAGCATCATTCCCTCCAAAGAAATCCCAGGGCTGATCTCCTTCAGAATGGACTGGTTGGACCTCCTTGCAGTCCAAGGGACTCTCAAGAGTATTCTCCAACACCACAGTTCAAAAGCATCAATTCTTCAGCTCTCAGCCTTCTTCACAGTCCAACTCTCACATCCATACTTGACCACAGGAAAAACCACAGCTTTGACTAGACAGACCTTAGTCGGCAAAGTAATGTCTCTGCTTTTGAATATGCTATCTAGGTTGGTCATAACTTTTCTTCCAAGGAGTAAGCATTTTTTAATTTCATGGCTGCAATCACCATCTGCAGTGATTTTGGAGCCCCCAAAATAAAGTCTGACACTGTTTCCACTGTTTCCCCATCTATTTCCCATCAAGCGATGGGACCAGATGCCATGATCTTTGTTTTCTGAATGTTGAGCTTTAAGCCAACTTTTTCATTCTCCTCTTTCACTTTCATCAGGAGGCTTTTAGTTCCTCTTCACTTTCTGCCATAAGGGTGGTGTCATCTGCATATGTGAGGTGATTGATATTTTTCCCGGCAATCTTGATTCCAGCTTGTGTTTCTTCCAGTCCAGCATTTCTCATGATGTACTCTGCATAGAAGTTAAATAAGCATGATGACAATATACAGCTTGCTTTCTCAATGACCCAGTAAATGTTGGCAATTTGATTTCTGGTTCCTCTGCCTTTTCTAAACCCAGTTTGTACATCTGGAAGTTCTCAATTCATGCACTGCTGAAGCCTAGCTTGAAGGATTTTGAGCATAACCTTACTAGCACGTGAAATGAGCATTACTCTTAAGTAGTAGCATATACATAACCTAGTAAGTTTTGAGATGAATCGATAATTCTATCCTTCTCTTAAAATAAGGCAAGAACCTTATTCTTTTATATTAATATGTTATTTTTAGTCTATTTTAAACAAACTAGTTTTCACATGGTTCTATTAGTTTTAAACATTGAAACCTAGAATTATCTAAAAGCATTTGACTTTTTATTTGTTTGTCTATTTTTGTTTGTCTACACCCTTTCCTTTTATATTCCATTTCCTTCTTGCCAAAGTATTTTTTTTTTAGTACCATTTTAGTAAGGATCTGTAAATATCACTTGTCTTAATCTTTGTACAACTTAAAACTTTTTAATTTTTAAAATTTAATTCTTGATATTCTAAATTTTCACCATGGTTATTTAAGTGTGGATTTTTTTCAAGGTACGTTACTCAGAAATGTCTATTTTTTGAGTATGAGCATCCATTTTCAGAGTATTGCATCACTCCCAATCTCTCATTCTGATGGGATTTATTAGGTTTATTATACATATATCAGAAATTATCATTCTATCATCCATTCATCTTTTATATTTGTAATAAATTTATTTACCAATGAATTTATAGTTAACTGAGAAATAACATAAATACAGTACCATATAACATATATATACATTGTTTCCTTCCTTTCCTTATATATATTTATATATGTATACATTATATACATACATATATAAATTATATTCCTTATATGTGTGTGTATATATATGTATGTATGTATGTCTTAGTGTATTTTAAGTGAATTTCTTAAATTTCTTTCTAGATCTATTTTCAAATTTCCTAATTACCTCTTTATGTTTCATATACTAGATTGTTCACATGTTGAGCTTTTCCTGTCAATTGCAGTATTTTTTCATTTCTAGGATTTCTACTTTAATCTTTTTCAAAACTGCATCTTCCTTTTTAGGAGATGCTGTCCTTGTAATTTTTCTTTTTCCTCATTTATTTCTTTGAACATTTAAAACAAACTTGTTTTTACCTGCTTCTATTAGTTTTAACATGTGGATTCTCCTGTTTATTGACATTTCTGGCTCTCAGGAAGTCTTCTCCTCTCAAAATGCTTCAAATTTTTACTGAATCTAACTTCAGAGTGTTTTCAAAAGATGTGTCATGGTTCAAGATTGTGAAGTCATTATTGTGGGTGGTTTTACATCTACCTCTGCCAGTCCATGGGATTGGCAGTTTAAACTGCCAACCAGTTTTAACAATGATTTCTTGACTTCAGATTCTTTTGCCAAACATAGTATGTGAATTCAACCCCTACTCCCGTATAGTATCAGTTTTGATTTCTCCTGGATGATTAATTTTCAACCATGAACTAGGACAGGCAATCCATTTTTCTTAGCAAATTCCCAGTCCAGTGAAAGAACTTTCTCTAATCCCTTCAAGGCTCCTGCTTTAATGCTGAGCATGCACCTATAGCTCTCCACACCCACAGGCCTAGAAGCCCCTGCTTTTCCCCAAACTCTCTGCTCTTGGGTGAAAACCTCAGTTACTTAGAATATCCAGACCCCATAGCTGCATGGCCCATTTGGCGTTAGCTCCCATTGTCTGGCTTCAGATTGACTGTTCATTTCATGTGATTTTTCTTTTTGTTTTCAAGCATAAATATGGATATATATGTTTTCATGGTTGTTATGTTCCATTCAACAGTGCTAGATTTGAAGCAAGGGGAGGGAGAAGTTAATGAGCCATAATGACTGAGCCAGAGACTCCGGTTTTGTCTAATTTGACTTTTTCTGTATCTTCAGTGTGCTTACTTTTTTTCCCCTATTAAATAAACAAACAGGTCACATAGTCTGTCTTGAATATGTAGCCTTATATCCTGTTGCTCTGTCTTCACGTGTCATGGGTGTCAAAGATGGCAAGCTCCTAGAGGACAAGTGCTGCACTCCATGCCGACATGCATTAGCATCACTGGAAAATGAAAGTAAATTTAGTATCCACGGTAGTTCTGAGGATTCCATTTGCAGGAGAAATTATCTTTATCTAAGTTGGCAACTTTCTTTTTGGCTACTCTATCTCATAGATTCAGACTCAAAGTGCAGCTTTCTTTTTGGTTTGGCAGTGGTCATTAGTACCTTCATATTATTTCTCTGCTTCTTAAGAATAAACGTTTTGCTCCCACTTTTGCTTACTGTGACCAAATCTCATGAAACTGGAGGGCCTTGGGCATTAGCCACAGTCATTTGCTGCAGTTGCTTGACTTAATACTTCGTCAAATGTCACTCTCAAACCTGAAATATAATAATGAGAATTTTTGTGTATGTAGAGAGGAGGGGTAAAATTATGAACTATAAAACCAGAGTGACAGGAAGGTGCTAGGAGAAATGTTCAAAACACTGATGTGATTTATGAACATGTGGCAAACAGATGTGGTAGAGTAATAAGGACCCCCATCTCCTTTTATAAATTTGGATCATATTTGTGTCTCTCCTGAATCCCCCATCCCGAGGTTCATAATATGCTTTATTAAAATTCTCTCCAGGGCATATGGATGATTAATAATTGTTGATGACAGAAATTTGGTTTTGGTAAGCTGCACAGTGAAAGATAAATGCAACGGGGCTATTTTAACCTCTGTATATTAAGCTTATTAGAGTGATGCTTCTCTGTAAGATGGCCTGTGTTGAGATTGTGTGTGATTTATGGAAATGTCACCAATGACCTTGGTTCTGGAAAAACTCTTAAAATCTCTTTTGTTGTAATCATCACTTGAGTTTCAGTTGTCACCAGGGAAAATCATTTTGGGAAAAAAACATAATCAAGAGCAGCTAAAATATGCTTCAAATAAAATAAATATTGAGTAGCTATCTAGGAATAAAAATACAAAGAAAGCTCTGAGATGGATGTTGGAAATATAAATCTTTTTGTAACTAATTCTGAACGTGGTGTGGAAGAGAAGCAAATGGATAAGGAAACAATGGAATATTGGCTTTTGAGTCTCTTCCCAAATCTGACATGTCTGAAACCTTTAGATAAGCCTTTTAATTCTTTCTAGCTTTGTTAAGAGAGCAAGTACTCTACACGTAGTGTCTGTAATACAGTTTGAAAAACTTTTAATAAAACAAAAATTTTAGTAGATGTTGCATCTCTATGGCAACAAACTCAAGCAGTACAAATGTGTTTATAGTGAAGAATTAGTTTTTCTTTCATCCTTCTCAAGTCTTCAGTTTTGCATGTCTAGAAGCAACACTTATTAGTTTGAAGTTATTTAATAAAAGTCCTAATATTATAAGCCAGTCTTTTAAATAGGAATATTGAAATTTACCACAAATTGAATTTAGCATCCTGTACTACTCACAGTGAATTATTAGTTATTTTAAAACTGATATTTATTGCAAGATCATATAATTCTCACCTCACTCAAGTGATATGTTGAAGAAACTTAACATTTAAAAGAGAAAGTTTCAAAATAAAGCAAATAATGTTAGAGACCTGATGATTACTGATTTGGTGAATTTTTGTTTTGAGCTAGGCCTTTGTCAGGGGAGCTTAAAGATCAGACAGCTGAAACTCTTGGTTTACAACTTCCAAAAACCCTGTTTCTCCCATCCAAGAGCATGGCTAGCAGTTGTCTGGAAGTTAAAGAATGATGGCTAGATCAGGGCCTCCTACAAAGTGTTACAAGAATCAGCATGAGGTAAATCTGTGCTTAACTTGTCAAGCTAAAGGAGAAAAAGAATCAAGAACCCCCATGCTTTACTTCATGCCCTCATTTTTCATTCAATTAGGGTAAATTATAAAAACAGTAACAAAAACTAAAACACACATGGTAGCAATATCCTAATGTGTTTGAGAAATAATGCAGAAGATGGACTTAACCACCTCAAAAAAATCAGGAACTATTCAGGGATCTAAATGGAAGTCTGGTATTTTGATTACCTAGACAAGTTTCCTTCAGCTCTGTTCACATCATCAGCTTCCCTCTCACTTCTATCAGTAATGACTAGTAACTCAGTTTTATACCTGTTTCTTAGAGAATGCATAAGAAAGATTCTGCCAAAAAGAAAAAGAAAAAATGAGTGCTGTTGCATTTTTTGTGTCTTTAGAGGGTTTTATCCTCAGTCTGAAACTGGGTTAAGACATTTAGACTTGAATAACTGGAAAGAGTCTTGGTTCTTTTCTAAACTGAAGTGCCTTGGTAGTTGACAATTGAAGAATGATTTATAATTCCTGGAGCACTTTGTGGGTTTGCTTTTAAAACCAGTTCTTAATATTCAAGCTATTTGGAAGTTGGAACTTGAATAATAACTGGTTATTTCTAAAATGTGGAGTTTGTCCAGTTTTGAGTAAATATCCAAACTGATATGTTTTCAAAAATGAAAATTACCATATGCAATTGTCCTGGGAATCAATGGAAAAGCAGTAGGGTTTTCCCCTCTAAATTATAAAATCATTCAAAATTGTTAGAAAATTAAAAACTCAAGAAAGCCGATTTTCCTGTGCAGATGTTTTAGTCCTGACACAGTCCCCATTCCCTGTAGTGTGGCCTTACAGTAACACCATATCCCTCTAGGTTTTACCAGCACACATCCTGAGAGTGAAGGAGAGAGCCACAGCAGCTTGTGTATCTTTTCAGAACAAAAGCTAGTATTCTGTTAATCCAGATTTTCAAAAATGAATTCAAATATCCTCATATTCCATCAGTATAACAAATTCTAATTACCCTAGCAATAACACCAGCTCAATTTGTGACTCCTCTTAGTTAACATAAGCAAAACAGTGCATGCCTCTTTTTTATGTTTCTTGAAATTAGTAAGTGTTGAAGATATGTGTAAGTTGAAATAGCATTTTAATTAGCAGAAACAACCAGATAATTGAGAACTTGAAAATTGGGTTATATTTCACCTAATGTTCTAATCTTGTTACCTACAACACTGCTAAGTTAAAACCTCTATTCATTCTATTGTTGATTGAGCAAATGATTATTTGTACCTGCTATGTGTTAAACATCTTGGTAGGAGCTGAGTGTTCAAAGATTTAAAACCAAGTAGATACAGAAAATGAAATAACAATTACAACAAAAAAAAACCCACTATCCTTGACTTTTAGTAGTTCATATTGTGGAAACAGAAATAAACTGCCTAGTAAAAACCCTATACGGTATGATGCTATAATAGAGCTATGTACAAAATTGTATGTAAAGACAGGGAAGGAAGCACTTGCTATCTCTAAAGAAGCTAGAAAGAAGTCATGACTGTGTTTCATGCTGATGTTTTCAAGTGTGAGAAAATGATGCTTACAATGAGGGATGTTAGCAAGAATACAGAACTGGGAACTGCAATATGTGGGAATAGATATTGATAAGGAGGCTTGGGTTCATATTACAGAATGTTCTTAATATTATGTTAAGAAATTTACTTATATTCACTCTAAAATGAAGTAGAGAAATGCAAATCAAGACCACAATGAGGTACCATTTCACACCAGTCAGAATGGCTGCGATCCAAAAGTCTACAAGCAATAAATGCTGGAGAGGATGTGGAGAAAAGGGAACCCTCTTACACTGCTGGTGGGAATGCAAACTAGTACAGCCATTATGGAAAACAGTGTGGAGAGTCCTTAAAAAATTGCAAATAGAACTGCCTTATGATCCAGCAATCCCACTGCTGGGCATACACACCGAGGAAACCAGAATTGAAAGAGACACATGTACCCCAATGTTCATTGCAGCACTGTTTATAATAGCCAGGACATGGAAGCAACCTAGATGTCCATCAGCAGATGATTGGATAAGAAAGCTGTGGTACATATACACAATGGAGTACTACTCAGCCCTTAAAAAGAATAAATTTGACTCAGTTCTAATGAGATGGATGAAATTGGAACCGATTATACAGAGTGAAGTAAGCCAGAAAGAAAAACACCAATACAGTATACTGACACAGATATATGGAATTTAGAAGATAGTAATGATGACCCTATATGTTAGACAACAAATGAGACACAGAGGTATAGAGTGGACTTTTGGACTCTGAGGGAGAGGGAAAGGGTGGGATGGTTTGGGAGAATGGCATTGAAACATGTATACTTTCTTGTAAGAAACGAAGCGCCAATCTATGTTCAATGTAGGATGCAGGATGCATGGGGCTGATGCACAGGATGATTCAGGTAGAGGATGTGGGGTGGGAGGTGGGAGGGGGCTTCGGCATTGGGAGATTGTGTTCACCTATGGCTGATTCATGTCAATGTATGGCAAAACAAATACAGTATAGTAATTAAAAAAATAAATTAATTTAAAAAATAAAAATAAACACACACACACACAAAAAAACAATATAAACTAATCAAGAGCTGTCACTGGAGTTTACACCATCTGGCATCACATAAACTCAAGACTTCACTTCACACTGAAGTTCAGGAGTTTCACTCTCTCTAACTCATTTGGATTTCCACAGTGTATGCAATCAATAAAAAGGTTACATGCACACTAAAAAAAAAAAAAAAAAAAGATTTACAAGTAGAGGGACTGATAAGACCAGATTTGGATTTGTACAAGCCAGTCAGAAGTATAAACAATAAATTCTGGGGAACAAGACTCTAACAAGGAAAACAAACAGGAGGCTATAGAAAAGATGAAAGCCTGAACCAAGAAAACCACATGGGGATGAAGAAGATGGGGATGGAGATTAAATTCCTCAGCCCCGAGACATGACTTTCATATGTTCATCCATGTGTCCATCAATGTCCCTCCCTCGGCAAGCTTTCCTCTGAGCTGTTCCCAATTGTACAAATTTGCCATTTAAATCCTTTAAAAATTAAGATGTATTACAGGTATACAGAGGCTATAAGGACTAATGTAACAAACACCTGTGAAACCACTACCCTATTTAGGAAATAAAGCATTAAAGCTGGTGAAGACTTCTGAGTGGCTCTCCATGTTGACACATGTAGCTTTAGTTCTTTGATTTTTATTGCTTAGTGGTGCTTTACTGTATAAACTACCAAGATTTATTCACCTATCTCTTGTAAATAGAACTCAAGAATGTTTCTAGTTTTTGCTGTTACATGCAATGCTGCTATAAAAATTATTGTTTGTCACCTTCTATACATGTGTGAGGTTTTCTAGGTATGAACTCAGGAGCATAATTCCTGTCAGTGTGCCTTTTCAAATTCATTGGGTATGAACACTTTGTTCTCCAAAGTGATTATACCCCTTGTACTCTCACAAGCAAATTTTAACATTAAAAAAAAAAAAAAAACCCTCTTGGTGTTTCACAACTTCACCAATATTCAGTATCGTCAGACTTTTAAATTGTTGCCATATTGTGTCAGGCCATTTAAGCCATTGAAGATTCTTTAACTTTTGCTGTAAGTGAGATGGGAAGCCACTGGAGGATTTTGAGTGGAAGGATGAAATAATCTGACTAAGTTGGATCATTCTGGCCACTGGGTTGAGAAGTGATTATAAGGAGGTGAAGGGATGGAACCTATCAGCAGACTGGTTAAGTGGCTGTTGCAATAATCTATTCAAAATATGATGGAGGATTAAACTAAGGTACTGGCAGTGGAACACTGAAAACAGAAAGCATATTTAAAGTCTAGATGTGTTTAGAAAGTGGCAACATTTTGAAAGTAAAGACAATGGATTTACTGTTAGTCTATGAGAGACTCTAAGGTTTTTGGTTTTGAAAGTAAAGACAATGGATTTACTGTTAGTCTATGAGAAACTCTAAGGTTTTAGACTGAAAGGATCTAGTTGCTGTTTACTAAGATGGGGAGAAATGCTGGAAGAACAGGTTTAGAGGAAAGATCAGAAATCAGCTTTGGGCTTTGTATATTTGAGAAGACTATTAGATGTCCAGTTGAAGATAGGGAAGTCTAGAATTAATACAGTAGCTCAAAACTAGAGTATAAATTTTGGAGCCTTTATCATACAAATAGTATTTAAAGTCTTGAGGCTTGAAGAGGTCACCAAAAGAGTAATTAATCAGAAAGGAAAAAAGCTCCATGGACTGGGCCGCATTTTAATGGAAGATAAGGAGAAATCAGCAAAAAAAAAAAAAAAAGTAGGAAACAGAGGAGGAAAGCCAAGAGAAGGGCTGTGCCAGAAATTTAGTAAAATGTGTCCCCTGTTGTGGATAGATCAAGTAGATTGAGAACTGAGATCTAGTCATGAATTTAGCAACGTGAAAGTCATTGCTGACTTCTCAAGAGAAGTTTCAGTGGAGTGGTGTGGGTGAAATCTCAACTATGTTATGAGAGGACAAAGGAGAGGAATTAATTATTCTTTGTATTATTTTTGCTATAAAGGAGATTAGGGAAATAGGGCTTTACCTGAATGATGGATTGGGGTCAAAAGAGGGGTTTTTTTAATATTGGGGAGGTAATTATCATATTTATGTGCTTGTGGGAATGATCCCAAAAGATGTAAAAAATGATGATGCAATAGTGAGAAGAGACATTCTGGAGCGATGTCCTTGAGTAGGTGGAAGGAGACAGAACTAGTGGACAAGTAAAAGGAGTATAGATAGTTATTTCATCAGTTGTGGCCAAAGGGCAGACAGAATAAATGGGCATGGATGTGGACTGAGGGATAGAAGGCTGGTGAGAGTGCATAGAATTGATGGTCCTCAGTGAAATGGGAAATAAGCGTCAGCTGAGAGTGTAGAAGTGGGAAAGGTGATAGACGTTTTAGTAGAGAGGGTAAAGGCTGGAATAGTGATCTGGGAGAAACAGACTTGAAATTATTCTTTCTGATTTTTAATATGTCTTTGAATATCTCACTAAACTGACCTCCTAGTTTCTGTCCTTGTCCCAAATTGCTTTTTTTTTAAACAAGATCATGTCACTCTACTCGAAACTTTCCAATAGGTACATGTCTTGCTCAGGGTCAAAGTTCCTTATATCTCCTACAAGGCTGTACACTATCTGTACCCAAATTGTCTCTCTAAACTCACCTACAACTGATTTCTCCCTCACTCACACCATCAAGGCAAGAAATTATGTCTGTTTTGCTCACTACTATATCCTCAACACTTAGAATAGTACCTAGCTCATAATAGGTACTCTAAAATCAGTTCAGTATATGAAGTGGCAGCATTTTAGTGGTAAACCAAGAAGAATCTAAGCAAAGCCATCCAAATTACAGTCTTTTTCTAAACTTGTTGGCTTTGTTGGGATATATGGGTAGTCGTGTTCTGTTGTTGTTGTTGTTATTAACTGGGACAATCTGGGGCCTGACAAAGGTTGTACTATTTAAATTCCACTGAAACTTACATATTATCTTTCACTCAAAAATCTGAAAGTTATCAGTTCAGGACAGTTTAGTCCTATAATGTCTGTATTTCATGCAGTTTATATTTAGGCATAGGCTAACATAAGCTAACCCCATTCAATGCAACAAATGCAGCCAAAGTGGATAAAATTATGAAATGTGCTATTAGGGATATCGTTGAATAGGGTTTTTGTTGTTGTTGTTTCCACATTTCATGATCCTCCCATTATGAAATTACTAGGAGAAAATTTTTCTTAGTCCTAGACTGAGGAATAGTGCTTTTATCATGATTTTATGAATATTGCAGATCATGTTACTGATTTTGTTCCTTTCTTTTCCTTGGCTATTGGGACACTTAGAGTCTAACATATGCATTGTTTTCTCTATTTTTTTAACTTTTAATATTATATTGGAGTATATCTAATTAACAGTGTTGTGATAGTTTCAAGTGACAGCAAAGGGACTCATCCATACATATGCAGGTATCCATACCTCTCCAAACTCCCCTCCCATCCAGACTTGTATGCCTTGTTTTTGTCAAGTGCTTGTGAGTGGTGGGCTCATGTCTTCTCCTTCCATAATTAAATATAACTGCATAAATAATCAAATACTCAAAAAGTGGATCATGCATACTCAATGATCCAATTCTGCATACCTGATATCTAAAAGAGAAAGCAAAGTTAATGTTTAAAAGATGCGTTTCTTCTGCAGAAATGTGCACAACTTCTAAAATGCATCCAGAGTGCTAACCTTGATAACCTTAAGTTTGTTTGCTATATCTGTGTCTCTTTTTCTGTTTTTGTAAATATATGCATTTCTACCTTTTTTTTTAGATTGCACATATAAGAGATATCACATGATTCTTGTCTTTCCCTGTCTGACCTACTTCTTTCAGTTGTAGAGTTTTTATTTTGTTTGGTTTAACTGTGTTAATAGGATACTTCAGGCATTAGGCAAGCTTTTTTTTTCTTTTTAAACACCCCTAAATGATATTCTATATGGAGGTCCAAGAAAGCCAGGGAAGTTCAAGTGACGGAAGAAATTTTTCATTCCCAAACTATCTGTACTACTCTAACAAATAACCCCAAATAAAAAAATGTTTGTCATACCTATAAGAATATTGCCTTCAATATGTTATCAATATGTGCTGTTAGCTCCACTAGATGCATGGCTCAGTGATCCAAGTCTGTGTACTGGATGTCTGAAAGAAAAGCCAAAGTAATAATTTATTTTTTTAATGCATCTCTCCTACAGGAAATGTGCACTGCTTCTAAAATGCTTTCTGAGTGCTAATCTCAGTTGTTGCTCCATCTTATTTGTACCACTACCTTATTCTCTTAAAACCAATTTGATTCCCTTATTTAATTTTTTATTGAGTTATAGTTGATTTACAAAATTATATTAGTTTCAGGTATACAACATAATTCAAAAATTGTATAGATTGTATTCCATTTAAAGTTATAAAATATTGGCTATATCCCTTGTGCTGTACAATATATCCCTGTAGCTTATTCATATTATACAGAGAAGCCTGGCAGGTTACAGTCCATGGGGTCATAAAAGAGCTGGACAAGACTTAGTGACTAAAGGACAATGACTTTTAAGCTCCTCTTGCCCCTTCCTTCCTCCCTCTCACATTACCAAATTGCCTTAGAGGCTCTCCACAAATGTTTTAGCTCAGCCTCTGACATAAATTTTATCTGTGTCATGCCACTAAGCTGCAGAATGTGATTTGTCTGGAAAGGATTCTCTAAGTCAATATTTTAATCATTTTCACCTCCTATCTCACCAAGGTTCTTCTTAGGAATAAGAACTACAGTCAGGTGTATTCTCTGTAATTTTAGAACTAAAACTCATTTGAGGAGAACTTTAAGATGAATATATTTGTTTAAAAAATAATAATAATGTCTGTCCTTAGAAGAAGACTTAAATTGATGGAGCATAGAAATTATAATAACAAAAATACTAAGAAAGTGTTTACTTGCGTCAGGTGCTGCTCTCAGCATTTTATAGGTATTAATTAATTCAATCTTTACAACAATCCTGGAAGGCAAGTACTATTACTATCCCCCATTTAGCAATGAGGAAATTATGACATGCTCAAGGTCCCATAACCTGTTAACTGAAATACCCAGGACTCATACTAAGGGAGTCTGACTCTACAGTTTGGGGTTCTTAACTATTCCATTGTTGTTGTTGAGTTGCTTAGTCATGTCCAACTCTTTGTGACCCCATGGACTGCAGCATGCCAGGTTTCCCTGTTCTTTACTATCTCCTGGAGTTTGCTCAAACTCATGTCTATTGAGTCGATGATGCCATCCAACCATCTCATCCTCTGTCGTCCCCTTCTCCTCCTGCCTTCAATCTTTCCCAGCATCAGGGTCTTTTCCAGTCAGTTCTTAGAATAAGGTGGTCAAAGTATTGGAGCTTCAACTTCAGCATCAGTCCTTCCAATGAGTATTTAGGGTTGATCTCCTTTAGAATTGACTGGTTAGTCAATTCCTTGCTGTCCAAGGGAGTCTCAAGAGTCTTCTTCTGCACCACAGTTTGAAAGCATCATTTTTTGGCACTCAGTCTTCTTTAAGGTCCAGGTTTCACATCTGTACATGACTACTGGAAAGACCATAGCTTTTTACTATATAGACTTTTGTTGGCAAAGTGATGTCTTTGCTTTAATATGATGTCTAGGTTTGTCATAGCTTTTCTTCCAAGAAGCAAACATCTTCTAATTTCATGGCTGCAGTTTAGACTCAAGTAAACTTTTGTTGGATGGATGGACAGGTGAATTAAAGAATGAAATGATGGTTAAATTTAGTGGGTTTATTTTTTTAGATGTTTCTTTTTCTTTTAAAATGTTTATTTATTTATTTAGCTGTGCCAGGTCTTAGTTGTTTCATGTGGGGTCTTCAGTCTTTGTTCTTGCAGCACACAAACTCTTAGGGATCTAGTTCCCTGACTAATGATGGAACCTGGGACCCTTACACTGGAGGGTGGAATCTTAGCCACTGAGCCACCAGAGGATTTGTTCCTTGATACATTTTTTTTGTTGAACTGGAAGCATTTAGGTAGGTGAGTTTTAAACTAATGTCTAGAGATCCAGATAAACACAAAAAAATCGCTATACCTGCATGAATGAATGTGCATATTTATGCATATGGTCTTGTTTTATATTGGAAGGTTTGCACACTTGAATTTTTGAGGTAATTTGAATTTGAAACAATTAACAGCATCTTTTCAGGGCTCTTTTGGGGAATTGGAACTAAAATTGAGCCTAGCAATCATATAACAACTAAGAAGGAAATTGGGGATAACAATTTAAAAGCCTCCAGAAAGTAAACAGAGAATATGGATTGAAAACAAATTATTTCACTTTGCTAACTGATTGAATATTTTTGGAAATAAGACTTAGATTCTGGTGAAGTCATGCCTTGATAGAAGACTTTGTGTATAGGGCTGCTCTATCAGCGTTCATAGACCCATTTGCCAAAGGTATCTAGTAGTACATGGCCCTGTACACAGGCTCAGGAGTTGTGCCTTGGGGCCCTAGAGTAAGCAAGCTTCAGTAGTTGTGGCCCCCTGGTTCTAAAGCACATGCTCAATAGTTGCAGCACACAAGCTTAGTTGCTCTGTAGCATGTGGAATCTTCCCAGACCAGGGATTGAACCCATGCCTCCTCCATTGACAGGCAAATTCTTGTGCTTTAGAACCAGGGGGCCACAACTACTGAAGCTTACTTACTCTAGGGGCCCCAAGCCACAACTCCTGAGCCTGTGTGTTACAATCACAGAAGCCTGCTCACACTAGAGCCTGTACACTGCAACTACTGAGCTCGAGTGCTACAGTTAATGAAGCCCACACGCCTAGAGCCTGTACTTCACAATAAGAGAAGCCATGGCAATCTCTGCACAAGATGGCCTGCTCATAACAATAAAGAGTAGCCCCCACTCACTGCCACTAGAGAAAGTCCTCACAAAGAAATGGAGACCCAGTGCAACCAAAAAAAATAAATAGATAAATAAGTAAATATACATTTTTTTAAATTGATGGATTTGATATTTTGAAAGCTGAGAAATCCATTGGGCTCTTTTGTTTCTAACTAATAGTACTTTCCAAGTTGAGGGAGCAGTATATTTTTAAAAATATATGATGTATGTGTTTCCTTAAAACCCATTATCTACATTATCAATATAGAATGTCATTGTATCCTTGCAGGGCAGCACAAGTTAGACATTCAGTTTAGTTCAGTTCAGTCACCCAGTTGTGTCCGACTCTGCAACCTCATGAACTGCAGCACGCCAGGCCTCCCTGTCCATCACCAACTCCCGGAATTTACCCAAACTCATGTCCATTGAGTCGGTGATGCCATCCAACCATCTCATCCTCTGTCGTCCCCTTCTCCTCCCGCCCTCAAACTTGCCCAGCATCAGGGTCTTTTCATTTTGTTTGTTGGTTTGTTTGTTTGTTTTGGTTTTTATTATTATTTTTCTTTCTTTCTTTTTTTTTAATTTGACTTTATTTTACTTTACAATACTGTATTGGTTTTGCCATACATCAACATTAATCCACCACAGGTATATACATGTTCCCAATCCTGAACCCCGCTCCCATTTCCCTCCCCATACCGTCTCTCTGGGTCATCCCAGTGCACCAGCACCAAGTATCCTGTATCCTGCATCGAACCTAGGCTGGCAATTCGTTTCTTATATGATATTATACATATTTCAATGCCATTCTCCCAAATCATCCCACCCTCTCCCTCTCCCACAGAGTCCAAAAGACTATTCCATACATCTGTGTCTCTTTTGCTGTCTGTCAGCTCTTCCCATCAGGTGGGCAAAGTACTGGAGTTTCAGCTTCAACATCAGTCCTTCCAAAGAACACCCAGGACTGATCTCCTTTAGAATGGACTGGTTGGATCTCCTTGCAGTCCAAGGGACTCTCAAGAGTCTTCTTCAACACCACACTTCAAAAGCATCAATTCTTTGGTGCTCAGGTTTCCTTATAGTCCAACTCTCACATCCATACATGACTATTGGAAAAACCATAGCCTTGACTAGATGGATCTTTGTTGACAAAGTATATGTCTCTGTTTTTCAATATGCTATCTACGTTGGTCATAACTTTCCTTCCAAGGAGTAAGTGTCTTTTAATTTCATGGCTGCAATCACCATCTGCAGTGAATCTGGAGCCCCCAAAAATAAAGTCAGCCACTGTTTTCACTGTTTCCCCATCTATTTGCCGTGAAGTGATGGGACCAGATACCATGATCTTAGTTTTCTGAATATTGAGCTTTAAGCCAATTTTTTTCACTCTCCTCTTTCATTTTCATCAAAAGGCTCTTTACTTCATCATTTTCTGCCATAAGGGTGGTGTCATCTGCATATCTGAGATTATTGATATTTCTCCTGGCAATCTTGATTCCAGCTTATGCTTTTTCCAGCCTAGCATTTCTCATGATGTACTCTGCATATAAGTTAAATAAGCAGGGTGACAATATACAGCCTTGACGCACTCCTTTTCCTATTTGGAACCAGTCTGTTGTTCCATGTCCAGTTCTAACTGTTGCTTCCTGACCTGCATACAGGTTTCTCAGTAGGCAGGTCAGGTGGTCTGGTATTCCCAACTCTTTCAGAATTTTCCACAGTTTATTGTAATCTACACAGTCAAAGGCTTTGGCATAGTCAATAAAGCAGAAATAGGTGTCTTTTGGAACTCTCTTGCTTTTTCAATGATCTAGCGGATGTTGGCAATTTGATCTCTGGTTCCTCTGCCTTTTCTAAAACCAGCTTGAACATCTGGAAGTTCACAGTTCATATATTGTTGAAGCCTGGCTTGGAGAATTTTGAGCATTACTTTACTAGCGTGTGAGATGACTGCAGTTGTGCGGTAGTTTCAACATTCTTTGACATTTCCTTTCTTTGGAATTGGAATGAAAACTGACCCTTTCCAGTCCTGTGGCCACTGCTGAGTTTTCCGAATTTGCTGACATATTGAGTGCAGCACTTTCACAGCATCATCTTTCAGGATCTGAAATAGCTCAACTGGAATTCCATCACCTCCACTAGCTTTGTTCACAAGTGATGCTTCCTAAGGCCCACTTGACTTCCCATTCCAGGATGTCTGGTTATAGGTGAGTGACCACACCAAGTGATTATCTGGTTCGTGAAGATCTTTTGTACAGTTCTTCTGTGTATTCTTACCACCTCCTCTTAATATCTTCTGCTTCTGTTAGTTTCCTACCATTTCTGTCCTTTACTGAGCCCATCTTTGCAGTGAGAAATAGATTTAAGGGACTAAATCTGATAGACAGAGTGCCTGATGAACTACGGATGGAGGTTCGTGACATTGTACAGGAGACAGGAATCAGGACCATCCCCAAGAAAAAGAATGCAAAAAGCAAAATGGCTGTCTGAGGAGACCTTATAAATAGCTGTGAAAAGAAGAGAAGCCAAAAGCAAAGGAGAAACGGAAAGATAGACCCATATGAATGCAGAGTTCCAAAGAATAGCAAGGAGAGATAAGAAAGGCTTCCTCAGCAATCAATGCAAAGAAATAGAGGAAAACAAGTTAGACATAAGTTTCAATTTAGTCACCACAAACTATAAACTTGCTAGGGTGGACATCCGGAGATTTTTAACCCAGATATTGCTGCTAAACATCATCTTAGTCTTCTGCTGCTGTGGTTATTTTCTTAGGACCTAGAAAGATAATTCATCCCCATTGGTTCCATCTTATTAGATATGACACTTGCCCCAAACTTTCCTGATTATGACATCAGACAGACTGTTTTCTTTTCAGCTTTGTGTCATCTATAAATCTCATGATTTTTCCTTGTCTAAGTTATAAAGACATACATCAAATAAGAAAGAGAGAGTTACAGGCAGAATCCTAAAGTTCATTAGCAATAACAAGCAAAAGCTACAGTTCATCAAGAAATTGATAAGCTAAAAAACTAATTTTTAGACTGACCTAATCATCTTAAATATGGTCATTATTTTTAATGCTAGCTAGGTGGTTAATAACCAGTTCCAGGGTTCTTGCCTGGAGAATCCCAGGGACGGTGGAGCCTGGTGGGCTGCCATCTATGGGATCACACAGAGTCGGACATGACTGAAGTGACGTAGCAGCAGCAGCAGCAGCAGCAGGTGGTTAATAAAGGACATATTAGAGCCAGCCGAAGGCATTAAGATATGTTATTGTTATGTGAAATGAAAGTCTAGCATTTTGAAAGAAAACTTCAAAGTTGAATTTTAAGGCATCTAAAAAAATCACATTACATCATCATTGCAGATTATCTCATATTTTACATTGTATAAATAACAAGAAGAGGTACTCAATAGACATTGGTTGACTGAGTAAAAATAATAAAATGATAGCTACCTTCTTAAAAATTAGCTTGTTAATAAAATAGGCATTCTTTATAAAGTACCTATATGGTTGCATTTTTTTTTTGCATAATGCTTTCATTTTAAAACTGCTCTTATTATGTCACTCTCATACACACAATCTTTTAGTGGCTTTCTGCTCTCTACCCAATTATTTGCATGGATTCTAAGGCATTCTATAAATCTGTATTAAGTCTATATTATTTAAGACAAATATATAAGTCTATATTTGACTTCAACCTGTATGCCCTATCTCGATGTCCACTAATTTGCTTCTTCCTTTATAATTAAGATAGTTTCCTCACTGTACCTAAAACACATCACATACCCATTCTTATGGCTTGATTCAAGTCCTCCAGGCCTAATGCTTTTGCTTTCCTATAAACTTACCCAAATCTTGTCACTCTTCAAAGCCCAGCTTAATTCTCACCCTCTTCATCTGTCTCCCTCTTCTCTGACATCATTGAGTTATTTTTTCAATGATTGGACGCTAAGTGCCCAACATTGTGCGAGCATCAGGTATAAAAGCCACTGCCTGCTTTTGTAGTCGATCTGTCTGGATCTGAATTCTTATGATTCAGCAAAATGTTTAATGATGCTTGTTGGTGTTGGTGTTGTTGTTTTTTAACCAGAGATAGAATAATAGTAAATAAGCAATTGCAATTGAGAGTAATGAGTGCACTGATAGAGTTGATCACAAGGTTCTCTGAAACCACAGGAGGGGTATGTAGCCTAATCTTAGAGATCAGCAAGTTTTCTGGAGGAATTGATTCCTAAACTGAGATCTGAAGCATCAGTAAAAACACCTCCAACACTCAATTGTCTGTACCACTCATCAACTGCATGCTCAACTTTATATGTAGCAGCCTTCCTTCATAAGTTTCCAAGGAATGTTTCTCATGGAATCGGTCCTAGTGAACCCATTCTTTATTCATAATGCTACACACACAGTTCTTTCTGCAAAACAGAGCCCACACCTCCCATCCACACCCAGCATTCTTCAGGAAATTTAAATATAAGATAGATGCTTTCACTATGAAATTATGAATTAGCTATTTGATTTTTAAAACAGGAATCAAGTATAATTTCAAGTTAGTAATTTCACATTGAAACTGAAATTTTCCTGATGACTGAAACTCAATCTCATCAAATGACTGAAGATCATATTCTTTTCTTGGCTCATTTTTAATTTTCACCAGGGCCTTAATTAGTAGAGTCACTAATCTCCAGGCTTCTCTGTCCCTATAGGCCCACTCTGTTATACAGAGCTTTACTTTAGACTGTTTGCTCGGTTACCCAAGTTGTTTTAGAATCTGTTGATTATTACCTTATGAGGGAAAAAGAAACAAACTGCATCCCATGTCTTTTGCATATGCCATCTTAATTTTTGTCTCCCTTCTTTCCCATCATATTGTTTCCCTTACTCAGATAGATTGTAAACTAGTTGAGGACAGGAACCATGAACTGCTGCTCTACCCAACCCTGAAGGCTGAATGTGCCTTCTTAATTCCAGGGTCCCATCCTCACAAAGCAGATCTCAACATCCCCCTGGAACTGAGCAATGTGGCAGCCCTGAAACTCCATGCAAGAGTTCTTTTGTATTTTCCCATTGTTTCCAAGGTAGTCGATCAATAAATATAGATTAAAAAATATAAATGATTATTGATTGTTTAAAGTTACAAGCTCACGTTTTACATTTCTATAATCAGTAAGCATTTTAAATTTTCCACGAGCTTTTCATCTCCAGTATTTTAAATAGTTTTCTAATAATCTATGATCCATTTTAAACAACCAGAATAAATGTTAGCCTGGTACTAAAACATTTAAACAAATCTCTTTGTAAGGACCTAGATATTTATGTTGCTGTAAAATTTCTATTTTTAATTAATAAATATATTTGTGTCTGTCTCAGTAATAAATCCATTAGATTAAGTAAGATTTGGATATTAAGAGCACAAAATTACCAGATTTTTATTTTTACTTGTAATATCTCATAAAATATTCTTTGGGTATTTATAAAACAGTGATGAAGACAAAACCCTTCTCTGAATATATATCTCATTTAAAAACAATTTAATGAGTATATTTTGGACCAACACCAAAGTGGATAATTCTTGAAATAACCACAGCAGGATAAAATGTACTACTGCTTGGTGGTTTCTCTTTTCTGATTAATTTCATGATTTACTATATTTTCTCCAAAACTGAACAAATGGAGGTTTTTCTCTGAGTTTTAAAGAGGAAACAGAGTGACTTCCCTGGTGGTCCAGTGGTTAAGACCCTTCCTTTCCACTGCAGGGGCACAGGTTCAATTCCTGGTCAGGAAACAAAGATCCAGCATGGTATGAGGTATGACCAAAACAATAACCAAATAAAATTAAATAAATAATATATATATTTTTAAAAAACACAAATGATCTAGGTGTATCAACACATAATTAATAAAAAAGCATAATGCGACAGTCAGAAAATTCAGAACTTAACCATTTTGAATAATTGACCTCAGAGTTCACAGACCCACTTATAAAGGATGCACACTATAAATTATTTTATAAGGAAGCAAATTACTATAATGACCCTACATTTGGAATCAATTGAAATGCATAAGTGCCTTTAGGCTGACTTTTGAACTCCTCTGATTTGTGACACAGATAAGAGTAAATGATGGACTGATTAATTTGTGCAGCTTCTTAGCAAGTTAATGAATACAGTAAAGTGACAATTTCAGGCTACTGTAAATGGATATGAAGGCCTGTCATTGGTACTTGAGGAATGTTTTCAGCTTCCTCATCTTCCTTGAACTGGCATCCCTAGTCAGGGCCTCTTTGGTTGTCAATCTTGATAAAAACTTTGCCTCTTGTTTATGTCCCCTAACCTTGACTGTTTGCAAGGCTGTGGCCTTGTCTTAATTGCTGCTACCTGTAAGTGAATGTTTTTTCCCATTCTCATCAAGAGATCAATTTGCTTACCCTAGAGCCATTCCACTATAGACTTGCTGTAAAATGTGTGTATATACATATATAATTTTGTGTGCTTGTTGTCACAAATAGTAGAGAAAAGAATGAAATGCATTATCTGCTTCCTATACGTACTTCCTATAAGGTGCTTCCTTACTTTCTTTTCTTTAAACTTCATGATTTATGAACAGAAAGTATACTCACCCAGTTGAAGTATACTTAAGAAATATACATAAGGAAACAAATGAGACAGAGGCCACATATGTTAAAGTTATACAAATAAAAATTGTGGAGCCAGAATTTATACTTAGGGCTCTATACCCTTTTCTGAAGAGTGTTTCTCAAAGTCTATTTGTAGCAGAATCTACTCAGGCATTTGTTTAAATGCACATTTATGGTTCCCACTCCACCCTGCCTCGTGGAATCCTAGGGATAGATCCCAGAAACACTGTCCTAATGTGTCCAGAAAACTCAAGGAACAAGAGACTTTTAAATGATTAAGAAATACTGGAATAAAGGACCTGAAAACTCAGATGACTTTTCCACTTGAAAAGCTTTTTATGGAAAGTGTCAGGCACCTGAAAATAAGGGTTTATAGTGACAAATGTCTTTTCAGGGATGATTATGGCTTTATGCAAAGTTGATGCCAATAAATCTTTTCTACAAAGCTCAAGTCTCAGTCCAGGCTGGCAGTAAATCATTTCACCTGGCACCACAATTCCAAAAGGAAAGGCCATGAGGACAATATTATGAATGTTGCTTTCCTGGCACTGGCTAGCTGAAGATTAGTTGCATTGGCATAGCTTTTTTCTCATGACCTATTTTTAAATGGAGAATAGAAAAATATAGTCATTCATCTATGTAGAAAATTATAAAGACTGGAAACAAGGAAATAAAACCAGAGTCTAAGACATCCAAAGGGAAATCATCGTTCTGTGCATTAAATTAACAGGGTTTTTTAATGAATAAAATGAAGATATATCACATTAGCATTCAACAAGACACCAAAAGTAAAGAATATTAATTTACAAAAGGGACCTTATTAACTTACTAAGGTTATCAAGAACTTCTAAAGCATTTTTTTCAAAGGGAGATGATCTGATCTTCATTTTTCTCACTGTTTCACCTTAAGCCTGGTTTTAAATAAGACCTATCATTTTTTTAAAAGTCTTCTATTGCCAGAATCTCAATATATTCTAAGTTTCTGAACTAAATTCATCATTAAGGAAATAGGAATTCCCTGGAGGTACAGTGGTTAGGACTCTGCACTTTCAATTCCAGGGCTCAGATTCAGTCCCTGGTTGTGGAACTAAGATCCCACAAGCTGTGTGGCATGGCCAAAAAAATTAAGAAGAAAGTGGGGCATCATAGGATCTTCCATAGTACCTGAGGATGTGGCGATGATGGTCTCTGCCCTACTGGCAGTAGTCAAAAACTCAACACAGGGGTACGACGTCCCAGGCAGGAAGCCACACTTGTCAAGGGACTAGCCACTAATGATTAATCCAGATTTGCTCTTGGCACCACAAGATTCCTCTCTGGTCTTGTTTTGTATGTAGCACAACCCAGAGAAGCCTGATACTTTCTGTGGAAAATCTAGTGATCACATTTTCCTCAAGACTAATTGGTAATTGATTAATTTCCTTTCCTTCATTCAGGCATTTGTTCTTTGTCACTAAGAAGTTTCCTGCTGAATTGATATGCCTACTTTTAACATTTAGAATCAGTACCTCTTCACTAGGTTTACCATTTTGAAAATTATATTTTATAATCTTAACACATTAAATTATCATTTATGAATCCTGAACAAAACTGACAAGTCTGTGATTGATTAAACCCATCTTGTGAAGTGACTGAGTGACCCACACTTTCAACTTTTTAAAAGATGTTACTGATCTAATATCTGATTTTCAAAAATGGAGTTAACTAGTATAATATGATTGACATTTTTTTCAACTTAATATTGTTTTAAAAGTTGGGGCAAGATGAGGAGAGACTGTTTTATTCATTTTTGGCTGCACTAGGTCTTTGCTTCTGCAGGGGGCTTTCTCTAGCTGTGGTGGCTTCTCTTGTCATAGAGCACAAGCTCGCTCTAGGGCTCATGGGCTTCAGTAATTTCAGTGCACTTAGTTGCCCCACCAAATTTGGAATCTTCCTGGACCAAGGACTGAACCCATACCTCCTGCACTGGCAGGCAGATTCTTAATCACTAGACCACCAAGGTAGTCCAGCTTCCTTAATATTTTAAGCAATTATTTTTATGACTATTCATCTGATAATGACTCAATATGGTTGCCCTGATACTATATGAATTCCTAAATTGGAACCAGCCATAATAAATCATATTAAATATTCAGTTCAGTCAGTTCAGTTCAGTCGCTCAGTCATGTCTGACTCTTTGCAACCCCATGATTTGCAACACACCAGTCCTCCCTATCCATCACCAACTCCCGGACTTCACTCAAACTCACTTCCATCGAATCGGTGATGCCATCCAGCCATCTCATCCTCTGTCGTCCTCTTCTCCTCCTGCCCCCAATCCTTCCCAGCATCAGAGGCTTTTCCAATGAGTCAACGCTTCACATGAGGTGGCCAAAGTACTGGAGTTTCAGCTTCAACATCAGTCCTTCCAAAATCACCCAGGACTGATCTCCTTTAGAATGGACTGGTTGGATCTCCTTGCAGTCCAAGGGACTCTCAAGAGTCTTCTCCAACATCACAGTTCAAAAGCATCAATTCTTCCGTGCTCATCTTTCTTCACAGTCCAACTCTCATGGTATGCTTAATTAAATATTTACTTCTATTTAGTATGAACCTGAATTAAAATATGCTAATAAAAGGTAAAAGATAAAGAAAAACCAGAAATTTTTATGAATACATGCATAAAAATCAACATTACCATTTTTCCAAAAGAAACAAATACATAAAATATAACGCCTTTAGCATAGCATCAAACCAGTCCCACTAGCTGGGTTTCCCAGGTGGCACTAGTGGTAAAGAACCTGCCTACCAATGCAGGAGACATAAGAGACACAGGTTCTATCCCAGAGTCAGGAAGATCCCCTGGAGGAGGGGAGGCAAACCACTCCAGAATTCTTTCCTGGAGAATCCCATGGACACCATTGGGTTGCAAAGATTTGGAGATGATTGAAGTGACTGAGCACACACACACAATCCCACTAACTATGAGTACAGACTGTGTCCCCAGGGCCTTTAAATTCTCAATTGTTCTTATCTGGAAAATAGGAGGAAATAATAGTGTTTGTGGGGACTGGATAACATTTGTAAAACAGCACAGTGTTCAACATATAATGATACCAACAATAAGTAACTACTAAATAGTATGTTGATACTTAACATTTTTATTTTTCAAAATAGTAGATAATCTCAAAGTATTTTGTGTACTATTGGAAGTTATTGCTTAATCGCTAAGTTGTGTCTGATTCTTTGTGACCCCCATGGACCATTCCACCAGGCTCCTCTGTCCATGGGATTTCCAAGGCAAGAATACTGGAGTGGATTCCCATTTCCTTCTCCAGTGGATCTTCCTGACCCAAGAATCGAACTCACATCTCCTGCATTGGCAGGATTCTTAACCACTGAGCCACCTGGGAATCAACTGGAACTTATAAAAGCCAAATTATTAATTAAAAGCAAAATCTCTTCCTTGTGTTTGAGTTGAGGAATATTATACCCTGGACACTGAGAGACAATCAAAATAAGTTTGTGAGAAAATAATCAAACTGCTTAAGATAGTAGAATCAAACTTTAAACAGCTCATATACCTGAGCCAGCACCTCTTCTTCTACACCATACCGGTTCCTTCCATGGTTTTTCCCATTTTAATCCATGGTAAATTCATCCTTCTAGATACTTAAACTAAAAACATCAAGAGTTATCCTTGACTTCTCTTCTTCCTTTTCTTGCCACATCCAATCCATCTACAAATCCTGATGATTTTCCCTTCAAAATACTTGACTACTTATCTCCACATATTCTGCTATTCAACCCTGATCTAATATGAAGTATAAAAAAATTAAATCCTATCTTGATTTGTATTTCTGTAAATATACATAAGGGCTTCCCTGGTGACTCAGATGGTAAATAATCTGCCAGCAATGCAGGAGACCCGGATCTGATCCCTAGGTCTGGAAGATTCCCTGGAGAAGACAATGGCTATCCACTCCAGTATTCTTGCCTGGAGAACCCCATGGACCAAGAAGCCTGGTGGGCTACAGTCCATGGGGGTCACAGAGTGGGACATGACTGAGCAATTTTCACTGCTGCTACTAAATATACATAAGTATTAAAATATTTGTTTCTTTTTCCATTTTATATTTTAAAAATAATCTTCAAAAAATTATCTACCCATATTTTAAAAATAAAAACCTCAAAGAATTCAGGAATATTAATTATTTTGTGGCATAGCCTTTGCTCTTTATAAATAATGCAGTTCAGTTCAGTTCAGTTCAGTCGCTCAGTCATGTCTGACTCTTTGCATTAAAACATATCACAAAACTTTTCTTCAAATAAGTTGAGGTGTAAAAATGTAGTAATTGCAAACCTCTAAATTACCTTTTGATGACCAGTATTTAATTGTCAGTACAAGCTTTATTGCATCAAACTAGCTTTTTTTCAGTTGTTATCTATAGGATGACTCATTACTTAGTATCATTTCTATGATCTTGTTTGCTTCATGCTTGCTTTTCTTCTGTTAAGAAATTATTAAGGCCATGAAAATGAAGAGCCAGAGACGAGGAAGAAGACGTGTTAACTTGGCCTTTCACACTGATCTTCACTCACCCATGTTTTCATGAACACCAGATTCACCAAGTTTTCAAAGAGGGACAGCAAGTGTTCGATGATGAAGAAAGTTTGGATTTAATTTTCACTTTGAGACACATGGTTACTATTCCCTGAAAAATATTGGCACTCTGAAGATGTTCAGGCACTCTTACTCCAGCAGCTACCAATAGGCCCAATTGCACGTGAGGCTCTGGTGGCTCTGAGGGCTGTCAAAGCAGAGATGGTAGAAAGCAGCTGCCGCCTTCATTCATCCTTTGAGATCAGCACAAGTGGGGGTAGACTTTCTGATCATCAGATCCTTAGAGCAGCAACTTGCACACAGAATGTGCTCTTACAGAAAAATGATTCCTATAATATAAGCAATAATAATTCAAATAATAACAGCAGTAATAAGAAAGGTAATTTGTCGTGCAGTTTATTGAACATTTTTCATGTACCCAGGACTATTTCAATCACATCTCATACGTTACTTCACTTCATCTCGAGAACATAAATAAGCCTACAACTGTGGGTCATCCCCAGGGGAATGGCTTCAAGGGGAGTGATGAAAAACCCTCTAAATCTTCAGAGCAGTCCAAAGCCATCTTACAGACAATTATTTCACAAGGTTAAGGTAGGGCATTTATAAGTACAGTGAATTCTATATGGGAAGTCCTTCATTGATATACCATAGCAGTCCTTTGAATAAACATTAAGTTAAAGATAATCTATAGGTGTGACCCAAAAGCAGCAATAATCTTGTCCTCAGCATTACAAAAATTGTTTCTTAATCATCCTAAAGTATGTATCATGCATCAGAAATTTCAGATGTAGGGAATTTTTTTCAGAATTCATATATTATTTAACATTTGTTCTTCTTCAGTTCTTACATATATTTTTCAATATTTTTAATCAATAAAATATTTTCTGGGTAGCTCTTCCTCCACTGTCATGACTAACATTTTACTATTTTTCTCCCCTAGAACTAGAACAATGACTGATATACAAGCAGATGTTTCCAATTCAAACTGTCTCATATTCTTTACAAGGGAGGAAAAAGTTTAAACTTAAGAAGCTGATGTTTGTCAGAAGATCAGATAGTGGAAGAAAACTATCACCTTTACAAAGTATCTCTTCTTATCTTTCCTTCTTTATTCTGGAAATTTTCTCAGTTTAGTCTTTAAGGTGGTATCTGCTAATAGTTCAGATCATGGCTGTTGCCTAATCCTCCTTTCTAAGATCAAAGTAGACTAAACCACAAACTTGAACTTAAATAAGAAATCTAAAATTTAGGCAGATATTCTGTTTTGAACATTTGCTGATTGTGGCAGATTTTATCACTTTATTTTGGTTCTAGCACCCTGACTGTACTTTAGATAACCACCATCACCTCTAAGCAGCTCATGTGCTTCAGAGGAATATCTCCATGAACAGCTCAGGCCTAAACTAATTAGCATTATCTGGGTCCATAATGGGTTCAGAGTAGAAACATGATCTAATTCATAATTTAGTGCAACTAGAATGAAGCCTAAGACTTTAAATCAAAGGTTGAGGGAACATGACAAATGCATTACATTAATGAAGAACCATACAGCTTGAGAAATGCTGAAGAAAATTTTGGAATAACTGAGGAGAATCTTCCCAAGACTGAAGCTGAGATGTGGGAGGTTGTCTGTTACACAGCATTATCACAGTAAAAACCTAGCTATACACCAAAGAAGATAGTAGGTCAAGTTCTAGATATCTGAGGTATACCCTTCTGACCTTCCCTCATATGAGAATATTACCATCAAAAAGTAAGATAAACCAAAGCAGGATGATAATATTTTAAACACCAGAAGAAACATGTTCACTTTCTGGTAAGGCTGCTAAGCTTGGAAGTTTTGAACCTGGCACCAGTGGCCCATCTTCCCTGATACAATGAGGAATCTGTTGAAGAATGAAGCTAATGAGAGACAAATAGTGATGAAAAGTAGGTATAGAGCTAGAGAAATAGAGCAAAACAGGCAAAAAGGGGAAGGCAAAAGAGAGAATGAGTGCAAGAGAAAGCAAGAGTTAGCGAGCAAATAAAAAGAAGAAGAGGAATGAATTAGAAGAACCAGTTACATATAGATTAAGTTTAAACTTTTGCAGAAACACTCTTTAAGTCACATTGATCCTGTGACTGGCTTTCTTCAAATATGAAATACAGATTTAGAAAATATGTGTTTGTTTAGATGCTCTCACTAAAAATCTAGGGGCTTCCCTGTTTGTACAGTGGTTGAAACTTTACACTTCCACTGCAGGGGAGGCAAGGGATGGATCCCAGATCAGGGAACTAAGATCTACATGCTGCACAGTGCTTCCAGAAAAAACAACAACAACAACAATAAATCAGTGTGTGTGCGTGTTAGTCGCTCAGTCGTTCCAACTCTTTGCAATGCCATGGACTGAAACTTCGGTCCCTGGGATTCTCCAGGAAAGAATACTAGAGCAGGTTGCGATTTTCTTCTCCAGAGGCTCTTCCTGATCCCAGGGATCAAACTTGGGTCTCCCACAGTACAGGCAGATTCTTTACCGTCTGGGCCGTCAGGGCAGCCCCTCAGAAATTCTTAAAGTGAAAAAAGCTTAACATGTAAAAATTACAATCTGTTGTGTAGGAGCTGTCATATAGAGAAAGATAATAAGTGCTTAGGGAACGCAAAAGAAGGGGAGGTTAAACCTGTAAGTAAATGAAGATGGGAAAGATATGGGAAAAGAGTTCACACGTGTATGTGTGCTCAGATGCTCAGTTGTGTCCAGCTCTTTGTGACCACATGGACTGTATATAGCCCACCAGACTCCATGACCTGGAAAATGAAATTTTCCAGGCAAAAAATACTGGAGTGGATTGGCATTTCCTACTCCAAGGCATCTTCCCAACCTAGGGATCAAACCCATGTCTCTTATGTCTTCTGCATTATCAGGCAAGTGCTTTACCGCTAGTGCCAGGAGGAAAGCAGTGAAAAGCCAAAGGAGAAATAGAAGTTGCCTGGTAAATAAATAAATTGTAAATGAGGACAAATGGGAAGCTTGCATTTGTTCCAGAGACTTAAAATTCTTATAAACTGCATCAGTCTACTGGCCTCAGTTACCAGTACCTGAGTGCTCAAACAGGGAAATAAAAATCTGCATTCAGATGTCTACCATCAACAGACCTCACTGATTTTCTTCAATCTTTTCTTTTTAGTTGAAGCATTAAATTATGGTAAATATTTTCTCCAAAGAGGTGAGCAAAGCTGACTTGATTATGAGTCTGTAATATTAGACCTGCTTCAAAAGAAAGCATCAGCCAAGAGATTCCACTGCCAACTAAACAGAATGACTCAAATCACACCTGAATGGCTCCTACTCCTCTTTCCTATTTCCAAATACTTCCTCAGTTTGTCTAAAATATTTCATTTTTCTTTTGTTACATTTCATTAAATCAATCCAGTTCAAGATTCAGTCAACTTGAATGATAAAGTTCATTTTTCAAAGTGAAAAAAAAGATAACTGATTTTGGAGTGTGGGTAAGGAGGATGGGCTGTAGTCATTCACATGTTAGGGTTAGTTCCCTCAGCCACAGCTTCCAGTGTGGAAGAAACCCATCCAAACGCAGATGGCAGTGCTGTGGTTGGAATTATGAATGTGCTTATAGTCAAAGAGATCTGGTTTGAATCTTACCTCCACCATTTTACTATCTTTATGAGCTTGAGAAAATTATTAATGTTTGGAGTATCTCAGTTTTCTTATCTCTAAGATGAGAGAAACATGGTTACCGCTATTGTTATATTACATACATACTTGATTAGCACAGTATCCAGAGCTTGGTTAAGCAGCCAGTAAGGGCAGTTACAGACAATAGAGTGGAGAAAAGGAGATCATTTTGTAACAAAACTGAGATCCTGGGGGATGGAAGACAACATAGGTATACTTTGCCTTCTCAGTACTTTTGCCTGTGACAAGATCACAGGTGTAAACTCAACAACAACATGACAATCAATGGTTGGAGTTGATACAAATACATTATCATGTGTTCAGGATTTTGGTGATAAAAAGATCATGTATCTTTTTATGATACCATATCATCATTTGATCTCAAATTTGATGATTCTGGATTGTTGTTTTCACTCTGACTTTTCTTCTTATGACTGGTCCTTACAGATTTAGGGCAGCAGAACTACACAGTTGCTTAAGGGAAGTGCAAAGAGTGTCTTAAAGGTGAATATTTAAAGTGACCGTTTCCCGGACTGCTTTGCAAGGGCATCTCTTACCAGAACTTGTGCACCCGAGGTGGATTCATGTTGATGTATGGCAAAACCAATACAATATTGTAAAGTAATTAGCCTCCAATTAAAATAAATAAATTTATATTTTAAAGAAAGAACTTGTTTTGAAAGTAGTTTATGGCTGACACTTACAGGATACCTCCTTTTAAAATCCGTGCACATTGAGTACAAACTGAGCCAGAAGTGTTATTTTTTTATATGCTTGTCATCAGCATGTTAACATTCCCCAGCTGCCCATTTTAAAAGGACAGGGGAGCCTCTCCAAGTTGTGAGCTTGCTCGACTCTTCCTCAGAGCAGTCGCTGTGAAGGGATCCTATTCAGATTCCTTCACACTGCTAAGACTAAACTCAAAGCCACGCCCTTGAAACGTGATGGATTAAAACTGCATTTTATTTCTGTTTTTCTAAAACCTGGTTAAAGTAGTTAATTGACAGAAGCAACTGTATTTTCTGATCAGCGGCATAAACTATAAACCTCAAGGCAATTCTTTTCTTGCCAGTAGTTGCCCTTGATAATAAAATAATTACCACATTAACAGCATTCACTCTATTTCAGCACTGAGGATTTCTCCCACAAAGCATGCTGGAGAAAAGTGCCAGGCCACAAAACAGTTTAATCCTATTATTTCTGCATTTCACCATGGCTTGGTTTAAGTATAAATGCCCATGCTCTCTGGGTTGTTCCACCTCTGAAAGGCACAGGAAATTTTTGTTTTCAGTGAATAACAGTATACTAATGTAAAATTGTTTATGGGACTTGTGACTCCACAGCTTTAAAGCCAGCATTTATGCTTTTAATATGAAGTATTCAGCCATTGTTCTGTGTATTTGAGAGGACTGATCTCTGTCCTCAAACCATACTCACATAGTTTTGGTTCTTTATGTTTTTCGTGGCCTCAGGCTTTGCTCATCCTGAGCTGCTGAGAACTCTCTCCCTGTCCACTGCTCCTCAACTCCTTTCACCATCTAACTCCTGTTCACCATCCAGGTGTTGGTTCAGTTACCATTTCTTCCAGGAAGCCCTCCCTAAAGCTTTAATTCTAGGCTAGGTGACATGAGTCCCTATACACTTCTCACATTACATTTTGATTGCCTCTATACTTGCAGAATTCTCCTCTAGACTGAGTTATCTGAGATCAGAAACACTACTTTATTTATAGACTATCTTTAGCACTTGCAAGGAACACAGTTTGTTGTTTAGTAAATATTTCCTGAAGTAGCTTTATTTTTTCTTCATTCTTTTCCTTCCTGTCCTATGGTCAGCATTTGTTCCCCTCACCCATTAACCTTTGTTAACTTTGGGCTATGTGGTTTGCTTTAACCAATGGAATGTGACCAGATATAACACATTTGGACAGAAACTTTAAATGTACTTGTGTGGTTGACACTCTTCTTATTCCTGCCTTCCATTGTCAGGAAGACATCTTTCAGACAGTGGCTCCTCTTCAGACTTGATTCAAAGAGAGAACACACAGCAATTCAAGCTGAACCCAAAAGAGCCTAGCAGAACCCAGTAATATGAATAAGTGACTGTTGTTGCAAGTTGCCAGAACTGGGGTTATTTGTCACCACAAATAATCAACAAAAATTGATTAATAAATTTATACCTAGAAGCATAACATTTTGCTATAACAACAACAACATAAACTCAAAGCTAGTGGAGGTGATGGAATTCCAGTTAAGCTATTTCAAATCCTGAAAGATGGTGCTATGAAAGTGCTGCACTCAATATGCCAGCAAATTTGGAAAACTAACCAGTGGCCACAGGACTGGAAAGGTCAGTTTTCATTCCAATCCCAAAGAAAGGCAATCCCAAAGAATGCTCAAACTACTGCACAATTGCACTCATCTCACATGCTAGTAAAGTAATGCTCAAAATTCTTCAAGCCAGGCTTCAGCAATACATGAACATGAACTTCCAGATGTTCAAGCTGGTTTTAGAAAAGTCAGAGGAACCAGAGATCAAACTGCCAACATCTGCTGGATCATCAAAAAAGCAAGAGAGTTCCAAAAAAACATCTATTTCTGCTTTATTTATTATGCCAAGCCTTTGACTGTGTGGCTCACAATACACTGGAAAATTCGGAAAGAGATGGGAATACCAGACCACCTGACCTGCCTCTTGAGAAACCTATATGCAGGTCAGGAAGCAACAGTCAGAACTTGACATGGAACAGACTGGTTCCATATAGGAAAAGGACTACCTCAAGGCTGTATATTGTCACCCTGCTTATTTAACTTATATGCAGAGTACATCATGAGAAATGCTGGGCTGAAAGAAGTACAAGCTGGAATCAAGATTGCCGGGAGAAATATCAATAACCTCAGATATGCAGACACCACCCTTATGGCAGAAAGTGAAGAAGAACTAAAGAGACTCTTGATGAAAATGAAAGAGGAGAGTGAAAAAATTGGCTTAAAGCTCAACATTCAGAAAACTAAGATCATGGCATCTGGTCCCATCACTTCATTGCAAATAGATTGGGAAACAGTGGAAACAGTGGCAGACTTTATTTTTCGGGGCTCCAAAATCACTGCAGATGGTGATTTCAGCCATGAAATTAAAAGACACTTACTCCTTGGAAGGAAAGTTATGACCAATCTAGACAGCATATTGAAAAGCAGAGACATTACTTTGCCAACAAAGGTCCGTCTAGTCAAGGCTATGGTTTTTCCAGTGGTCATGTATGAATGCAAGAGTTGGACTATAAAGAAAGCTGAGTGCTGAAGAATTGATGCTTTTGAAGTGTGGTGTTGGAGAAGACTCTTGAGAGTCCCTTGGACTGCAAGGAGATCCAACCAGTCCATCCTAAAGGAGATCAGTCCTGGTTGTTCATTGGTAGGACTGATGTTGAAGCTGAAACTCCACTACTGTGACCATGTCATGCGAAGAGCTGACTCATTTGAAAAGACCTTGATTTAAAAAAAAGGAAGAAAGAAAAGACCTGATGCTGGGAAAGATTGAGGGCTGGAAGAGAAGGGGACAACAGAGGATGAGATAGTTGGATGGCATCACCGACTCAATGGACATGGGTTTGGGTGGACTTTGGGAGTTGGTGATGGACAGCAAAGGCTGGCATGCTATAGTCCATGGGGTCGCAAAGAGTTGTACACAACTGAATGACTGAACTGAACTGAATAAACTCAAATATGAGGTTATTTGTACTGTGCCTGTTATTGAAGCCCCTGATATTAAAGGAGGCTGGAAAAATGACCTATTCTGTGCAACAATGAAAATTTTGGTAATACTGCTACCTGAGATAACTGGAAAGTCAGAAAATATACCTTTAAACTTTCAACGAATTTTCAAGACAGAATGTTGGTAGCCAGAATTGATTATTAGGCTTTGTAAGGAAGAATAAACTCACAAAATCATTGGCACTTTTTCAAATGAGAATGAAGGAGAAAAGATGAATGCAGAAATCCAGAGGCAGAGTTGAAAGTTATTACTATTTCTCATCTCCAGCCAATAAATCATTTGCAGATTAAGACAAAGACTCAATGCAAAGACCAAAGCAAGGGCATGGATAGTCATTTTCTAATTCTGTGTACATTCTATTACATGGAATAATTTTAATTATTTGTGGTGAATTAAAGTACATCAGCAATTTAGCAAGTTGAGCAAATGCTGAATATGAAATTACCATATTTTCATATAGTAACATGTATTTTCAAGCTAGTAGGTGATTTTCAGTATACCATCAAAGAAATTTTTAAGTGGATAAATAGAAGGAGCAACTTATCTATTATCTTGGAGAAGCCTATTATAAAGATCAGAAGATAAGAACAGTCTTCAAAAAGCAATATGATAAAGTGCTTATAAAGAGTTTTTGTCATCCATGAATATGAAAAGTTAATATTTTCATCCTATTAAGTAAAAGTAAGCCCAGTTAATGATAATAATATGATGATTGTGGTGATTCAGACTGGGGAGCAAAGACCAAATCAAGCCTGTTGTCACCACATTATTTGTTAAGACCTCTGATTCCTTTAAAGTAATCCCCAGTAAGTCATTTCACTTTTACAGAATGGCTCCTGGTAAAGAAACCATAGACTGGCTTAATGGAAGCCTAAAAGTACAAATTATCTGTAATAAAGCCTAAAAGAATGGCTTCTAATTATGAATCTGGCTGTTGGCAGGAAGCACTAATAGGAAACAAAGATATCCAAAAAACCAATGTTTTTAAAAATTGTAGTGTGCCAAAATTACTACTACCAGCCTGAATTAAAAGAGTTTGTGATTGTTTGAGCAATAAAACTACCCTTGAGCTCTCAACTTTTTTGACAGGATGAAGAAGTTGTTTGGCAGCCAAAGATGGACATTTCTCCTAAAGAGGATGTTGGAAAAGGAAGGACTCCTCAGAAGGTAAAGTCGAGAGTCATGAAGTACAATCGGCTGTGAAGCTACTCCTAGGAAACAAAACCAAAAATTGATTAAGGAAAGTTCCTTACACAGAGATTAATAGACTTGTAACAATTCCTTCATGGGATTTCAGAACTTCTGTGAACCAGTGATTTCTGGGTTCCCCCTTTTTCCCCCTTTCTAAATGAGAGTGTTTGTTGGGGTTACACTAGTTTATTATGGGTGTGAAGGTATGCATTTTATCACAAGTAGGTACAAATAACAAGTGTTTTTTTTTTCATAGAACTTGGCTCAATAGAGCTACATTTGGGCATGATATAAACTCAAGATCCTGAATTTCAAGCTAGAGGTTTAGATCAGACCTTGGAGTATCTTTAGGATCTGGTGATTAAATTTTGTTTACGAGAAGGAAGTGAATGTTTGTGAGAGCAGGCTGTGGTAGGCTACATTATTTCACAAATATTTATTCCATCCATACCCTTGCCATACTTCTCTGTGAAACAGTCTATTTTCCTTTCCACTGACTTTGGCCTGTGTGGTATTACTTTTCTTTGGCAAGTGAATTCCTCAGTAGAAGTTTTAAATGTGCTTGCAAATGTGCCATACCTTGTGCATGGTTTGGTACCCAGTTCTGATGTTTCCCTCCAAAATAAGAATAGCATGTCCAAGATACTAACTAGCTTACTCCTTTGAAAAGATACTTTTTATGGAGCCAAGGTTTAGCTCAACCAAACTCCATAGAGCCTCCACCCTCATGAACTTAGGCAATCACTACACATTTGCTGTTATAACCCACAGAGTTACTGGGATTGTTTGTTATAGCAAAAACTGGCTAACAAATTTTGAATGGCTTTGTTGCTGAAAATAAGGAAGAATTATCTTGTCTATAAAAGTGCTTGGTTTATATAGGAAAACCATATAAGAGTCTGAATGTACATAGATGCATGAACTCAACTGGAATTATTTGTAGGTAGAACTAAAACATACCAGTTAATTTGCTTGGTTATTTGCTACTTGGACAGTAGTTTTAAAGTCAAAAGTAGTGACCCTAGATTGAGAGATCGAGAGGGGAGTTTTAATAGGTTTTTCAGATATTTTCCTTTTAAAAAATTAATCAGTAGGTATTTATAGACCCAAAAAATCCAAAAGAAATTCCAGTATAGATTAGAAGATAGAGCAGTGTTTCCCAAGATGTTGATACTTAAGGAAGAGCTTGCAGATTTAAATAAGGAAATACCTATGTTGAATGTTTGAAACATTGATAGTCTAATGTTATGTCAACTTGGAGAATAAGATTCTGTACCTGGTGGTACAGAATGGTTTAGTTGCTAAGACATGTCTGACTCTTGTGGCCCCGTGGACTGTAGCTTGCCAGGTTCCTCTATCCATGGGATTTCCCAGGTAAGAATACTGAAATGGGTTGCCATTTCCTTCTCCAGGGATCTTTCCAGTTCTTTATACCTGGAATACAACTCAATTATATATTTTTATTCTTTGAATTTTCATCATCCTATAGTAGAGAATACTTTTTAGATGGAAAAACAAAAAAACACAAGGGAGTTTTACTTAGAAGTATGTTTTGAATGGCATTTATGTGTCACTGAGAAAACTGAATTGATGAATGTTGTGGCAAAATCCCAGAGAATTATGAGTTCATAACTTAATTAGAAGCTCCACATGCAGAAGGAAGTATCTAAATAGGCTTACTTTAAAAGGTCTGTCATCTGACTAGAGGGCTGACTAACCCCCTTATTCATCTTTTTAAATGTCCTTGCAATTGTGAGGGTTAGCATCATCAGTATAATTTTTAAATTCTAGAAAGACATTTTTACAAGAACAGGTCTCATATCATGGATTTCTAGTTTTCTGAACTTTAAAATAACATATTGTATTCACAAAAATGACATAAATGAAGATATATATTTATATACCCACAACTATCTTTCTTAAAGGAGAATTGGTTTACTGAGTCACTCATGAATCCATTCACTAAAAAAGTATTTGAGTACCTGCTGCATGCCAATCTCTCTATTTTTTTATTTTTATTTTTACTTTATTCTACTTTTCAATACTCTATTGGTTTTTCCGTACATTGACATGAATCAGCCACAGGTATACACGTGCTCCCAATCCTGAAACCCCTCCCACCTCTCACCCCATATCATCTCTCTGGATCATCCCCATGCACCAGCCCCAAGCATGTTGTTAGTTTCTGATGAACAGCAAAGTGATTCAGTTTTATATATATATATTCATATTCTTTTTACATTATGGTTTATTATAGGATATTGAATATAGTTCCCTATGCTATCTAGTAGGATCTTGCTTTTTATCTCTTTTTATATAGTAGTTTGTATCTGTTAATCTCATATTCCTAATGTATCTCTCCCTCACTCTCTTTCTCCTTTAGTAACCATAAATTTGTTTTCTGTGTCTGTTTCTGTTTTCTAAATAAGTCCATTTGTGGCATATTTTAGACTCAGTATATAAATAACATCATATGGTATCTGAGTTACATCACTTGGTCTGTTAATCTCTAGGTCCATCCATGTTGCTGCAAATGATATTATTTCGTTCATTTTTATGGCTGGGTAGTATTTCATTGTGTATCTGTACCACATGTTCTTTATCCATTCATCTGTCAGTGGACATTTCAGTTCGGTTCAGTTGCTCAGTCATGTCCAACATTTGCAAACCCATGGAATGCAGCACACCAAGCCTCCCTTTCCATCATCAGCTCCTGCAGTTTAATCAAACTCATGTCCATTGAGTCAGTGATGCCTTCCACCATCTCATCCTCTGTCGTCCCCTTCTCCTCTCACCTTCAATCTTTCCCAGCACCGGGGTCTTTTCAAATGAGTCAGTTCTTCGCATCAGGTGGCCAAAGTATTGGAGTTTCAGCTTCAACATCAGTCCTTTCAGTTAATATTCAGGACTGATTTCCTTTAGAATTGACTGGTTGGATCTCCTTGCAGTCCAAGGGACTCTCAAGAGTCTTCTCTGACACCACAGTTCAAATTCTTTGGCACTCAGCATTCTTTATAGTCCAATACTTAAATCCATACATGACTACTGGAAAAACCATAGCCTTGACTAGGCAGACTTTTGTTGGTAAAGTAATGTCTCATCTTTTTAATATGATGTCTAGGTTTGCCATAACGTTCCTTCCAAGGAGTAAGCACATTTTATTTTCATGGCTACATTGCAGTCACCGTCTGCAATGATTTTGGAGCCCATTTAAAAAAAAAAAGCCTGCCACTGTTTCCACTGTTTCCCCATCTATTTATCATGAAGTGATGGGACCAGATGCCAAGATCTTAGTTTTCTGAATGTTTAACTTTAAGCCAACTTTTTCACTCTCCTCTTTCACTTTCATCAAGAGGCTCTTTAGTTCTTCTTCACTTTCTGCCATAAGGGTGGTGTCATCTGCCTATTTAAGGTTATTGATATTTCTCCTAGCAATCTTGATTCCAGCTTGTGCTTCCTCCAGTCCAGCGTTTCTCATGATGTACTCTGCATATAAGTTAAATAAGCAGGGTGACAGTATACAGACAATATGCAAAGGAGGTGAAATACTCCTTTTCCTATTTGGAACGAGTCTGTTGTTCTATGTCCAGTTCTGACTGTTGCTTCCTGACCTGCCTACAGATTTCTCAAGAGGCAGGTCAGGTGGTCTGGTATTCCCATCTCTTTCAGAATTATCCACAGTGTATTGTAATCCACACAGTCAAAGGCTTAGGCATAGTCAATAAAGCAGAAATGCAGAGATACAGGATGCTTGGGGCTGGTGCACAGGATGATCCAGGGAGATGATATGGGGTGGGAGGTGGGAGGGGGCTTCGGCATTGGGAGATCGTGTACACCTGTGGCTGATTCATGTCAATGTATGGCAAAACAAATACAGTATTGTAATGTAGAATAAAGTATTAAAAAAGGAAAAATAAATAAATTTTAAAAACACACTAATATGCAAAAAAAATAAAATAAAATAAAGCAGAAATGGATAGTTTTCTGAAACTCTCTTGCTTTATTAAAGTTCCAGCAGATGTTGGCAATTTGATCTCTTGTTCCTCTGCTTTTTCTAAAACCAGCTTGAACATATGGTAGTTCACTTTTCACATATTGTTAAAGCCTGTCTTGGAGAATTTTGAGCATTACTTTACTAGCGTGTGAGATGAGTGCAATTGTGCGGTAGTTTCAACATTCTTAGGCACTGCCTTTCTTTGGGATTGGAATGAAAACTGACCTTTTCCAGTCCTGTGGCCACTGTTTAGTTTTCCAAATGTGCTGGCATATTGAGTTCAGCACTTTCACAGCATCATCTTTCAGGATTTGAAACAGCTCCACTGGAATTCCATCACCTCCACTAGCTTTGTTCATAGTGATGCTTTCTGAGGCCCACTAGATTTCACATTTCAGGATATCTGGCTCTAGGTGAGTGATCACACCAACATGATTATCCAGGTCATGAAGATCTTTTTGTATAGTTCTTCTGTGTATTCTTGCCACCTCTTCTTAATATCTTCTGCTTCTGTTAGATTAATACCATTTCTGTCCTTTATTGAGCCCATCTTTGCATGAAATGTTCCTTTGGTATCTCTAATTTTCTTGAAGTGATCTCTAGTCTTCCCCATTCTATTGTTTTCCTCTATTTCTTTGCACTGATCACTGAGGAAGACTTTCTTATCTCTCCTTGCTATTCTTTGAAACTCTGCATTCAAATGGGTATATCTTTCCTTTTGTCCTTTGCTTTTCACTTCTCTTCATTTCACAGTTATTTATAAGGCCTCCTCAGACAGCCATTTTGCTTTTTGCATTTCTTTTTCTTGGGAATGGTCTTGTTCCCTGTCTCCTGTGCAATGTCATGAACCTCCATCCATAGTTCATCAGGCACTCTATGTATCAGATCTATTTCTCACTTAAATCTTACTTAAATCTATTTCTCATTTCCACTGTATAATCAAAAGGGATTTGATTTAGGTCATACCTGAATGGTCGAGTGGTTTTCCCTACTTTCTTCAATTTAAGTCTGAATTTGACAATAAGGAGTTCATGATCTGAGCCACAGCCAGCTTCTGGTCTTGTTTTTCCTGACTATATAGAGCTTCTCCATCTTTGGCTGCCAAGCATATAATCAATCTGATTTCAGTGTCGACCATATGGCGATGTCCATGTATACAGTCTCCTCTTGTGCTTTTGGAAGAGGGTATTTGCTATGACCAGTGCATTCTCTTGGCAAAACTCTATTAGCCTTCGCCCTGCTTCATTCTGTACTCCAAGGCCAAATTTGCCTGTTACTCCAGGTGTTTCTTGACCTCCTACTTTTGCATTCCAGTCCCCTATAATGAAAAGGACATCTTTTTTGGGTGTTAGTTCTTAAAAGGTCTTCATAGAACCATTCAACTTCAGGTCGGGGCATAGACTTGGATTACCATGATATTGAATGGTTTGCCTTGGAAACAAACAGATCATTCTGTCATTTTTGAGACTGCACCCAAGTACTGCATCTTGGACTCTTTTGATGACTATGATGGCTGCTCCATTTCTTCTAAGGGATCTTGCCCACAATAGTAGATATAATGGTCGTCTGATTTAAATTCACCCATTCCAGCCCATTTTAGTTTGCTGATTCCTAAAATGTCAACGTTCATTCTTGCCATCTCCTGTTTGACCACTTCCAATTTGCCTTAATTCATGGACCTAACATTCCAGGTTCCTATACAATATTGCTCTTTACAGCATCAGACCTTCCTTCCATCACTAGTCACATCCACAGCTGGGTGTTGTTTTTTTCTGGCTCCATCTCTTCATTCTTTCTGGAGTTATTTCTCCACTGATCTCCAGTAGCATATTGGGCACCTACCAACCTGGGAGGTTCATCTTTCAGTGTCCTATCTTTTGCCTTTTCATACTGTTCATGGGGTTCTCAAGGAAAGAATACTGAAGTGGTTTGCCATTCTCTTCTCCAAGTGGACCATATTTAGTCAGAACTCTCCACCATGACCCATCTGTCTCGAGTGGCCCTACATGGCATAGCTCATAGTTTCATTGAGTTAGACATGGCTATGGTCCCTGTGACTAGATTGGTTAGTTTTCAGTCTGTCTTCCCTCTGAAGGAGAAGGATAAGAGGCTTATGGAAGCTTCCTTATGGGAGATACTGACTGAGGGGGAAGCTAGGTCTTGTTTTGATTGGGCCATGGCCAGTAAATCTTTAAACCAATTTTCTGTTGATGAGTGGTGCTGTGTTCCCTCCCTGCAGTTTACTTGGGGCCAAATTATAATGAAGGTGATGAACATAATGGTGACCTCCTTCAAAAGATCCCATGCATGTACTGCTACACTCAGTGCCCCCAACTCCACAGCAGGCCACCACTGACCCACGCCTCTGCTGGAGACTCCCGGACACTCACAGGCAAGTCTGGGTCAGTCTCTTGTGGCGTCACTGCTCCTTTCTCTCTCCTGGTGCACAAGGTTCTGTGTGTGCCCTCCAAGAGTCTATTTCCCAGTCCTGTGTAAGTTCTGGCAGCTCTGTGGTGGGGTTAATGGTGACCTCCTCTAAGAGGGCTTATGCCATACTCAAGTCTGCTGCACCCAGAGCCCCTGTCCCTGTGGCAGGCCACTGCTGACCCATACCCCCACAGAAAATGCTCAAACACAGTTCTGTCTCTGTCTCTATAGGGATCTCTGGGTCCTGGTGTGCACACGGTTTGTTTGAGCCCTCTGAGTGTCTCTGGCAGGAATGGGGTTTGATTCTAAATGCAAATTCGCCCCTCCTACCATCTCTTTGGGGCTTTTCCTTTGCCCTTGGACAAGAGGTATCTCCTCACAGCTGCTCCAGGGCCTACCATCTTACTGGGGTTTCTCTGACCTTGGATGTGGGGTATCTTCTTACGGCAGGTCTGGTGAAGCACAGCCGCAGCTCCTGACCTTGGACGTAGGGTATCTCCTCTCTGCAGCTCACCTCTCCAGCAAGTAGACATTTAGGTTGCTTCTATGTCTTGGCTGTTGTAAATACTGCTGCAACAAACGTTGGGGTACATGTATCCTTTTGAATTACAGTTTTCTCCAGATATATGCCCAGGAGTGAGGTTGCTGGATCATATAGCATCTCTCTTTTAGTTTTTAAAGGAAGCTCCATATTGTTTTCCATAGTGACTCCAACAATTTACATTCCCAACAATAATGTAAGTGGATTCTCTTTTCTCCACACCATCCAGCATTTGTTATTTGAAGACTATTACTTTTTATTTTATTTATTCATTTTTGGCTGTGTTGGGTTTTCATTGCTTTTGCATGGGCTTTCTCTAGTTGCAGCAAGTGGGGGCTGCTCTCAGGTTGCAGTGCTCAGGCTTCTCACTGGGGTGGCTTCTCTTGTGGAGCACAGGACCTAGGCTCTAGGCAAGCGTGCTTCACCCATTGCAGCATGTAGGAGCAGTTGTGGTGTGTGGGCTCTAGGGCACGTGGACTTCAGCAGTTGTGGCACACAGGCCCTAGAGCGCAGGCCTAGTAGTTGTGGTACATGAGCTTATTTTCTCTGCAGCACATGAAATCTTCCTGGACTAGGGATAGAACCTGTCTCCCCTGCATTGGCAGGCAGAGTCCCATCCACTGTGCCACCAGAGAAATCCTATTTGAAAACTTTTAAATAATGGGCATTCTCATCAGCATGAAGTGGAGCAAACCCATCTTTGATCAACTGAGATGGCATATAAAAGAAATGACTGCCTACTCCAGGAACTTATAATTTAACAAGTGTGTCAAGATTCATATGTATGAAATAGTTAAGTAATAAAGCAATGATGATAGTGATTTTTGTGTTAAAAATAATGGTTCTGGAAATAAATTCTTTGGACTCTTGGAGACAAAGATAAATAAAAGGAGGGCCAAGGCAGTTTCATAGACAAATGAGACAGATCAAAGAGGAATTTGATCTTTCAGTTGGGTGAGATTTGTTTAGGTGAGTTCTAAGAGCAAGAATAAAGGTGTAAATACAGGAAGAAGTAAGAGAGCACAGGAGTATCTTAAAAGACTAAATTACTGAGCAGCTTAGTACTAAAGGAAAGATGTGTGCCATTAATTTTACTTGAAAACCTCTGCTGGTTTCACAGACAACAATGTTGCAATTGGGAACTTACACAAGTAAGATGAGGATAGCAGAGCTTTTTTGGCATCTTTTGCAGCACAGTAGGTATTACAGGTAGCTAAGAGAGAAGCACAAAGAACTGATGCTTTGGAACTGTGGTGTTGGTGTGCCAGGGGCCAGTGTGAGGAACTCCACCCATGGCAAAGGTCATGAGGAAGGAAGCTTGGCATATGCAAAGGTGTGATCAAGCCTCAGGAAACCCTCTGTTCCCGAGCATCTACCCACCAAACCAGAGTACTTTACGGGGAGCTCTCCCCCATAACCATTTCTCTCAGAGAAGGAGTTAACTTGCAGCTCCAAGTTAATAAAAATTGCTAGGCATGACAAGAGTGTTTCAACTTATGAACTCTGAAGGTTATCTAGCCTGCCTGTATAGGTTTGTCCAGCCACGTGATTGTTTACAACCCCCAACTGTGAGACGCACGAGATGCTTTAAAACTTTCTAAATACAGACTCTTTTGAGAAGTTAGAAGATTGTTAGTATAGTATTAGTGGGTTGATTAGGAATTATATTGGTGAAGAGTTTTTTCATTTGTCGTGCCAGTAATTACTGCTAATTCCCTGCGCTGGGTGTGACAAGGGTGTCTCAGGTCAAACCTCTCTGCTGACAGACTAGCTTGTGTGACAACCTCTCAACCATAAACAGCACAGAGAGTTTGGAGTATTAGCATAGGGCTTCTCTCATTGTTGAGTCAATGATTGCCGCCAGGCCTCCATATCCTTAGGTACCTGGGAATATATTAATCAATGTATTTGGAATATAGAAAAGGAAATATAGTAGTTTTTGATGTTAGCAATACTAGACTTCTGAGTTAATGAATTTTCTCTTTTGTTATAGACCACTGTACTTTGTAATAAATCACTGTGTCCTTGCTATGCAAAAATGTAACTTTATCACTATCTTAAGACTAAATAGATCATAAAGGGAACATTGGTGAAAGGTTTTCACTTATTGGGCTGATGTTTGCTGCTAAATCTCCATATTCCCTGCCCTTATAATGAATATAACTAGCATATAGGAGAAATAAGTATTAACCTCTAAGATTAATCATGTTAACCTTGGGTTAAATAAATTCCTTTCCTAGTTGTAACTCACTACACCCTCACCCTATAGGAATGCAACTTTATTTGGAGGGTGGTGCCAGATTTAAGAAAAAATCACCCCTGGAAAAATAAGTTTTCTGGTTAACTGACCAGTATAAGAAAGGGCCATAAAATGTCAGCAGACCTCATAGCCAGAAGATGATGTAAAACCCCTTAAGACCTTTGTATAATTTTATATGAAGCACCTGATTGTGACAAGGATCAGGTCTGCTGACCCCGCATGACTCTGTATTCATCCCTATGTATAACAAAAGGTATATAAACAAACCTGAAAAATAAAGAAATCGGATCAGTTTCTGGAAAGACTGATTCCCCCGTGTTGTTTCTCTCTTGCTCCCCATTTTCCCGGCTGATTTCCCATCGGGTAGGGGGTACCAAGCCTACTAACTTTGCCGGGGGCTTCTAAGATCGGACCTGGGAGACCTCAGTGCCTCCTCTCCTTCAGGAGAACAGAAAGATGCCTGTGGCCTACGTAGGTGGTGATTGGTATTCAACGTAAACCAAGTTATTCAGCCTTCTTTTTCTCCACTAATATTTCCTACTACACTATCTATTTCTAATCTCTCTCTATATCTGTAATTAAATAGCTTTTTTTCTAGGATGCCTACTTCATCCCCACTTTTGAATTACCCTGGATCCACTGGGGCTGGACCCTGGCATCGGAGAAGACTCTTGAGAGTCCCTTGGACTGCAAGGAGATCCAACCAGTCCATTCTGAAGGGGGATTAGCCCTGGGATTTCTTTGGAAGGAATGATGCTAAAGCTGAAACTCCAGTACTTTGGCCACCTCATGCGAAGAGTTGACTCATTGGAAATGACTTTGATGCTGGGAGGGATTGGGGGCAGGAGGAGAAGGGGACAACAGGATGAGATGGCTGGATGGCATCACTGACTTGATGGATGTGAATCTGAGTGAACTCTGGGAGTTGGTGATGGACAGGGATGCCTGGCATGCTGTGATTCATGGGGTCACAAAGAGTTGGACACGACTGAGCGACTGAACTGAACAGAACTGAAGAGAGAAGCATTGCTAGGACATAGGACTTTTCCTGACTTGAAGAGCTAAAGTTAGTTCTAGTTAAGAAGTACCAGTTTGTCCATGTCTTCACCGAGCTATTGTTGCATGAAATGTGAGAAACTATTACACTTGAATGGGGAATAAATGCATAGATACTAGTACTATTTGGTTCTGTAGAGAACAATCAAGAGACTCCTTATGCCAAATGGTTTCAGCTTTTTCACTGTGGTCCCCAGTAAGAAACTCATTTTAAATAACAATTGAATATACATGTTTATAACGATGTCTATATTGATTGTTTTAAGACATTATATACTTCATGTTCATGTGGATAAGAGCAGACAGTGTTTACTGTTTACTGCAGTTGTGCTGTCAGAAGCTATAACGTTCCTTTAGTGTCATGCTTTTGTCTCCCCTTTAGTTTTTGGGTTTTCATAGAGACCTCTGAAATAGAATCTGAGGCTTGTAGTTCTTTAGCAGTAATCTCCTGATATGACACAGGAACCCTGTGATGTTGGGGGTAAAGTTTAGGGGAGGGAAATATCTTGTGGCCCGATGATGAGGTCTTAAGTCTCTTAGTGAGCCTGAGTTAGGTATTTCCCTTCCTGCAGGTAGTTAGACTTATGTAAAAATCCCAGTCATTCAGGCTCTGGTAAAGTAGTTTCCCTTAAGGGTAAATCCTTGTTAAGAACAGAAAGCTCTGAGCATATTTCAAAATGGTTACTTTCCCCCTCCTCCTACTGGAAGCACTCCCATCTACACAGTGAGAACCTGATAGGGCTCCTAGAGGTAGAGCTCAGAAGAGCCAGAGACCCCTTAAAATTGGGCCCCATGGAGTTTTTAACTCTCAAGTTTGGGGAGTTTTAATTTTCAAACATCGAGCCACTGAACAGTTCATAAATTACAGTTGCAAGTGTTCCTACCAGTACTGGCTCCTGCTGCTGGGCTTCTGCTGCTTGTGCTGTGATTCTCTGTATCTTCCTGTCTCTCAAGTTTTGGGAGTAACAATTTATCCTTCAGCCACAATCCTTTGACAAATCTAAGAACTGAGGACTTTCAATTTGTCCAGCTTTTTTCTTGTTGTGAAGATGAGAATAATACCTTTCAAACTACCAAAATTTTATTCAGTTCAGTTCAGTCTCTCAGTCGTGTCTGACTCTGCAACTCCATGAATCTCAGCATGCCAGGCCTCTCTGTCCATCATCAACTCCCGGACTTCACTCACACTCACGTCCTTCGAGTCGGTGATGCCATCCAGCCATCTCATCCTCTGTTGTTCCTTCTCCTCCTGCCCACAATCCCTCCGAGCATCAGGGTCTTTTCCCATGAGTCAACTCTTCGCATGAGGTGGTCAAAAACTGGAATTTCAGCTTTAGCACCAGTCCTTCCAAAGAACACCCAGGATTGATCTCCTTTAGAACAGACTGGTTGGATCTCCTTGCAGTCCAAGGGACTCTCAAGAGTCTTCTCCAACACCACAGTTCAAAAGCATCAATTCTTCAGCACTCAGCTTTCTTCACAGTCCAACTCTCACATCCATACATGGCTACTGGAAAAACCATGGCCTTGACTAGACTGACCTTTGTTGGCAATGTCTCTACTTTTGAATATTCTGTCTAGGTTGGTCATAACTTTCCTTCCAAGGAATAAGTGTCTTTTAATTTCATGGCTGCAATCACTATCTGCAGTGATTTTGGATCTCAAAAAAATAAAGTCTGACACTGTTTCCACTGTTTCTCCATCTATTTCCCATGAAGTGATGGGACTGGATGCCATGATCTTTGTTTTCTGAATGTTCAGCTTTAAGCCAATTTTTTCACTCTCCACTTTCACTTTCATCAAGAGGCTTTTGAGTTCCTCTTCACTTTCTGCCATAAGGGTGGTGTCATCTGCATATCTGAGGTTATTGATATTTCTCCCAGCAATCTTGATTCCAGCTTGTGTTTCTTCCAGTCCAGCGTTTCTCATGACGTACTCTGCATAGAAGTTAAATAACCAGAGTGACAATATACAGCCTTGACATACTCCTTTTCCTATTTGGAATCAGTCTGTTGTTCCATGTCCAGTTCTAACTGTTGCTTCCTGACCTGCATACAGATTTCTTAAGAGGCAGGTCAGATGGTCTGGTATTCCCATCTCTCTCAGAATTTTCCACAGTTTCTTGTGATCCACACATTCAAAGGCTTTAGCATAGTCAATAAAGCAGAAATAGATGTTTTTCTGGAACTCTCTTGCTTTTTCTATGATCCAGCAGATATTGGCAGTGTGATCTCTGGTTCCTCTGCCTTTTCTAAAACCAGCTTGAACATCTGGAAGCTCATGGTTCACATATTACTGAAGCCTGGCTTGGAGAATTTTGAGCATTACTTTACTAGCATGTGAGATGAGTGCAATTGTGTGGTAGTTTGAGCATTCTTTGGCATTGCCTTTCTTTGAGATTGGAATGAAAACGGACCTTTTCCAGTCCTGTGGCCACTGCTGAGTTTTCCAAATTTGCTGGCATATTGAGTGCAGCACTTTCAGTGCATCATCTTTCAGGATTTGAAACAGCTCAACTGGAATTCCATCACTTCCACTAGCTTTGTTCATAGTGATGCTTTCTGAGGCCCACTAAACTTCATATTCCAGGATGTCTGGCTCTAGGTGAGTGATCACACCATCCTGATTATCTTGGTCATGAAGATCTTTTTGTGCAATGAATACTATGTTTTTTTCTCTTTTATTTGATTGTATCTCATTTTTAAAACTGCTATTTACAGCCCTCTAAACTGGATTGCCTTCATGGTTATACATGTATTAAAGAAACACTATGGAATTCTTCCATAACCTGAAAGTAGTAAAACTGTGACTCCAGAAACACAAAAATGATTAATTCAATCAGATAAAAATTTAAGACATGATTATAAAAAAACAGATTATAAAATCTTACATGATTCACTGGGAAAATTATATGTTTCAAGGGGTTAATATTTCTAATACATATTTAAACTTCTAAAATGAAAGGAAAAAGACAACCCTCTAATAAGATGAGCTAAAAATATGAGTAAAGTTCATAGGAAAAAGAAATGCACATGGAACTTTAAAAAGTTTTTAACCGTGTTCATAATAATGAAAGTGTAATTTAGAACCTCATTGAGTTGTCATTTCTTTTTATCAGATTGGGAAAAGTCCAAAAGTTTGACAACATACTCTTGATGAGGCTGTGAAAATATAGGCACCCTAATACATTGTTATGGAAATACAAGATGTGGGAATTCCCTGGTGGGCCAGTGGTTAGTACTCTGCAGTTCCATTGCATGGGGCAAGGGTTGGATCTCTGGTTAGGGAATTCCCCAAGGCTTTCAGTGCAAAAAATTGACTTCTACAGAGAAAGGAATTTTTCAACACATATCAGAATTGTGCAAGTACATACCCTTTGACCTAACAATCCATATCTAGGAATCACTATAAAGATACATTGGGAAAATAAGAAAAAAAAGAGGTTGACAAGGAATTCATTAAAGTACTATTTGTAATAACAAGGACTGGAAACAACCCAAATGTCCATTAATGGGGGATGGGTTAAATAAAACCATGCTATATCAATACAATGACATACTTTGCACCTGTAACAAAGAAATAAGTGATATTTATAACTGTGGCATGATATCTATGATATAGTCTACAGTTTTAAAAGGAGTAATTATGGTATGCTGTCATTTGTCTATAAAAATAGGAAATAACATTTCATCATATTGAAAATAAGGGCTTCCCTGGTGGCTCAGGCAGTAAAGAATCTGCCTGTAATACAGGAGATCTGAGTTTGATCTCTGGGTGGGAAAGATCCCCTGGAGAATGGAATGGCTATCCACTCCAGGATTCTGGCCTGAGAATTCCATGGACAGAGCTACAGTCCATGGGATCACAAAGAGTCAAACATGACTGAGCGACTAACACTTTCACACACTAAAAATAAAAGAAACAACAACAACTGTTGGAGAGGATATAAAATAGCAGGAACTCTCATTCACTGCTGGTGAGAATATAAAATGGTATAGCCACACTGGAAGATAGTTTGGTAGTTTCTTACAAAACTAAACTTACTCTTACCATATGATCCAACAGTTATACTCCTTGATATTTACTCAAATAAGTTGAAAACTTATGTCTATGCCAAAACCTGCACACAAATGTCTATACCAACTTTATCATGATTGGCAAAACTTAGAAGCAACCAAGATGTCTTGCAGCAAATACAATGGTTTGAATGTGTCTTCGCTCAATTTATGTGTTGAAACCTACCCACCAAGCTGATCATATTAGGCAGCCTTTGGGGAGTGACTGGATTATAAGGAAAGAGTCATCATGAATGGAATCAGTGCCTTTACAAAAGAGGCCTAAGAAAACTCCCTTGCTCCTTCCACCATGTGAGATTACATTGAGAAGTTAGCATTCTGCAAGAGGGTCTTCATCAGAACACAACCATGCTGCCACCCAATCTTGGACTTCCAGCCTCCAAAACTGAAAAATAAATATCTATCATTTATATAAGCCACCCAGTCTCTGGTATTTTATTATAGTGCCAAGGAATTGATGCTTTCAACCTGTGCTGCTGGAGAATACTCTTGAGAGTCCCTTGGACAGCAAGGAGATCAAACTAGTCAATGCTAAAGAAAATCAACCCTGAATGTTCATTGGAAGGACTGACACTGAAGCTGAGGCTCCAGTATTTTGGCCACCTTATTTGAAGAGCTGACTCATTGGAAAAGACCCTGATGCTGGGAAAGATTGAGGACAGGAGGAAAAGGGGGTGACAGAGGAGGAGGAGATGGTTGGATGACATCATCAACTCAATGGACATGAGTTTGAGCAAACTCTGGGAGATAGTGAAGGATGGGGTAGCCTGATGTGCTGCAGTTCATGGGGTCACAAAGAGTCAGACATGACTGAGGGACTGAACAACAATATATGTTATATATGTATATATATAATATGTTTAAATTTTTCTTTAAAAATTTGAGGTTTAAAAAAACTAGAAAGAACATTAGACAGTGTCAACAAGCTGTTTTTCCAAAGAAAGCTGCAGTAACATCGCCCATTTCACATATTGTTTAACAATGTCTAGGTTCGTCAGGATACAGGATGCTTGGGGCTGGTGCACTGGGATGACCCAGGTGGGAGAGGGGTTCAGGACTGGGAACACGTGTACACCCATGGCGGATTCATGTTGATCAAAACCAATACAATATTTTGAGTAATTAGCCTGCAATTAAATAAATTTAAATTTTAAAAAAGAATAAATAAATAAATAAAACAGAGATGCAAGATCCAGAGATCCCCTGGAGAAGGGAAATGCTACCCCCTCCAGGATTCTGCCCTGGAGAATTCCATGGACTGTATAGTCCTTGGGGTCGCAGAGTCAGACATGACTGAGGGACTTTCACTCCACTTCACTTCATATATTCTAACAGACACCCAAATAGGTAAAATCATTTACCTGAAGCGAAATGGTGAATTTGCAGCAGCAGCCGTCATAGTAACATTGATGGCAAATTATTAATTATCCTTATATAACAATTTTAATATTTCAATAAAATATTATCGTATATTTTTAAAAAAACACAATGTGGCCTTGCTACTCTCCTATCACAAGGTGGAGTCTATTCCCCTACAACTGAATTTGCCCAGCTTTGGTACCTGTTATGACCATTGGGAGATGTGAAGCTTTGACTTCTGAGCCTGGGCTTTAAAAGGTATATATCTTCTATCTTTGCTTCTTATAATGCACCTTCTGGGGATTCAACCATTATGCTGTGAGCAGGCCCAAGCAGCCGCATGGAAAGACCTATGTAGAGAAAAACCAAAGTCCCTGATAACAACCCCAGCTGAATCCCCAATCAGGAACCAGAAATAACTTGCTAGCCATGTGAGTGAGACCAGTTTAGACCTCTAGCTGTCTCAGCACTCACACTGACACTATGACCCTTGACAAAGGAGAAAAACTGGCCAGTCATGACCCATTGTGAAGTGAAGTGGAGTGAAAGTCCCTCAGTCATGTCTGACTCTGCGATCCCATGGACTATACAGTCCATGGAATTCTCCAGGGCAGAATAGTGGAGGGGGTAGCCTTTCCCTTCTCTAGGGGATCTTCCCAAACCAGGGATCAAACCCAGGTCTCCTGCACTACAGGCAGATTCTTTACAACTGAGCTATCAGGAAAGCCCCCTGACCCATAGAATCATGAACAAATAAACTACTTTTTTTGTTTTAAATAATTGAGCTTGAGGTACTATGTTACATAGTATTGAATAACTGATTTTAAAATGTAAGAACATCTTGCAGAGATCATTACTTCCTAATGAGAAGAAAATATAGAACTATAATATAGATATAATCTTTAAGCAAACAACTAAAAATAAAGATGAATTTAATTTAAACACCAAAATAATTGATTTCATGATCCATGAAATTAAGAAAAATACTGCCTGAACTAATGCAAGGCAGATGGTCAATAAGTGGTTCAGAGCTGGAACTATCTTCACATTTTTAGAACAATGAGGTCTACTTAGTTCAAACAAATAGCAAAATTAGAGAAGTAGCAAGGAACTAAATGAGGGAAGGCTAATAGAGACATTAACCTTGAATGTACCAGTTAATACTGCAAACTTTATTAAAGAGGCAACAGGAAGTTGGCAGAAGATCCTAAACAGGACAGTAACATGATTTAATTTGTATTTTAACAAAAGTAGTTGCTGTAGAAGGAATTAGTTTAAGAAAAACTTGATACAGCTGGGCCAGTTAGGATGATTTCCAGATACGGTTATGAGAATTTAAACTAGATAGATAACAAGTACATACAAATTCAAGAAGCAATTTAATAAATAAATAAGAGATAGCTGAATGGGTAAAGTAAATGAAGAAGGAAAATTCAAATATGATGCTGAGGTTTTGAGCTGGAATGAATAAACTCTGGTAGATGCTGGCAAAAAAATTGAGAAGAGTGGCTTGAAAGATGATGACGATGTGGTTCTAGACCTACTGAGAATGTCCTAGATCTAGTAGAATGTCCAAGTAAAAATATCCCATGCCCAATTTCTGGCACAAAACTAAATTAAGGTGAGACATTATCAATCACAATATTAAGCAGTATTTCCCAAAATGAGTCTCTCAAGCGATACTGATATGAGATGCCCCATTCAAAGAATCTGAGACCAAATAAATTTGGAACATGCTTGCTCCTTCTTGGATATCCATAATGCACATTATAATAATGAACATTCAAAATGATCCTTCTGTATGGAAGTCTATATAATTTTGCTAAAACAAAGCATTTCAAACTATGGTCAATCTTTGTCATACTTTATATCATGATACACTTGGAACATGCAAGATGAGACTCATCAAGAATAAACTTAATAGCTAAAGTCAGAGTCAGTGAAAAGTGGAAAAGAAGATTGAAAGCAAAGGTCAAGGTGTTAAGAGCTAAACTATGACAAATTCTGTAGAAAGGATTGTCTGACAAATGGAAGATGATCGTGGAAATACACTGCCAGAGAAGATCAGACACTAACCTTTAAGTGGGTTTCAGAAGGACAAGATGGTATGGAAAATCATCATAAGATAATGAATATTATAAGAACGAGGTAAGGTCAGTATGCTGTTTAAAAAGGGAAGGGGAGCATTCATAACTTTTCTTAAAGAGATTTTAGAATTTAGAAAAGATGCTAGCAGAAATTTTAAAATTCATTAGAAAGGCTGGAAAATAAAAATATAGAAATTTTTCCGATAACAGAGTAAAAAGACAAATATAGGAAAGAAAAGATAAGCCATTTAAGAGTTCCAATACCCAAATTTAAAAATTCCAAAGAAAATGCAATCAAAGACATCAACAAACAATAATCCAAAATAATTTGCAGAGGACCTGCTTAATGTATAATGCCTTAACATGCTAGAAAAAAAAAAAAAAAGATCCATACTAATGTCTATTATTATGTATTTTCTGAACACTGGGAGCAAAGAAAAAGTTCCACTCATTTTCAAAGAGAATGTACATAGAAGGGTCAAGTATCAGAAAGGCTTTGGAGTTCTTAACAACAGCTCTGGAATGTAGAACACACTGAAGCAATGACATTAAAATCCTGAAATTTCTAATCTAAAATTCTATACCCTGCCAAACTACTAATCAACTCTGAGGAAAACTAAGCCTTTGAAATTGAGTTATATGATTATGCATATTAGGTGGTGTGAACATAATTGTGATTTCAGACAGTGAATTTTGAATCATTATAACTAGGCTCAAGGACATCTTTATTAACAAAAATAGAAACCATTACAATCAACACATTTTTGCTAACAAGAAATAAGTTTGTTTATTCCTGTAGCATAAAAATCCATGCCTTGAGATTTGATGAACACGTGGAAAGCATTTTCTGCCTCTTGCTGATTGTGGAAGCATTTTCCCTGCAAAAAGTTGTCAAGATCCTTGAAGAAAGTGGTTGGTGAGAGGTCATGAATATGGCAGATAAGGCAAAACTCTGTAGCCCAATTCGTTCAACTTTTGACGCACTGGGCATGCGACATGTGGTTGGGTGAAGTGGCCCTTTCTGTTGACCAATGCTGGCTTGAAGCATTGCAGTTTTCAGTGTGTCCCATTAATTTGGTAAGCACACTTCTTGGATGTCAAGTTTCCCAGGATTCAGAAAGCTGGAGTGGATCAGGTGAGCAGCAGACTACCCAACAGTGACCATGACTTTTCGGTGCAAGTTTGGCTTTGGGAAGTGCTTTGGAGCTTCTCGGTCCAGCCACTGAGCTGGTTGTCTCCGGTTGTCATATAAATCTACTTTTCATCACACATCACAATCTGATTGAGAAATGGTTCATCGTTATTGCATAGAATAAGACAACACTTCAAAGTGACGATTTTTTTTTTTGCAGCCAGCTCATGAAGCACCCACTTATTGAGTTTTTTTACCTTTCCAACTTGCTTTAAATGCCAAGTAACTATAGAAGGATCGACACTAAGTTCTTTGGCAACTTCTTGTATAGTTGGAAGAGGATCAGCTCAGTGATGGCTCTGTTGGTCATTGTCAACTTCCAACAGCTGGCCACTACACTCCTCAACTTCAAGGCTCTCATCTCCTTTGCAAAACTTCTTGAACCACCACTACACTGTATGTTCATTAGCAATTCCTAGACCAAATGCGTTGTTGTGCTGTGAGTTGTCTCTGCTGCTTTACCACCCATTTTGAACTCAAATAAGAAAATCCCTTGAATTTGCTTTTGCTTAACATCATTTCCTAGTCTAAGATAAATATAAAATAAAGAGCAAGTAATATCATTAGCAAAAAAAAAAAAAATAAAGCAAGAAATGTGCATTAAAATGATATATAACATAATCACATTTATTTTAAAATGTATTCCAATATCAAACAGCAAAGTTCAACAATGCAAAACCTCAATTACTTTTGCACCAAACTGATATATTAACTGAAGAATTAAATATATAAAATCACTGACCAAAGGAAAAAAATAAGACTGTGAAATCTAATGGAAGGAAAGTAAAATTAATACTATATATTATGTGGCTCAGCAGGGAATGTTGTTTACCTAGTTATGACTGCAGATCTTAAATGTTGATCTAACTAAACATCATGTAACTATCTTGGGAGAGAGAGTACAGGGAACAAATATATTGGTAGGGGAATAGAGATGCAGGCAGTATGTGAATGGTTTTAAACAAAAACATAGTCTAACTGTTGATCTGGAGGAAGATGACATGAAATAAAATCTACATGATATAGCAATAAAACTATGTTATTTAGAAATATTCAGGTAAATGTTGGGCTTCCCAGCTGGTGCTAGTGGTAAAGAACTTGCTTGCAAATTCAAGAGACATAAGAGAGGCAGATTCAGTCCCTGGTTGGGAAAGATGCCCTGGAAGAGGGCATGGCTACCCACTCCAATATTCTTGCCTGGAGAATCACATGGACAGAGGAGCCTAGAGGGCTACAGTCCAAAGGGTCACAAAAAGTCAGACACGACTGAAGCAGTTTAGCACGCATGATCTAGCACACAGCATAGGTAAATTTTAAATAATGAAAATAAACGGTTGCTTCTGGGAATTAGAAAACAGAGGAGCTGTAAGGGAGAGAGAAATGTTGCTTTAAAGATTACTTAACTCTTAACTATTTTGTGTGCATATCATGGATATAAATTTTAAGTATAAAGAAATTAAGAATGGAAAAGAAAACATCTAGCTAGCTAGCTTAAGATCCCTCATAGGAATAGTTTTGATCTTATCCTCTTCTCTGATGAAAAGCAAGAGGAAGGCAGTTGGCTTTTACAAATAGGAGATCATTTTGAATAAATGATGTCGATGGTACTCTAAAATGAAGTGAAGAATGGAAGTATAGATGCATTGAAATTGTCTGCATCTGTGTGTGGAGAAGGAGGGCAATAGCCCTAGGGACACAGACGTCTAACTACACATATAATAGCCCTCTAAATAGTTCCTGATAAAATAGATTAAAAAGGTAGACAAAAATTGAGGTAACTTTTAGTCATATGCAGGGTTCCTAGAAACATTGTTCAATATTAATTTTCAAATGTACACTGCCACATATTTCTTTGATATTTGGATCAAATTGTGTTGAATCGAGTGAAATGTCAAACAAACTTGTGAGTCCATTATTTTGTTTGGTCACACATAAAAGAGACAATATTTAAGAAGCAAAACTGTTTACAAGTTTTGTGATATTATTATGATTTTCCTTTAAAATCAAGTAATTTGTAAAGAATGATTTATAGATATTTATAAGAGCTTCATACTAAAGACAGTTCTTGGCTTTTGTGGCATATCTTTCCAAACCTTAATGATTACATATATCTTAAAATGAAGAATATATATATGATATACTCAATTCTCAATAAGAAAATAGAAAATATTTCATTTTTAGAAACTATATATATGACTTTATGCATATAATCATTTTAATATATGATTTCTTATATATAATTATTTTAAGAAGTTATCAAACACCATTTATCTTTACCATTTAAAAAGTATGATTATTTTGCATCGGCTGATATTCTGCATACTCTAGCCTAAAAAGATCCAAGAGGAAAATACAAAAAGTATTTTTATATTTTGGCAATTTTTTTATCATAGCTGTTATTTTGGTGACATGATTTATTTATTAATAAGATATTAAATTTTTAATCAAAATTTAAATAGCATTTATTTGAAATTTAGAGAATTTCAAAGTAATTTGTCTATATTATATATATGTGTGTGTATAGACTCCGATTAGAATTATCTTTTGAGGAAATTGAAGAACAGAATGGTTTGGTGGTTCCCTAATTCTAATATGACACAGCAGATTGGTGAAAAAGAGCAGTGATAAAGCACTGTGTCCTGATCCTCAATCTCATTCTACTTCTATGACACCAATGGTAATGGAAATCCAGTTTTGACAATTATGAGTATAACTGAAAAATTTTAAGGAGAATGATCAAGTTATGATGAAAGTGGAAAGGAAAAATAAGACTTACAAATTATTCAGTCAGAGTTAGGAAAGAAAAGCTTCATTGAGGAAATGGGAAAAGTTTAGTAAAACTTTGCAAGTTTGGATCAGATTTCTTATGTACATATTTGATTCTAAATAGAGTGATTAGAGTTCTAAATAGAGCTATAAAAATAGCCCTCCTCACTCTTCAGTCTGTGTTGTGTGGAGGGCCAGAACTCTAAAATAAAGCCACAATCCTAGTGGTCAAAGAATTTAGAAACCCAAGTTTGGGATTGCCCGAACAACTGAAAATCTAGGGGTAAATCTCCAAAAGGAAGGAGCTTCTGGGTAAGAAGACACAAAATCTGTATGTAAGCACCCTCAAAATGTTGGGTTATGCCTTAGCTGTGAATGTACCATTGAGAATCTAAAGAACCTAGCTGAAAGTAACATCTGAGGAAGACTCCAAGAACTGAGATTTTACCTGCCACAGGTAAGACACACTTTGGAGTTGAAATCCAACTAAGTTATTGGGTTGACCAAAAAGTTCGTTCAGATTTTTCTGTAAGGTGTTATGAAAAGACTCAAATTTTTGGCCAACCCAATAGAAGGGTTTGGCAAACACCTTGGACTTTTCATAAAGTTAGGAATAAAAGCTACATCACCAAAATTAAATCATAGAGCTGCCTTAACAAAATAAAAACCCAGCCTCTCCAGACTGAAGGTGAACTGTCTGTAATTTTAGCTACTTGCTGGAACAAAACTCAGCACTTTTCAGAGGAAGATCCCAAGATTTTGCAATGTATTATCCACAGCATAGCAATAAAAAATTACTAGAAATGGGAAAATGTGACATATACAACAGAAAGAGAGCAATAGAGGACATAGGTGTTAGATTTGGCAGAAAAAGACTTTAAAATAACTTTGATACATGTATTTAAAAGTCTATAAGGAAAGATGGATATAACATATAAAGAAATGAGTAATTGGGAATAAATAATGGAAAAGCAAAAATGAAACTGCCTTTATTCACAGACAATGTGATTCTAGATGATTGTCCAATAAGTGAATTCAGCGAAGTTGGAGGATTTAAAGTCAGTATTTCTATGATGTTTAAACAGAAAATTGGAAAATAACAATTAAAAATAAATATTTTTATAACAGTGTCAAACAAACATTAAATCCCTAAGAATAAATTTAAGGAAAGGTATAAAATATCTCTACTTTGAAAATCACAAAACTGCAGAAAGAAATTAAGCAGCTCATTTAGAGTTGCTTAATGAGTAAGATACATCATAAACATTATTGCAAGACAATATTATCAAAATGCCATTTCAGCCCAGACTGATCTATAGAATCAGTGTGCTCACAACTCAGAATGCTTTGTTGTTATTTTTGTTGTTGGAAATTGATAGTGTCACATGAAGTGTTTTGTGAATATACAGAGGACTAGAATGGTCAAAAAATTTCAAAAAAGAAAATGATTCAGAAGACTTAGATTAACTGATTTTAAGACTTAGTATAGTGAAAGTGAAGTCAGTCATGTCCGACTCTTTGCGACCCCATGGTCTGTAGCCTACCAGGCTTCTCTGTCCATGGGATTTTTCAGGCAAGAATACTGGAGTGGGTTGCCATTTCCTTCTCCAACAGATCTTCCCTGACCCAGGGACTGAACCCGGTTCTCCCACATTGTAGGCAGATGTTTTACCATCTGAGCCACCAGGGAAGTCCTTAAAATACCTTAGTATAAAGCTACAGTATTTAAGACAAATACTGTATAAGAAAAGACAAATAGATTGAACAAAATAGAAGATCTGAAATAGACACCACATATCCTCAGCTAATTGACAGAAATGCCAGAAATTCAATGGGCAAAAGAAAATATTTTCAACAAATGGTGCTAGAATAACCAGATAGCTATGTATCCTGACATGTACATCAAAACATATTTAAAAATTAACCTAAGTTGCATTGAAAACCTAAAAATTAAAGCCAAAATTATAAAATCCCTAGAAGGAAGCATAAAGAATATCTTTGCAATCATGCAGTAGGCAAAGATTTTTTGGTATATAAAAATCAGTAATCATTAAAGAAAAATATGATATATTGGAATTTATCAAAATTAGAGACACGTTCCTCAAAAAGACACCTTTAAGCAAAATGAAAAAGTCACAAAGTTGCTGCTGAGGCCTAGTATAATTATATTATATACCATATATATATTGAAAATGTGATTTTAACCCAGATCTCTTGATTTTGAATCCTTGCAGAACAAGATATAAATACGATAAATCTTGACATTGCAGAAATACAGCAGTTGAGACTTTAAAAATGGGAAGAACAGGTAGAAGTTTGAATAATAATGTTAGTGTCTTTAACACAAAAAGTGAAAGATAGTGACAGTCAATGGAATAGACAATAGAAATTTCAGTATAACATTTAAAGTCAGTAGGTACTCATTAATAAGAGGGATAACTTGGGAGATTGGGATTGATGTATGCAAAATACCATCTATAATATAAATAATAAGAACCTATTCTATAGCACAGGGAACTCTACAGAAACTTTGTAATGGCTTATATGGAAAAATAATCTTAAAAAGAGTGTGTATGTGTGTATATATATGTATGTGTGTGTGTATATATATATATATATATATATAACTGATTCACTTTGATATATACCTGAAACTAACACAACAGTGTAAATCAGTTATATGCCAATAAAATTCTGCCCCCACAGAAAAGATAGCACATACTTTTTCCACCTTGGGAATGATGGTTCTTTTCGCTTGTATTGTCCACAGAATAGGCTGACAGCCTCATCCTCCTGCAATAGTACCACAATATTATAGCTCTATTAAGATACATTTCATAGAGAAGAACACTGTTTGTATTTATGACTTTTTTCACCAATTTGAAATAGTTGATATTTATCATGAATGTGATGTCTATGCATTTTTATTCAACTAGGAGCAAAGTGGCTTCCCAGGTGGCTCAGTGGGTAAAGAATCCACCTGAAATACTGGAGATGGAGGAGATGCAAGTTCAATCCCTGGGTCGGGAAAATCCCCTGAAGGAGGGCATGGCAACCCACTCCAGTATTCTTGTGTGGAGAATTCCATTGACAGAGGAGCCTGGTGGGCTACAGTCTCTAGGATCGCAAAGAGTTAGACACTACTGAAGTAACTGTGAAGAAAGCCAAGCACCAAAGAGTTGATGCTTTTGAACTGTGGTGTTGGAGAAGACTCTTGAGAGTCCCTTGGACTGCAAGGAGATCCAATCGGTCCACCCTAAAGGAGATCAGTCCTGGTTGTTCATTGGAAGGACTGATGCTAAAGCTGAAACTCCAATACTTTGGCCACCTCCTCCGAAGAGTTGACTCCTTGGAAAAGACTCTGATGCTGGGAGGGATTGGGGGCAGAAGGAGAAGGGGACAACAGAGAATGACATGGCTGGATGGCATCACCGACTCAATGGACATGAGCTTGAATGAACTCCGGGAGTTGGTGATGGAGAGGGAGGCCTGGCATGCTGCGATTCATGGGGTCACAAAGAGTCGGACACAACTGAGTGACTGAACTGAACTGAACTGAACTGAAGCAACTTAGCCTTCACACACAGGAACAAAGTACTTTGTCAACAGTTTTAAGGTGATGAATGTCATGATTAACTAGATGGGGAAAATCTTTTCACAATATATATGTATGTCAAATCATCACGATGTACACTTTAAATATATTACAATTAGGTATTTGTCAATTACACCTCAAAGCTGAAAAAAAACCAAAAATTTTAAAAAGTTAGTAAACATTAGAAATCAAAATAATAATATGATTACTAAAACTTGTAGGAAGAAAAGACAAGTAGCAAATAAGTTGATAAATCAAAATTGCAGTAAAACAGAAATATTTAACCTCTGTAAAACTGATTTAATGATGAGAAAAAATGGAGGAGAGAAGTCTGCTTTTCATTTTATGTCCGTTCTCTAATATTTGATTTTTCCATACAAATGTATTTATTGATTGCATTTTTAGAGACAGAAATAAGTTGAAAGATAATAGAAAAGGAGGGAAGGAGGGAAACCTACATACCTAGAGGTTATCATTGCATAGTGAGATTTCAGATGACTCCTTTCTTCACTACACCAACCAGTATGGCTAACAATATTTTTATTACTGTAAAAAGAAAATAAAGTCATTTGCCTTTTGAAAAAACAGAAAATCTCAAATTAAAAAAAAAAGAAATCAACCTTGTTGAGGTACCTTAATGCCTACTGGAAAATAAAGGTACTTTATTCCAACACTATTGGTAGTGTTGGAACTATCTAGTGGGAAAACACTTTTCAAGATGTCAAAGTGTTATTAACTTCTTGGTTGGCATCACGATATTACACTGAATACAATCCATTATTGATTCAGTTGATGCAGTCTGGAGAGTCCTTAGCCTCAAAGTGCCAGGTAGACTGAAGAATAGTTGCCTACTAGTCAAGCAGAAAGTTTTCAAAATAATACAATTACTGTCAAATGACAGTGAGTTCTTTGCAGTTACTGTGGGAGCAAATAAATCCTAAAAATATCCCCATGGCAGTGTCTTTACAATTTGTACTGACATAAGCTGTTTGGGGATTCTTCCATAAGAGTCAGTCTACGCCCACAATTATGTCATCATGTATGCAGAAGTGTCATTTTTGCTCAGTTTTTGTAATTTGTTTACAGGCCTGGAAGAGCAATAGCAGATGGTGATGTCCAGAACCATCAGTCACTTAAGATACTAAAACCTGTTGTAGTGCTCCCACTAGAGCTGTGATGCTGGTTCATCGATGTCCTAAATTAAGTGTGTGTAGAAAAAAAAAAATTACATGCCATAAGAATGTGTTTTATAGCAAACAGGATATTGTTCCAGAAACTAGTCATCAAGTTATGTTGGCCATTGTACATGAAGCACATCTGGGAATTATTCTCAGGAAAGCATTGGGTAGAAGCTCTCTTTCTAATGGCTTGGACTTTATCTAACTACTGCAAAGACTGAAAAAAAAAAAAAAATGAAGCACACGTCAAGATCCAGTGTATCATTTACCAGAGTTGATTCCATGGTATGTAATGGTAAAACCTTAATCAAGAATCTCTTATTGATTTTTTAAGGTTTTATTAATAACTTCTCTGGTGACTCAGATGGTAAAGTGTCTGCCTACAATGTGGGAGACCTGGGTTCAGTCCCTGGGTTGGGAAGATCTCCTGGAGAAGGAAATGGCAACCCACTCCAGTATTCTTGCCTGGAGAATCCCATGGATGGAGGATCCTGGTGGGCTACAGTTCATGGGCTCGCAAAGAGTCGGACATGACTGAGTGACTTCACTCACTCACTCATATTAATAACTTAAATAAGCTTCCCTGCTAGTTTGTATGGCAGGAAATCTACCTACAAGGAATCTGCCTACAATGCAGGAGACCTGGGTTTGATCCCTGGTCAGAAAGCTCCCCTGGAGAAGGGAATGGCAACCCAGTCCAGTATTCTCGCCTGAAAAATGCTATGGATGGAGGAGCCTGGTCATCTACAGTCCATGGGGTCGCAAAGAGTTGGACACAACTGAGTGACTAAACACGTCACTTCAATAGGTTATAGTAGGCTTTTTCACAAATGACAACAAAATGTTCCAATTTCCCTACTGCTTGGCTCATAACTTTGGGTCAAATAATTGCAATAACCTTTCTGCTGTGTGTGTGTGCAATTTTTTCAGAAGGTAGAAAATTCACCTGCAATGCTGGAGCCTCAGGTTCAGTCTCTGGGTCAGGAAGGTCCCCTGGAAGAGGAAATGGCAACCCACTCCAGTATTTTTGCCTGGAGAATTCCATGGACAGAGGAGTCTGGCAGGCTACAGTCCATGGGATCGCCAAGAGTCAGACACTACTGAAGGACTAACACTTACATTTAGAATTATCTAAGGACCTTGCTTGTGCTTCCCAGGGGACACTAGTAGTAAAGAACACGCCTGCCAATGCAGGAGAGAAATGAGACGTGAGTTCAATCCCTGGATCAGGAAGATCCTACCGTCTGGATGGTCCCTATGTCCAATCCCAAGAGATTGAGATTTAATTGGTCAGGGGTGTGGCCTGAACTTTGAAATTTTTTAAAGGTCTCTAGGTAATGCTAATATGCAGACAAGTTAGCAAACCGACTCAGAGCATAACAATGCCTACATAAGGTGCAGATGGCCTAAGTGTTTTATAAACATTCCATGCATGCATGCTCAGTTGTGTCTGATTCTTTGCAAACCCAGAGGAAGGGGTTGAGTCTTGCTTATTGAGCTGGTTGATGTATATGGTGGTGGTGATTTAGTTGCTAAGTCATGTCTGACTCTTATGACCCCATGGACTGTTGCCTGCCAGACTCCTCTGTCCATGGAATTTTCCATGTAAGGACACTAGGGTGGGTTACCATTTCTTTATCCAGGGATCTTCCCAAGGCAGGGATCGAAACTTCATCTCTTGCATTGGCAACTGGATTCTTTTACCAGTGAGCCACCTGGGAGTAATGTTTGATAACATGAGGCCAGATTACTACAAAACAAAATCAATATATAAACCCCATTTGCCTAAATTCAACATCTAAGCTGTCAGTTATAACACAGCCTAGCCCCAAGCAAGTTTCCTATTCATAAATTTCCCAACACAAGTGAGGTGTAGCATATTGACAGTCTCAGTTTGGGGGAGAGGGGAAAGAAGAGAAAACAAAAACAAAAATCTCCCTCAGAGTTGTGTTAGTAAGTTCCAAATAAATCATAGAAACCACTGTTTTATCATATCTTGCAATGGTCTCAAGCAAATGGTCAGGCTGAAAGGATGGTAAAGACCACTGAAAATTGTTGCAGGAAACTGGACTGTAAGATTAGACATGTTTCTCATCCTTCCAGGTTAAATAGGAGTTTTTATTTCTGCAGAATTTTTAATAAAAATTTGCATGAAAAGTCACTCCAAGTGCCTTCTGAATTCATCAGCATATCAAAATACAAAGATATCTTCTGGAAGTTATACTCAGCACTTAATTTTCACTTACCTATACAACAATAGTTAATATTTGTAAAGAACTGAACCAATGTAGCTTTCAGCCACAATAATTGAAACAGTCTGTGTTCAACAAAGCTGAGATATAACTGAAGTGATAAAACACCGATGTATTAACTGTGAACATATCCTTCATGGAACAATTTACAACTGGAGATTTTGCTCCATCTTCTCAGACCAGAATTAGTTAAAAGCACCTTTTTTAAAAAAAAATTATTTTTGCCAAACCACATGGTATGTGAGATCTTAATTCCCCAATCAGAAACTGAATCCACACCCCCGTATTGGGAGCACAGACTCTTAACCCCTGAACCACCAGGGAAGTCCCTAAAAAGCATCTTTAAACACAACTACTCTCTGTCGTAACACATTGGTTGTCTGAGTAACAACTGAATAAGAGGAACAAAGTTAGAAGACAAATACTATCTGACTTCAAAATTCAACATAAAACTATAATAAAGACAGTGCAGCATTGTCATAGACAAGCAAATAGATCAATGGAAAAGAATAACGAGACCAGAAATACAGCCAAACATGAATAGAAACTGCTTTTTAACAAAGGTGTATAAGGCAATTCAGTGGAGAAAATCTTTTCAATAAAAGGTCCTGAAGCATTTGAAAATACATACACAAAAACAAGAATTTCTATCCACACCCCCTTACAATTCACAAAAACTAACTTTAAATGAATCTTAAATATAATATAAGATCTAAAACTATAGAATTTCTTAACAAACAACATGGGAGGAAATCTTTGAGACCTTGGGTTTAGACAAACATTTCTTAAATACAACACCAAAAGGATAATCCATAAGAGAAAAAAACCAATAAATTGGACAAAATCAAAATTTTAAAGTTCTGTTCTTCAAAAGATACTGTTAAGAATAGAAAGGTAATCCAAGGACTAGGAGAAAATATCTGCAAATCACATATAGAATACGGTGCTTATATCCAGAATATTCAATGAACTCTTTAAACTCAATAATAGGAAAACAATACCATTTTTATAAAAGGACCAAAGTGTTTGAACACACTTCATCAAAGAGCTAATAGGAATAACAAACAAGAAAATGAAAAGATTCTCATTATCATTAGTCATTGCTGCTGCTGCTGCTGCTAAGTCGCTTCAGTCGTGTCCGACTCTGTGCAACCCCATAGATGGCAGCCCCCCAGGCTCCCCTGACCCTGGGATTCTCCAGGCAAGAACACTGGAGTGGGTTGCCATTTCCTTCTCCAACACATGAAAGTAAAAGTGAAAGTGAAGTCGTTCAGTCGTGTCCGACTCTCAGCGACCCCATGGACTGCAGCCTACCAGGCTCCTTTGTCCATGGTATTTTCCAGGCAAGAGTACTGGAGTGGGGTGCCATTGCCCTCTCCATCATTAGGTAAGTGAAAATTAAAGCCACCAGGGGATACCATTACACACCTAACACAATGGTTAAAATTAAATTAACTGACCATACCGAGTATTGGTGAAGATGTGAAACAACTGAAATTCTCATTCATTGCTAGTAGAAATTTAAGTGGTTCAACCACTCTGGAAAAAAGTTAGACAGCTTCTTAAAGAGTTAAGCACACATCTACTATGTGATCCAGCCATTCCACTTCTACATGTTTATCCAAGAGAAATGAAAACACAGGTCCATACAGAGATTTGCATACAAATATTTATAGCAGTTTTACTAGCCAAAGTCTGGAAACAATCCAAATGCCCTTCATTCAGTAAATGAATAAACAAATTGGGTTACTGTGTCCATGTGTGCTGACTCGCTTCATCTATGTCTGACTCTTTGCAACCCCATGGACTGTAGCCCACTAGGCTCCTGTCCATGGGATTCTCCAGGCAAGAGTACTGGAGTGGGTTGCCCTGCCCTCCTCCAGGGGATCTTCCTGACCCAGGGATCGAACCTGTGTCTCTTACATCTACCTGCATTGGCAGGCAGTGTTTTACCACAAGTGCCACCTGGAAACCCCACTGTATCCATACTACCAGAACAAAAAATAATGAACTATTATACATGCAGAAACATGGATGAATCTGGGAATAATTATGCTGAGAAAGAAGCCAATATATATGCTGTGTAATTCCATTTATGTAAAATTCTAGAAAATGCAACCTAATATCTCGAGTGGTCATCTCAGCTGGAATAGAAGTAGGAAGGGTTATAAAAAGGCACAAAAATACTTTTGAGGGTGATAGGTATGTTTATTATCTTGCTTATGGTGGTGGCTTCACAGGGGTATGCAAGTGTCAAAACTTATATATTTTTAGTACAATTCAAATATGTGCAGTTTAGTTTAAGTCAACTACATCTCAAAAAATTTGTTGAAAGCAAATTTTAAAGCTCTTCTTTTTATCTGAAGACTGTTAACATTACCTATGGTGGTGTCATTTTTATTTTGTATTTACTTTGATTATATGCTGCAGTGGTTTCTAATATGGCTAGACTTTTCATTTATAGAATACCTTGTTAAAAGCCTGTTTTATCACTTAAAGACAGCACAAATATTTTAATCAGTTGTCTGGGAGAAAACAAAAACTCCATCTCCCTGAAAAATAAATTAGGAGTCCCACAGATTAGAAGGTTGCATAAACTTTTATAATGCTGTATGTTTTAAAATTCAATAATTGGCATGTTTATGCAGCAATCTACGGATTTATCTCATGTATTCTGACCCATCTGTTAAAACAAGCAATTACCAGAGAGCGCTGCTGGTGAGAATATACATTCTCAAGGCTAAAAATATACCCACACACTTAAGTACATTTACTCTCTAAGCATCAATTTGCAGAAGCTTTTGTTTGTCCTTTTTGCCTTTCTCCAAAGGTAAATAGCACAGCAGATTCTTAAAAGACAAAGTTGCATTTTAACAAGCTGGTTTTAGGATTTGTTCATGTTCTGTGCTTACAGTTATTTATTGCTTTTTTAAAGGTTATATAGGTAGGTAAATATGACTAAAGGTTGATAAAATAGAACAGTTTTAACAGAACACCTCACTGGTTTAACATGGTAAAACTTCTGGCCTTTAAAATCATTTTAAATAGTGAATATCTTCAGAATTATTAGACCTGAAGTGTTTATGACATATAGATAAGAATAGATGGTTTTAAATACCTACAGAGAAATCTCCATAACTTGCTTTTATAATCTGCTTTATGGTAATTTACCTTAAAGTAAGGATTAAAAGTAAATTCTTATTCAGGACTTTGATGAATGAGATGTTAATAATTCATATTCTTGTTAATAGGGATGCCAAAGATAGTATGCCCAGATTTCTAATTTTTCAAAGGAAAAGTATTATTAAGGACATTAAAAAGAGGCCTTAGAATACCTAAAACAATCTTGAAATAGAAGAATAAAGTGTGAAGAATCACTCTTCCCCATACTGGGCCCATTATATAACTACCATGGTCAAAACTATATGATACTGATGGAGGAAAAGATGGATGAGTCAATGGACCAGAAGAGAGAACACAGAAATAGACCTACACTCCATCAGTATCAGTGTCCTGGTTGTTAAATTTAACTGTGGTTTTGCAAGACGTTACCACTGAGAGGAACTGGGAGAATACAAGAGATTTCTCTGTACTAATTCTTACACATACATCTGAATCTATAGTTATCTCAAATAAAACTGTACTTTAAAAAATACACTAAAATAGTAGCAAATGAAATCGAATTTTTCTGGTTTGCTTTTAAATTAAATATAGTATTTCACAGTTCTTGGTGGCTTTTATTATAAAGATGAGTTATCACATATAAGAAATAACTCATTATTTGAAATTTCTAGTTAAGTGAGTTGTCAATGAATAAGACTGAACTGTACATAAGAATTGCAGTAACAAGACCTCAGATAGTTCTGGAAATAACCCAGTAACCCTTTCCAGGGTTCAAAAAGGGAGACTTAGCAATTTGTCAACCTTGATAGCTGTGGATGCCTCCATGCATTAGCTATGTCTCGGTCATCTGACTGGTTCTTAGGTAATGCAAAAAGGAAAGGGAATACTCACATTTTTTGTCGCAGAGAATTGCTTGGAGTGGAGGAAAGCCTCCACGTGGTGACCAGAAGTGAAGTGTTCTCTTCGAGTATGAGAAGAGATACACAGGGAGGAAACACACCTCAGAGAAGAACTGGATTCTTCCTTATGCTGAAAGGAAAAAACTGAATTTTCCCAACACATCATTGTTTGTTTCTGCCCCTTCATCCTGCTGGTATCACCTGATTCATACTTACTTAACTTGCCTGAACAATTTAAGTAGCCTACAGATGGTCCCCAACTTATGATGGTTAGAGTTTAAATGATTTTTTTTTTAACCTTACAAGGGTGTGAAAGGGATACACAATCAGTAGAAGCCACACTTTGAATTTTGATCTTTTCCTGGGCTAGTTCTATGCAGTGGAATACTCTCTGGTGATGCTGGGCAGTAGCAGTGAGCCACGCTCCCAGTCAGCTAGACAATCACAGGAGAAATCACAGCTACACTTAAAACCATCAGTACCCATACCGCCATTCTGTTTTTCACTTTCAGTATAGTAGTCAGCAAATTACATGAGCTGGTCAACACTTTATTACATAACAGGTTTTGTGTTAGATGATTTTGTCCAACTGTAGACTAATGTAAGTATTCTGAGCATGTATAAGTTAGGATAAATTATGATGTTCGATAGGTTTAGGCGTATTAAGTGCATTTTCAGCTTACAGTATTTTTAACTCATACTGGCTTTATTGGAACATCAAAGAAGATCTATAGTGATTTCTTTGCTCTGACCTCTTTCTCATCTAGTCTAAATTTTGCTGGCCATTCAAAGCTACCCAAAATCCAGGCCCAATACCTGCCACTCCTAGGTACACATCCCACAGTCTGTATGGGCCATTTCATCGTCTCAGAACACACCATACTTTTTGTCGTATGGGTCCTTTAATTTTTAATCTAGAGTGCCCATCTTAGTCTTTGCCTGGTTAATGATCTCACTTTCTCCCTGAAGCTGTCCGCAATATCTTGAGACAGCTCATCACTCCTCCCTTTTTTCTCTCATGGGATTTTACATGGAAGAATAGTTACTATTTATTGAGCGCTTACTAGGTACCAGGCACTGTGCCTAACTAAGCATTTTACAGACGTGATCTCATTTAATCTTCCCAGCAGCCCTATGAGGTCATGTGGCACTTTTCTCACTGTCTTCTCATTCATTGTTTTCATGTCCATATCCTCAGTGCAAGAGACTGGTCTTGTTCATCTTATCTGAACCACCTTCTCCTGTGGTGTCTGATCACATCTGGTGTTCGATAAATGTTTGTCAAGTGAGTGAACAATGGAATGAACAAAGTGAAATAAATTAACAATAGAGTGCTTTTAAAAATATCCTTTTAGAAAGGACTGGCTTTACCGTATTGTACATGGCCAGGGCACTGGAAATGTGCTTCCTAATCCAAATATCGCTCTCCTTGCTCCTGGCATGATGCCTGAAATCCCCATGGTTCTCAAGAATGTCCTGCCTTTATTTTTTATTCTTATTGCCAATAGCCCAGACTAGGCCCTCTCTTGCTTCTTAGTTGATCTACTCATCTACTTTCAGATCTTCTCCTCCTTAATTATTACTAGACACCTTGGAAAAGATCAATTTTCCCAAAATACTAATCTGATTATATATTTTCCCTGCTCAAAAACCTTACATTTTTTTAAAAAGGAATCCTCTCTCCCTAGCTTGATTTTCAAAATCCTCCACAATCTGTTCTCAACTGTTTCTCATTTCACTTTAAATCCTGTGATTCAATCAATCTGAAATTGTTGTCATTCTCACTTCCATGCCTTTGTTCACTGTAATTCCTCTGACTATCTGGGCTGGCTTCTTTCCCTGCACTATCTATGAAAATTTAATCCTCTCCATGATGCTAGAATACACCAGTCAGAAATGACCTCTTATTTTTCTTAAATGCTTATCCACTAATAGGCTTATAAAAGACATTCACATTTTAGACTTTTCACCTATATTAACAAGTTAGCTCTGGAACTTCCTGGTGGTCCAGTGTTTAAGATTTCATGCGTCTACTGCAGAAGATATGGGTTTGACCCCTGGTTAGGGAATTAAGGGGCTTCCCTGGTAGCTCAGATGGTAAAGTGTCTGCCTATAGTATGGGAGACTTGGGTTCGATCCCTGGGTCGGGAAGATCCCCCGGAAAAGGAAATGACAACCCACTCCAGGAGTTATGCTTGGAAAATCCCATGGACTGAGGAGCCTGGTGGGCCACAGCCCATGGGGTTGCAAAGAGTCAGACACAACTGAGTAACTTCACTTCACTTCACTAGGGAATTAAGATCCTCATACTGCAGGGTTTGGCCAAAAAAAAAAGCTAGCTCCTTGAGAGGGGTCAGGTAACTTTTTCAGTTAACTGCCCACCTCATAGACAATTCCCTTTAAAATGTGCCCCCTTCCCTATGTGAGGGTGAGTCCCCTAATTCTGTGCTTCTGCCATATTGGTCTGCTTCTGAGTAAATTAGGGATGGGACCTAACCATGCTTGGCCAACTAGGTTCTCCTCTTGGAGACCATGTACTTTTATCAGATAAATAAATAAAACAAAAGACCTTTTAGCCTAGATCTGTCTCCTAAATGGAGGAGCTGGAAACTAAACTGTGTAGCATCACCAGTGCACCTGTAAGGCTGTGTCCCTCCAATGGGGACCGTTGTTCACATAAGAGAAGAGTATCTCTCTAGGTAGATGCAGCTTCAGATGCAGGGCACAAATATATGTGATGACCTTGGGGGCCATAGTATTTTTCTTCATAGTTGGGGAGGCAGAAAGAGTTGGGTTTCAGAAAGAGGAAAATGAACCCTAAATGAGAGTGCCACGGCCTGGTTGCCGTCAGGTTTCCAGACAGTGGGTATAGTCCCAACTGAGATACCATTGCCTATGCCTGAGAAAATCCAGTATTCTTTCCAAAACTTCCTTTTTCACTCAAGGGTAAAATGAGTTGTGCATTAGCCATCTGATCCCACAAGGCTGAGAGCAGCTTTTCAGAGTAACTTACAGTGTCAGGCTATGCATGCTAAGTTGCTTCAGTCGTGTCCAACTCACTGCAACCCTTTGAATTATAGCCCAAGAGGCTCCTCTGTTCATGGGATTCTCCAGGCAAGAATACTGGAGTGGATTGCCATGCCCTCCTCCAGGGGATCTTCCTGACCCAGGGATTGAACCCATCTCTCTTATGTCTCCTGCATTGGCAGGCAGGTTCTTTACCAGTGGCACCACCTGGGAAGCCCACACGCTAAGTCACTTCAGTTCAGTTCAGTCGCTCAGTTGTGTCTGACTCTTGGTCACTTCAGTCATGCCCAGTTCTGCGACCATGTGGAATGTAGCGTGCCAGGCTCCTCTGTCCGTGGGATTCTCATCAGTCACCTGGTAAATATATGTTGAATGTGGGTTATGCTTCTGGTTCTTAATGTTGGCTGTACATTAGAAACACCTGAGATGCTTTTAAACCTACCAATGCCCACATCTCACTGCAGACTAATTAAATTCAAACTGTCTTGGATGGGACGGCATTATTTTTTTATTTAGACCTTTCCTGATGATTCTAAAATGTAATCAGGAATTATCACTGCATTAGATGTTATGAAAATAAATACAAATACTGAGGAAGAGGTGGTAGCACATTAAGCCATTTTTATTTGTTAGCTCATCTGTGTTGAATTATTTAACAGATTGTACAGTTTGGGAAAAGATTTACACCCAAGATTAGGGTCAGGGTAGCATCAGAAGCAGTAAAGAAAAATGTGTAAAAAATGAAGGACAGGCTTTGAGTTTAGTTCATATTTTTTTTAAAATAGAGCAAATTATTGGGGCACTGGGGGTAGTTATATAAGCCGGGAGGAAATGGGTAACAGTAGTCATTTTCATTCCAAAAATATGGAATGCTTCTGAGAGGATATCTTTAAAATAATATTCTGATGAAATTTTAGTTTAAAAATCAACCTAAAACAAGGTGACATAATCTCTAGATCAGCATAATTAAGCAAGTGATTATAGCTTAATGTCTAATTATTAGTTCTGTATTAATAATTTAAGTATTAGGAGGTAGCATAAACTAAGACTATTAAAATATGCTTTTTAAAAGCTGTATTCCTGGTTTCTCCACACTGCTCCCTGAGCTCAAGTATGACTTCATTCCGCTTAAGACTTTGTTGGTACTGTATTTCTTTCTTTCTGTTTTTAATATTTATTTATTTGGCTGTGTCAGGTCTTAGTTGAGGCATGCAGGATCTTTGTTGCATTGTGAGGGTCTTTCATTGAGGCACTCGGACTCTCTAGCTGTGCCCATAGGCTTGGTAGTTTTGGGCTCAGTATGTGCAACATGCAGGCAGGCATGTGGGATCTTAGTTCCCCAGACTGAACCCATGGCCCCTGCATTGCAAAGCAGATTCTTAACCACTTGACCAGTAGAGAGGTCCCTGTACTTCTTAATACATTCTGTCTGATATTGTGGCTACTTTACTGCTTGTCTTTTGCCTTTTACTTAACAAGAAGCTCCTTGAAAGAAGTGATCCTAGTATTCATTTTTGTATTCCTCCCACAGAACCTTAGGCTTTATAAATTAAGCATAAATTCTACTGCAAATAAGGTAAAACATACTATGATGGCTTAAACCATCGGTTTATTTTTCTCATGTAGCAAGAAATTGAGATATAGGCAGTCCAAGGTTGAAACAGTTTCTCAAGAAAGCAGTTAGGGACACATTATTTCTATCTCTTTGCTTCTCTTGTCCTTACTCTTTAGCATGTCACCTCATGGTCATAAGACAGCTGCTACACCTGTAGGCATTGCTTTTTTTTTTTAAAGCAAGAAGGGACAGGCTCAAAATGTCCAAAGGAACATTCCAATGCAATCTATCCTTTTTATTTATTTGTTTATGGCTGTGTTGAGTCTTTGTTGCTGCACTCAGGCTTTCTCTAGTTGCGGGAGCCGGGGCTTCTCTCTGGTTGTGGTGTCTGGGTTTCTCACTGCGGTAGTTTATCACTGCAGAGCACAGGCTCTAGGGCGCACAGGCTCGGTAACTGGTGCAGGGGCTTAGTTGCCCCCACAGCCTGTAGACTCTTCCTAGACCAGGGACTGAACCAGTGTCCCCTGCATAGGCACCGGTCTCCCCTGCATGGCAGGCTGACTCTTAATCACTGGATCACCAGGCGAAGCCCCCAGTCTATCCTTTTTAAAGCTTTCCTGAAATTCTATCCAGCAACTGTTTGTTGGATAGAACTGGACCGACACATGGTTACTCCTGGACTAATACTGAAAGATGGTTAGGGAGAAAGGACTTACGCATTGGGTTTGAGCCAGCCAGAAACATTGTACCATGAGGTTTTATTCTAATTAGACTTGAAATGATTATTGCAGATTGTTTGGCACCCCCTACCATGATCTGACAGCCAAGAAAATCGTGGGCCAGAAATGTCTGAGATCCATAGCCAGGTAATGGCAGAACAGAGACTAGAGTAAGATCCAGCTATTACCATTCTTAAGCCACTGAACATTACATACATCTGCACACAGACTATTAGAAGGTCCTACTTTAGAAGCTATGAGTCATTTCCAAAGACAGAATTTAGATTGCTGGAACTTTGTTTTATCCATCTCCCAAAGAACCTTCCCCTTCCTATAAATCATCAGAGCAGCAAATAGGAAAACAGACCTTTCAGTCTTCCTTTGATGTAAAAGATGGCAAAATAAACTGTCCAAAATTTCCGCAGGACATGTCCCCCATAAGTTGTCCTCTTGCTTTGTCTAACTGAGAAGGTTGTTGTTTTAAAATCTCTAATGTAGAATAAATTAATTAAACAGTGAAAGTCCAAAAGTGTTTAAGTGCAATCCCAATCTTTGTTCCTCTCCCTTGCCATTCACTATCATTATTTTTGCTAGGAATTTTTTTGAAATTATTGTTGCTGTCAAATTACTTTAATTCTGACCTTTGACCCCCAAATAAGGTTTTGCTAAATGTATGTCTCCTAAATAATTATCCTATCAAAATTTTTGTTTCACCAAATGACTAATTTTAGCTTTCTAGGTATGATATATTCACATTTAAGGAAAAAAAAAAACTTTATTTCAACCAACCAGTGCTTTACAAGAGTGCTGATTATTCTCCACATCTATGATTTTTATCATTATGAACAAATGTTGAGTAAGTGGTGGCTATTATTGTGCTTGTGCTTAGTCATTCAGTCATGTCGACTCTTTGAGACCCCATGGACTATATAGCCCACCAGGCTTGTCTGTCCATGGGATTCTCCAGGCAAGAATACTAGAGTGGGTTGCCCAGTCCTCTTCCAGGGGAATCTTCCCAATCCAGGGATTGAACCCAGGTCTCCCGCTTTGCAGGCAAATTCTTTACCAGCTGAGCTACCAGGGAAGCCCCTGTGACTATTATTAAGTTGTTATAAGTTCAACATGACAGTAGATGCACATTTTTTAATGTTAAAATAGAAATCAATTGTATTTTTATCATGCTCAAACACGTTTGGGCCTGAATTTCTAAGACTCTAATGGTTTTTCATAACTAAATCATTACCCCATGCATGTATGCTTAGCATAAACATAATTAAAGCATTCAGTCACCTGCTGTCATTTTTTTTTTTTTTTTACCTACCTTAAAGATTGTGTGTGCTAAGTCGCTTCAGTTGTGTCTGACTCTGCGAGCCTATGGATTGTAGCCTGCCAGGCTCCTCTGTCCATGGAATTCTCCAGGCAAGAGTACTAGACTGTGTTTCCATTTCCTCCTCCAGGGAATCTTCTCAACCCAGGGACTGAACCCATGTCTCTTACGTCTCCTACATTGGCAGGAGGGTTCTTTACCACTAGCGATTATTCAGCAATAATCTTGCTACCACTGCAAACTCTGTTAGGAGGAATAATTTCTATGAAAATTAAACTTAATAAGCTATCATTTTTAAAAGAGAAACATAGCGATGTTTTATACACATTTTGTAACTACCCTCTATAGTCTTTCTAAGTCAATATTAATCTGTTTGGGGTGTGTAGTTTATTGGTTATATTTCAGTTTCTATGGCAACAGATGCAATCATTGCATACACATTCTGCAGCTGGGTAGACAAGCAGTCTCCTCTGAGACTTACACTTGCAAATAAAGCAGTGTGTGAGTAAGAGGCAAGCATTCTTCTCCTCCAGGAGACTGAGTGCACGACACTTCCAGGATACCAGGCTTAGGCGATAGCCAAAAAAATGCTTCCAAACACAACCCGTTCTCCAGGTTTCACATGGAACAATTGAGCCGTCTTTACTCAAGGCATAAAGATACTTCCACTGCTGCTTTTAGAATTTGGGACACAATGGAAAACCGTACAGTAAGTACCTGGTTCTCATCCATTTCTTAAGACTTCCTGTGTTTCTGAAGTGGAAATTTATAAAGCACAGTTCAGATGTTCTGAAATAAAATTTAGATGATGATGAAAATATAGTAATAGAAGTGAAGTGAAGTGAAGTCGCTCAGTCGTGTCCGACTCTTTGCGACCCCATGGACTGTAGCCCACCAGGCGTCTCTGTCCATGGGATTCTCTAGGCAAGAATACTGGAGTGGGTTACCATTTCCTTCTCCAGGGGATCTTCCCCGACCCAGGGATCGAATCCAGGTCTCCAGCATAGGAGGCAGATGCTTTAATCTCTGAGCCACCAGGGAATTACAAAAAAAAAAAAAAGGAACCAAAGAAATCTCTGTAACAGAAATTCCTTAAAAGTTTTTCACGATGTTCTGAAACTGAGATTGTGCATTAATTTGAGCTACTTCTTCTGAGCAAGTGAATGTCTTATAGATAATTGACTCAATTAAAGAAAGTATATTTTCACTTTTTTGTTATAGAAAGTTTAAAACATACCACACAACTAGAAATTTAAAACACACCACACAATCCACCTGGCTGAGTCCTTTTTCTCAGTACTAATGCCCTGTAATGGCATTAGGCTAGTACTTCGGAGAAGGCAATGGCACCCCACTCCAGTCCTCTTGCCTGGAAGATCCCATGGACAGAGAAGCCTGGTAGGCTGCAGTCCATGGGGTCGCTAAGAGTCGGACACGACTGAGAGGCTTCACTTTCCCTTTTCACTTTCGTGCATTGGAGAAGGAAATGGCAACCCACTCCAGTATTCTTGCCTGAAGAATCCCAGGGATGGGGGAGCCTGGTGGGCTGCCATCTATGGGGTCGCACAGAGTCGGACACGACTGAAGCGACTTAGCAGTAGCAGCAGCAGAATCCAATGAACTTTTATGTACCGACCTCTCAGGCTGCTATCGTTAATACTTGACATGTTTTATCTATAAACTCTCATACTCTTCTTTTAACAAATAATATTAAATTATTTCCTTTCACTCTTATATATCTGTGCTGTGTTGTGCTTAGTCACTCAGTCATGTCCAACTCTTTGTGACCCCATTGACTGTAGTCTGCCCGGCTTCTATGTCCATGGAATTCTTGAGGCAAGAATACTGGAGTGGGTTGCTATGCCCTTCTCCAGGGGATCTTCCTGACTCAGGAATCAAACTAGGGTCTCCTGAATTGCTGGAGGATTCTTTACCAGCTGAACTACCAGGGAAGCCCCGTATACATCTAGTACATATTTAATTGATAAGGATTTTGACATGTAACAATTACACTGTTATCTGTAACAATTAAAATGAACAGTTAAGTCATTAATATCGAAATATTCTATTTTAACTTAATAATATGGAAAGTGATTGATGTTAACAATTGTTATACTTTATGTAAAAGGCTAATCACTTCCATAAAAGTGTATGTGATTTATTATACCCATGGAAAACAAAATACATTTTAAAAATCACTTTTTATTTTGTCCTACAAATTTCCTTTTCTAGAGGAGATATCAGTATGTAGTTATTTCCTATCATTTACAATAGTGTAGGGAATACCTATTGAAGAATTTAATTTTCATCAATTGAAATAATATTGGAGTATCTCTGATTTAGTCTTCAATTTCCCTTCAGTTGGCCCAGAAGTAAATAACAAGAGGTTTTCATTCCCCATATATCCATCCTGCTTTATACTAATATGTTTATGAAATATGTCTCATTAAATGCTATTGATTTAGCTCTTTCTCCATGAAAACACTCTCTTGGAATGACTCATGTTTCACTGTTGAATGTCTGTCTCTTTGCTTCTCCACTTAACTTCTGTGAAAGTCTTTCTAATTTTGTCTCTTTGTTCTTGATTTTGCCTGTTTATCTGAATATCTTTATCTTTTTCTCATTTTCTTTTTCTCCTTATTCACCTTTCATTTCCTCTAATCTCTGACTTCCTTCATGGTTATTATATTTATTGGTCGTTAGGCAATATTTTCTGTCCTTTATTTTTAAAATAGATGAAAGAAACATTTGGAGCTTCTGTAAAAGAAAATAAAACGTTTTTCACCTGATTTGTTTTCTTCTTTCAAAGTATTAACTGTCTTAGCATGTTCGTTTAGAATACATATTTAGCCATTCTAAGAGGTATTGCACGTTTACTGAAGAAGATTTCCAAAGAACTTTTTTCAAAGAACAATTCAATTTATTTAAACAAAAACAAAAACAGTTCACCCATTCCTCCCACCTCCCCACTTCCCCCTTCGCCCTACCCCCCCACCTCTGACAGCCACCAATGCATTCTCTATATCTATGAGCTTGGGTTGATTGATTGCTGTTTCCTTCCTTCCTTCCTTCCTTTCCCTTTCTCTCTCTCCCTCTCTTGCTCTCTCTTCCTTTTTCATTCATTCCTTCTCTCTTTTCTTTTCTTCTTTCCCTTTTGATTCCACATATTTAAAGAGATTACGGCTTTCCTGGTGGCTCATCACTAAAGGAGACTAAGGAGACGTGGGTTTGATCCCTGGATCAGGAAGATCCCTGGCATGGCAAGGCAAGCCACTCCGGTATTCCTACCTGGAGAATCCCATGGACAGAGGACAATCAGACATGACTGAAGCAACTGAACATGCACACATAATAGAGGCTATACAGCAATTGTTTTTCTCTGACTTATTTCACTTAGCATAATGCCCTTAGCACTCATCTCACATGCTAGTAAAGTAATGCTCAAAATTCTCCAAGCCAGGCTTCAGTAATACGTGAACCATTAACTTCCAGATGTTTAAGCTGGTTTTAGAAAAGTCAGAAAACCAGAGATCAAATTATCAACATCTGCTGGATCATTGAAAAAGCAAGCGAGTTCCAGAAAAGAGCTATTTCTGCTTTATTGACTATGCCAAAGCCTTTGACTGTGTGGATCACAAGAAACTGTGGAAAATTCTGAAAGAGATGGGAATACCAGCCCACCTGACTTGCCTCTTGAGAAACCTATATGCAAGTCAGGAAGCAACAGTTAGAACTGGACATGGAACAACACTGGTTCCAAATAGGAAAAGGAGTATGTCAAGGCTGTATATTGTCACCCTGCTTACTTCTATGCAGAGTACATCATGAGAAATGCTTGACTGGAAGAAACACAAGCTGGAATCAAGATTGCCAGGAGAAATATCAATAACCTCCGATATGCAGATGACACAACCCTTATGGCAGAAAGTGAAGAGGAACTAAAAAGACTCCTGATGAAAGTGAAAGTGGAGAGTGAAAAAGTTGGCTTAAAGCTCAACATTCAGAAAACGAAGATCATGGCATCCAGTCCCATCACTTCATGGGAAATAGAAGGGGAAACAGTGGAAACAGTGTCAGATTTTATTTTGGGGGGCTCCAAAATCACTGCAGATGGTGACTGCAGCCATGAAATTAGAAGACGCTTACTCCTTGGAAGAAAAGTTATGACCAACCTAGATAGCATATTCAAAAACAGAGACATTACTTTGCCAACTAAGGTCCGTCTAGTCAAGGCTATGGTTTTTCCAGTAGTCATGTATGGATGTGAGAGTTGGACTGTGAAGAAGACTGAGCACTGAAGAATTGATGCTTTTGAACTGTGGTGTTGGAGAAGACTCTTGAGAGTCCCTTGGACTGCAAGGAGATCCAACCAGTCCATTCTGAAGGAGATCAGCCCTGGGATTTCTTTGGAAGGAATGATGCGAAAGCTGAAACTCCAGTACTTTGGCCACCTCATGCGAAGAGTTGACTCACTGGAAAAGACTCTGATGCTGGGAGGGAATGGGGGCAGGAGGAGAAGGGGACGACAGAGGATGAGATGGCTGAATGGCATCACCAACTTGATGGATGTGAGTCTGAGTGGACTCCGGGAGATGGTGATGGACAGGGTGGCCTGGCGTGCTGCAATTCATGGAGTCACAAAGAGTTGGACACGACTGAGCAACTGAACTGATCTGAATCCCTTAGGTCCATCTTAGTTGTGGCAAATAGCAAGATTTCATTCTTTTCATGGCTGAGTAATATTGCACTGTATCTATATACCATGGTTTCTTTATCCATCCATCCATCAATAAGCATTTAGGTTATTTCCATAAATTGGGTATTATAAATAATGCTATGATGGATATGGGTGTGCATACATCTTTATTTGGGAATTAATTTTTGTTTTCTTTGGATAAATATCAGAAGTAGAATTCTGAATCATACCATAGTTCCATTTTTAATTTTTTAAGGAACTGTCATACTTTTTTCCATATTGGCTATGCCAACTTACATTCCTACCAACAATGCAGAAGTGTTCCCTTTTCTCCACATCCTTGCTAATACTTGTTATTTCCTGTTTTTTTGATAGTAGCCATTCTAACAGGAAGAGGTGATACCTCATTGTAATTTTAATTTGCATTTACCTGATGATTAGTGATGTTGAGCACCTTTTCATGTACCTATTGGCCATCTCTATGTCTTCTTTGGAAAAATGTCTATTCAGATTTTTTTTTAAGTTCATTGACTTTTATTTATACATAATAAATGATTAAAAATTCTTATGTGTCATCTGGTAAAACATTGGATGCCATATTTAATTTGTTTATTTGTTTTTTAATTAATTTATTTATTTTAATTGGAGGCCAATTACTTTACAGTATTATAGTGGTTTTTTTTCCATGTAGACATGGGAAAATGTCTATTCAGATTTTCTGCCTAATTTTTGAATTGAATTGAGTTTTTGCTATTGAGTTGTATGAGTCTCTTTATGTATTTGCATATTAACCCCTTATTATGTATTTTGGGTATTAACCCCTTAATAGATATACCATTTCTGAACTTTTCTCCCATTTGGTCAATTGTCTTTTCATATCGGCTTCCCTTGCTGTGCAGCTAATGATAACTTATTAAAAATAAGTCAAAATACTATTGCCTGGGAGTTTCAAAAGTGTAAACTCCCTCCTACAGAGAAAAAATTGGAAAAATTTTATAAAACAGTACTCCAGTTTTTTATCTGTGAAAGAGAAAGAATATCATTCTTTTCTCCACCTTCAATAATTCAATGTATTTGTTGGCTTTATAAAATAATTCCTATCATTTTTGCTCTGTTTTATTATTAAGTTCCCAACAAGCATGTTACTTGCTTTACTTATATGACAAGCATAAATGGGTACACATGCCACATTCTTGTGAATAAAATGCCTTGATAACAATAATAGTGGGGAAGATAATAACACACATGCCATAAATACTCATTTAAGTGATTTAAACCCAATGCCTATTGCTCTCCAAAAGCAACTTCAGGAAATGTGTTTCAACCCGTAATGAATGAACTATATTTTAAGACATTATTAACTTTATTTAATATTAGCTATTTTTATCATGTATTTTTAAAATTATTAGGTTTATTTCTATTATGTTTAAAATAACTCTCTTTTATGACACACAGTTTTATTTTAAGGATATGTTATCAACAATTCACTATGTTTTTCAGTAGGTTTAGAACCACTGCTGGAAGAAAAAGAAAAAACACTATCCTTTACTCTGTCTTTCCAGTGAGAAAAATAAATAAGTAAATATTAGAAATGTCACTTTGGTGAGGTTATTAACAACCTTAAATTATAGGGAGGTTCCCCTAAAGGGAAAAAGGGATGATAAAACACGTCTACTTGAAATGGCTTCATAGTTTAAGCAAACAACATGGTAAAAAGAAAAAGTCCCACCCAGCAGGAAATGGTAAGAACAGCCTTAAAATATTCCAGAGAAATAGACTATTTCAATAATTAGGGAAAAAAGTCAGCCGTCAACATCAATTGAGTTTTGATGGAGACTGTCAAAGACTAGGACTGGAAAAACATACTAGAGAATCTCAGATTTTTAAACAGCACTGGAAAACACAGTTCCTAGGAAAACTAATGCAGATTAATGCATGAAAAGAAGGTAAAGATACTGATCATATTTTAAGTATAAAATTAAACATTGTTACAACATAGCTAATTAATTTATTCTAATATTATTAAAATGCACTCACTAAAAACATACTTCCAGATCTCTATACATCTAACCCATGCTGGGTACTATTCAAATTATCTCTTCAAAATTTCCCCTGATATCTCAGAAAAAGTTCTTAACTTGTAGTAGCTTTTCCCTAACTTTAGTTCAAGTAATAATCAAGAAATATAAATAGGATATAGTCATGGGAGTTGATATAATTGAAAAAACTGGTAAACTCCCTAATGGAGAAACAAAAACTGAAATAATTGGGGCCTGTAAATTTAGTTGAAATGTTTACATTCTAGTTTCTAGTCAGTGACCTTAGACAGGTTATTTAACCCCTCTGAACGTCTCTTTATATATAAAGTGAGACTAATAATATTCACTTTATTGATTTTTAAGCAAGATTTAAGCAAGATTACGTATGTCTTGCTTAGAGCATGGTAGATGCTCAAATAATACTTAACTTTCTTCCATTTTTATGATTAAGATACAGCTTGAATTAAAACTTAGATATCTTAAAATGCAGGCCAGTGCTCTTTTCCTGTAGCTAGAGGGCCATCCTGAGAAGGAGGCTGGAGAACATAGATTTGTCTAAAGAAAAATTTTAAATAACATTTATTTATTTGTTTAGACTTCCCAAGTGACTCAGTGGTAAAGAATCCACCTGTCAATTCAGGAGATGTAGGTTCGATCCTGGGTTGGTAAGATCCCCTGGAGAAGGGAATGGCAACACACTCTAGTATTCTTGCCTGGAAAATCCCATGGACAGAGGAGCCTGGCAGGCTATAGTCCATAGGGTCACAAAAGAGTCAAACACAACTTAGGGCACACACATTTATTTCCTTATTTATTTTTGGCTATGCTCAGTCTTCGTCACTATGTGGGCCTTCTCATTGCAGGGAGCAGGGGCTCCTCTTCCTTGCAGTGCACAGGCTTCTCATTGCAGTGGCATCTCTTCTGGAGCACTGGGCTTCAGTAGCTGCAGCACGTGGACTCGGTAGTTTCCACTTGCAGGCTCTCCAGCATAGGCTCAGTATTCGTGGTGCAACAAGTTAGTTGCCCCAAGGCATGTGGAATCTTCCCCAGGCCAGGGATCAAACCCACATCCTCTGCATTGGCAGGCACATTCTTATCCTCTGTACCACCAGGGAAGTCCTGAAAAGAGAAATTTTAATCAAGTTTAGAGTGTTCAGATAGACAATATGATAAGCAAGGAGAAGATCCCATAAGAAGCAAATGTAGAAATAATGCTTCAGGTTTCTGTACGCCAACATCTAGTGCATCATAGGAATCTTTACTGACATACAAGTACCCTAACACTTGTCTTGCATTTTAATCATTTATAAGATGACTTCTTATAAATTTCAAATTTTCTTAATAAACCCTGGTATCTTATTTTTCTGATTCTTATATGCAGTTGAGACACTTTATATTACAAATTATACAGGTAATAGTTAAGGGATTAGTGAACATTTGTATAGAACATTGCCACCTTTTGCTTAGATTTTAATGAAAAGATATATGTTTTAAGCAAACTATTTGGAAATATATTTTTACAAAATTCAGAAAGGGTTAGGCAAGAGGTATCACAAATATATTTACTTTTATTCAACAACTCTGTTAGTGGTTGTGTAAGCAGATAGGGTAAGGGGTCCCAGGAGAAAGAGAACCAGTCATGGCTTTCTTGACAATAGAAAAGCAATTTTTGGTTGAAGCCTTTTTGTGATCTGAGTCTGGCCCTGTTCAATGCTTGCCCTTGAATAAGTGTCAATAATTAATGATCTTAAAGGAACAAAAAGCTGTTTGTCAGGCAAGAGAAGGAACGATAGTAAAGGTAATATATTGATTGTAAAGACTCCCAGTTCTGTTTCAGTGGAAAGATTAGCCTGCAAGGCTCAACCATCAGAACAACCAAACCTAAGGGATGATGATGTTGACCTTTTTGACCCTCATGATTTCAATCAACTAAAGCTTGGACTCTATCTCACACCCAAGCCCCTTCATGAATATGTGTATATCCTTAACATTGCTGTTCAGGAAGACACTATTTTGGAAAAGACCCCCATGTTCTTCTTACTTACTGCAAGTGATAAATTCTGCTTTCTCCCAGTCTTTGGCTTGGTTGTGTTTTTTGGCTAGATGCCCACCATCTAGAGTTGAACCCAGTTTTAGGTAATAGTTGGACATAGTATGATCTGATCGATCGTGGACACCTGTGGCTGATTCATGTCAATGTATGGCAAAACAAATACAGTATTGTAATTTAAAAAATAAATAAATTTAAAAAAAAAAAAAGAATTTCCCCTCCTATTTCTGAAACTGTTCAGCCCAGATTGGGACTGGGTCAGGATTTGAACTCAGCCAAAACCTGGACTGGGAGTTGAACACACTTTAACTGAGACCTAGCATACCTGGTCTCAGGACTTAATGAAACTCAGGATCTTGATGATTCAACACAGAAAGAACTTAGAGAGAGACAAAGTGAGAGGTAAGAAGTATATTTATTTGGAGAGAAATACTCTCCACAGACAGAGTGTGAGCCACCTGAGAAGGCGGAAGCAGCCTCAGGGTATGCAATTGTCAGTTTTTATAGGGGTGTATAGCTGGCTCTAATGGTAAAGAATCCATCTGCCAATGCAGAATCAATAAGAGATGCAGGTTTGATCCCTGGATCAGGAAGATCCCCTGGAGAAGGGCATAGCAACCCACTCTAGTGTTCTTGCCTGGAGAATCTTGTGGATTCAGGAGCCTGGCAGGTTATGGTCCATAGGATCACTAAGAGTCAGACACGATTGAAGCCACTTAGCATGCATGCATGCATACATGCAACCAGTGGGTGGGGTGAATGAATGAATGAATTAAGTCGCTCAGTCGTGTCCGACTCTTTGCGACCCCATGGGATTTTCCAGTAAGAGTGCTGGAGTGGGTAGTCTAGCTATTTTAGGAAGTGGTGGGGATTTCCAGGAATTGGGCTACCACCCACTTTTGAACCTTTATGGTCAGCCTTGGAACTGTCATGGCACCTGTTGGTGTGTCATTTAGCTTGCTGATGTGTTACAATAATCATATTACTGAGGCTAAATGTCTAGTGGAAGTCAACTCACCTGCCATCTTGGACCTGTTTGGATCTCATCAATTTATGTCGTGTCCTTGTCCTATGTCATTCTCTCAAAGATTGTGCTCTGCCCCCTTCCTTCCTGTTTCATTTCTACTTACTTAGTTTCTGGAGAATGCTCTGAAAAGTGCCACTATTTTGGCATCAACTAGGTAAGTTTAAATTCTCAGTCTTTGTCCTATGATATGAAAAGCATAGTCACTGATGATGATTATTCTTACTTAAGAGGTCATGCTTGATAAAACTAATGTATCCTAAACAGCAGTCTAAAGCTTTACCATACTTACTGCATGTCAACACTCATTGATTCCTGTGAGATCTGTATTATTGTTTTCTTTATAGATACCTTTTAAGAATATGGCTCTTCTTCTATTATCTCCTTCTTACAGTTCAATAAATTTTAACTTATTAATAAATAAAAATTCACAGTTTGATTGGAACAGAGATGAACTAGAAACTCTAACTAATGACTCCAGATCCATGCTATAACAAGATCAACACTATTCCTGAAATGGTTAATACATATTTTTTCCTCTAAGGCAACTTATCTTCTAGGGTTGTTGTTGTTGTTGTTCAGTAGCTAGGTTGTGTCCGACTCTTTGAGACTCCATGGATTGCAGCGCACCAAGCTTCCCTGTCCTTCAATATCTTCCAGAAAGTTTTTTTTGTATGTGTGTGTGAAAGTGTTAGTCGCTCAGTCTTGTCCAACTCTTTGCAATCCCATGGACTGTAGTCCACCAGCCTCTTTTGTCCATGGAATTCTCCAGGCAAGACTACTGGAGTGGGTTGCCATTTCCTACTCCAGGATATCTTCCCAACCCAGGGATTGAACCCAGGTCTCCTGCATTGCAGGCAGATTCTTTACCATCTAAGCCACCAGGGAAGCCTCACCATCTCCCAGAGTTTGCTCAAAAGAGTCAGACACTACTGAGTGACTAAATCACCACCACTTCTCTTGGATGTTCTGTCATTACAGAGACTCAACTTGATGAAACTGAATGCTTCTTTTTCTGAAATAACTTTCTCTTTCAAACTGTCCCCTAATCACTCTGGAGTGGATTTTCCCTTCTTCCTCCTCTACTACATCCAGTCAGTCACGTAATCTTTTAATTAGTTAACTGATTCAGTCTTTACATAGGTCCTGGATATGCCCTGTGCCCCTAAGCAGGGGTCTGGGAGCTATAAGTCTCTTCCCTCTAGGCCCACAGTGAGTGGATTTCAAATTCTTATTTAATGTCTTTCACATCCATTGCTTCCTTTTCATTTCCACTAACCATATTTTAATACAATTATAATCTTGTGAGGATCAGACCTTTGCAAGAGTTTTCTAGCTCATGGTCTGTCATCTTCTAGTCTCGCTGCTCTTCCCCAGTCTGAGCCCCCCAGCCATTGTGCCCCATCTAACCATCCTGTTCACTACCAGCAGAAGAATCTTCCTGAACCTTGCCTTGCAATGTTGCTTCTTTGCCCATATGCCTTTAAAGCCTGCTATTTCTGGAAGAATTATGCTCAAAGACATTAAACAACTTATTTTCATTTTATTTATTTCTTTTTGGCTGCACTGAGTCTTCATTGCTGGGCGCAGGCTTTCTCTAGTTGCAGTGCAAAGGCTTCTCATTGAGATGGCTTCTCTTGTTGCAGAGTATAGGCTCTAGGCATGTGGGCTTCAGTAATTGTGGCTCACTGGCTTGAGAGAACAGGCTCAGTAGTTGTGGTGCACAGGCTTAGTTGCTCTGAGGCATATGGAATCTTCCAGAACTAGGGATCGAACTCGTGTCCCCTGCCTTGGCAGGTGGACTCTTAATCACTGGACTACCAAGGAAGTCCAATTGCTGCTTCTTTACTGATTACAGTTCTAGCATTGCTAGGTTCTTTTCACCCTCTAGATAAAAATTGTTGAGATACACGAGAATTCCCTTGCTTCTCGACAGCATCTAATCCAGAGCAAAGCCTTGCTTCTTTGGACCTTCCCCCAAATCACTAGCACAAACCTAAGTCCTTTTTTTTTTTAATTTCAATATTTCATTTTATTTTATTTTGCTTTATTGCCATGAATTATTTTTTTTACTTTACAATATTGTATTGGTTTTGCCACACATCAACATGAATCCACCACGAGTGTACACATGACCCCAATCCCAAATCCCCTCCCACCTCCACCCCCCACCGACACCATCTCTCCAGGTCATCCCAGTGCACCAGCTCCAAGCATCCTGCACAATGCATCGAACCTAGACTGGAAATTTGTTTCTTATATTATATTATACATGTTTCAGTGCCATTCTCCCAAATCATCCCACCCTCTCCCTCTCCCACAGAGTCCAGAAGACTGTTCTATACATCTGTGTCTCTTTTGCTGTCTCACATACAGGATTATCATTACCATCTTTATAAATTCCATATATATGCGTCAGTATAACATACTGGTGTTTTTCTTTCTGGCTTACTTCACTTGGTATAATTGGCTCCAGTTTCATCCACCTCATTAGAACTGATTCAAATGTATTCTTTTTAATGGCTGAGTAATACTCCATTGTGTATGTGTACCACAGCTTTCTTATCCATTCATCTGCTGGTGGACATCTTGGTTGCTTCCATGTCCTGGCTATTATAAACAGCACTGCGATGAACATTGGGGTACATGTGTCTCTTTCAATTCTGGTTTCCTTGGTGTGTATGCCCAGTAGTGGGATTGCTAGGTCATAAGGCAGTTCTATTTCCAGTTTTTAAGGAATCTCCACACTGTTCTCCATAGTGGCTGTACTAGTTTGCATTCCCACCAGCAGTGTAAGAGGGTTCCCTTTTCTCCACATCCTCTCCAGCATTTATTGCTTGTAGACTTTTGGCTCGCAGCCATTCTGACTGGTGTGAAATGGTACCTCATTGTGGTCTTGATTTGCATTTCTCTGATAATGAGTGATGTTGAGCATCTTTTCATGTGTTTGTTAGCCATCTGTATGTCTTCTTTGGAGAAATGTCTGTTTAGTTCTTTGGCCCATTTTTTGATTGGATCGTTTATTTTTCTGGAGTTGAGCTGCATGAGTTGCTTGTATATTTTTGAGATTAGTTGTTTGTCAGTTGCTTCATTTGCTATTATTTTCTCCCATTCAGAAGGCTGTCTTTCCACCTTGCTTATAGTTTCCTTTGTTGTGCAGAAGCTTTTAAGTTTAATTAGGTCCCATTTGTTTATTTTTGCTTTTATTTCCAGTATTCTGGGAGGTGGGTCATAGAGGATCCTGCTGTGATTTATGTCGGAGAGTGTTTTTAAAACACTTTCGCTGAGATATCCCTCGATTCTCCACAGTATGTGGTCTTCCTCTTTGCAACAAATTAATAAATGCAAACTCCCTCAACCGTAGGTGTGTTCCTGGTGGTCTTTGAATGGAGGGCATTGATAGATCACATGAATTCTCATTTTATTGAGCTTCTCAACTGAATTGAAAAAGTTGAGAATCATTCCTATTAATACAACCAAGCTATTCTTTATGTTTTCCTGTAAACAAGTTATATACATTATCACCTATCTAAATCCTTTTATCTCTTGAAGCTAACTCACACTCCCCTTCATCACTCAGGGCCTCAGACCCTGCCATTGCACATCACTTCCTCCTTCACTGAACTCATACCAGTGCACCCATTTGGAACTAAGTGCAAAACATTTCATTGCTTTCTCATCCTTTAACATTGCTTGGACCTCCTCTCCTTACAAACTGTGGCTATTCAACGTCAGACTATACAAAGAAAAATCAGTTCTAACTGATATCAACAGAAGAATCTTCCTGAACCAGGCTTTGCAATGCTGCTTCTTTTCTGGGATAACTTTGATGGTTGCTCTTCTTGCCTTGAGAATCCCATGAATGGTATGAAAAGGCAAAATGATAAGATACTGAAAGAGGAACTTCCCAGGTCAGTAGGTGCCCAATATGCTACTGGAGATCAGTGGAGAAATAACTCCAGAAAGAATGAAGGGATGGAGCCAAAGCAAAAACAGTGCCCAGCTGTGGATGTGACTGGTGATAGAAGCAAAGTCCAATGCTGTAAAGAGCAATATTGCATAGGAACCTGGAATGTCAGGTCCATGAATCAAGGCAAACTGGAAGTGGTCAAACAAGAGATGGCTAGAGTGAACTTCGACATTCTAGGAATCAGCGAACTAAAATGGACTGGAATGGGTGAATTTAACTCAGATGACCATTATATCTACTACTGCGGACAGGAATCCCTCAGAAGAAATAGAGTAGCCATCATGGTCAACAAAAGAGTCTGAAATGCAGTACTTGGGTGCAATCTCAAAAATGACAGAATGATCTCTGTTCGTTTCCAAGGCAAACCATTCAATATCACAATTATCCAAGTCTATGCCCTAACCAGTAACACTGAAGAAGCTGAAATTGAACGGTTCTATGAAGACCTACAAGACTTTTAGAACTAACACCCAAAAAAGATGTCCTTTTCATTATATGGGACTGGAATGCAAAAGTAGGAAGTCAAGAAACACCTGGAGTAACAGGCAAATTTGGCCTTGGAATGAAGTAAGGCAAAGGCTAATAGAGTTTTGCCAAGAAAATGCACTGGTCATAGCAAACACCCTCTTCAAACAACACAAGAGAAGACTCTACACATGGACATCACCAGATGGTCAACACTGAAATCGGATTGATTATATTCTTTGCAGCCAAAGATGGAGAAGCTCTATACAGTCAACAAAAACAAGATCAAGAGCTGACTGTGGCTCAGATCATGAACTCCTTATTACCAAATTCAGATTCAAATTGAAGAAAGTAGGGAAAACCGCTAGACCATTCAGGTATTACCTAATCAAATCCCTTATGATTATACAGTGGTAGTGAGAAATAGATTTAAGGGCCTAGATCTGATAGATAGAGTGCCTGATGAACTATGGAATGAGGTTCATGACATTGTACAGGAGACAGGGATCAAGACCATCCCCATAAAAGAAATGCAAAAAGCAAAATGGCTATCTGGAGAGCCCTTACAAATAGCTGTGAAAAGAAGAGAGGCAAAAAACAAAGGAGAAAAAGGAAAGATATAAACATCTGAATGCAGAGTTCCAAAGAATAGCAAGATAAGAAAGCCTTCTTCAGCAATCAGTGCAAAGAAATAGAGGAAAACAACAGAATGGGAAAGACTAGACATCTCTTCAAGAAAATTAGAGATACCAAGGGAATGTTTCATGGAAAATGGGGCAGAAATGGTATGGACCTAACAGAAGCAGAAGATATTAAGAAGAGGTGGAAAAAAAAAAAAAAGAAGAGGTGGCAAAAATACCCAGAAGAACTGTACAAAAAGATCTTCATGACCCGGATAATCACGATGGTGTGATCACTCATCTAAAGCCAGACATCTTGGAATGTGAAGTCAAGTGGACCTTAGAAAGCATCACTATGAACAAAGCTAGTGGAGGTGATGGAATTCCAGTGGAGCTATTTCAAATCTTGAAAGATGATGCTGTGAAAGCGCTGTACTCAATATGTCAGCAAATTTGGAAAACTCAGCAGAGGCCGCAGGACTGGAAAAGGTCAGTTTTCATTCCAATCCCAAAGAAAGACAATGCCAAAGAATGCTCAGACTACCACACAATTGCACTCATCTCACATGCTAGTAAAGTAATGCTCAAAATTCTCCAAGCCAGGCTTCAGCAATACATGAACCGTGAACTTCCTGATATTCAAGCTAGTTTTAGAAAAGGCAGAGGAACCAGAGATCAAATTGCCAACATCCGCTGGATCATCAAAAAGCAAGAGAGTTCCAGACAAACAGCTATTTCTGCTTTATTGACTATGCCAAAGCCTTTGACTGTGTGGATCACAATAAACTGTGGAAAATTCTGAGAGAGATGGGAATACCAGACCACCTGACCTGCCTCTTGAGAAATCTGTATGCAGGTAAGCTAGCAACAGTTAGAACTGGACATGTAACAACAGACTGGTTCCAAATAGGAAAAGGAGTATGTCAAGGCTGTATATTGTCACCTTGCTTATTTAACTTCTATGCAGAGTACGTCATGAGAAACGCTAGACTGGAAGAAACACAAGCTGGAATCAAGATTGCCAGGAGAAATATCAATAACCTCAGATATGCAGATGACACCACCCTTATGGCAGAAAGTGAAGAGGAACTCAAAAGCCTCTTGATGAAAGTGAAAGAGGAGAGTGAAAAGTTGGCTTAAAGCTGAACTTTCAGAAAACAAAGATCATGGCTTCCGGTCCCACCACTTCATCGGAAATAGATGGGAGAACAGTGGAAACAGTGGCTGACTATTTTGGGTGGCTCCAAAATCACTGCAGATGGTGACTGCAGCCATGAAATTAAAAGACGCTTACTCCTTGGAAAAAAGTTATGACCAACCTAGATAGCATATTCAAAAGCAGAAATATTACTTTGCCAACTAAGGTCTGTCTAGTCAAAGCTATGGTTTTTCCTGTGGTCATCTATGGATGTGAGTCGGACTGTGAAGAAAGCTGAGCACCGAAGAATTGATGCTTTTGAACCGTGGTGTTGGAGAAGAAGATTCTTGAGAGTCCCTTGGACTGCAAGGAGATCCAACCAGTCCATTCTGAAGGAGATCAGCCCTGGGACTTCTTTGGAAGGAATGATGCTAAAGCTGAAACTCCAGTACTTTGGCCACCTCACGTGAAGAGTTGACTCATTGGAAAAGACTCTGATGCTGGGAGGAATTGGGGGCAGGAGGAGAAGGGGACGACAGAGGATGAGATGGCTGAATGGCATCACCGACTCGATGGACGTGAGTCTGAGTGAACTCTGGGAGTTGGTGATGGTCAGGGAGGCCTGGCGTGCTGCAATGCATGGGGTCACAGAGTCGGACACGACTGAGCGACTGAACTGAACTGAACTGATTGCTGGGAAAATTAAGTTCCAATATTTCAGCCTGTGAGGAATGAACACATTGGGCTGTTGAATACCAAATCTTTGAAAGCAAGAGATAGGAAAGAGAGCATGTACTGGGAAAGTTATGTCTCTGCCAGTGCCAAACCTAGGAAGAGACCCCCAAGAAGGCTCCAGAGGACAAACAGTAGGGGCAAAACCTGGCATTGTTTATTATTAAGGAGGAAAAAAGAACGAAACTTAATTAACAAGTGCTTGTGCTCCTGGCAGGTTTATCATCAGACATACTTGAATAGCCTTAGATGTTGATTTCATGTCTTTCTGATGGTTTTCTTAATATTCTGTTTTGAAGAAAGCATAAATACGATAACTGGTCTTTGGTCTTTTTTTTAACCCTTTTTTACCCCCATTTCTTTACTCATTTTTTTCACTACACACATGTTTTGAGAGCACTTTCTGTGTGTGAGACACTGCTAAGGCCTGGAGGCACAAAATCCATCAAGAAATACAGGCCCCTGTTCTCATTGAAAGCCCACAATATACTGGATGGAAACGGACAATTAAATATTAGATTGCTCTAAATTATGCTAATTATAGGACCAGGGACAATTGGACTACATATGAAGGATTCTTGGAAGAAACAACTTTAAATGGACACCTAACAGATTAGGAGTTAGTCATTTTATAAAATTGTAGTGAATCATTTAATATAAGTGAAAGTCACTCAGTCATGTCCAACTCTTTGTGACCCCATGGACTATACAGTCCATGGAATTCTCCAGGCCAGAAAACTGGAGTGAGTAGCCTTTCCCTTCTCCAGGGTTCTTCCCAACCCAGGTCTCCCACTTTGCAGGCGGATTCTTTACCAGCTGAACCACAAGGGAAGACCTGATATCTACTGCTTGCTCAAACAAAAATTTTAAATACCAAGGTTTAAGAACTTATTTTCTAAGGACTTACCTCCTCCCTTCAAAATGCTCTGACAGTTATGCTAGCTGTGATAATATGCTAACTGCCTACTTTAAAGATACAGCACTATTCTGTCTCTCCAACATTTGTGTTCTTTGCATCATGTTATGTGAGTGCATCTTTCTGTCCTACAAAGCATTCTATGTTGTAAGATCTTACAGTTTTATTTGGTGGGAAGTATCACTTATGGCATGGTGTCAGATTGAAAAATGTATCCTCCATTGAGGAATATCATGGCATACCATGAGTATTGCCTTCATATATTCCCAGAAGCTGCTGCAGTTTCTGTGTATTACTGATTAAGTAATGTTTTACCCAATACTGTACAGACCACTTGGGTAGCAAAAACAGGAAGGCAGGGTCCACGTCTGTCCTTATCTATAGCAGTATGGCCTCCTAACACTTAGTGCCATTTCTTACAGTACATCATAATGCTCATAATATAAAGAAAATGATAATACCCTTATGCAAAAATTGGAGAGAATGTAACCAACAGTATAGAGAAGCAGAAGAGGGGTAGAAACGTATAACCCAAGGGTGTTGAATTTTACTAGAGATAAAATGGTGGCAACTTGAAATCATTCATGTATAATGATCCAAAATTCTTGTGGTTTCAGAGAAGGTATACAGAAATAAGTCCACATATGCTCGTATTTCAAATGAGAAGAACTTGTGGCTAGAGGAGGATTACTGACTGAGACATGATCCTTTCCTTAAGCAGCCTCCAGTCTAGCTGAGAAGACAGGCTCAAGAACAAGAAACAAGCTGCTAGCAATTAAGTGCGAGGCATGAGGTGCTGAGAGCCTTAGTTGTGACAGAGACAGAGAGAATGAGGAGGAGAAAGAAGAACATGCGTTTCAGATTTAGTGCCATGCCCTTTTATATGCAGGGCTCCCTGGTGGCTCAGACCGTGAAGAATCCACCTGTGATGCAGGAGATCAGGCTTGATTCCTGACTCAGGAAGATCTCCCTGGAGGAAGGCACAGCAACCCACTCCAGTATTCCTGCCTGGAGAATCCCATGGACAGAGGAGCCTGGCGGACTACAGTCCATAGCGTTACAAAGACTCAGACACGACTGAAGCGACTTAGCACACACACCTTTTATATGCTTGGTAGCAAGTGTATCTATTTAGATGACTAAACTCTGATAGCGAGGACAACTTTCACATCAAATGTCTTACAGAGTCTCCTAACCTATGAGGTAATTCTAGCTTCTCTATAACTTCCTCCTTTCGGTCACTCATTTACATCCTCTACTAACCTTTGGGGTTAAAACTCTTTGGTGCCAGCTTTTCCAGAGTGTGCCAGTTTTGCTGGCTTCCAAACCTCTAGCCTTGACACGGTGATGGTCGAGGCCTGTGGCATATATTCGCTTCTCTTAACCGACCTACTGAAACATGATATTCCTGTTTAGTCCTTCTGCTGAGATGAGTCCTTGGCCTGTCCTTTCCAGGCTAGACTGTGTGTTATTATTCCTGCCCCCTTGTACGAGTTACCTATTGTTGCATAACAAATTACCCCAATGCATAAAGTGGCTTAAAGCAATGAACATTTATTATCATACATAGTTTCTCGGGATCAGGAATCTGGGAGAAGCTTAGTGCAGTGGTGCTGATTCAGTGTCTCATGAGGCTGCAGTCAAAGTGTCAGTTGGGGCTGCAGTCATCCAGTGGCTGGCATGGGGCTGGAGGATGCACTCCCCAGCTCATTCACATGGCTGTTGGCAAGAGGCCTCAGGTCCTTGCACATGGGCCTCACTATAGGGTTGCTCATGGTATTAATACTGCAGCTGTGTTCCCATAAAGTTAATGATATGAGAGATAAAGACAGACAGAGAGAGAGTCAGGGAAGGAGGGAAGCACTGCCTCTTAGGACATACACCATTAGTTCCACCTTATTCTGTTCATTAAAAATGAGTCGCTCAGTCTAGCCAACACTCAATGGGAAGGGATTACACAAAGATGTGAATATCAAGAGGTATGAACCATATGTGGTAGTTTTATAAAGACACCACTTTATAAAGTGACTCCTCCATTCTTCATTTGAAATAGTTACCTTAGTTTTCTCATATATGTATAATTTTCTGATGAAATTAAAGTGAATTCTAATCTGTTTGCCTGTGAAACTATATGAAGTCAGTATTTTATATAGCAGCCTCAAAATAAGAGTTCCCTTTTCCTCCTACTTTTCGAGAGTGAAAACGTCTATGTCTTTCCCCTAATATTGTCTTCTAGTGAAAGCTGTAGGTTACAGTTTTGTAAGTATGTCAGGATAACAGCACAAAACATTCCTTAAACTCACCACGTCAAGAAGCAAACGGAAAACTCTTTCTCCTTCTTGCTGCCAACTGAAAATATTCATATCCAAATTCTTCACCACTCAGCAGGCCAAACCAAATTCACTGTAAAAGCGAGCATTTGCCAAACGTTTTCTTTGTTTACGTATATCAAGTAAATAAAGAACTGTATTAATGTGAACATTTGTTCATTTCATAAATAATTGAAATAATTCAGGGCTTGAGTCTTCAGTGTTTAGAGGAAGCAAGAATTCAGTAACTCAGATATAACCTACTGCTGCCATGGTTTGACATGTGGCAAGATTCCTTTAAACCAGGTATAAATTGGAAATTGGAAGTCAAGGTCATGGCCTCTGTCATTCAGGAATTTACAGCTGGTGAACACTTTAGAACTTGGTTCCTGAAACCATACCTGTTGTCACTAAGAAAACAAAGACTGGTCTGATATCCCTTTCTTCTAAGGAAGCAGTAGAGATTTCACTTTCTTAAATGCATGCCAACTTGGACAGCAGTGAAAGGATTGTCTGATGAAGAAATAATGTTGAAATACCCACGATGGTTGCTGCACCAGAAGTCATCTGCATTCATAGATTTGGACATAGATCCCTGGTTGTGTGTATGAATAGAAAGAAGACAGAATTGTCCTCCAGTCTCAGTTCCATCACAGCTGTGTTAACCTCAGCAGTATTTCTGACCTTAGTTTCCTTAAAAGTGAAATGGGAAAAATAAATAAGTATACTTGTAAATTTGTTCTGAGGACAAAATATGTAAAAGGATTGACACGTAGACATTCAGGAAATGCTGATTCTTCTTCCCTTTGTGTCCCATTGAAGTGTTCTGGAAATACCTCTACTAGAGTGCTTTTTCATGCAACAGCTGTCTGATTTTGTGTCTGTGCTGGTGGATCTGGTGTGGAGGGAAGGTTTTCTGTCTTCTCTATGCAGGACATCAGATTGTTAACTGTATTCTGGAGACTTAAGAGAGAATTGTGCTGAATATTTAAGTACTCCCTGAAGTCAGTGCATGATTTAGGAAATTATGTATATTAGAATGTTATGCTGCAACATGATATATTAAGTCCCAACGAAGCTGTGGTTCCTGGTTCAGACTGTATTAAGTTTCTCTGCTTAAATTTTATTATAGTGTAGATCATCGATATCAAGTGAATCAAGCCAACTATGAAAGCATCACTAATAAGAGAAACACATTTTAATGTATCAAGAAATTTTACAGAAAATACACCACTTATTTCAGAGACATTTGCTGGAAAGTTGCTAATGTTGACCTTTATATTAATTTATGTTTACCGAATGCTTTACAGTCACTTTTGTTTCCCATCTCCAAGGACTGTTGATAATAATAGATCAAATCAAACCATCACCTTGGAGATAAGACTTTGCTGAGATGGACGGTACCATCACACCACACATCAAGTGAAAATTTAGGATAATCTGGTCTACGGTATTTTGTAGAGTCCCTTCTACTGTCAAAATGGGCCAAGCTCTAGTCTTGAACCTTTTCTCAAATACTTTATCCTCTATTAATTAAGAACAATCAGTTATTGTCTCCCAAACTTCCTTCACTTTGCCCACAGAGCCAGGAAGAAGAATCAGCACTCTTCGCACCTTTTACTCCTTCCAAGCCATTTATTTCCACTGGAAACTTTCTCTCCACTGCCTTTTCTTACTAGAACTTAATGTACTCAACTCTCTCCTTGTCATATCATCTTGATTTCCTTGTCATATTCTTGCTCGATATGCTCAGCCTTTTCCATCTCACACCATTCAAGTTCACAAAGGACTACTCTGTAAACCACAACTCGGTTTTGAAATGTATAATGATAGATATGACAATGAAGAGAATGTAGTTATTCATGATGAAAATGTCTATCTTACCCCTGTAGACCAGGAATTTATGAGGAAGTCTGGATAGAACCTGATGCTGCTTAGTGAACATACAAGCAGAGTAGATAAAGTTAGGTGATATTTCTAGTTAATGTCTCTAATACCATGTCTCTAAGCAATGATTGCTTGATGCCCTTCTTCACCAAATACCATGCTGCTAAGACTAGATACTCAATCAGTTCACAGGAGACAATATAGACAATAACTCTACTGAAGGCATGCAGAGTTTCTATAGTACTTTTGCCTTCCTCTTAATAGGTCCTGTGCAGACTTGAACAAATGGGATATATTCTTTAACTCTAGCCTATCTTTCTTTACTTAAACACAATATAATCATTTGGGCTTAGGCATTCTTACTTATGACTTCCTTCGTGGCTCAGATTGTAAAAAAATTTGCCTGCAATGCAGGAAACCTGTTTAATTTTTGGATCAGGAAGATCCCCTGGAGAAGGGAATGGCTACCCTCTCTAGTACTCTTGCCTGGAGAATCCCATGGACAGAGGGGTCTGGCGGGGTACAGTCAATGGGGTTGCAAAAATCAGACATGACTGAGCGACTAACACTTGGATTGGATTCTTGTTTATAGTCATCTTGATAAATCTTGGATATTCCTATATTACCTTCTGTTTGAAAGTAACCACATCTATTGATGGTTATGCCATGTTATTTTTCAAAAACTCATCATGAAAGGGTGTTCATCATCTTGAACCCCACCTCACATTCTCTTAACATACTTCTAGCCTGATTGTTATTATGACAACCAGGCGCACACAAGCATAACGTGACAATGCCTTCCAACCACTGCAATTTGTTGCTTTCTACATCAGGAAATTTTGCTGTAGCACCTGTAGGAAACTGTCCAGCTAAAGTCTGACTCATGTACAAGTCTGGAACTGCAAAGGACTGACAAAACACAGAACAAGAATCGGTAGAGAAGTAGGGAGGACAATTATGGCTGAGTTCCTCAGACCATTCCCAAATGATAAGATCACACTGGTTGATTTGCCATGTTTCTTAAAAAGAATGTTTTTTTCCCTTCAGTTGATAAATGTAAGATTTAGGAGTATTTTAGTTATGCCCATTGTTATAATACATTGTCACATTGATATGCCATCATGACTTTAAGAAATATTTTATCAGTTCCCAAGTCAATATGCATATTTTTCAGAATATTTAAACCAATCAGAATATTTGGACTATTAAATAAACACAGCATGAGAAAAATTTTAATGAGAGACGTTAAGTAAATCAAATGTTGAATTGCATGATTCTCTCTTTTCAGTGTTTTGGCATAAAAGGCAAAAAATTGTGAAGTCCCTGATGGTCCAGTGTTTAGGACTCTGTGCTTTCACTGCCAACAGCCCATGTTCTACCCCTGGTCAGGGGATACCCCAAGTGGAGTGAAGTGGGAAAAAAAAAGATGAAAATTGAAGATTTGCCCTTAGAAATGCATTATTTTTTCTCTTTAAATAATGGAAACATGTTATAGAAAATAGTAACAAAGTAAAATTACTGCAGTAAAATATAAAAAGTATAAAAACCCTACTACATGACATGGTCTTTGATTTTTGCCTCAAAATGATTTCCCACTTAATACGTTCCCTTAAATATTGATATAAAATCAGAGGTCAGCCAAACATCTTGGTAATGCTAAGAAATTGTACTTTAAATGAAATATGCAAACACTTATTTTCATTTTATAATCTTAACTCAGAGAAGATAGAAAATACAAGTATTCAGTCCCCAAAGAAATATTAACTCATCAAACTGGGCTGCTTTGGAATAAAAAGACCTACATGTGTGCCCTGTGAACTTAGTTAATATAACTATGAGTACTGTAATTTTTGCATTTCCTGATTTGTACTAAAATTGCAAGTATATTAGTTTAATATTTTATAGGGAGTTTGGAAGACTGCTCTTGAAATTTTCAAGGTATAGGGTTGTTTTTCTTCTGGAAGGAGAAACCCAGCATCTGACAATAATTCTCTGTAATCTTTTACTTGGCCAAAGTCTCTGATTGGTTGTAGGCATGGCTTTTCCTCACACACAAATTGAACAGTTTCACAAGTAAAGAGGCTTCACTTTTTCCTGTTTTGTTCAAAATAGCAAAAACTATGCATCATACCCTCCTTTTGTGTCTGTCCTAGAGACCCTAATGTATTTGATCTAATCCCAGACATTCCAATTAGTTACCCAGTCATCATAGTTAGTGTTTTTTTGTTTTTAATTTTTTGTAGGATCTTAATTCCTCAACCGGGGACTGAACCTGGCTCTGGCAGTCAAAGTGCAGAGTCTTGACCACTGGACCACTCAGACATTCCCCATAGCTACTTTTTAAAAGGTATGGGGGAAAGCTATACCTTTTTTTTTTTACTGTTATTTGCATTTATTTTTTGCAGCATTTATTCCCAAGCCATAACTTTTTGTTTCTTCAGTTTCTTATGGAATATCTTTTTCTTCTGTGCAGTCTCCTCTTCTGGTTTAGGAACAATCTGTTCTTTTTCAGTAATGATCATCTCAGTGTGGCAAGGAGGGCTCATGCACAGGTTGATTCTATCATGAGCTCTGTAAGTGCTGCACCGCATCTTGGTGCTTTGTTCACCTGGATGTTCTCAATAACCAGAGAATCTACACCTAAGCCCTTAAGTTCAGCATTATTTTCTGAATTTTTGAACACATGCAGTAAAAATTCAGTACTCTTTTGGGCCCCCAACCTGCCTCCAGCCCCACAGCTTGGCTTGTGCACACCTGCCAACTCCACCATTGTAACGATGAACTGTCACACACTGCTTCTTTAAAGTGACATCCCTAAGATACTTGGTGGCTTTTTAGATATGCATACCCTTAATGGCCTGAGTTTCATGCAGTTTCACATGTTCTTAAAGTGAACATGAAGATTTGAACCTCTGGATTTGCATGATTTTGTGGTGTTTCCTGGGTCAAGTGAATAGCATACCATTTTTAGAGGTCACCTCAGGCCACTTATCAGACAAAAAGGAAAATCTTTAAAAAAACTTTAAATTTTATTTTGGAGTATAGCTGTTTAACAATGTTGTGATAGTTTCAGGTGGACAGCAAAGGGACTCAGCCATACATATACATGTACCATTCTCCCCCAAATTCCTCTCCCATCAAGGTTTCCACATAACCTAGAGCAGGGTTCCCTGTGCTATACAGTAGGTCTTAGTTGGTTATCCATTTTAAATATAGCAGTATGTACATGTCCACCCCAAACTCCTAAAAAGGGAGAGTTTTGTTCTGAATACCTAGAGTGCTTCAAGCCTTGCAACAGTTCCACTGACATTATTGTTTGTACTGTGTGATGTTGTTTGTCTTTGTTTTGTGACCTAGCACATCCACAGAGCACTCTGTTATTGACTATAGACAAAACTCTTCTCAAATAATAAACACTATCATAATTGTAAATTATTTTGTGGAAATAACAGGTTTATGTTTAGACTGCCTACATAAACATCTTCCTCCCCAAAAATGTGTGTAGTATTGTTTTCACATGGTCATAAGAAACAGTAAGCTTCTTGTTTATTTTTCACAGCAACATTCATGGACCTTATATTTTGGCTATATTTATTAAATTACCTAGAAACTTCCTAAAAATCAAAAATTCAGTTAAAAATTCAAGAAAGTATATAAATTATTTTTATAATTATCAAGGGCTGATTTTATTTATTTTTTTTAATACTTTATTCTACATTACAATACTGTATTTGTTTTGCCATTCATTGACATGAATCAGCCACAGGTGCCCACGATCTCCCAATGCCAAAGCCCCCTCCCACCTCCCACCCCACATCCTCTCCCTGAATCATCCCGTGCACCAGCCCCATGCATCCTGCATCCTGTATTGAACATAGACTGGCGCTTCATTCTTACAAGATAGTATACATGTTTCAATGCCGTTCTCCCAAATCATCCCACCCTGTCCCTCTCCCTCAGAGTCCAAAAGTCCGTTCTATACCTCTGAGTCTCTTTTGTTGTCTCACATAGAGGGTCTTCATTACTATCCTTCTAAATTCCATATATATGTGTCAGTATACTGTATTGGTGTTTTTCTTTCTGGCTTACTTCACTCTGTATAATCGGCTCCAATTTCATCCATCTCATTAGAACTGAGTCGAATTTATTCTTTTAAGGGCTGAGTAGTACTCCATTGTGTATATGTACCACAGCTTTCTTATCCATTCATCTGCTGATGGACATCTAGGTTGTTTCCATAAAAACAGTACAAAACAATTGAAGTAGCTAGCACTTACTAAACACTTCTTTTTAGGCATCTGTGACTAATAATAATTAGGTCTCCACAAACATTTCCTCTATGTTGGTCATTTTCATCAGCATATTATGTCTACATCCTTTAAAAACATCCTTTGTGCCTTTTCCCTCAAGATATTGATACTGTCTTTTCCTTTACTTCCCTATAAACACCTTTTAAAAAAATTTTATTGGAGTATAGTTGACTTACAGTATTGTGTTAGTTTCAGATGGATAGAAAAGTGAATCAGCTATACATATACATATATCCACTCTTTTTCTGATTTTTTTCCCATATAGGTCATTACAGAGTATTGAGTAGAGTTCCTTGTGCTGTTATTAGTTATCTATTTTGTAGATAGATAATAATATCTATTTTATCGATAGATAATAGTATCTATCGTTATTAATTATCTATTTTATACATAGTATTGTGTATATGTCAGTCCCAATTTATCCCTTAAAAACATTTATATACTCACCATTTTCACTTGCTCTCCTCATATTCCTATTTTTAAACCTGTGTTTAACCCCTCTAGTCAGGCTTTTGGGCTTCCCGGATGGTGATAGTGTTAAAGAACCCCCTGCCAATGCAGGAAAGATAAGAAATGTGGGTTTGACCCCTGGGTGGGGAAGATTCCCTGGAGGAGGGCATGGCAACCCACTCCAGTATTCTTACCTGGAGAATCCTATGGACAGAGGATCCTGGCAGGCTGTAGTTCATAGGGTTGCAAAGAGTGGGACATGGCTGAAGAAAGTTAACACGCACACAGTCAGGCTTTCATTCTTCCACTCCACTGAAATATACACTCTTTAAGGTCACTGTTCTTGCTGAATCCAGTGGTTTATCTTCAGTCTGCATATTATTGTACCTGTCTTAGAGCAGTATTTGACAGTAAGTGATCAAGCCTACCTTTTGAAAATTTTCTTCTTTTGGCTTCAGAGACATCATACATCTGTTTTCTCGTCTATGAAATTGTGTTTTCCCCCTAGTTTTTCTTACTCTTCCTGGCCTCTAAATGTTTAAGAGTCCTAAAGTTGACCTTCACCCAGATTTTAAGGTTTCTTTGCTATTGTTTACATAGAGTTAAGGGCTCTGTGGGTGTAGAGATCCTGATTCTCAGAGGGAGAACTTTTCAACCAGGTGACATATCAAGAGTCCAGTTGAACAACTACGGCTGCTGTTTGGGCACTTCCAGCTCTTAGAGTCCAGGGACCAGTCAGCAAGATAAGTAGTCACCATTCTTTTGCAAGGGTAAGACTGGTTAGAATATGCGAGGAGCTCAGGTAATGCACTTGGGCAGACCCTCGGTACTCCTTTGACCAATCCTTTTTTTCCTAAGATTTCTTTTTTTTTTTTTGAGTGAGGAGATGTGGATCATTTTTAAGTCTTTATTGAATGTGTTACAATATTGCTTCTTTTTTAGCTTATTGGCTGCAAGGCATGTGGGATCTTAACTCCCCAACCAGGGATAGAACCTGCACCCCCTTCATTGAAAGGCAAAGTCCTAACCACTGGACAGCCAGAAGAGTCCCCTCTCTTGATTAATTCTGATGGTAAATTGAATTTGTTATTGTTGTTAAGTCGTGTCCGACTTTGTGACCTCATGAATTGCAGCACGCCAGGCTTCCCTGTCCTTCACTATCTTCCTGAGTTTGCTGAAACTCATGTCCATTGAGTCAGTGATGCCTTCCAACCATCTCATCATCTGTAACCCCCTTCTCCTCTTGCCCTCAATTTTTCCCAGGTGTAGTAACTCTGACCAGAGAAAGATATGGTAAGCAGTGCACAGATACCTGAAAAGGAAGGGTCTAGGTCATGTCAGGTAAACCATCGAGACCAGCAGAGCTGTTAGCTGAGGGTGAGGGGATCTGGAATGTATAGGAAAGGGGGATACAGCCAGTGTTAGCTGTGGCCCTGTAACCAGCTGCAGCAATGAGAACTGTTGATTGTCTCACTAACCTTACCTTTCCGAATTTCCCTCAGGAAGAAATGAGGAGCTGCTTCGGAAGCTATGCAAAGAGTAAGAGATGCAAGGGATGGATTATGGTGACCCTGACTTATTTCCCCAGCTTCTGAGAATGATGCTGGAAGATGATCCTCAGCTGTCAGCCTTCTATAGGAATTTCTTCAGAAGAAAACTGCCTTGCCCAAGGTCATGACTCCTTTCCAGGATAGCTGCTATCCTGTGATCCATCAGAGTGGGAATATAAAGGTCTGAACCCATGTTCCAACTCAGGACGGCTCTGAAGGGCTGTCCCAGCAGCACAGCTACATGTGGGGCCAGCTGAGGCTTCAAAGGGACTGCATTGCAGCTCAGCTTCTACCTCTGCCCAATCCTACCTCATTCTCTTCTCTGCCATGAGTACTGATCCTGAATGCACTCCTCAGTAAGCATCCCACACACTAATCTCCTTCTCAAACTCTGCTTCTGAGGAAATCCAATTGGAGACAATATTCTATTGTCTCCAGTACCCTGAACTCACTACGTGCTTGTAACCAGGCATATAACTAACTACAGTTCCTCAGCATGCCAAAAGGATCTGCACATGTTCTCCCTGCCTCAAGTACCCAGGCCATTTTGGTCAGGCCCACTCATATTCATGGTCCAAGACTAAGCTCAAGACAGTTTCACCACCTCCTTGAAGCCACCTCTAACCCCACTGCCATTCCCAACATGTGTTCCTCCAGAAGCCTGTGCCTCCTCTGATCACATATTTCACTGTACCAACCTGGAATTATAGATTTATTTGTCTGTACAAGACTGAGACTTCCTGAAAGTCAACATTTGTCTGATCTTTCATTTTTGTATTCTAATGCTAATAACAGGGCATCTGATAATGATGGGCATTCAGTAAATGTTTTTAAATGAGTGAATGGAATAGAGACTTTTCTCTATGTCACAGGCAAATGTTTATGCAATATAGATTTGAAAATATAGATTTTGGAGCCAGCCTGTCTTGTAATGGAGACCTAGCTCTATATTTAATTAGAGCTCTGTTGAAATAACCTTGGGCAAATTGCTTAACCACTCCAAGCCTCATTTCCCTTAGGCATAAAATGGAAATTATAATAACACCAATTTTATAAGGCTGTTATAAGAATTAAAACAATAATCATAATGGGTATGATATTATGAAATACCATTTTCATTTGTTGCAGCTTACCATACTGCAGACAGAGTGCCAAGGCTTTTTTTTTTTTAATTAGGATATAGTTGCTTTACAATGTTGTGTTAGTTGTGTTGTGTACAATGTTGTTGTGTACAGCAAAATGAATCCACTATATGTATACATATATCCCCTCCTCTTGGACCTCCTTCCCAACCTCACCCCTCTAGGTTATCACAAAACACTGAGCTGATCTCCATACACTACACAGTAGCTTCCCACTTGCTATCTATTTCACACATGGCAGTACACATATGTCAATCTCAATCTCCCAATTCATTTCACCCCCCCTCACAACCCCACCCCTTGTCCACACATACATTGTCTACATCTGTGTCTCTATTTTTGCCCTGCAAATAGGTTGATCTGTACCATTTTCCTAAATTCCACATATAGGTGTGTTAATATACAATATCTGTTTTTTTTCTTTCTGACTCACTTCAGTCTGTATGACAGATTCATTTTACCTGTAATTCTCATTCAGTCTTCCAGACAAATCTACAGAGTTAATGGCAACACCATTAAGATTAAAAAAAAGAAAAAAGAACAGCAAACTTAGACTCACAGATGATACTTAGTTTATCTAATATGCACAGTGTGTTCATGAAGATAGGCTATGTCAAGTTGCTGTAACAAATCAACCCCAAAATTTCAAGGGATGAATAGATAAAGGTTTTACTTCTTACACATACAATGTATACTGTGAATCCAGTGGTTTGGGTACTTTCATTCCAACTTTTCTTCAGGGCATCTATGCCATCTTGAATATATGGCTTTCAGTTCACTGCAGCAGGAAAAGACTGACCTGTGGGAGGATGGTGGCTGCATGTGGGCCTTTAAGTACATCAGTCAACTGACATACATCCTTCTAACAATAGCACATTGACCAGAACTACTCACGCGATTTTACCTGACTTCAAGGAATCTGTAAAATGTGATGAGGGAACATAAGGCTCTGTAGTGAATAATAAATGCTTCTGCTATACCTGGCTTGTAGGCCAGATTCAAAATGGTGATATGTTTGCCTTTTTGGGGGCTTCCCTGGTGGCTCAGTGGTAAAGAATCTGCCTGCAATGCAGGAGCTTCAGGAGACATGGGTTCTATCCCTAGGTCAGAAAGATCTCCTGGAGGAGGGCATGGCAGCCCACTCCAGTATTCTTGGCTGGAGAAACCCATGGACAGAGAAACCTGGCGGGCTACAGTCCATAGGGTTGCAAAGAGTCACATACTACTGAAGCAACTTTGCATGCACACACACATGCATGCCGTATATGCCCCAAAGCTAGGTTTGCTAGATAAAGTACAGGACACCCAGGTAACTCTGAATTCCAAATAAATTAATATTTTTAGTGTAAGTATACCCCATGCAATGTTTGGGACATTCTTACAATTAAAAAAAAAATAGCCATTTACTAATCTGAAATTTTGATTTTAATTTGCTAAATTTGGCAACCTTACCCTAAGGCCATAGGTTTCACACATGACTAAAACTTGGTACTTGTTTCAAGTAGAGAAGTACTTCTTCACCTAAAGTTATTTAAAAATGCTTAGCTAATGAGGACACATCTGGAGGTTGAAATTTGTTAGTTGCTCAACTGTGTCTGGTTCTTTGTGATCCCATGAATGGTAGCCTGCCAGGCTTCTCTGTTAGTGGAATTCTCCAGGCAAGAATACTGGAGTGGGTAGCCATTCCCTTAGCCACTTGCCAATTCACAATTTCAACCATACGTACAATTACACCATATTAAGGTTTAAAAAAAAACGTTGAATTTTAAAACTTGGATCTACGTAAACTCCATAACCACCTAAGGATGTAGCTAACTTTCTGCAATTTCAGTTGCCTAAGTCTAACATTTCCTTATTTATTAAAATTAAGAAGTTTGACTGGAAAATCTTGAGTGCCTTCTTCCTCTTAAAATCTAGTATCCTATAACTCTATCATGTTTCTTCTGTAGCAAGGTGTCAGGGTATTAATGAAAACATACCACAAACAGTACTTCTCTCACAAATAACACGTTATCTCTCAAAGTTCATTCCTCAGGAGGCCATATTCTTATTTTAATTATAGTGCCGATGCTTAAATCATTTTTGGAGAACATAGCAACATATTGAGTATCTTCTCTGGTGGCAAATTATTTTTCCATGAAAGTGGATTTGATTTTTGTAACCAAACCAAAAATTATTCAGAGCCAAGTCCAATGGATGGTAAAACTAAAAAATACATAAAAATTGTAAACAAAATATGATATGAGTTTATCAAATATATGAAACTGATTTATTTTTGAGCATCATAAGCCAGAGGTTTAAAGCAGTTATTAGAACCGGTACTGAGCAACAGTTACATCCCTGGAATAAGTGCTTGGCCTCCAACTTTAAGGGGCTCACACTCAATGGGATGTGTAAGTTCTGCCAGTTGGTTACAAAAAGTCACTCTCTATCAAGAACCTAGTGATTCATGGCTCTTCATGATAAAGTATTGAAAATATGATCCACATGATTTATTACCCAAATGCTCTTTTATCCTGAGACATAGTTCCTTTTCGGTGAACTTTTCAACTATGTTTAAGAAAAGAAATGCCAAGTCCTGATGGTTTTCCACCTCCCAGAAGAATACATACATACATATATACACATGAAACGTCCATTTGCTTATTCATCAAATGATTTTAAAAGTACCAGGACCTATATTCTACCCTATAAAGATTCTACGACAGTGGAAGAAAACAGAAAAAGTGCTTCTTTCAAAAGGAAAATGTAACATGTTATCATTGAAGATGATTTTACATAAAAGGCAAAGATTTGAAAATAAAACATTCTAGACAGAAACAAAACAGAAATAATCAAATAAATCAAAAATCACACAAATTTGGCTATATCTCTAGGTCTGGTCCAATAGCATGTGTTTTACTGACACAGCTATGGACAGACAAAGGAGTAGAGCTGAAAGCCTTCTGCCTCCACATTTTTTATTTTCTCTCTACCTCCAACTGTCTCTTTTCTTTCCTTTTTGATTTTTATGGATTACACATATATTTTTGCATGGCATGTATAAGAGCACATACAATATGTAAAAGAACATTAAAAACACAATTCATAGTCACGCTCAAGCATGATTTGGAAATATTTATCTAAAAACATTCAAAATTTTACATAACCTGACTAATAATTCTAATTTTATAAATTTACCTTAATAAAACTCTAGTGGGTTGAATGGTGCCCCCACAAAGTTATGTGCATGTTCTAGCCCAGCATTTGTTAATGTTACTATATGAGGACAAGGAGTCCTCGAAGTTACAATTTAGTTAACAATCTTGTGATGATAAAATCATTCTGGGTCGGCCTTAAATTCAATGACAAGTGTATTTGTAAGACTTAAGACAGAGGGAGATTACAGAGACAGATGAGGAAGAGGTGGTATGAACACAGAGGCAGATACTGAAAGGATGCGGCCACAAGTCAAGCAGTGCCAACAACAATGCGATGAACATTATCTCCCTTAAAAGCCTGGCATATGGGAATTCCCTGACAGCCCAGTGCTTAGGACCCTGTGCTCTCCTGCCCAGAGCCAGGGTATGACTGCTGGTTGGTAAACTAGTATCCCACAAGCCACAGGCAAGGCTGGAAAAAAATAAGCCTGGGATCAGTGTGGCTCTGCCAGACATATGATTTTTAACCCCTAGAACTATAAGAGAATAATTTATGTTGTTTATACTGACCAAGTTTGTGGTAATTTGTTATAGCAAACTCTGATAACTATACAGAAACTACCATAAAATCAATAAATATGATAAGCATAGTTTAATATGTAATAGCAAGGTGAAAACAGCATCTTATAATATACCATGTCTATAATAGAGGGACCATTATATCTACTACTGTGGGCAAGAATCCCTTAGAAGAAATGGAGTAGCCATCATAGTCAACAAAAGAGTCTGAAATGCAGTATTTGGATGCAATCTCAAAAATGACAGAATGATCTTTGTTCATTTCCAAGGCAAAGCATTCAGTATCACAATAATCCACTCTATGCCTCGACCAGTAATACTGAAGAAGCTGAAGTTGAATGGTTCTATGAAGACCTACAAGACCTTCTAAATTTAGACTCCCCCAAAAAAAGATGTCCTCTTCATTATAGAGGACTGGAAAGCAAAAGTAGGAAATCAAGAGCTACCTGGAGTAACAGGCAAATTTGGCCATGGAGTACAGAATGAGGCAGGGCAAAGGCTAACAGAGTTTTGCCAAGAGAATGCACTGGTCATAGCAAACACCCCCTTCCAAAGACACAAGAGGAGACTCTACACATGGACATCACAAGATGGTCAATACCAAATTCAGACTGAGTCTATTCTTTGCAGCCAAAGATAGAGAAGCTCTATACAGTCAGCAAAAACAAGACTGGGAGCTGACTGTGTCTCAGATCATGAACTCTTTATTGCCAAATTCAGACTTAAATTGAAGAAAATAGGGAAAACCACTAGACCATACAGGTATGATCTAAATCAAATCCCTTATGATTATACAGTGGAAGTGACAAATAGATTCAAGGGATTAGATCTGATAGACAAGAGTGCCTGAAGAACTATGGACGGAGGTTCATAACATTGTACAGGAGGCAGTGATCAAGAGCATCCCCAAGAAAAAGAAATGCAAAAAGGCAAAATGGTTGTCTGAGGAGGCCTTACAAATAGCTGAGAAAAGAAGAGATGCAAAAGGCAAAGGAGAAAAGGAAAGATATACCCATTTGAATGCAGAGTTCCAAGGAGTAGCAAGGAGAGATAAGAAAGCATTCCTCAGCGATCAATGCAAAGAAATAGAGGAAACAATAGAATGGGAAAGACTAGAGATCTCTTTAAGAAAATTAGACATACCAAGGGAACATTTCATGCAAAGATGAGCACAATAAAGGACAGAACTGGTATGCACCTAACAGAAGCAGATGATATTAAGAAGAGGTGGCAAGAATACACAGAAGAACTGTACAGAAAAGATCTTCATGACCCAGATAACCACAATGGTGTGATCATTCATCTAGAGCCAGACATCCTGGAATGCGAAGTAAAGTGGGCCTTAGGAAGCATCACTATGAACAAAATTAGTGGAGGTGATGGAATTCCAGTTGAGCTATTTCAAATCCTAAAAGATGATGCTGTGAAAGTGCTACATTCAACATAACAACAAATCTGGAAAACTCAGCAGTGGCCACAGGACTGGAAAAGGTCAGTTTTCATTCCTATCCCAAAGAAAGGCAATGCCAAAGAATGCTCAAACTACCACACAATTGCACTCACGTCACATGCTAGCAAAGTAATGCTCAAAATTCTCCAAGCCAGGTTTCAACAGTACGTGAATCATGAACTTCCAGATGCTTAAGCTGGATTTAGAAAAGTCAAAGGAACTGGAGATCAAATTACTAGCATCCGCTGGGTCATCGAAAAAGCAAGAGAGTTTCAGAAAAACATCTATTTCTGCTTTATTGACTATGCCAAGCCTTTGACTGTGTGGATCACAAGAAACTGGAAAATTCTGAAAGAGATGGGAATACCAGACCACTTGACCTGCCTCCTGAGAAATCTGTATGCAAGTCAAGAAGCAACAGTTAGAACTGGACATGGAACAGCAGACTGGTTCCAAATCAGGAACAGAGTACGTCAAGGCTGTATATTGTCACCCTGCTTATTTAACTTACATGCATAGTATCTTGAGAAATGCTGGGCTGGATGAAGCACAAGCTGCAATCAACATTGTCGGGAGAAATATCAATAACCTCAGATATGCAGATGACACCACCTTATGGCAGAAAGCAAAGAAAAGCTAAAGAGCCTCTTGATGAAAGCAAAGAGAAGAGTGAAAAAGTTGGCTTAAAACTCAACATTCAGAAAAGTAAGATCATGGCATCCGGGACAAAGGACTTGACATTTCTCCAAAGAAGATATACAAATGACCAAAAAAACATACCAAAAGATTCTCAACACCACTCACCCTTAGAGAAATGTAAATCAAAATCACAATGGGTTATCACCTCACACCCATTAGAATATCTCCTATCAAAAAACAACCAACCAGAAAATAGTAATTGTTAGCAAGGACATGAAGAAACTGGAATCTTTGTGTACTGTTGGTGGGAATATAAAGTGGTTCAACTGCTGTGGAAAACAATATGATAGTTCCTCAAGAAATTAAAAACAGAATGATCCAGCCATCTCAATTCTGGGTTTATATGTAAAAGAACTGAAAGCAGGATCTCAGAGATATTTGCACAGCCATGTTCATAGCATTATTCACCACAGCCAAGAGATGAAAGCAGGGAATATGTCACTGACAGATAAGTGGAAAACCAAAATTTGGTGCATTCATACAATGGAATAGTATTTAGGCTTAAAAGGAAGGAAGGAGTATTTGCTCTATACTGTAATATCTATGAACCTTGAGGACATTATGCCAAATGAAATAAACTGGTCACAAAAAGACAAATACTATATGGTTCCATTCATGTAAGTTGCCTAAAGTGGTCAAATTCATACAAACAGAAAGTAGGATGGTGGTTGCCAAAGGCTGGGGAAAGGGGAATTGGGAGATGTCTAATGGTTATAGAGTTTTGCTTTTGCAAGATAAAGAGTTCTGGAGATCTGTCATACAATGATGTGAATATACTGAACACATCTGAATTGTATACTTAGACATAGTTAAGATGGTTAACAAAACATCAAAATATATTTTTAAATATTTTCAGTTTATTGTACATATAAATAAGCTGCTGCTACTGCTGCTAAGTCACTTCAGACGTTTCCGACTCTGTGTGACCGCATGGACTACAGCCTACCAGGCTCCTCCATCCAAAGGATTTTCCAGGCAAGAGTACTAGAGTGGGTTGCCATTGCCTTCTCCTGATAAATAAGCTATTGGTAAGCAATTTTATCAAGTGACTAAGAATGCAGATTCCAAAGTCAGACTGCCTGGCCTCAAATCTCAGCTTTGCTACCTACTAGTTATGTGGCCAAGTCATTTAATAACTCTGTTCCTCAGATTTCTCTGTAAATAGAGTTTAATTACAATAGTATCATTCTATTCTTGTTGTTGTTTAGTTGCTAAGCATGTTTGACTCTTTCATGACCCCATGGACTGAAGCCTGCCAGGCTTTTCAGTCCAGGGGATTATCCTGGCAAGAATACTGGAGTGGGTTGCCATTTCCTTCTCCAGGGGATCTTCCTGACCCAGGGGTTGAACCCACATCTCCTGCATTAGCAGGAAAATTCTTTACCACTGAGTCACCAGGGAAGGCCCAGTACCACCTTACAGAATTATTTTTTGAATTAGATGAGCTAATATTCATAAAACAAGGTCTAGAACACTGTGCTAAATAAATGTGGTGACCTATCAATCTCACTCCTGATGTATTTCTACATAGAAATATTAACAGAGATTATTTCTAAGGGGATGGCCTATTAGAGATTTTAATCTATTTTTCTCAGCTTATATGCATTTTAAAATCTTTTTATTACACATGTATCAGTTCCATAATAAAAGCAATAGACGATTTTTTATGAATACAAAATTAAGTCAGATGGTCCATCTAGTTTGGAAGTTTGTCTCTCTTGGTAATACTTAGGAAATAATTTCTGAGCCAACATGGATTATTTATTATATTTCAAAAAGTAAAAACAAATGTTAGGTGCTCAGTCACATCTGACTCTTTGAGACCACATAGCCCGCCAGGCTCCTTTGTCCATGGGTTACCCCAGCCAAGAATACTGGAGTGGGTTGCCATTCCCTTCTCCACGGGATCGTCCAAACCCAGGGAGTGAACCCAGGTGTTCTGCATTGCAGGCAGATTCTTTACTGTCTGAGCCACCAAGGAAGCCTGATATTTCAAAAATCTTTCTAGTATTTTTAGCACTATTATTGAAAAAAAAAGAGAAAGATACTATTATATGTGAGTGAGAATAACAAAGTCTACAATAACAGCCTGTAACTGTTGTTATAAAAATTATGGTCTATAATCTCCTAATTTTTTTTTACAGTTATTAACTATGAGTGTAATTTCCTCACTGTTTGTAGGCTGGGTGACAGTAACAAATTAAATGCAAGACTGCAGAGGTATCCCATAAGGATGCCTTCCTGACCCATTATTTTTGCAACACTGGGAAAAGCCATGGTAGATTTGGTGTTGATCCTGCTTTTCCCCTGGACAGAGTCAGTTCTGGCCTGCTCTATCTCTCATTACTGTGATGACGGCCCTATCCAGATGCTAAATACTCAAGAGACACTCCAATACAGTATTAAACACTCTGAACACTTCATCCCCAAAGAATGTAGCATTCCAAGAGAAAACAGGCTTCCTTCTGACACCAGTAAAATTGTGAAGGTGTGTGATAAATCAGGCATCAAAATGAGAGGCCTCAAATTTTTAAATGTGCTCTGCCCCTTACAGTGAGTCCCCTTACAGTGAGTCCCTGCCCTTCTCTTTCCAAAACAGAAACAGTCATATATTTTAAATAATGATACTAAAGCTTGCAGATACACATCAGTAGAAATAACTGTAAAATATGTTCAACTATAAAGTGTTCCAATCACCTACTATGCAGTTAAGAATGCTGTTCTAGATGGGAATCAAAATAAATAGAGATGTTCACTAAGAAACTGTGTGAAATATCTTAAGCCCCTTGAGGTGATTTATTTTGAGAGGATGTGCAGGACTGTTTCGTGTTAACCATTTGTCTTAATGGTTTCTTCCATTTTCTTTCCTTCGTTTCCTTTCTTTTCCTCCCTCCCTCTCTTCTTTTCTTCCCCTCTTCTTTTACACAAAAGTTTTTAATTCTTAGTGTGCCATTTATTTGAAACATCAACTTTCTAAAGAAATACAAAATTTTTTAAATCTAAAATAATGACTTTTTCCTATAGCAAAGAAAACAAAACAATGGCTTGTTTTTCAAACAAATAGATTTGGTTATAAGCTAGAATTATTTTTCCATTAAAAATAAACCTATTTCAACCAGAAATATATAAAACATTGTTTATAAAATGACCAGTGCTTAGTTTTCTAACAAAAACACAAAATAATCTGCCTCAGAACAATGGAAGTATATAAATTATGACTACTAGTGTTAACTACAATTTACTAAACATTAGATTTACTTATTTTGCTAAAGCAATATATAATTCCTAGTATTTTTATTCCTCTTACTTTTTACTGAGATAATGTGAAGTAAAGAAGTGTATGCCTCAGTGAATTGTTACATCCATGATCCACCAGCCAGATCAAGATAGAGAACACTTAAAACATTATGTTTCCTCCAATTTTGGGTGTATAAGTCTTTCCCTGAAGATGTAGACAAAAATGTAGATACATAGGCCACATTCCTAGACATTCAATAATAATAATCTGGGATAGGGTCAGTAAGACTGCATCTTAAATAAACTCCTCTACTTGGAGAAACTTTGCCCTTGAAGGAAGCCTAACTTGATCTATGACAAAGTTCCACTACTCTCAACTTCAATGATAATTTTTTTTAGGGAATCTAGGTGGTTTTTTTTACTGAGGAAGAACATAGATAGGACATTTGGTATCCTTGTGTAATTTTAAGTTTTAGTGTTATTTTCTCTTTTTTTGAGGCAGTCTCCCAAATGAAGTTTCTATCAATCCATGACAAAATGAATAATTTTAGTCCCTAGTGAATATATCCTAGTAATATATCCTTTCTGAAGAAAATTTTCAAAACATGGGAATACTGAAATCAAGACCACTAAACCATTGTTTATATAGTGATTTATTTTTTTCAGTGCTTTTCTATGTACAGCTTTTTTTTTTAACAAGAATATGTGTGTGTGTATATATCAGTTCAGTTCAGTCACTAAGCTGTGTCCGACTCTTTGTGACCCCATGAATCACAGCATACCAGGCCTCCCTGTCCATCACGAACTCCCAGAGTTCACTCAGACTCATGTCCATCGAGTCCGTGATGCCATCCAGCCATCTCATCCTCTGTCGTCTCCTTCTCCTCTTGCCCCTAATCCCTCCCAGAATCAGTCTTTTCCAATGAGTCAACTTTTCGCATGAGGTGGCCAAAGTACTGGAGTTTGAGCTTTAGCATCATTCCTTCCAAAGAACACCCAGGGCTGATCTCCTTCAGAATAGATTGGTTGGACCTCCTTGCAGTCCAAGGGACTCTCCAACACCACAGTTCAAAAGCACCAATTCTTTGATGCTCAGCCTTCTTCACAGTCCAACTCTCACATCCATACATGACCACAGGAAAAACCAAAGCCTTGACTAGACGGACCTTAGTCGGCAAAGTAATGTCTCTGCTTTTGAATATGCTATCTAGGTTGGTCATAACTTTTCTTCCAAGGAGTAAGCGTCTTTTAATTTCATGGCTGCAATCACCATCTGCAGTGATTCTGGAGCCCCAAGAAATAAAGTCTGACACTGTTTCCACTGATTCCCATCTATTTTCCATGAAGTGATGGGACCGGATGCCATGATCTTCGTTTTCTGAATGTTGAGCTTTAAGCCGGTTTTTTCACTCTCCACTTTCACTTTCATCAAGAGGCTTTTTAAACTGAACCTGCCATTACCACCCAATGTGGGAGACCCAGCTTTGATCCTAGGGTTGGGAAAATCTCCTGGAGAAGGAAATGACAACCCTCTCCAGTATTCTAGCCTGGAAAATCCCATGGACAGGGGAGCCTCTTAGGCTGCAATCCATGGAGTCTCAAAGAGTCGGACACGACTGAGCGACTTCACTTTCACTTTACTACCTGATTTTTCTTCAGCACTTTGCAACATTATTAAAAATTATTTCAATGTAGTTTTATCTAATAGAATGTTCTAACTTTTGAAAACATCATAATTTATTACTCTGTATTTAAAATTTTAAACATAGACATTGTTTCCACTTTTAAAAAATATAAAGAACACTGTGATGAATAGTTTTGTACACATTTTTAAATTTCATTTAAAAATATTTCTTTAAGATAGATTGTTAAAGACAGAAATTGATATGGAGGGTATAAGCATTTTTAGAGCATCCCAGGTGGCACTAGTGGTAAAGACGCTGCCTGCCAATGCAGGAGCCACAGAAGATGCCGCTTCTATCCTTGATCGGGAAGATCCTCTGGAGAAGGATATGGCATCCACTCCAGTATTCTTGCCTGGAAAATCCTGTGGACAGAGGAGGCTGGCAGGCTGCAGTCCATAGGGTTGCCCAGAGTCAGACAGAACTGAAGCAACTCAGCACACATGCACGCAAGCATTTTTAAAGCTTTTAATATATATTGTGATTCAGTTATCTACTGCTATATAACAAAATCTCCAGAACTTAGTGTCTTAAAATAAAACAATTTATTATTTAGATAGATAGTATTGGCTGAGTTCATTCATGCAGCTGCATTGAGCTGAAAGCTTGACTGAGGCTAGAATGTCTAAAATGGCTTCACTTATGTATTGGGACCTTAGCTGGGGTAGTTGGAATACCTGGGGACTGGTTTGACCTGTTTCTGCATAGTGTCTCATCATTAAGTAGTCTAGCTTGAACTTATTTATATCACAGCTGGGTCCCCTAAGAGTAAAAGTGAAAACTGCCAGGCTTCTTAAGATCTGTACCTAGAAGTCAAAGCAAGTCATGGTGCCAACCCAGATTGAAGGAGAAGAGAAACAGACTCTACTTTTTAATGGAAAACCTCCAAAATCATGTTGTAAAAGGGCATGTGGGGTTGAAGGTATTGCTGTGGTCACCTTTGGAAACAATGACCACCTATTGCCATATTATTACTTTATAAAGCACAGATTTATTATAAAAGTATATGCAAAACATACTTCCATCAGATTGGTATAAATTAAAAAGTATCAGCAAGGATGTACAACAATTATACTATACTTTCATATACTCCTGATACGGGGACAATCTTGATGCTCACTTTATAAAACAATTTGGCTTTAATTGCCAAAGGTCATAGGTATATACCCTGATGAAACAGGCATACAGGTAGGCCAAGGTATATGTATAATAAGGTTCATAGCATCATCATTCATACATCATTACATCCCCAAACTGAAAACAAACTTAAAGTTCACTGAATCTAGAACAGATTTTAAGAAAATGTGGAATATTATAGAACAATGAAAATGAACAAACTATTCTGACAGTAATATAGATGAATCCTCCAAACATAGTGTTGAATATAAAATACAAGCCATAAAGTGATTCATGTAATTTGATTTCATTTATGTAAAGTTCAAAAACAATCAAAAGTAAACTATGTTGTTTAGGGATGCATACATAAATAATCAAACTATAAAGAGCAGAGAAATGTTTACTATATTAAAGTCAAAGAATGAGTTTGGTCTAGTAAGGGGGAAGGAGGATAGAGAGTAGCATCCAGGTAGAGGGAAAAGAATAACTGTGCGACAGGTGAAGTTGACTGGATTTGAGGAATTTAAAGGAAGCCCATGAGCAACAGGAATAATAAGAACTCAGAGGCCAGTGTAAGGATTTTCAGACTTCGTGCTAAGAGAAACGAAAAACCACTGTAAGCAATATGATCAGGTTTTCATTTTCAAAGAGCTATTTTGTCTGTCATATATAAAACAGATTAGAGAAAATAAAAAATGCATACAGGAATAATATTAGGAATCTATTGGAAATGGCTTCAGGTGAGAGATAACAGGGCTGCAAGTGGTACGGTGAGAGTGAATAAAAAAGGATGGATCCGAAATGGACTTGGTGAGTGGAATTAAGAACACTTGATGATTAGGGCACACCCCTGGCAGTCCAGTGGCTGAGACTTTGCATTCCAATGCAGGGGGTGCAGGTTCCATCCCTCATCAGGGAGCTGGGATCCCACATGCCTTGCAAAAAACCAAAAAATAAAACAGAAGCAGTATTGTAAGAAATTCAATAAAGATGTTAAAAAAAAAAAAAAGACTTGATGATTAGGAGTTCAGAAAACAGAATGAGTCATCATGATTCCTATTTTCTGGCATGATCAGTAAGGTGCCATTGATCCAGAAAGGGGACATTAATGGGGAGTTCAGTCTTGATTTGGATTCCTGGGAGACACACAACTACAGACGTTACCTAAGCAGGTAAATAAATTATTTGGAGCTCAGACTGAGCTAGAGAGAGAAACTTGATATTTTTTTCTTTTAACGTACCATGGTAAATGACATAGAGCATACCTGAAGTACCAAGAGCAGATAAAATGACTCAGAAAGGACAGATGGAAGCAAAAAACAGTGAAAATGATAATATTATCTATGTGCAGGACACTACGCATGTTTGCAGGATCACAAAGGTAAGCTATGGTGCCTAGTTTACCATGAAGTGGAGGCAACAGACACTTAGATTATACAAATCTTACCTGCTAAATGATAAGAACTAAAAGATAACTCTGACATCCCAGAGCAGGGCAGTTAACTCTGGAAAGCTGAATAAGAATCAGCAATAAGGGGAAAGATGGAAAAGGCATTCCAAGCAGAAGCAATAGGATGTACAAAAGCATTGAGTCCTGAAACTATGTGGTATATGTGCATAATCACAAGCAGACTAGCAGCATTTATGCATAGGGCTTGAAGTTTATGCAACAGTAGGTCAGACAAAAGAGAGAGAAAAGCCCAATGATGGGTGGTTTGCATGTCCTCCTATGAAGTTTAGGGTTTATTGGGTAGGAAAGAGAGTGTATGTTCCTATGTTTGGGAGATTGCTTAGACCAAGCATGAAGTGGGAGGGCAAAGCTGAATACAGCAAAGCTGGTTAGGAAACAAATAATCTGCTACATGTATGGAAAATGGTGATAGGGATAAAGAGGTGAGCAACATATTTGATAACTATTTAAGGTTACTCTTTCACTCAAGGAGCCTGTGTGAGGTTGGGTTTCTCCCAGCTTTAAATGCAGTTGTCAGGTATACAGGAGAGATGGCAGAAGGCCAGGTTTAAAACTTTTGAATTTCTACAAAACAAAAAGGAAAAACAAGTAACCAGTAACAGGTAACCACTACATAAGCACAGCAACCACATGGAGTTGCTGCTGCCAAAGCACCTGGGTAACATTTACCACAAAGCTGTTGTTTTTTAATCACTAAGCATTCCACTCTTTTCCAACCCCATGGACTCTAGCCCACCAGGCTCCTTTGTCTGTGGAATTTTCCAAGCAAGAATACTGGTTATTCAGTCGCTCAGTCATGTCCAACTCTGTGACCCCATGGACTGCAGCACACCAGGTTTCCTTGTCCTTCACCATCTCCCAGAGCTTGCTCAAACTCATGTCCATTGAGTCAGTGAGACCATCCCATCCTCTGTCGTCCCCTTCTCCTCCCGCCTTCTGTCTTTCCCAGTGTCAGGATCTTTTCCAATGAGTTGGCTCTTTGCATTAGGTGTCCAGCGTATGGGAGTTTCAGCTTCAGCATCAGTCCTTCCAATGAATATTCAGGGTTGATTTCCTTTACGATTGACTGGTTTGAGCTCCTTGCAGTCCAAGGGACTCTCAAGAGTTTTCTTCAACACCAAATTCAAAAGCCATTAATTCTTTGGTGCTCAGTCTTCTTTGTGGTCCAACTTTCACATCCATACATGACTACTGGAAAAACCATCGCTTTGACTATACAGACATTTGTCAGCCTAGTAATGTCTTTGCTTTTTAATACACTGTCTAGGTTGGTCATAGCTTTTCTTCTAAGGAGCAAACGTCTTTTAATTTCGTGGCTGCAGTCACCACCTGCAGTGATTTTGGAGCCCAAGGAAATAAAGTATGTCACTGTTTCCATGTTTCCCTATCTATTTGCCATGAAGAGATGGGACCAGATGCAGTGATCTTAGTTTTTGAATGTTGAGTTTTAAGACAGCTTTTTCACTCTCCTCTTTCACTTTCATCAAGAGTCTCTAGTTCCTCTTCGCTTTCTGTCACAAGGATGGTGTCATCTGCATATCTTAGGTCATTGATATTTCTCCCAGCAATCTTGCTTCTAGCTTGTGCTTCATCCATCCCAGCATTTCTCATGATGTACTCTGCATGTAAGTTAAATAAACAAGGTGACAATATACAGCCTTGACATACTCCTTTCCTAATTCTGAATAAAATGATTTCAAGATGGCAGAGTAGAAGGATGCGTGCTCATCTTCTCCTGGGAGAACACCAAAATCACAACTAGCTGCTGAACAACCATCCACAAGATAATGTTGGATCCCCACCAAAAAGATACATCACGTCTAAGGGCAAAGAAGAAGCCACAACAGGACAGTAGAAGGGGCACAATTGCATTTAAAATTAAACCTCAAACCTACCAGAGATGCAAACAAAGGGTGCAAACAAAACCTTGTGCACACCCAGACCCAGGGAAAGGAGTAGTGACCTCCACAAGAGACTGAGCCAGATCTTCCTTTGAGTATTTGAGTATATCCTCTGGAAGTATGGGTCAGCAGTGGCCTGCTCCAGAAACAGGGTCTCTGGCAGCAGCAGTCCTGGAAGGTGTAGTATGCTGGCATAAGTACTTCTGAAGGAGGGCTCCATCACTGCCATTACCCCTACCATAGCTTAGCCTCAGGCCAAACTACAGGGAGGGAACACAGTCCCACTCATCAGCAGAAAATTGGGTTAAAGATTTACTGAGCATGGCCCCTAAAGGAAATCAGTCCTGAATAGTCATTGGAAGGACTGATGCTGAAGCTGAAGCTCTAATACTTTGGCCACCTGATACGAAGAACTGACTTATTGGAAAAGACCCTGATGCTGGGAAAGATTGAAGGCAGGGGGAGAAGGTGACGACAGAAGATGAGCTGGTGGGATGGCATCACCAACTCGATGGACATGAGTTTGAGCAAACTCTGGGAGTTGGTAATGGACAGGGAAGCCGGGTGTGCTGCAATCCATGGGGTCATAAAGAGTCAGACAGGACTGAGTGATTGGACTGAACTGAACTGAGCATGGTCTCACCCACCAGAGCAAGATCCAGTTCTCCTCACCTGAGCAAGACTCAGTCCTCCCCACAGCCAGTCTGTCCCATGAGGAAGCTTCCACAAGCCTCTTATCCTCATCCATCAGAGGGCAGACAGAATGAAAACCAAATTAACCAAATTGACCATGTGGATGGCACCCTTGTCTAACTTAATGAAACTATGAGCCACGCCATGCAGGGCCACCCAAGACAAATGGGTCATGAAGGAGAGTTCTGCAAAGTGTGGTCTACTGGAGAAGGGAATGGTAAACCAATTCAGCATTCTTGCCTTGAGAACCCCATGAATAGTATGAAAAGTGGTTTGCCATTTCTCCTCCAGGGGATCTTCCCGACCCAGGGATCGAACCATCAAATCGTGTAGCTCCTGCATTGGGAGTACATTCTTTACCACTGAACCACCTGGAAAGCCCCCAAAATACGAATGGGTATGGCCACAACAGTCACAGATTCTGAGTTCTGTGCTGGAGGAAGGAAGCTGGCAGGCTAAGGCTACAAAGCAATGGAATTCAGTTGCAGGCAAGTGTACCTGGCTATCAGGCGTGCGTGGCTCCCAGCATAGCAGCAAGAGTCCCGGCAACAGGGCAGCAGACAAGGGAGCTTGTGCTTTGTTGGCTCTGCCCGCCCCGGCGCGCACCTGCGCAGAGCTGCCGGGGTCAGAGCAGCTGAGCCACTCAGTGACTCCAAAACCTGAGACTGGCTGGTGCTCAGATATGAGGCACAGCAGCCATGAAATTAAAAGATGCTTACTCCTTGGAAGAAAAGTTATGACCAACCTAGATAGCATATTCAAAAGCAGAGACATTACTTTGCCGACTAAGGTCCGTCTAGTCAAGGCTATGGTTTTTCCAGTAGTCATGTATGGATGTGAGAGTTGGACTGTGAAGAAAGCTGAGCGCCCAAGAATTGATGCTTTTGAACTGTATTGTTTGAGAAGACTCTTGAGAGTCCCTTGGACTGCAAGGAGATCCAACCAGTCCATTCTGAAGGAGATCAGCCCTGGGATTTCTTTGAAAGGAATGATGCTGAAGCTGAAACTCCAGTACTTTGGCCACCTCATGCGAAGAGTTGACTCATTGGAAAAGACTGATGCTGGGAGGGATTGCGGGCAGGAGGAGAAGGGGACGACCAAGGATGAGATGGCTGGATGGCATCACTGACTCGATGTACATGAATCTGAGTGAACTCCGGGAGATGGTGATGGACAGGGAGGCCTGGCGTGCTGCGATTCATGGGGTCCCAAAGAGTCAGACATGACTGAGCTACTGAACTGAACTGAAGGAAGTAGAAGCCTCTGACAGTAGAGTAAATCTCAGCAGCACCTGAACAAGTAGGACAAAGTAAAGGAAAATCCAGGGGGTAGGAAATAGGGCCAGGGAATTACAGAGAGAAAGACACCAAGATTTTGACCTCTGCACAAAAGCAACAGAAGAGGGAGCATGCTGGAATTGGAAAAGCTTTTCTCCACCAGTCTCACTGTAAAAAGGCGAGGAGGGATCGGGTGGGGACACACACACACACACAAAACCCATAAACTTCCCTGATTTCCCATGGAAATGAGCATGAGGAAAGTATCCAGGGAAAATCTCATACAACATTTATTATAAGAAAAAAATAAGGAGCAAATTAGCATCTTTACAGGCGGGAAAAGCAGGCCAGGATGTGCCCACAAAAGAGACCAAATCATAATCTACCATTTCAAAACAAACCTAACAGACATTAAGCAAATGATTCAAGATGTGAAAGAACATCATAAATCAGAATTACAAAGGCTCAGCATTGAGGTGACAGAACTCAGAAAAGAATTAATTAACTTATTAAGAAGAATTAGGTTAATGAATGCCTTAAAAGTAATAGAAAATGAAAAGGGGAAGTTCTTCATTTTAAAAGAGAAATTAGAGAATTCTCTGGCAGTCCGGTGATTAGGACCCAGTGTTTTCATGGCTGTGGCCCGGGTTCAATCCATGATCAGGGAACTAAGGTACTGAAAGCAGTATGGCTCAGCCAAAAAAAAAAAAAAAAGAGAGAGAGAGAAATTATTTTAAAAATATAAACAAAATGAAGAAATAGATTTAAAAAAAAACAGTGAATCTAATACATAGATCTGTTCCGGCAGCTACAGACTGGGAGCCCGGCTTTCTACCTGTTGTTCCATCTTTGTATATTGTGGCCCCACTCAGGTCTTGTTACATGGCAAGTATAGAATTATTGTTGTTTAGTTGCTCAGTCGTGTTGGACTCTTTTTGCAACCCCATGAACTATAGCCTGCCAAGCTCCTTTGTCCATGGGATTTTCCAGGCAAGAACCCTGGAGTAGGTTGCCATGCCTTTCTCCAGGGGATCTTCCTGACCCAGGGATCAAACCCCGGTCTCCTGCTTGGCAGGAAGATCCATTACCATCTGAGCCACCTGGGAAACACCAAGAATAGAATACCTTTGTTAAATAAATGGTGCTTAACTCCTATGACAACTCCCTTATTCTCCATCTCCAGGACTCAGAGGAGCCTTCAAAGGTAAGAATACCTCTTCCTCCATGGCATTGAGTGAATTTTCTAAAGTCACCTAGGAGAATAAAAAGGGGAGATCTCCCTTTCAGAGATGAAATACCAGGACTCAGGGCATTTTTTCATGTTTTTTCCTTTTTCAGTATTTCTACTTCTCCTGTATCCACTGTGTCCTGGTATGTAAGCAGACTTTTCTATCATGTAAGAAATGTTAAGGATAGAGACATATTCATTTGGCCTAAATCACACATATTAATTCATTCAAAACTTCATTCAGAGGCGATCCTAAGATGGAGGAGGAATAGGATGGGGAGACCACTTTCTTCCCCACAAATTCATCAAAAGAACATTTAAATGTTGAGTAAATTCCACAAAACAACTTCTGAATGCTGGCAGAGGACATCTGGCACCCAGAAAAGCAGCCCATTGTCTTTAAAAGGAGGTAGGAAAAATATAAAAGACAAAAAGAGAGACAAAAGAGGTAGGGATGGAGCTCCATCCCAGGAAGGGAGTCTTAAAAAGAGATAAGTTTACAAACACCAGGAAACACTCTTACTGCTGAGTCTGTGGCAAGTCTTGGAACCACAGAGGGCAACATAACTGGGAGAAAAAATAAATAAATAATTGAAATCCACAGATTATGAGCCCAACAGTAACTCCACCAGAGGAGAAGGAAGCAGCGCAGACGCCTGCATCTGCCACTAGCAAGCGGGGGGCTGGGCAGGGAGGCACGGGCTGCATTGCTAAGAGTAAGGATCAGGCCTGAACGCCCCGAGGGCAATCTGAGGGAACTAACTTGGGCTAGCAAACCAGACTGTGGGATAGCTACCACATGAAAAGCCCTAAGAGCGCCAGGCCCACTTATAGAAGAAAGGACTGAGCAGAGCTACGTGAAAAGCCCTAACCTAAGACACCGCCGGCTCACAGAACTAAAGACTGAACAGAGATAGCCAGAAGCAGACCATCCCCCTCTGGTGACAGGCAGCCAGAGCCGGAAGGGGGGCAATTGCAGTCCCAGAGAGGCATTATCTACCAAACTGCAAGCAGGCTTCTTTGCTAACTAAGAGTTCTTGGGGTTCTGGATGGTCAACATCCGCCTGAGAAGGTGCGCTGGTTGTATACCCAGAAAACCAGCGGCAGGGATGAGGGAGGCGATAAGTCACAGTGACCACGCTCGCCAAACACCTATCATCTGAGCTGCTCAGACCAGGGAAGGGCACAAAACACAGGCCCAACCGAGTCTGAGCCTCTGAGGACTACCTGAATGCCTGAACCTGAGTGGCTTAGACCTGGGAGGTGCATGCAGCCCACGGCTGGCCTCAGATGGTCCCCAGCGACGCAACCTAGAGCCTGAGCAGTGTGGACAGGAAGAGCATACGCGTCATGAGTGGGGGCAGGCCCAGTGAGACTGAGACACTGCGAGGACACACCAGTGTTATTTGCAGCGTCCCTTCCTGCTCTCCGACACAGCACGACTGAATAAGTGAGCTTAAATAAGTGTCCACCACCACCCCCTTGTCTCAGGGCGGAAATCAGACATTGAAGAGACCAGCAAACAGAAACTAAAACAGAGGGTACCATCTTGGAAGTGACAGTGCAATAGATCAAAACCCTGTACTTAATACCGACTACATAGAGTTGACTTATTGGAAAAGACTCTGATGCTAGGAGGGATTAGGGACAGGAGGACAAGGGGACGACAGAGGATGAGATGGCTGGATGGCATCACGAACTCAATGAACGTTAAGTCTGGAGTGAACTCCGGGAGATCGTGATGGACAGGGAGGCCTACCGTGCTGCCATTCATGGGGTCGCGAAGAATCGGACACGACTGGAGTGACTGAACTGAACTGAACATAGGAAGGGGCCTATGCTGCTGCTGCTGTTGCTAAGTCGCTTCAATTGTGTTCAACTCTCCGCAACCCCATAGATGGCAGCCCACCAGGCTCCGCCATCCCTGAGATTCTCCAGGCAGGAACACTGGAGTGGGTTGCCATTTCCTTCTCCAATGCATGAAACGGAAAGGTGAAAATGAAGTCACTCAGTCGTGTCCGACTCTTCCCATCCCCAAGGACTGCAGGCTACCAGGCTCTTCTGTCCATGGGATTTTCCAGGCAAGAGTACTGGAGTGGGTTGCCATTGCCTTCTCCAGGGAAGGGGCCTATAGAACTTGAGAAATATAAGCTGGACCAAGGAACCTGCCGAAAATGACCTGACCCCACACTGCCCACAACACCACCAGAGAAAGTCCGAGATATATTTTTACTATCATTTTTTAACTTTTTAAAAAATTTAAGTCCTCTATTACTCCTTTAATTTTCATTTTTATAACCTACTATTACTTTGCAAAAAAGAGACCCTGTTTTTTAAAGCAAACTTCGTATATATATATATATATTTTTTTAATATTTTTGACTTTTTTCTTTTCTTTAACATTGTATTTTTGAAAATCCAACCTCTACTCTAGATTTTTAATCTTTGCTTTTTGGTATTTCTTATCAATTTTGTACCTTTAAGAACCCAATCTTCAGTACCCATTTTTACTTGAGAGCAAGATTACTGGCTTGACTGCTCTCTCCGCCTTTGGACTCTCCTTTTTCTCCACCATGTCATCTCTATCTCCTCCCTCCCTCTTCTCTTCTCTACCCAACTCTGTGAATCTCTTTTTGTGTTCCAGACAGTGGAGAACACTTAAGGAACTGATTATTGGCTGGAATTGTCTCTCTCCTTTTGATTCCCCCTTTATCCTCTTGGCCACCTGTCTCCTTCCTCTCTCTTCTCTGTATAACTCCGTGAACATTTCTGAGCGGTCCAGACTGTGGAGCATACATAAGGAAATGATTACTGGCTAGCTTGCTCTCTCCTCTTTGATTCCACCTCATCTCATTCAGGTCACCTCAAACTCCCTCCTTCTTCTTCTCTTCTCCATGTAACTCAGTGAACCTCTTTGGGTGTCCCTCACTGTGGAGAAACTGTTCACCTTTAACCTAAATGTTTTATCAATGGTGCTGTATAAATGGAGAAGTCTTGAGGCTACTGTAAAAATAAGACTGAAAACCAGAAGCAGGAGGCTTAAGTACAAATCCTGAGAACACCAGAGAATTCCTGACTCCAGGGAACATTAATCAACAGGAGCTCATCAAACGCCTCCATACCTGCACTGACACCAAGCACCACCCAAGGACCGACAAGTTCCAGAGCAAGATATACCACACAAATTCTCCAGCAACACAGGAACACAGTCCTGAGCTTCAATATACAGGCTTCCCAAAGTCACCCCAAACCCACTGACATCTTATAACTCATTACTGGACACTTCATTGCACTCCAGAGAGAAGAAACCCAGCTCCACCCACCAGAACACCAACACAAGCTACCCTAACCAGGAAACCTTGACAAGCCACCCAACAATCCCACCCACACCAAGGAAACTCCACAATAAAGAGGAACCACAAACTGCCAGAATACAGAGAGGCCACCCCAGACACAGCAATATAAACAGGATGAAGAGACAGAGGAATACCCAGCAGGTAAAGGAACAGGATAAATGCCCACCAAATCAAACAAAAGAGGAAGAGATAGGGAATCTACCTGATAAAGAATTCCAAATAATGATAGTGAAATGATCCAAAATTGTGAAATAAAAACGGAATCACAGATAAATAGCCTGGAGACAAGGACTGAGAAGATGCAAGAAAGGTTTAACAAGGACCTGGAAGAAATAAAAAGAGTCAGTATATAATGAATAATGCAATAAATGAGATCAAAAACACTCTGGAGGGAACAAATAGTAGAATAATGGAGGCAGAAGATAGAATTCGTGAAGTAGAAGATAGAATAGTAGAAATAAATGGATCAGAGAGGAAAAAAGAAAAACGAATTATAAAGAAATGAGGACAATCTCAGAGACCTCCAGGACAATGTTAAATGCCCCAACATTTGAATCATAGGAGTCCCAGAAGACAGAAAGACCATGAGAAAATACTTGAGGAGATAATAGTTGAAAATTTCCCTAAAATGGGGAAGAAAATAATCACCCAAGTCCAAGAAACCCAGAGAGTCCCAAACAGGATAAACCCAGGGCAAAACACCCCAAGACATATATTAATCAAATTAACAAAGATCAAACACAAAGAACAAATATTAAAAGCAGCAAGGGAAAAACAACAACGCACAGGGGATTCCCTTAAGGATAACAGCTGATCTTTCAATAGAAACTCTGCAGGCCAGGAGGGAATGGCAGGACGTACTTAAAGTGATGAAAGAAAATAACCTACAGCCCAGATTACTGTAGCCAGCAAGGATCTCATTCAAATATGAAGGAGAAATCAAAAGCTTTACACACAAGCAAAAGCTGAGAGAATTCAGCACCACCAAACCAGCTCTCCAACAAATGCTAAAGGATCTTCTCTAGACATGAAACACAAAAAAGGTTTATAAACTCGAATCCAAAACAACAAAGTAAATGGCAATGGGATCATACTTATCAATAATTACCTTAAACATAAATGGGTTGAATGCCCCAACCAAAAGACAAAGACTGGCTGAATGGATACAAAAATAAGACCCCTATATATGTTGTCTACAAGAGACCCACCACAAAACAGGGGACACATACAGACTGAAAGTGAAGGGCTGGAAAAAGATATTCCACGCAAATAGAGACCAAAAGAAAGCAGTAGTAGCAATATTCATATCAGATAAAATATATTTTAAAACAAAGGCTGTGAAAAGAGACAGAGATGGATACTACATCATGATCAAAGCATCAATCCAAGAAGAAGATATAACAATTATAAATATATACGCACCCAACATAGGAGCACCACAATATGTAAGACAAATGCTAACAGTATGAAAGAGGAAATTAACAATAACACAATAATAATGGGACACTTTAACACCTCACTCACAGCTATGGATAGATCAACTAAACAGAAAATTAACAAGGAAACACAAACTTTAAATGATACAATAGACCAGTTAGACCTAATTGATATCTATAGGACCTTTCACCCCAAAACAATGAATTTCACCTTTTTCTCAACCGCACACGGAACCTTCTCCAGGATAGATTACAGCCTGGGCCATAAATCCAGCCTTGCATTCCAAGCATCTTTCCTGACCACAATGCAGTAAGATTAGATCTCAATTATAGGAGGAAAACTATTAAAAATTCCAACATATGGAGGCTGAACAACATGCTGCTGAATAACCAACAAATCACAGAAGAAATAAAAAAGAAATCAAAATATGCATAGAAACGAATGATAATGAAAACACAACAACTCAAAACCTATGGGACACTGTAAAAGCAGTGCTAAGGGGAAGGTTCATAGCAATACAGGCATACCTCAAGAAACAAGAAAAAAATCAAATAAATAACCTAACTCTACACCTAAAGCAACTAGAAAAAGAAGAAATGAAGAACTCCATGGTTAGTAGAAGGAAAGAAATCTTAAATATTAGGGCAGAAATAAATGCAAAAGAAACAAAAGAGACCATAGCAAAATCAACAAAGCCAAAAGCTGGTTCTTTGAAAGGATAAATAAAATTGACAAACCATTAGCCAGAGTCATCAAGAAACAAAGGGAGAAAAATCAAATCAAAATTAGAAATGAAAATGGAGAGATCACAACAGACAACACAGAAATACAAAGGATCATAAGAGACTATTATCAGCAATTATATGCCAATAAAATGGACAACTTGGAAGAAATGGACAAATTCTTAGAAAAGTACAACTTTCCAAAACTGAACCAGGAAGAAACAGAAAATCTTAACAGACCCATTACAAGCACAGAAATTGAAACTGTAATCAGAAATCTTTCAGCAAACAAAAGCCCAGGTACAGATGGCTTCACAGCTGAATTCTACCAAAAATTTCAAGACGAGCTAACACCAATCCTACTCAAACTCTTCCAGAAAATTGCAGAGGAAGGTAAACTTCCAAACTCATTCTATGAGGCCACCATCACCTTAACACCAAAACCTGACAAAGATGCCACAAAAAAAGAAAACTATAGGCCAATATCACTGATGAACATAGACACAAAAATCCTTAACAAAATTCTAGCAATCAGAATCCAAAAACACATTAAAAAGATCATATACCATGACCAAGTGGGCTTTATCCCAGGGATGCAAGGATTCTTCAATATCTGCAAATCAATCAATGTAATAACCACATTAACAAATTGAAAAATAAAAGTCATATGATTATCTCAATAGATGCAGAGAAAGCCTTTGACAAAATTCAACATCCATTTATGATAAAAACTCTCCAGAAAGCAGGAATAGAAGGAACATACCTCAACATAATAAAAGCTATATATGACAAACCCACAGGAAACATTAGCCTCAATGGTGAAAAATTGTAAACATTTCCCCTAAAGTCAGGAACAAGACAAGGGTGCCCACTTTCACCACTACTAATCAACATAGTTTTGGAAGTGTTGGTGACAGCAATCAGAGCAGAAAAAGAAATAAAAGGAATCCAAATTGGAAACGAAGAAGTAAAACTCTCACTGTTTACAGATGACATGATACTCTACATAGAAAACCCTAAAGACTCCAACAGAAAATTATTAGAGCTAATCAATGAATATAGTAAAGTTGCAGGATATAAAATCAACACAGAAGTCCCTTGCATTCCTATACACTAATAATGAGAAAATAGAGAAATTAAGGAAACAATTACATTCACCATTGCAATGAAAAGAATAAAATACTTAGGAATGCTGCTGCTGCTGCTGCTAAATCACTTCAGTTGTGTCTGACTCTGTGCGACCCCATAGACGGCAGCCCACCAGGCTCCCCCCCATCCCTGGGATTCTCCAGGCAAGAACACTGGAGTGGGTTGCCATTTCCTTCTCCAATGCATGAAAGTGAAAAGTGAAAGTGAAGTCGCTCAGTCATGTCTGACTCTTAGCAACCCCATGGACTGCAGGCTACCAGGCTCCTCCATCCATGGGATTTTCCAGGCAAGAACACTGGAGTGGGGTGCCTTTGCCTTCTCTGACTTAGGAATACATCTACCTAAAGAAACTAAAGACCTATATATAGAACACTATAAAACACTGGTGAAAGAAATCAAAGAGGACACTAATAGATGGAGAAATATACCATGTTCATGGATCAGAAGAATCAATATAGTGAAAATGAGTATACTACCCAAAGCAATCTATAGATTCAATGCAATCCCTATCAAGCTACCAACAGTATTTTTCACAGAGCTAGAACAAATAATTTCACAATTTGTATGGAAATACAAAAAAAACTCAAATAGCCAAAGCTGTTTTGAGAAAGAAGAATGGAACTGGAGAAATCATCCTGCCAGACTTCAGGCTCTACTACAAAGCCACAGTCATCAAGACAGTATGGTACTGGCACAAAGACAAAATGTAGATCAATGGAACAAAATAGAAAGCCCAGAGATAAATCCACACACCTATGAATACCTTATCTTTGACAAAGGAGGCAAGAATATACAATGGAGAAAAGACAATCTCTTTAATAAGTGGTGCTGGGAAAACTGGTCAACCACTTGTAAAAGAATGAAACTAGAACACTTTCTAACACCACACACAAAAATAAACTCAAAATGGATTAAAGATCTAAATGTAAGAACAGAAACTATAAAACTCCTGAGAGGAGAACATAGGCAAAACACTCTCCAACATAAATTATAGCAGGATCCTCTATGACCCACTTTCCAGAATATTGGAAATAAAAGCAAAAATAAACAGATGAGATCTAATTAAAATTAAAAGCTGCTGCACAACAAAGGAAACTATAAGCAAGGTGAAAAGACAGCCTTCAGAATGGGAGGAAATAATAGCAAATGAAGCAACTGACAAAGAATTAATTTCAAAAATATACAAGCAACTCCTGCAGCTCAATTCCAGAAAAATAAACGACTCAATCAAAAAATGGGCCAAAGAACTAAATAGACATTTCTCCAAAGAAGACATACAGATGGCTAACAAACACATGAAAAGATGCTCAACATCATTCATTCTCAGTTCAGTTCATTTCAGTTCAGTCTCTCAGTCATGTCCGACTCTGCAACCCCATGAATCGCAGCACGCCAGACCTCCCTGTCCATCACCAACTCCTGGAGTGCACTCAGATTCACGTCCATCAAGTCAGTGATGCCATCCAGCCATCTCATCCTCTGTCGTCCCCTTCTCCTCCTGCCCCCAATCCCTCCCAGCATCAGAGTCTTTTCCAATGAATCAACTTTTCGCATGAGGTGGCCAAAGTACTGGAGTTTCAGCTTTAGCATCATTCCTTCCAAAGAAATCCCAGGGCTGATCTCCTTCAGAATGGACTGGTTGGATCTCCTTGCAGTCCAAGGGACTCTCAAAGAGTCTTCTCCAACAACACAGTTCAAAAGCATCAACTCTTCAGCACTCATTATCAGAGAAATGCAAATCAAAACCACAATAAGGTACCATTTCATGCCAGACAGAATGGCTGTGATCCAAAAGTCTACAAGCAATAAATGCTGGAGAGGGTGTGGAGAAAAGGGAACCCTCTTACACTTTTGTTGGGAATGCAAACTAGTACAGCCACTATGGATAACAGTGTGGAGATTCCTTTAAAAACTGGAAATAGAACTGCCTTATGAAATAGAATTGCCTTATGACCCAGCAATCCCACTACTGGGCATACACACCAAGGAAACCAGAATTGAAAGAGACACGTGTGCCCCAATGTTCATTGCAGCACTGCTTATAATAGCCAGGACATGGAAGCAACCTAGATGTCCATCAACAGATGAATGGATAAGAAAGCTGTGGTACATATACACAATGGAGTATTACACAGCCATTAAAAAGAATACATTTGAATCAGTTCTAATGAGGTGGATGAAACTGGAGCCTATTATAGAGTGAAGTAAGCCAGAAAGAAAAACACTAATACAGTATGCTGCTAAGTCACTTCTGTCATGTCCAACTCTGTGCAATATACTAATGCATATATATGGAATTTAGAAAGATGGTAACGATAACTTTGTATTTGAGACAGCAAAAGAGACACAGATGTATAGAACAGTCTTTTGGACTCTGTGGGAGAGGGTGAGGGTGGGACGATTTGGGAGAATGACATTAAAACATGTATAATATCATATATGAAATGAATCACCAGTCCAGGTTTGATGCAGGATACAGGATGCTTGGGGCTGGTGCACTGGGATGACCCAGAGGGTTGGTACGGTGAAGGAGGGGCTTCAGGATGGGGAACATGTGTATACCCATGGTGGATTCATGTTGATGTATGGCAAAACCAATACAATATTGTAAAGTAATTAGCCTCCAATTAAAATAAATTTATATTAAAAAAACTTCATTCAGCAAATAGTTATTAAGCAACAAATAGTTATTTGGCAGTAATGAACAAGACTGAAGATTAGTTTCCTGCTTTCATGGAATTACCATGAGCTGAGAAGGATGTGGCTTCCCAGCTGGTACTAGTGGTAAAGAACCTGCCTGCCAATGCAGGAGATGCAAGAGACACAAATTTGAATCCTTGGTTGGGAAGATACCCTAGAGTAGGGTATGGCAACCCGCTCCAGTATTCTTGCCTGGAGACTCCCTTGGACAGAGGAGCCTGATGGGCTACAGTCCATAGGGTCACACAGAGTTGGACACGACTGAAGCAACTTAGCATGCATGCATGAGCAGGATGTAAACCAATACTGAACAACAGCATGGGCTGTGATAAGCATTGGGAGGGAAGTTAACAAGGTGAGGTAATGTTGGAGGGAATTATTCTTAATAGGAAATTCAGGGAGGACCTCTCTAACTACATGCATAGTCTCAAATCATCTGGAAAGCTGGATAATATTTTTTTCTTAAATATCTATTTATTTGGCTGCACTGGGTCTTAGTTGCAGCATGTGGGATCTTTCATTGCATCATGAAGGATCTTTCATTCCAGCGCAAGGAATCTCTAGTTGTGACACGTGGGCTTTGTTGCTGTGTTGCATGTGAGATCTCATTTCCCTGACCAGGGAAAGCATCCACATCTCCTGAATTGAAAGGCAGATTCATAACTACCGGACCACCAGGAAAGTCCCAGTTGGTTAATATTAAGATATTTAAGTGCTTTCACATGAACCCCAGTTGCTGTTCTACTCTAAGTGCTTCCTTTCCATTACATCATTTTCTTCAAAAGGTACATGGATATAGACATAAGTAGACAAGACATAGACACAAATGATCTTAAGACCATTCCTGATCTTAAGAACTCATAGTTTAGCAGAAGAAACAGACATGTAAACAGTTAAGAAAATACAACATGGCAAAGAGGATACCACCAGCATGAGCAAGGTTTCTGTTCCTCATTAACTCTTCTGCTTTAGCCTTCTGGTGTCCCTGAAAACTCTGTTTACCTGTTTGGGTTTTAGGCTGAAAAATTCTGCCTGTCTCCCTATGCAATCTTAATATTTACTTCTACATTGTTGGCTATATCAAAAGTAACTTGACTTGTATGCTCTGCTAGCTTAATTCCCTCACTGGCAGTAGATTCTAGTATTGGCTTGAGATATACATAACAAAGTACTGGGGAAAATATTTTAAAAACTTGCTTTCTTAAAGAGACCATATTTTTCATGTCAGATTTTTCAAATAAATGCTAAATAAGATGTCTGGCCAGATAATTGAAGCTGGCTGTTATCGCACAAGAGAATGTGTTCAAGTGATAATTGTCATGATTAGAAGCCTGTACTGCATTTCAGTATTACCATTTCCTGTCAGTAATCATGCTAGTCTGGAAAGCAGGCAGTGAACGTTTATTTGGACTGCAGGAATTTTTAAAGACAGATAACACAGGCACAGAATACTCTATGAAAGACACACAGAGTTAAAAGTATTTGAACAGATACATAGGTATTTGAATTATGTCCTGAAGTGGTTAGTGGTTTATATTAGCTTGTCAACTCTTAGATTCATCACAACTCTTTCAGATTCCTCTGAGATACTTTTGACTACTGGGAATTGCTACTTTCCCCTCAAGAATGGGGTCGCCACATTCCAGGTCCTAGCATCGGGGAAAGATAAAAAGACCATTGATGGTTCCCTTTGCCCAATATCCTTCACTTCACATATTACAATGTCTCCAAATAAGGTAGATTTAGCTGTCAATCCTAGCTTTATATGAGGTGGTAAGTGAAGAAAAAAGGGGATTTAAGTCCTCCAAAGGCACCTTCTCTCTGTGTGATTCTTTAATGAGGATGACAGCAGAATTGGTTTCTGGAAATGCTCACAGGCATTAGGTGGAATCAGTACACAGTTCCAATAAGGCTCCCCAGAGAAAAGGAATAAGGTCAGGAAAAAGTCAGCTTCTGAAGATGCACACTCCAAGAAGCAATAATTATTTGGGGGCAGAGGGAGACTTAGAAAACACATAGACGTAAGATGTGTAAGATGTGCCTGTGCTTTTGATTTAATTAAATCACTATATTAATACTCCATGTACACCTTCATGATTGCACTTACCACACTGAAATATAAATTGTTTAGGTATCTGTCTCTTCTGCCTACTCATGAGTTCTTTCTTGTTGTTGTTGTTTATTCACTAAGCCATATCCAACTCTGCAGTCCCAAGGACTGTAGCCTGACAGGCTCCTCTGTCCATGGGATTTCCATGGAGTGGGTTGCCATTTCCTTCTCCAGGGATCTTCCCAACCCAGCGATCGAAACCGTGTCTCCTGCATTGGCCGGTGCGTTCTTTACCATTGAACCACCATGGAAGCCCTCCTTCATGTTGAAATAGACTTTTAGTTATTTTCTCACTCTCAGGATCCAGTACTATGTCGGGCATGTTGAATAAATGAGTGGGAAATATAAGTTAAAAAAGGCAGACATATTAAAATGCAATAGGTATCTGCATGCAGTATGTAAAAAGGGTAGCTGGATTAACATAATGTTATTTAGCATTATTTAGAAATATTGAAGAGTTATTGAATCAGAAGACATGAGAATTCTGAATATGTGTCCACTATAGTAGTGACAAGTATTCATTAGACTATTTCAAAATATGGATGAATTTCTATCAAGCATATGTTGTCTGGATATCCAGATTCTATGCATATCTATTCATTTCTATAGCATCTGTTGAGTACTTGGACTGCAAGGAGATCCAACTAGTCCATTCTGAAGGAGATCAGCCCTGGGATTTCTTTGGAAGGAATGATGCTAAAGCTGAAACTCCAGTACTATGGCCACCTCATGTGAAGAGTTGACTCGTTGGAAAAGACTTTGATGCTGGGAGGGATTGGGGGCAAGAGGAGAAGGGGGACGATGGAGGATGAGATGGCAGGATGGCATCACCAACTTGATGGACATGAGTTTGAGTAGACTCCGGGAGTTGGTGATGGACAGGGAGGTCTGACGTGCTGCGATTCATGGGGTCGCAAAGAGTCAGACACAACTGAGCGACTGAACTGAAATGAACTGATATATGTGAGGTACTAAGACAGAAATTGGGACTACAAAGACATATATTTCTGTTCTAAATCTTTACTATTTCCTTTCTTCTGCTAATTTTGGACTAAGTTCTTTTCTCTAGTTCTTTAAGGTATAGAGTTAGGTTGCTTTGGGGGAATCTTTCTTGCTCCTTAATATAGAGAAACAATAAACTTGGTGACTTATATGAGCAGAACTTAGCATGGAAGGAGTATGTGGCTCCAGAGAGATAAGGTTCTAAAGATCTTTATAGAGTATGAAGACATTTTTACAATATACTCCATGAAATAGGAAGTCAGAGTCTATTAAGTACCACAGATTGTGTGGCTTAAACAACACAAATTTTTTGTGTCACAAATCTGAAGACTAGAAGTTCAAGGTCAATATTTTGGAAGTGTTGTTTCTTCAAAGACCTCTCTCCTTGGCTTACAGATGGCCATCTTTTCCCTGTGTCTTCACATAGTCTTTCGGTTGTACATGTTTGTATCCTAATCTTTTCTGCTTATCAGGACACAGTCATCTAGGATTAGAGCGCACCCTAATGACGTCTTTTTAAGTTAATTACCTTTGTAAAGATCCTGTCTCCAAATATAGTTGGGGGTTTGGCCTTCAATTTATGAATTTCAACAATTGCTGTTTAGTCACTAAGTCATGTCTGAATCTTTTTCATGGGATTTCCCAGGCAAGAATGCTGGAGTGGGTTGCCATTTCCTTCTCAAGGGGATCTTCCTGACCCAGAGATCTAACTGGAGTCTCCTGCATTGGCAGGCGGATTCTTTACCACTGGACCACCAGGGAAGCCTGAATTTCAGTAGTTATTCAGTCTCTAAGTCATGTCCCACTCTTTGCAGTACTATAGACTGAAACACACCAGGCTTTTCTGTCCTTCACTATCTCCCGGAGTTTGCTCAGACTCATGTCCATTGAGTCAGCGATGCTATCAACCATCTCATCCTTTGCTGCCCTCTCCTCCTTTTGCCTTCAATCTTTCCCAGCATCAGGGTCTTTTCTAATGAGCTGGCTATTCACATCAGGTGGCTGAACTACTGAAGCTTCAGCTTCAGCATCATCCTTCCAATGAATATTCAGGGTTAATTTCCTTTAGGATTGACTGGCTTGATCTCCTTTCTATCCAAGGGACTTGGAAGAGTCTCCAACATGACAATTCAAAAGCATTAATTCTTTAGTGCTCAGCCTTCTTTATGGTCCAATTCTCATGTCCATACATGACTCTGGAAAAACCATAGCTTTGGCTATATGGACCTTTGTTGGCAAAGTGATTTCTTTGCTTTTTAATATGCTGTCTAGGTTTGCCATAGCTTTCCTTCCAGGCAGCAACTGTCTTTTAATTTCATGGCAGTAGTCATCATTAGCAATGATTTTGGAACCCAAGAAAATTAAACCATCACTGCTTCCACTTTTTCCCCTTCTATTTGACATGAAGTGATGGGACCTGATGCCATGATCTTAGTTTTTTGAATGTTGAAATTTAAACCAGCTTTTTCACTCTCCTCTTTCACTTTCATCAAGAGGTTCTTTAGTTCCTCTTTGCTTTCTGCCATTAGAGTTATATCATCTGTGTATCTCAGGTCATTGATATTTCTCCCTGAAATCTTGATTCCAGCTTGTGCTTCATCCATCCTGGCATTTCACATGATGTATTCTGCATATAAGCTAAATAAACAGGGTGACAATATACAGCCTCGTTACACCTTTTCCAATTTTGAGCCAGTCAATTGTTTCATTTAAGGTTCTAATTGTTGCCTCTTGACCTGCATACAGGGTTCTCAGGAGATAGGTAAGGTGGTCTGGTATTCCCATTTCTTTAAGAATTTTCCACAGTTTGTTGCAATCCACACAGTCAAAGGCTTTAGCATAATAAAGGAAAGCAGAAGTAAATGTTTTTCTAGAGCTCTCTTGCTTTCTCTATGATCCAACAAACGTAGGTAATTTGATGTCTGGTTCCTCTGCCTTTTCTAAACTCAGCTTACACATCTTGAAGTTCTTGGTTCACATATTGCTGAAGCTTCTCTTGAAGAATTTTGAGCATAACTTAACTAGCCAAGAGAATACACCGGTCAGAGCAAACACCCTCTTCCAGCAACACAAGAGAAGACTCTACACATGGACATCACCAAATGGTCAATACCAAAATCAGACTGCTTATATTCTTTGCAGCCAAAGATGGAGAAGCTCTATATCATCAGCAAAAACAAGACCGGGAGCTGACTGTGGTTCAGGTCATGAGCTCCTTATTGCCAAATTAAGACTTAAATTGAAGAAAGTAGGGAAAGCTACAAGACCACTCAGGTATGACCTACATCAAACCCCTTACAATTATACAGTGGAAGTGACAACTAGACTCAAGGGATTAGATCTGATAGACAAGAGTGCCTGAAGAACTATGGATGGAGGTTCATGACATTGTACAGGACACAGTGATCAAGCCATCCCCAAGAAAAAGAAAGGCAAAAAGGCAAAATGGTTGTCCAAGGAGGCCTTATAAATAGCTGAGAAAAGAAGAGACACAAAGGGCAAAGGAGAAAAGGAAAGAGATACCCATTTGAATGCAGAGTTCCAAGGAATAGCAAAGAGAGATGAGAAAACCTTCTTCAGTGATCAATGCAAAGAAACAGAGGAAAACAATAGAATGGGAAAGACTAGAGATCTCTTTAAGAAAAGTAGAGATACCAAAGGAACATTTCATGCAAAGAGGGGCTCAATAAAGGACAGAAATGGTATGGACCTAACAGAAGCAGGAGATATTAAGAAGGGGTGGCAAGAATACTATACAAGAATATACACAGAAGAATTCAGGAGAACTATACAAAAGGAATATATACAGAAGAACTATACAAAAAGATCTTCATGACCCAGATAACCATGATGGTGTGATCACTCATCTAGAGCCAGACATCCTGGAATGCAAAGTCAAGTGGGCCTTAGCAAGCATCACTACAAACAAAGCTAGAGGAGGTGATGGAATTCCAGTGGAGCTATTTCAAATCCTAAAAGATGATGCTGTGAAAGTGCTGCACTCAATATGCCAGCAAATCTGGAAAACTCAGCAGTTGCCACAGGACTGGAGAAGGTCAGTTTTATTCCAATCCCAAAGAAAGGCAATGCCAAAGAATGCTCAAACTACTGCACAATTCCACTCATTTCACACTAGCAAAGTAATGCTCAAAATTCTCCAAGCCAGGCTTCAACAGTATATTAACTGTGAACTTCCATATGTTCAAACTGGATTTAGAAAAGGCAGAGGAACCAGAGCTTAAATTGCCATCATCTGTTATGTCATCAAAAAAGCAAGAGAGTTCCAGAAAAACATCTACTTCTTTACTGATTACGTCAAAGCCTTTGACTGTGTAGATCACAACAAACTGTGGAAAATTCTTCAAGACATGGGAATACCAGACCACTTTACCTGCCTTCTAAGAAATCTGTATGCAGGTCAAGAAGCAAGATGTAGAACCGGATATGGAACAACAGACTGGTTCTGAAACAGGTAAGGAATACGTCAAGGTTGTATATTGTTACCCTGCTTACTTAATTTACATGCAGAGTACATCATGTGAAATGCCAGGTTGGATGAAGCACAAGCTGGAATCAAGATTGCCAGGAGAAATGTCAATAACATCAGATATGCTGCTGACACCAACCTTTTGGTAGAAAGTGAAGAGGAACTAAAGAGCCTCTTGATGAAAGTGAAAGAGGAGAGTGAAAAAGTTGGCTTAAAACTCAACATTTAAAAAACTAAGATCATGGCATCAGGTCCCATCACTTTGTGGCAAATAGATGGGGAAACAATGGAAACAGTGAAAGACTTTATTTTGGGGGAGGGGACTTCAAAATCACTGCAGATGGTGATTGCAGCCATGAAATTAAAAGACGCTTGCTCCTTGGAAGAAAAGCTCCGACCAACCTAGATAGCATATTAAAAAGTAGGAAGTTTACCTTGCTGACAAAGTCCATCTAGTCAAAGCTATGGTTTTTCCAGTAGTCATGTATGGATGTGAGAGTTGGACTATAAAGAAAGCTGAGTGCTGAAGAATTGATGCTTTTGAGCTGTGGTGTTTGAGAAGACTCTTGAGAGTCCCTTAGGCTCATGGAGATCAAACCAGTCAATCATAAAGGAAACCAGTCTTGAATATTCATTGGAAGGACTGTTGCTAAAGTTGAAGCTCCAATACTTTGGCCACCTGATGGGAAGAACTGACTCATTTGAAAAGACCCCGATGCTGGGAAAGATTGGTGGCAGGAGGAGAAGGGGACAACAGAGGATAAGATGGTTGTATGACATCAGTGACGCAATGGACATGAGTTTGAGGAAGCTCCAGAAGTTGATGATGGACAGGGAAGCCTGTGGGCTACAGTCCATGGGGTTGCAAAGAGTTGGACACAACTGAGCAACTGAACTTACTAGCATGCAAAATGAGTGCAATTGTTCAGTAGTTTAAACATTCTTTGGCATTGCCTTTCTTTAGGATTAGAATAAAAACTGACCTTTTCTGGATCCTGAGGCCACTGCTGAGTTTTCCAAATTTGCTGACATATTGAGTGCAGCACTTTAACAAGCATCATCTTTTAGTATTTGAAATAGTTAAGCTGGAGTTCCATCACCTCCAGTAGCTTTGTTCTTAGTAATGCTTCCTAAGACCCATTTGACTTCAGACTCCAGAATGTCTGACTCTAGGTGAGAGATCACATCATCGTGTTTATCTAGATAATTAAGGCCTTTCTTATATAGTTGTGTGTATTCTTGCCACCTCTTTTTAATCTCTTTTGGTTCTGTTATATCCTTCTCATTTCTATCGTTTATCATGCCCATCCTACATGAAGTGTTCCTTGATATCTCCAATTTTCTTGAAGAGATCTCTAGTCTTTCCAGTTCTATTGTTTTCCTCTACTTCTTTGCATTGTTCATTTAAGAAGGTCTTCTTATCTCTCCTTGCTATTCTCTGAAACTCTGCATTCAGCTGGGCATATTTTTCCCTTTCTCCCTTTCTTTTCAGTTCTCTTCTTTCCTCAGCTATTTGTAAAGCCTCCCCAATCACTTTGCTTTCTTGCATTTCTTTTTCTTTGGAATGTTTTTCGTCACTGCCTCTTGTACAGTGTTCTGAACCTCTGTCCATAGTTCTTCAGGCACTCTGTCTACTGGATCTAATCCCTTGAATGTTTTTGTCACCTCCACTGTATAATCACACCAGATTTTATTGAGGTCATACCTGAATGACCTGATAGTTTTCCCTAGTTTATTTAAGCTTGAATTTTGCAATAAGGAGCTGATGATCTGAGTCACAGTCAGCTCCTGGTCTTGTTTTTACTGACTGTATCGAGCTTCTCCATCTTTGGCTACAAAGAATATAATCAATCTGATTTCAGTATTGACCATTTGGTGATGTCTATGTGTAGAGATGTCTCTTGTATTGTTGGGAAAAGGTGTTTGCTATGACCAGTGTGTTCTCTTGACAAAACTCTATTAGTCTTTGCCCTGCTTCATTTTTTTACTCCAAGGCCAAACTTGCCTGTTACTCCAGGTATCTCTTGACTTCCTACTTTTGCATTCCAATTCCCTAAAATGAAAAGCACATTTTGTGTGTGTTTGTGTTAGTTCTAGAAAGTCTTGAAAGTTGTCCTAGAACCAGTCAATTTCAGCTTCTTCAGCATTAGTGGTTGGTGCATAGACTTGTATTACTGAGATGTTGACTGGTTTGCCTTGGAAATGAACTGAGATCATTCTATCATTTTTGAAGTTGCACCCAAGTACTGCATTTCAGACTCTTTTGTTGACTATGAGGGCTACTCCATTTCTTCTAAGGGGTTTTTGCCCACAATAGTAGATATAATGATCATCTGATCACCAGCAGATACATCCACAACTGATCGTTTCCACTTGGGCCCTTTGGCTTCCTACTTTCTGGAGCTATTAATAATTGCCCTCTGCTCTTCCCCAGTAGCATATTGGACACCTTCTAATTTGGGGAAGGGCTCATCTTCTGGTGTCATATATTTTTGCCTTTTCATAATTCATGGGGTTCTCTCAGCATGAATACCACAGTGGTTTGCCATTCCCTCCTCCAGCGGACCACGTTTTATGAGAACTCTCCACTGACCTGTCCATCTTGGGTCACTCATAGTTTCATTGAGTTTCACAAGCCCCTTCACCACAATAAGGCTGTGATCCATGAATGGGGATTTTCGGGGGGGAGGTTGCAATTCAGCCCATAACAAGGTTAGATATACATTTAGGTTATCCAGACAGGAGGGTGGATGACAGGCTTGATTGGTGCAGGACTTGGGACAGGAAGACCCTTTGGAAGACAATCACAATAATCTGTGTGAGTGATGACCAGAGCCTGAGCTAGAAAGAGGACAGTGTATTGAAGTGAGATGCTAAAAGCTTTATCAGGAAGAAAGGGCTTGCAGGATAGAATTCAAACTCCTCAGTATAGTCTGTAGAGCCTTTGACAATTCAGCCCTGAGCCCTCAACACAGCTGAATGTTCTGCTCACCATCAGGCATGCTACCCTCTAGGCGTAAAGACCTTCTCAAAGTCTCTGATCACTTTTTCTCCAGGTCAAGTCGGTGTGCCTGATCTTCCCTCTTCAGGAAACATTCTTTTCCCTTTTCTTAGTCAGCTGGACATCTATTCAGACAGAGGTAGCCCAGTGTTATCTTCCCCATGAAACTCCAACTTTCTCTGGCAGTGAATCACTTCCTCCTCCAGACACTCTGTGCATAAACTCTCTCACATGGTGCTCTGATTCTTTTATATTTTACAGCTTGTCACCCCCACTAAACTGTAAACTCCTTTTGAGCTAGGATTTGTTCTCTTTGTTTCCCCAGAGGCTGACATGGTGATCGGCAAATGGAAATTGTGACGGTATCTGATGAATGTATGAGAATACCACTGATATCCTACGAGGTGAGGCCTTGCCTGTCATTCCTCTGTAATATCTCTTTTTAGCTAAAACACTAGGAAGAGACTAAAGCAAGAAAGTCAGACTTCCCATATTTGGGGCTTAATAACTCTTATAAAAAGAAGCAAGATATTTTCACGAACCAGCAAAGAAAATTCCAAGGGAAAAGCCAGGCAAATCAGCAGATTTGCCACCATTTTAATCCTTCTTCTAAATCACTTCCAGTATAATTTTAAAGGACAAAATACCACTGTCTTCATGTCTTTTTCTATTGAAGAACTTCAGGAGTGACTGCCATTGCCTATCTGGTTAAATCCAAGTTTCCCAGTCTGGTTTTGAAGATTTTCCACAGCCTGGCTGTGTTTCACCCTAGCCAATCCACTGTCCACCCAACAGTCAGAATTAACTTCCTGAAACACAGATAAGATTATTACTCTCACACTCAAAAATACTTTAAGGCTCCTCATGACCACAGATAAATTTCACATTCCTCACAGAAGCTTTCTACTATTTAGCCCTGATCTTGTGTTTTCTGTAACATCTAGTTTTCTATATAACATCTAGTTTTCTATCTCCAGCTCTTACCTTTCTCCTGAATTCCAGATTAATATGCACCACTGCCTAATCAGTATTTCAACTTACATGTCTAATAGACATCCAAAACATAGTATGCCCAACTCTTGATTTCTCTCCTTTAAATATGCAACTATCACATCCTTCCTTACCTCAGCAAATGGTCTCTAAGTCGAGAAAGACCTTAGAGTTATCTTGGACGCTTGTCATCTAATCTACTGGCAAATTTTGCTAGTTCTGCATTCAGAAAATATTCAGAATATCACTACTGTCCACAACTCTTTCAGTGCTCTTTCACTCTGATCTAAGCCACCATCATCGCACTTGAGTTATTTCAGTAGTCCCTTAACTGGTCCCTCTGCGTATATGTTTGTTCCCCACCCTCTTTCAAACCCTCAAGGCTGTGTATTATATTATTACATTCATATGATAGTCCTGAATAGTTATGCTTTTTAAAGCATAACTCTGATTATATGCCTTCTCTACTCAAAACCCTCCGATAGCTTTCCACCTCCTTTAGGAGGCAATCCAGTCATTAATATAGCCTACAAAATATTATGTCATCTGTCCCACCCCTCCCTCTCTGAACTCATCTTCTTCCACACTTCCTCTTGCTGAATCAGCTATTGAATTTCAAGCATCCTTGTGATCCCTCAAGGATACAAATTGCACTGTTGCTTCCATACCTTTATACTTAATATTCCTTCACCTGGAATTTTTTCTCCTCTAGGCAGCCACAGGCACCCTCACTTCCTTCAGATCTCTTCAAATTCTACTTTATCAGAAAGGCCTTCCTGACTCCTTTATATAAATCAACAACCCTTCCCATCATTTTCTAACTTCTCCCTTGCATATTGTTCTTCACAGCATTTATCACCACCAAATTGTGCATTTGTTAATGTGTTTTTATCTGCCTCCTTCAACTTGAATACAAGCTTCTTTAGAGAAGGCGGTTTGTTTTCTTTACTGACATATTTCCCAGGACCTAGACCAGTGCACAGCATATTGTAAGCATTCAATTTATAATGAATGAATGAATAATTGCCCCTCTTTAGAGTGAAAGCTCCTGTGGCCAGAGACTAGCTCTCACAAATTATATATTCCCTTTAACACCTAGCTTAGTACCTTGAATATGATAAAAGTTCAAAGTGATAATCAAATTGAAGTGCATCTTATTTCTCTCTGCTTCTCAAAGATGCTCACTGTTCCTTTTTGACAAGTTTCCATACTCTACCTGCTTCCTTCCCTCCTTTGTTGAAGCTCCCTTCTGGTGGAAGCCTCACTTCCTACAATTTCTCTCTTTAATGTCCTCTTTCCTGCACACATGTAAAGTCGCTTCAGTCATGTGGGATTCTTTGCAACCCACTGGACTATAGCCTGCTAGGCTCCCTCTGTCCTTGGAATTCTCCAGGCAAGATTACTGGAATGGGTTGCCATGGCCTCCTCCAGGGAATCTTCCCAACCCAGGGATTGAACCTGCATGTCATGTGTCTTCTGCATTGGCTGGTGGGTTCTTTACCACTAACGCCACTTGGGAAGACCCCCCTTTTCCTGTCTATATTCTGTTAAAACTTTGGTCTCTGGTCATCCAGGAAACTTCATATTACAACTATAATTTCTCAACTCTTAGAGGCTACAAAGACTATTTCCTATATTACAGCACCCTAGAATATCATTTATTCTCTGCTTCATGGAAATTCAGCCTTGCTTTCCCGATAATACTGAAGTGACACTATGGCAAAGATCATGTTGTACTTCCAAATCTTTGAAAACAGCTAGTACAAGGCTCTACTCATGATAAGTGATTAAACTATATGAACTGATCCAGAATAGTATTTCCACTTGCATACAAGACAGCATCACTTAGATATCTAGTAGGGATCTTATTCTGAGACAGAATTCCTGATTTTAGCACTCATACATATTCCTTTGTCACACCCCACCCACCTGTTACAGTAGGTATTCAGTTTTTTAAGCTCAGAGTCTAGGAATCATTTTTTAATTAAACTTTAATCTGAGATCATAGATTCATAAGCAGTTGTAAGAAATAATATGGAGATTCCACATATCCTTTACTCAGTTTCCTCCAGTGGAAAATTATATGCAAAATGATAGCATACTCTTGACAGTTCCTCAAATGATTAAACAAAGAGTTACCATATAACCCAGCAATGACACCTCTGAATATTAAGAGAACTGAAAACTTATGTACACATAAAAATGTGTACACAAATGTTTATAGCAGCATTATTCATAGTACTCAAAAGCAGAAACAACCCAAATGTCTATCAGCAGATGGCTAGGTAAACAATATGTGGTATATCTGTGTAGGGAATATTATTCAGGCCTAAAAAGGAATGAACTACTAACATATGCTACAACTTGGGTAAACCTTGAAAACATGGTGCAAAGTGAAAACAGTCAGATCCAAAAGTCATATTATAGTATTCCATTCATATGAAAGTCCTGAATAGAAAAATCTTTAGAGACAGAAAGTAGTGTAGTAGATAGGGTAGAATGAGCAAGAAGAGGAGATGGAAAAGTTGAAGAGAGGTAATGTGGCCAGATGATTTAGGGATTTCTAGGCTCTTTAAGCAGAGAAGGCGATGGCACCCCACTCCAGTACTCTTGCTTGGAAAATCCCATGGACAGAGGGGCCTGGTAGGCTGCAGTCCATGGGGTCGCTAGGAGTTGGACATGACTGAGCGACTTCACTTTCACTTTTCACTTTCATGCATTGGAGAAAGAAATGGCAACCCACTCCAGTGTTCTCGCTTGGAGAATCTCAGGGACAGGGGAGCCTGGTGGGCTGCCGTCTATAGGGTCGCACCTGGGTCAGGAAGATCCCCTGGAGGAGGGCATTGGCAAGCACCTGGAGAATCCTATGGACAGAGAAGCCTGGCAGGCTACAGTCCATAGGGCCACAAAGGGTTGGACTCAATTGAAGCAACTTAGCATGCAGAGGCTATTTAAAGACTTACACATTTTTCTCTGAGTGAGATAACAAGGCCTGGAGGGTTTTGAGCATAATTTGACTTTTAAAAGTCACTTTGTCAGACTTAGGGAACAAACTAACGGCCGCCTGCACAAATTTAAAATGGATAACCAACAAGCACCTACTGTACAGCACATGGAACTCTGCTCAATATTATGTGGCAGCCTGGATGGGAGAGAGTCTGGGGGAGAATGGATGCATGTATATATATGGATGAGTTCCTCCACTGTTCACCTGAAACTATCACGTTATTAATCGGCTATACCCCAATCAAAATAAAAAGCTTATTTAAAAAGTCACTCTGGCTGCTGTATGGAGTAAAACCCAGAGGATGAAAAGAGGGAGAGCAAGGTGATTAGTGAAGTAAAGTAAGTAAACTCGCTCAGTCGTGTCCGACTCTTTGTGCCTGCCACGCTCCTCAGTCCATGAGATTATCCAGGCAAGAATACTGGAGTAGGTTGCCATTTCCTTCTCTGATTAGTGAAGAAGCTATTCTAAAAATCACGATAATGGTGGTTTGGAATAGGCATTAACCTTGTAGGTGTTGTGAACTGATTGATCAGGACATGCTTTAAAGGTAGAGCCAGAGAATTTGTTGGTGAGGTCAACGTAGAATAAGAGAAAAGTCAAGGATGACTCGAAGATTTTGTGTCTGAACTGGACAGATGGAGTGGGCATTCACTGAGATGGGGAAGCATGCAAAAGAAGGTTTTGACCAGAGAATTACATAAGGAATTTGGTTTTGGACACAATGTTATATTGAGTTGGCTGTTAACTACTAGTCTTGTTGGGGCTCTAATTAGGGAGTTATCCAATGTGTAGACTGCCTTTTGGTTGGATGATATCACTGACGGCAATGGCCTAGAGCACTCTCTAGAAAGAACGAAGAGGTCAAAGACACCAAGGCACTCCAAAATGAAGAGGCCTGAAAGATGACAAGCTCACATTCCCTACCTTAATCATCACCTGGCCCTTCTCTGAATCTTTAACCTCACTCTCCAGTCACATAGGCTACTCAGTTTTTGAAAAACACCAAGTCCTTTCCTGTCTCACCGTCTTTGCTGTGCTTCCACTAGGCATGTTTTCACCCAGGCTCTAATTCTGTTCCTCTGCCCGTTATCACAACTTCGGCCAAATTGTAACCCTGAATTTTCTCTAAACTCCGTAATTAAAAGCACCAATCTGGCATCGCCTCACTCCATGACCCACACACTGACCACGTTACGGCTCTTACTATAATCTCAAATTATTTCACTTGCTTTTTGTCTAGAAACCCATCCTACCTTAATTTAACAAATGCTTGGCCTTTTGGCTAAGATCATAGTGGTGGCTCAGACGAAAGCGTCTGTCTACAATGTGGGAGACCTGGGTTCGATCCCTGGGTCGGGAAGTTCCCTGGAGAAGGAAACGGCAACCCACTCCAGTACTCTTGCCTAGAAAATCCCATGGACTGAGGAGCCTGGTGTCCATAGGGTCGCAAAGAGTTGGACACGACTGAGAGACTTTCCTTTTCCTTTTTTCCTTACTATACTCCAAATATAAACTCAGCTGTTCCTCCTTGTATGTGATTTTCTGGAGAGCAGGAGCCTCAGTATCTTGTCCTCCACCGCACCTCCAATACAAATGACACGGCCTCAGCCAATCAATTCTTGAGTTTTCAGTATTTGTTAATGGAACGGATCGCAAGGGTGGCTCAGCCGTAAGGGATCAGGCAGCAATGCCGAGACTTGTAGGAGACGCGGGTTCCATCCCTGAGTTGGAAAGATACCCTGGAGAAGGAAATGGCAACTCACTCCAGTATTCTTGCCTGGGAAATCCCATGGATCGAGGAGCCTGGTGGGCTGCAGCCCACGGGGGTCGCAAGAGTCGGACAGGACTGAGGGATTAAACAACTTCCTGCCGCTCCACCCACGCCCACAGTAGCCAGGAGGGACGGAGGGACGAGCGAGGGAGGATCTCACGCATGCGCTATTGTTCTCTGAGCGCTTGCGTCTGAACCCCGCCCCTTTCTTTGACTGGTTTAGCCACGGCACTTGCGCAGTTCAGGACTGTTGTTCCTTTGTCGGCGCTATCAATAAAGTTTTAGCGAGCGCACACTTTCCTTTTCCTTGGCAAGATGGCGGAGTACGACTTGACCACTCGCATCGCGCACTTTTTAGATCGGCATTTAGTCTTTCCGTTGCTTGAGTTTCTCTCCGTCAAAGAGGTAAGGGTTTTTTTTGAGCGCGCGGAAGGCATGGGAGTGCGTGAGATGCGAGGTAAGGCCAAAAAGCAGTGGCGGTAGCCTTAGGCCTGACACGTGGGAGACGGCCGCGAGTTTGGTCTTGAGACGAGCTGTAAGGACCTACTAGTTGTTTAGCGTCAGCCCTGTTGATTAGCTACGCGGAATTCTGCCGTGAGCAGGGGTAAGGTGACAATACGAAACTCAGGGGCGAAAGGGAGTGATCTCTGCTTCACTTCTTGAGGTGCCGGTGCCGTAGGGACTTCCGCGTCATCCCTCTCGGAAGTTGACGATTGGCTGGCTCTGCTGTAGTAATGCTTGACTAGCTGGCTTCTAAAAGCAAAAAAAATTAATTTTTTTTTCGGGCACTGTAGGAAGGGTGGCTTTAGCTCTGTGCTTTTCCTTGCCGGATGGTTTGGAATGATTTTCTTACACCTAAATATCTAGTCCCTTAGTTTCCGTAAAGTTATGAGTTCTTTGCGAGGAGTTTAGTGTTTCTGTAGATAGCCACTTGCTAGAAGCATCGCATGTTTGTTCGATGGGAAGGGGGACCCAAAAATAACAAACCAGCAGTTTTTATCTTGAAAGTTGGTTTTCAGCGTATAGATGTGCGGACTTCGAGTGATTGGTCGCTAATGTTCATTTAGCTATTCAAGATACCTTGAAAAAGTATTTGGTTCTGGACCTCATTTAAAAACATGTCTCAGCCCTAAAAGTTTGAAAATCTTAGGCTTAGTTACACTTTCGTTTAATGGGAGATTGGTCCATTATAGTAGTTACAATAAAGCGATTATTGCTGTGAGGAAAGAATTAGAATATAAACCAGAAAAAATCGACGCGTTCTGTTTCCAGAAGCAGATTAAAACTCGAGTCTACTTAGGGCTCTCTAGATATGGGGAGTAGATTTTGTGTGTCTGAACAGCAAAAAATTAAAAAGCCCTACAAATAAACATTAAATTGTTCTGATAAGTTTTCAAATTTTCCCATGGTGCATTGGACAGGTATAACCCTCAAATTCGTATGAACCTTTTCTAAAAACCTACAGACAACTCTAGAGTTGTTGAAATTAGAGAACAGCCAAGTTTATTTTCAATACTGTTCCAAAATGTCTTGCCATATAAAACTTTGTTCCATCTTGGTTTTTCTTTTATAGGATGTACTTAATCTATATTATAGAGCTTGAATAAAACAGTTTAGTTTGCCATCTGTTGTCTTTTTGGATAATTGAGGAAGATTCATCAAAGATCAAGGAATAGAAAAATATCAGACTAGCCAGACTTCTTATTTAATGGTCTTTACACTTTGGTTTCTCAAGGCAGACAGATGAAAGAGAGGAATACATAAGTGTAAATTAGTTTTTCCTTGGGCAAGACCAAAACTGAACAGCTGAGAATCAGTGGGAAATAACAGCTCAAAGCATGTTTTCTTGGAGAGAATATTGGTAATTTGGCTGTAATACTTCGAGAGGCAGAAGATGCTGGAATATTTATTTATCAGCCATTAAGTATAGGATTACCATGGAATTATAAGAAATCCAAGATAAAATCTCATCACTAAAAACTTACTTTTGGTGGAGAAAGGTCTGTAATTATAAGTCCAAGAGTAATAAATGTCAGAGAAGTACTAATGGAGTGTTATCAAAATTGAATAGGTACTATTCTGTGGGCAAAAAGGATTTTGAGGAGGGGAGTCTTTGAGTTTTATAGGCTAGATGGTGAGGATAGATAGTGATGATGAGGTTATTAATTAAATATGTTTATAGTATGTTGGAGAATATAAGCTCCATGAGAGCAGGAACTGTGTTTTCTCCCTTGTGTTCTCAGTAAAGAGAGTCTGGTATAAAGGCTTTTCATGATTATTTAATAAATGTGTGAATACTTATTTGAAGCTTGATGTTCTTTATTCTCAAATGAAGTAGAAGGCCAGATAATTTTTAAGAGCCTGGGGAATGAATTGAGACCTGGACTAGGATCCTGTCTCTGTCAGTACTCTGGTGCACTTGGGAGCTCTTTCCCATCTTGACTAAACCTTTTTTCATGCATCAAGTGTTGGTACTACCACCACCCTCATGGGGTAAGTTAGAAAAATTCATGAACTAGTGTGTATAAAGAATTTAGCCTTCTGGTACAGAGTAACTACTCCAAAGTTTTCGTATAGGAGGCTGCTGCTGCTGCTAAGTCGCTTCAGTCATGGCTAGGCCGTCCTATATGAGAGGGGAGTGAGGCATTCAGTTGGGGTTTTGAGGAGTGAGGTCAAGCATGGAAATGGTGACTGAAGAAACTGACCAAAGACAAGTGCAAGGATTGGTGAGTGTGAAGAGCCTTTGATTGGAGATCTTACGTTTATAAGTGGTCGTTCTTGGAATGAGAGAAACAGGTTATTTGAGTAGTGTAGACAATGTGGTGGATAAATGCCATCTCAAGATCGATGAAAAAGAATTGCTGATTTGAGAAAAGCAGAGATTTGATTGAATAACATTATTACCTCGTTCTGAAATATTTTATAATTAACCTTAGCCAGAACATAGAAAAGAGATAAATCTTTTCAGTGCTAGCAATTGACATTGAATTCTATTTGGTTGGAGAAAATGAATGGAATAAATGGTAACTACTATAGAGAAGAGCTTTAAAATAGCCAAAACCTGGTGGGCTACAGTCAGTCCATGGGGCCACAAAGAGTCAGACACGACTGAGCACACATTAAAGAGAAGAGCTTGGAAATAGCAAAACTATCCAAACTAACGTGGAAAGTGACAGTCAAAAACTGTAAAAATTAGAACAGGGGGTGTGTTGAGGGTGATCAAGCATTTCAGAAACAGTGGTGGAAGAGGTGATGAATTTAAGTTAGAAATGTTAGAGATGAGGTACTGGATGAAGGCTGTTATAATTTGCAGGATAAAGAAGCTTTAAGGCTTGAGTTTTTGAAGAATCATCAGTGTAGATGTTGGATTTGTAGAGGATGATAGCAGGAAGAGGTGTTGAAAGATTTTTAGTTTATTAATAAGTAGGAGTTGTTTTCAAGAGGTAGATAGACTGAATTGGCCGACTGTATCATGTGAACCAAATACAGCCCTCTCTGCCTGTTTTGTATGGTGTGAGCTAAAAGAAATTTAACAGATGAGCATTTGCAGCTGTTCTCAACTATGGAACACTAACTGTACACCAGTTGAGTGAAATTCTTCCTGTCTGGAAAGAATTCCATTCTTCTTATTAGAACTGTGTTATAAAATTTTTATTCTATTTTTAATTTCAAAAAGAAAATTGTAACTTTTCTTTCTTACGGTACTTATATATAGTATTCTTGATTTTCGCGTTTTGGCTCACAAAATTTAAAATGTTTACTATCTTTTCTTTACAGAAAAAGTGTGTGCCTATAAGGTAAAATTTAGAAAGAATGATGTAAGTGGGTGTAGATTTAAGAAGGGTCCATTGAGGTCTGACACAGAGCAACAATGCTTTGGATCTACAGTTGGGAGAAACATTACAAATTAAAGGCTATTGATGAAGTGATGAGGAGAGGTGGAAAGGAAACTTTGTTGTTGTTGTTGTTTTAAGTAAACTTCTTACCCAGTATAAATACATACAGAAAAATGAGCAAATAAAATGCTTTTTTTCCTCCTAAGAAAGCACACTTATGTGTGACTGCCATCCAGATAAAAAAATGTTGCAAACATCCTAAAAATCTTTCTTCTGACCATTCTTAGTCATTACTCACTCTTCCCAAAGGTAAGCACTAGTTTGATTAGTTTGGCCATTAAAAATTTTGTGTAAATGGAATTAAGCATTCACCAGCACCTACTGCTTTTATGACTTCTTTCAACATTGTGAGATTTATCTAAGTTAGGGTGGCAGTAGTTCATTTTCAATTTGGGATGTTAATCCATTGTATGAATATACTGCTGTTGATTCATTCTAATGTTGATAGACTTGGCTGTTACAAATAACGTTTCTGGGAACAGTCTTGGTAATGTCCTTTGAATGTATACACCCATTTATTTGGGGTACCTAGGAGTAGAATTGCTAGGTTAAAGAATATTTTAGCTTTGGAAGATAAAAACAGTTTTCCAAAGAAGTTGTAGTTCTGGCAGCAGAGTAAATTGTTCAGTTTCTCTACATCTATACCAACACTGATATTGTCATTTTTTTAGATTTTAGTGTGGTTTTAATTTATATTTCCTTTTATGAGGAATTAATGAGGTTGAGGACCTTTCTCAGTGTTTATTGGCCATTTGGGTGTACTATTGTGGAGTGCCTATTAAAGTCTTACAGCCGTTCTCAATTGGATTGTATTTTTCTTACTATTTTGTGGGAGTTTTTCATGTAGTTCAGAAGGTTCAGGTTTGATCTCATGGCTGTACCATTTGACCACCTTTATCTTTTCTTTTCATGTTGTAGAAATTATCCGCATTTTTCTTTGCATGGCGAAACTAGATTTAGTACAAAAATCTTTTGCTGAAATCTTACCATCTTGACTACTTGATTAAAAATTGTTTTTGAATTACTTTACCGTCTCTCTTCCTGAATGCCGTTATGTAAAATCCTTACGTGTTGCTCAGTACACGTCTGTTTATGTGAGTTTGCTTATGTATCTATTTGGTCCCAGAACTGTGAGCTAAACTTATGTTTACTGAACTTTTGCCAAAGCGAAACCTGTTATTACAAGATAGACAGAATGAGTGCTAGTTTTGTTTCAGGGGTGTGGATGGAAAGCATTATGAAGGATTTTAACTATTTAGAGAAAAAGTATGTGGAATATAAAGGAGAGACCACCTGACTCAAGGAGAAATGGGTAGGCATCTTGTGGATGTGAGAGTGACTAAGAAGGTAAAACATTTAAGAATTGATTCCTAATTACCTGATTGTGGAAAGGTGTCAGCTATACCGTATGCTTCTCAGTGGGGTTGGTATGGTTGTTTGTTTACCAGTAGTCTTATTCTTTCTTGGCTAAAAGGTGACTTGTAGGGACACATAAAAGATTAGAAGTTGGTAAGAATGGTTTTGCTTTATTTTAAAGTTGTTAAGTAAACAAAATATTTTGTCTGTGCAAGTTGATTGCTTGCCTTTCTTGTAGGAGCATGAATTAATAGTATATGATATTTTACTAAAATATTGTAGTTTAGGATATGTTTCCAGGTACACTGATCTTACTGTTAACTACTTTTTTGAGGGAACTTCAATTTATTCATTATAAAGTTTTTGTGTGTGTGTGTTTTGTTTTGTTTTGTTTTGTTTGCAGATATATAATGAAAAGGAGTTGTTACAAGGGAAATTGGATCTTCTTAGCGATACCAACATGGTAGACTTTGCTATGGATGTTTACAAAAACCTTTATTCTGATGATATTCCTCATGGTAAGTTTTGTCATTACATCTGAAGTTTGAAATGTGAGCTGGGGGCATGTGTATTAAACATTTTGTGATTTATAAAAGAACTTTAGCCAGAAGTTTTAATAATTATTTGAATGATTTAAAAGTTGTTTGAGTGAAAGGTAATAAATATAAAGGCTACAGGTCTTCAGAAAGAGTATTTTCTTTCGTAAAGGTGTGAACCTACTTTAAAACATGGTCACCAATGCTTTCAGTTCATAGTATGCATCATCAGAGTTGTACTTGCTAATCAGATTGTTTCCTTAAAATTATCTGGGAATGTTGCAGGGTTTTTGGCTTGCTGACTTTTTCAGTTAGCATCTTGTATGCCTTAGAGATTTCCTGTTTGTCTTGAAGCATCTGAGAATAGCCATGGTTCTCAAAAGCTTGGTCCCCAGAACCACCATCTTCAGCTCACCTGGGAGAGCTTGTTAGAAATGCGAATTCGTGTGCACAGATTTACTTAGCCAGAGAAAGTTGGCCAAAGACCAGCCCTCAAATTAGGGAATTACTGTGGTATAGTGTTTTCTAAACCCCTGTTTTCTGTAGTATTAAGTAAGTAAAGTCGCTCAGTCATGTCTGACTCTTTGCGACCCCTGGTAGGACTCATTCCTACCTGGTGGGATGGTAGCCTACCAGGCTCCTCTGTCCATGGGATTTTCCAGGCAAGAGTACTGGAGTGGGGGTGCCATTTCCGTCTCCAGTAGATATTCTTTAAAAACAAAAAAACACTGCAAATAGTATTAAAAGATTCTAAGAACTCTTCAGTGGAGAAATAACAATTTGCTCTATTTAAATTGACAATTCTCAACATTTGATTACAGATTACCTTTGTGTGTGAGAAACATTCTTCTAGTACATACTTTTCCAATATATAATGTAGAAATTATCTTAAACATAATCACTGTTTTGACTTCTACTAAAATTTCCTGCAAGAACCATAGCTCTTTAAATTTAAATTTGTGGTGAAAAAGTAGACTTAATATTTCTCTGAAACTTTAAAGCATGCTAACAGGATAGGTTACGTGCAAGTTTTCTCTGACTTCATAGTGCAGTAAAAAGAAACTATAGAATTGTTTGTGAGAGATTGCTGAACTAGATTTATAGTGAAAAGAGAAGTTACTGATTGGATTTAAATTCCATTCAATCTAGTTGAAGACCTGTAATAATAGTGTATGTAAACCCTTTTGGGCCTCTGTTCAGAAACTGGGATAGTCTGCTGAGAGAATGCAATGACAGTGAATAGAAAAACACCAAGAATGAAGTCTCTAAAATGTAAAGTTAGGTAATTCGTTCCTCAACAGCTCTTTTCAGACTATATCTGTATATTCCTCAGTTTTCTTTGAGAGTAAGAAGAGGATTCCCTCTGACTTTGTGATGCTAGAAAGAGACTAATTGGATCTAGGGGAGTTACTGACTTGGTGACTTCTGGCATGTGAATATGTTGGGGGAGAAATAAATATGTGTACAATTTAGATAGATTGAAAAATGTCCAAGACATCCTCATAGTTAGCAGTATAATTCAACATAGTAGTACTCCTTTGCATTTTTAATAGCTTTGAGAGAAAAAGAACAACTGTTGTTGCACAGCTGAAACAGCTTCAAGCAGAAACTGAACCAATTGTGAAGATGTTTGAAGATCCAGAGACTACAAGGCAAATGCAGTCAACCAGGTAGCTTCTTTCTTTTGTAAAAGTATTTTATTGAAGTTGCATTGATTTATAATGTTGTGTTAATTTCTGCCATACAACAGAGTGATTCGATTATACATATATATATATATATAGAGAGAGAGAGAGTTCTCCAGCATGGTTTTTTCCACAAGATATTGAAAATAGTTTCTTGTACTGTACAGTAGGCCCTTGTTGGTTATCCGTTATATATATTTAAAGCTTCCATCTGCTAACCCTCCCCTCTCCCCCTGCACACCGCCCCCCCACCCCACGCAACTACAGGTCTGTTCTCTGTGTCTATGAGTTTATTTCTGTTTTGTAGTTCATTTGTGTCATACTTTAGATTCCACATCCAAGTGATGTCATATGATATTTGTCTTTCTGTTTTTGACTTAGTATGATTTGGGTACAATCATGTTACAGATGGTGTTACTTCATTCGTTTTATGGCTGAGTAGTATTCCATTGTTTATATATACATCTTTATCCATTCCTCTGTTACTGGACATTTTATGTTGTTTTCATAACAACTTGGTTACTGTGAATAGCGCTGTTATGAACATAGGGGTTTATGTATCTTTTTGAACTACAGTTTTGTTTATATGTAATCTCAGGAGTGGGAATGCTAGGTCATATGGTAGCTCTGTTTTTAGTTTCTTGAGATGCCTCCATACCGTTTTCCACAGTGGCTGCACTAATTTGCATTCCCACCAACAGTGTAGGAGGGTTTCCTTTGTCCACAACCTCACCAACATTTATTGTTAGACTTTTAATAATGGCCATTCTCACTGCTGTGAGATGGTACCTCATTGCAGTTTTGATTTGCATTTCTTTAATAATTAGCAGTGTTGGGCACATTTTCATATGCCTGTTGGCCATCTATATGACTTCTTTGGAAAAGTGTCTATTTAGACCTTCATGCCTTTTTTCAGTTGGGTTGCTTGCTTTGTGGTTGTTGAGTTATATGAGTTGTCTGTATTTTTTGTTTGTTTGTGCCACATTGGGTGGCATGTAGGATCTTAATTCCCCAACCAGAATTCAAACCTGTTCCTCCTGCAGTAGAAGTGAGAAGTCCTGAGCTCTGGACCACCAGGGAATTCCCTTATGAGCTGTTGGTATTTTGGGAAATTAAGCCTTTGTTGGGCGCATCATTTGTAAATAATTTTTTCCAATCAGTGGATTGTCTTTTCATTTTGCTTATGGTTTCTTTTGCTGTACAGAAGCTTATAAATTTGACTAGGTCCTCTTTGCTTATTTCTGTTTTTATTTCTATTGCCTTCAGGTAACCTCTCCTTAATTTGAATTCTAAAATTCTCTTTTCTGGATTAATACAAACATTAATTCATGATTTATCTAGTAACTCAGTCTAAAAGTTCGTGGTCTAAATGATCACTTTGTTTCCTTTCCTTTATCTTTATTGTGTAGGGACCAAGAAGTCCTTAATTATAACTGATAATACTAAATGTTTTTAAAACTTCTTGACCAGTTAATCCAGATCTTATTATGCTGAGCACCTCAACCCCTCTTTCCAGGGACTTCTGGGAATGTCTGGAGACATTTTCGGTTGTCACAACTGGAGAGGTGCTGCTAGCATCTAAAGAGAGGCCAGGAATGCTGCTGTACATCCTACAGTGCATCAGATATTATCCTCTCTTCCCCCTAAAGAATCACCCAACCCAAAATGTCAGTAGTGCTGAGGGTGAGAAACTCTGTGCCTAAGGAGGACCTGTTTGAGAAATCCTGAGCTTTCTCATCACATTGCATCTTTCTCGTATCCTTCCATGCCCAGCCCAAGGAGGGTGGTGGAGAGCTGATAGGTTATTTTTTATTTGTGACTTCCTCTTACCTAGAAGTAGACTTACTGTTTGGTTTCCAAAGAAAGCATGTTACCTTACTCTGACTTTACTAAGTGAAGACCTTTGTGTCATTAAAAAGGTTTAAAAATAAAATCTAGTAAAATTGAATATTGCTATCATGGAAAATCTTTTCTATCAATATATTCACTTCAGGAGTTGTTCAGGATTTTACCATGTTGCACCTTGAGTTCTTATGATACATCATTGAACCAAATTTTTAGAGTGATTGGGTCTACATTTTTATTTGTGATTTGAGAAAGTGTTACCAGATATTTCTTTTAGAAAACCAGCAAGTACTATAATGTACCATATTATACTGCATATATGTACACACAAAGATAGTTATATCTTAAAAAACTATTATCTGTGTCTTCATATATTTGTATATAGCTTTCTCTGTTTGTCTGTGTTTATTTGTATACAGTTAGAATTAAGTCCCAAGTAAGTGCCCACAAAGGGACAGCTAAAATAATCTAGATGTTAGGATACAAAGAAAATTTAAGATTTAAATTCTGAGCTTAGTGTAGTCACTGAACAACTGGGAAGTAATTGGATTAGGGTATGAATAAGATAATACAGATTTGTTCACCAAATTGTCAGAAGAGAGAACTCTTTGTGACTTAATAAACAATAAATTGGAAATAAATGAAAGGATGAAATTATGGGTTAAAATCATAACCTAAGTTTATAGCCTTTTCATTTTCACATTAATAACCTCTCCCCACCAATTCCTCATTTTAAAATGTCATTGAACATGCAGTACTGTACTTCTCATACTTGCCCAGAAATACCCAGTTAGCTAGAGGAAAGTGATCATATACTTTATAATATAAAGAGTGTAACATAAAGTTCTTCACTGTGATCTACAGCAAGTATTAAGTGAGTTTTTTTTTAATCTTTTTATGTTAGAATTTTGTAAATGTTTCTATTGTTATAATATATTCATATCCCCTCCCCATTAAACCTTCAAGTAAAATTATGCTCCCAAAGACATGCAACAGTATTCATTCTTGCAGTAAACATAAGGAAATGGTTTCATTCTTGAAAATGTGCAGAAGGTGGGCAACTCTGCCACCTGTCATTTGTCCCTTGATGTCTTTGTCACCAGTTTGTTTTTTACTAGGCTGCCAGCATCTCAAGTTACACTAATTTTAGAAAAGTTAAATTGGGTTTTTTGACACTTTGGTATGAATTGTATATTGATAGAATGTGTAGCACAGATAGCCTATAAGTTAACTCCTTGCAAGAAAAGTTAAGACCAACATAGATAGCACATTCAAAAGCAGAGACATTACTTTGCCAACAAACGTCCATCTAGTCGAGGCTATGGTTTTTCCTGTGGTCATGTATGGATGTGAGAGTTGGACTGTAAAGAAGGCAGAGCACTGAAGAATTGATGCTTTTGAACTGTGGTGTTGGAGAAGACTCTTGGAAGTCCCTTGGACTGCAAGGAGATCCAACCAGTCCATTCTAAAGATCAGCCCTGGGTGTTCTTTGGAAGGAATGATGCTAAAGCTGTAACTCCAGTACTTTGGCCACCTTATGTGAAGAGTTGACTCATTGGAAAAGACTCTGATGCTGGGAGGGATTGGGGGCAGGAGGAGAAGGGGACGACAGAGGAAGAGATGGCTGGATGGCATCACTGACTCGATGGACATGAGTCTGAGTGAACTCCAGGAGTTAGTGATGGACAGGGAGGCCTGGCATGCTGCAATTCATGGGGTCTCAAAGAGTCAGACACAACTGAGCAACTGAACTGAACTAAGCATGATTTATTAGTCTTATAAATTTGCCAAATCACTGTCCTTATGAAAAATACTAACATTGTGGAGGGGGCAAAATTAATATATAGGATTAGTTCGTGCTTGTTTGTATTGTCCATTTATTTCCTTCTCTATTCTAATATATTATCAATTTAAGAAATGTGTCCTCAAGAGAGCAAATAGCATTTTCAGTAGGTTACCACCTAAGTAGATCTCGCTGATGTCACTATAAGAATAGTCACAATGTTCTGGTTTTATTACCTGAAAAACTGAGATCATGTGGGGAATCAGAACATATGGTTTTCAATTAGGGCTTAAGAAATCTCAAAGTGAAATTTTCAACTTTAGTTTTCCTTGAGTTCCTGTTCATTATGTTCAAAACATGTAATGTTCTGTTTATTTCTGGAAGTCTTATTTTTAGTGTTAAATATTAAAATAATTATATGGCTTTATGTGAGTAATAAGATAGAAGATGAATATGCTTGTTTTCTGTGGCCTGTGAAAGATAGTAATTTTAAAATGTTTTTATTAAGGGATGGTCGGATGCTGTTTGACTACCTGGCAGACAAGCATGGTGTAAGTGGTCTTTTAAAAAACTGTTTCTTTGTCATGTTGTAACAAAGGTAACTAAAGAACAGTGCTGAATAGTTAGATTCTTGGCTTGAAAAAGATGTAATTTCCCGATTAATGTGTTAGACATAAGACCAGGTATGTTTTTGAAGTTTTAAAAATTAGTCTTGATTGGAAAATAATATGCTTGTAATTACCTTTAGATAACATGTTAGCTTTTTGTATTTCTGATGGATTAACAAGTAGGTAAAACAGAACTAAATTTGAATTAAAATGTCTTGAAGAATAGCATTAACACTTTGGCTGCCTTGTGGAATGTAGTAGCCCTTGACATTATCAAGACCTTTATAAATCCTCAGATAAAGGAATGTTGTTACAGCCTTGCCTGGTCATTTTCCAGTCTCCTTCCCTTGCATTAACTCAAAGTGTGTGTATAACCATTTGCCTATAATTAATTATTTAGCTTGCATTCAAGTTTTAGAGAGAAGGCAATGGCAACCCACTCCAGTAGTCTTGCCTGGAAAATCCCATGGATGGAGGAGCCTGGTGGGCTGCAGTCCATGGGGTCACTAGGAGTCGGACACGACTGAGCGACTTCGCTTCACTTTTCACCTTCATGCATTGGAGAAGGAAACGGCAACCCACTCCAGTGTTCTTGCCTGGAGAATCCCAGGGACAGGGGAGCCTGGAGAGCTGCCATCTATGGGGTTGCACAGAGTCGGACACAACTGAAGCGACTTACCAGCAGTAGCAGCAAGTTTTATCTTTTATTTAACACATAATTATTGTAACAGGAGGCATGTTGACTACTGTGCATGATTACTTTTTCTAGTTTCTATGTAAAATGTTTTGATATATTTGTTAATGTTCTAGTTTGGAGCCTTTCTCTTAGATTTCTTCTCTTTCACTAGGTTTGCATCATAAACTCTAAAAATGGGTGTAATTTGGGGGCCAGTTTTTGCAGGGAACTGAAATTTACTGTACACATTATTTATACAGAATCAGAAAATCTTAACAGGGATGCATATGCTAGATAGTTGTCTAAGCTCCTTTACCAGCTAAGGGATTCACACATCAGACCTTCAGCTGTAATTCAAGTTTGTATCACAACAATGAAGGTGTTGCAATTCATAACTTAAGGCCAGAACTGTGAATGTGAAATTGAATAATTCCTAATATATATTTTAAGGGTTATGTGGTTTTCTGATATTGGGCTAGGAGAGGGATCAATTTTTGAAAGAATTGCTATCTGGGGACATTTGAAAGAGTAAATGGTTTGAATCTTAAAACTCAAAATTAAGAAGCATAACCTAAGCTGTTTTTCTTTTAGTTCAGGCAGGAATATTTAGATACACTGTACAGGTATGCAAAATTCCAGTATGAATGTGGAAATTACTCTGGAGCAGCAGAATATCTTTACTTCTTTAGAGTGTTGGTAAGTAATCTTTTCTTTTCCTTTTCCCTCTTTTGTAGGTTGCGTTGGTTCTTCAAAACAGGTCTATAGATTTGGGTCTGTCCATTAAGCTTTCAGCCATCACTGGCCAAAGGAAAAATAAACTTTCAACAAAAGCCAAAGAGAAACAGGAAACCTTAAGTCAGGGCCTCAAAATTTGGAGGGAGATTTAGCTTGTCCTTGAAATCCAAAAGTAGGAACCACTAATTTGTCATTTTATATATAGCTGTATGATTTTAACAGTAGAGTTCTATCATGTAATAGATTTGTTATAATAATACTGCCCGGCACAGTGAGTGGCACATTTTGGGTGCATATTACTTAATTTTTAGTGAGTAAATCTATTATTGCTAATTTTAGTTCAACGTTTTATGCTGCATGTATTCCTTGAACTTGTTCTAAACTGCTGTGGAATTGTAATGATATTTTTAAAAGATTTTATGCCTTAATAGTAACTTTTTCTACTTTCTGCCCCTCAGGTATTAGACCATAAACTTCAATTTTTTTCCCCATTTTGTAGGGAGTAGATGAGTTTAAATGCTATTGCTAAGTAATAGCAATTTTGTCTTATTTGACAAGTTCTAGTTTCATTGCTTTTGTCGGGTAAAGAAAGCTGTGTGAAGCTAAAGGAAAATCAGGCTTCACACTGACAGACTTCTTTCTCATTCTGTCTTCTGTTTAGGTAATTATATTAATAAATGCCTTCTAAAATTTCCAAAATTCTCATTTTAACTAGCTTCTCATTTGAGAAATTATAATTTGTTACTTTGGTTTAGTAAGAAGCTGCTTACATCTCTGATAACTCTAGTTAATCCTAGAAGTTGGGAAATTACCTCTTAAGACAGGGACTTTTTGTTTTCTAACCTTGGAACAGTCTCTTCTTTCTGTCTCTGTTTTCTGGTACCTTTTAGCCCCACATGTCACAAAGAAAACATTCAATGGCTGCTATCTTTGGTTGTTTTCTAGGAAATTAAATTTTCCTTTTTTGTAAGGGAAGGAAGAGTTTGGTGTTATTAAATAAATCCTACACTTAAAAAAAAATACTTAGACAACTTTGGTTTTTAAAAGTACCAATCTTTCAAAGAAATAGATTTCACTTTATTTCTGAGTTTGATTGGAAAACAAAAATTTTTTCTTTTACTCCTATTTGTAAATGAATTCTTAATTTGCAGTTTAGCTGTGGTTAGCTTGCAAGTGCATTGAAGGTAATGGATGATGCTAAATTTGTAGTGGCTTATCAGAAAATTCCATCAGTTTTACTTTTAATATTATGAAGGATTTAAGAGAGCAAAAGTTGATTACTTTGGAAATGTAAACAGCTTAGAAGAGGATTGTAAAATCAGAAGCCTGATATGATTACAGGTACATGAAAAGAGTTGGTTATTCATATCATTTGTTAATGCTGGGAGTGAATTTTGAGACTGAAGATTTAGTGTCATGTTAGAGTTCTAGCACAGTAAATTTATTGTTGCTGGTCAGTGAGTGAATGTGCCATTTTGCTAAGACATGGAAACTTAAGGTACCTGCTGGAAATCCAGATATTGAAACTCTTCTAGCATATCCACCCTTGAAAGCAGGTTGGTATGAAGAGCCAACTGTAATGACATGGACTTGAGCCAGGGTAGTATGCATGAACCTTTTGGGAATTAAAAACTTGCTGCACTGCTACAAAAGCTTTTTATCCTAACATGTATTACATATTTTAGTTTTAATAGTATTATTATGTTTATGTAGTATGGTTTAGTCTGAAAATTTCTGCATGTGATTCATGTATGGGGCCTCCCTGGTGGCTCAGATAGATGGTGTATACTTTAAAAGTTTGCAGAGTTTTTATATTTGCTTTTGTAAAATATGAAGATCTCAGTTGGTTTCCTATCTTTAAAAAATTCTGGATTGATCTTAAGCTTTTGCATCACCTGGCAAAACTTAGGATAGAACTCAGATAACATTCCAGTGGTTGAATACCATGGTCCGGATACAAAATTAATGTTTTATGTTAAGAATCAAAGTACAGTGATTGGACAGTACTCAGAGTCCCATCTTGTGCCACAGAAAAATTGAGTTACATGGAGTTGGTTATTTCATGTTGGCATATTGATAAAGGCTAACCAAGCTAAGTTTTAAGCTGATTTATTTTACTTTTTCTTTTGATGTAGATAGACACCATTATAAAATCTATGTATTTGTTTGAGATCTTCTTAATAGCAAAGATAAATATCCTATATTAGATTTGGGATAAATACTGTCGGTGTTTTTGCTTATTGGTTATTTAATTTTTTTTTTTGCAAAGGACCTGTTTTCATTTCTAAAAGTCTTTTAAATCTATGGTTAGGGAAACATAAGCAATGAAAGAACCATTGTAACTATGATCTGAGATTAGAATTTGACTCTCTGAGTGACCTATTGTAGGTTAGTGTTGTATAAATTAAAGCTGTGTGACCTTAGAATCTCCTTTTATTTTTAAAAGATTTGGTGGCTTTTAGAAAATACCAACTAGTACTTAAATGCATCCTCTTTGACTCTAAACTTCTTTGAATAATACTGTAAGAAATTCATTAATTTAAATTGAAATGGTAGAATAAATTTGGTAGGAATTTTGGAAATTTTTTTGTTTTGAAAGTTATCACTGTATTTTAATTATTTTGTTAGAATTTGTCCTCACTGTGGTCTTTGGTCTGGCTTCAAAATATAACCCCTCCCCTCATCCAACAGCTATTTGAAATAAAAGCAATTTTAAGATGCTGGGACCGTTGGTGATTTTTAAATTTCCTACTCTTCAGTACTTGTCATTCAATTTAAAGGTACTTTTCCTTGACTCAAGAAAGTGAGTAGTAATGATTTGGTGGATTTTAAAATCTTTTCATTTCTTTTTTTCTTTTTTTTTTTTTTTAGTGTATTTATTTGTTTATTTTGAGTTTTAGAATCTTGACTGAAGATTTGGATCTGATGTGCTCTGCTTGGTAATGTCACTGTAAAAGATGTGTATTTCATACATTGTTCATCCCATTTTAACATCTAAAATTGAGATGTGTCCTAAATTGACCTGAAATAATTAATACACTTTAAAATTGATGACATCTTAAATTTCAGTGAAATATTAGTACTTAGATTTCTTTGTAAGGATCAAACATCTCCTTTGTAATTTGAACAATAGTTTTATGGATATTTGTGTCAAGTGTTTAATTTCAGTAAGTTTTAACATACACATACCTGTGCAGCTACCACCAAATCAAGATAAAGAATATTTTACCCCAGAAAGACCCCTCGTTTCCATTTGCAGTGGTACCTCATCTCTTGTTCATTTACTGATTGGTTTCCATCCTTATTAGAGTGGCCTTCTAGAATTTCATATTAAGAGGAATGATACTTTTAAGCTTGTGCCTGGCATATTTTGGCTAGCAAGTTTTTGAGATGTGTTTGTGTTATTGTATGTATCAGAAGTTTGATTCTTTACATTCTAGGAATATATTTTTTTCTGTTCATTAATAAACATTTGGATTAGTTCTGGGTTTTGTCTGTTTCAAATAAAGATATGAATATTCATATACAAGTTTTTCGTGGACATCAATTGTAACAATAATAACCAGTGGTTTCATTATGTTTCAAATTTTAATTTGCAAATTCTTCTGTGCTATTTTCCTGTTCTAAGAGTTGGTTACTATTGGAAATTCAGTCTCTGTTATTTGCCTGTTCTAAGACTTTGTTATATATTTTTCAGTATATTTGAATTAGTTATTGCCGTCAAAGGAAGAATCTCAGTATAGGCTGAGTCTGAGTTAGGTGTGGTTTTAATCCTCATAGTTAAGGCAACCTATAGTACTGTCTCTCGTCATTTCTATTCTCATTATCATTTTGGTAATGACTCACATTTTCTGAGTTTTTATTATGTGTCAGATGATGATGTAATACTCTTTACATGTATTATGTCATCTAACTCATACAATTGAGGTGGGTTCTAATAGTATCTTCATTCTATAGATGAAGAAGCTACAGCTCAGATGGTTCAGCTGTTTATAGTGGTAGAGCCAGAATTATTAGTGGTTGGATTTCCAGTCCTGCCCATACAATTTTATTTAACTTGTAATTATATGTACTAATGGTACTTTACAATTAATACCACCATGTAGATGCTTCAGTGAAAAAGATATTCTGCCTACAGTACACTCACTTGCTTCTTCTGCTTTAGCACAGTTCAGTGACTATATAATCCGCTTTTCTTTGCCTTGCTTTTTGAGAGTCCGGCTTTACTTGTTTTGTTGTTAACCTAGTTTTTATAGGTGTTTGGGTTTATGATACTCTTCCACCAATGGCAAGAGGAGATAGCATGGCCCTCATTTCTTTTTTGTAGGTTAAAATTGCAGTGTGAAATTTATAGCTTATATGAATAGAGGTATAATTTTCAACAAGTTATGCTCTCCATGCATCATTTCTGCCCTCTTTTTAATGAAGATAAAAATTTTTATTTACCTTTCATGGTTTTAGGATTGTATAAGAAAATGAACTTTTGTTGCTCATTGCATATTCCTATGATAATTATTAATGTTATTAGCCATTACACCTGCTTTTCTTTCTGTGGCTTTTTCCATTTGTACTGTAATTTGGAAAGCTTTTTATTCCAAAAATTTTTTTAATTGTAAATGATATCCACAAGTCTTTATTTCCATGTCTTTACTCCAGGAATTTTTAGCAACAAATTGCTTCTGTATCTTTAACTCTTGGTTGTAAAATTCCTTTAATTGTGTATGTGCTGTGCTGTGTACTTAGTCACTCAGTCGTGTCCAACTCTTTGCAACTCCATGGACTGGACTGTAGCCCACCATACTCCTCTGTCCACTGGGATTCTCTAGGCAAGAATACTGGAGTGGGTTGCCATGCCCTTCTCCATTGGATCTTCCCAGCCCAGGGATCAAACCCAGGTCTCCTGCATTGCAGGCAGATTCATTACCATCTGAGCCACCAGGGAAACCCTGATTAAATTATCTGAAATGGGTTATGCTAAAACACTGGTCCTATATCCTAGTTTTAGGTTACTCTTTATTTTCTGATCTAGACTGACTATCAAAGACCTGAGTATTTTTAGTAAATTAAGTTAAATGAAAGCTGTTTGAGTCAGCTTAACCAGTGTGATCCAAATAAAGGGCAGTTTTGGGAAGAGAGCTTTAGATTTTTTTAGTAGGCTGGGTGGATATGGAGGGTATAACATTATCTGTTCCTCTAGAGTATTCAGAATATAATTAGTTATGATGGCTTCAACAGGTTCCAGCAACGGATAGAAATGCTTTGAGTTCACTCTGGGGAAAACTGGCCTCTGAAATCTTAATGCAGAATTGGGATGCAGCCATGGAAGACCTGACACGGCTAAAAGAGACCATAGATAATAATGTGAGTTATACCTTTTTAAGGTGATTCTCTGAAATTTCTATGTATCCTTCATACTTCTTGATAGGAAAAGCACTGTGTACTTTTAAAAGGAAGGAAGAATGGGAGGAAGGAAGACTAAACTGAAATGTTCACCTGACTTAAAAATCACAGTGGGTTAGTGGGTTGATTAATTTTACTGAATCTCCTTGAAGGAAGTTGTTAAACCTCTTTTGGCTCTTAGAGAAAATAACTCAGCTTTCATTTTTGTTA